>OY987318.1:24416596-25149096 GCA_963920655.1 Geranium rotundifolium
TTCATCTCAGCTACTCAGAATATTTGCAGAATCTCACCTAAGAGATAAGGTGCTTCAGAATCTCACCTAAGAGATAAGGTGCTTCCTCTAATACCAAATTGAAATTTTGAGTTGTGGCAGTGACAAGATGTCGAACAAACATAATGTTGTGACAATTGGTTCGACAACTTGTCTGATCACAGATAAGTATATAACGGAACAATAAATAGAAGACACACAATATGTTTACCCAGTTCGGTGACCTTGCACCTACGTCTGGGGGCACTCTGCCAGTGGAAAGGATTTCACTATTTGGTAGTCAATAGTACAACTTCTAGTATCAACTATTTATCACACAAGCTATTGTCCTAAGCTACTATTGATCTCACAGTGAACCACCTCGACCAAGGGCCTCTCCCCCTGTCTTTGAGATCCTCTCGATTCCACCCTTCGAGCAAGCCTATGCTCGGCGTAGTTTTTCTTCGACAATTTCTTTGTGAGACTTCAATCACGAACAAAAATCTTCAAACTATAAACACTCAAATCTGAAATTCTGATCAGCTAGTCGTGCAAGATGCCACACACAATTGATTGATCCTTCTTCCTCTGATTTCATCTCAGCTACTCAGAATATTTGCAGAATCTCACCTAAGAGATAAGGTGCTTCCTCTGATACCAAATTGAAATTCTGAGTTGTGGCAGTGACAAGATGTCGAACAAACATAATGTTGTGACAATTGGTTCGACAACTTGTCTGATCACAGATAAGTATATAACGGAACAATAAATAGAAGACACACAATATGTTTACCCAGTTCGGTGACCTTGCACCTACGTCTGGGGGCACTCTGCCAGTGGAAAGGATTTCACTATTTGGTAGTCAATAGCACAACTTCTAGTATCAACTATTTATCACACAAGCTATTGTCCTAAGCTACTATTGATCTCACAGTGAACCACCTCGACCAAGGGCCTCTCCCCCTGTCTTTGAGATCCTCTCGATTCCACCCTTCGAGCAAGCCTATGCTCGGCGTAGTTTTTCTTCGACAATTTCTTTGTGAGACTTCAATCACGAACAAAAATCTTCAAACTATAAACACTCAAATCTGAAATTCTGATCAGCTAGTCGTGCAAGATGCCACACACAATTGATTGATCCTTCTTCCTCTGACTTCATCTCAGCTACTCAGAATATTTGCAGAATCTCACCTAAGAGATAAGGTGCTTCCTCTGATACCAAATTGAAATTCTGAGTTGTGGCAGTGACAAGATGTCGAACAAACATAATGTTGTGACAATTGGTTCGACAACTTGTTTGATCACAGATAAGTATATAACGGAACAATAAATAGAAGACACACAATATGTTTACCCAGTTCGGTGACCTTGCACCTACGTCTGGGGGCACTCTGCCAGTGGAAAGGATTTCACTATTTGGTAGTCAATAGCACAACTTCTAGTATCAACTATTTATCACACAAGCTATTGTCCTAAGCTACTATTGATCTCACAGTGAACCACCTCGACCAAGGGCCTCTCCCCCTGTCTTTGAGATCCTCTCGATTCCACCCTTCGAGCAAGCCTATGCTCGGCGTAGTTTTTCTTCGACAATTTCTTTGTGAGACTTCAATCACGAACAAAAATCTTCAAACTATAAACACTCAAATCTGAAATTCTGATCAGCTAGTCGTGCAAGATGCCACACACAATGTTACGCAGGATGCTATCACGTTGTGTCTGACTTCTTGCGTAGATAATGCAGGACAGTAAATATAAAGCTATAAGTAATGACACAGCAGATTGTTTACCCAGTTCGGTGCAACGTCACCTACGTCTGGGGGCTCTCAGTCTAGTGGAAAGATTTCACTTATCAGTAATCCGTCAGAACATACAAGTACCTGTGATTACCCCTAGATCTATACTTTATGCTACGTCTTACAGAGCAATCTATCTCAGGGTCTCCCCCTGAATCCAAGAATGTCTTGATTCCACTCTTCGAGCAATAGCCTTGCTCTGTCGTCTTCAAGTCTTCTTCAAGCTTGGTGGTTGCGTGCAGTCAAAACTCACGACTTCAGTAAACCCTCAATCACCTAACTCTCTATAGTTATGTGATACACAATATCCTAAGCTCAATCTGCAATTTCTCAGCCCGCAAACCTTCACGTCTAAGAACCTTGCAAATTGTTGCTAGGAAACAAATAAAGAACCACACAATTGCTAAGGGGGTAGCCTAAGCTTTTATAACAATCGTGGATGAGTACTAACCCTAAAGGGTTTCCTCTTAATCGCCGTCTTTCTCCTTTTCAGATTAGGAGTCATTCTGCAATTTCCTAATCGTCTTCTTGCTTTTCTGCCGAATCTGGACTTTCCTGATTTCTGTCGATCAGGATGTTTGCCGAGACGCCGTCAACAATGTTACACAAGACGTCGTAGAAGATGCTTCGACATTCTTTGTAACATGTTTCTTTAGTTCCTTTAAAAATCAACCAATCTCTAAAAACGTCGTAACTACAATCTCCCCCTTTGGCTATTTTTAAGGGCAGCATTCTTCATCGTATTCTGCGTCGCATTCTGCATCGCATTTGTCGTCTCGTCGATCGGCAGTGTCGCGCGTATCATCGCGTCTTGTGTCTTCGCGTCGCGTCGTCTCTATCTTTCTTCCTTGTATCATCGCGCGCGTATATCTAATTTAAACTTACTCCCCCTTGCTGGCTCAAAAAGAGCCAAAGTATAAACAAATATTGTAACAAATCCGGGAAATAAGCAAAATAAACCAAACATAACTCACACTTGCTCTCAATCAGCTGTCGAGAGTAAGCGTGATACATTGTTCACCAAATATTACAAAAATAAAAGTTGTTCAGCAGTTCAAGAGTCAAAGAGTTTCATGAAATTTTAAATAGAGCTACTGCTGGAACTTGCAGTCTCTGTTGCTTCAGTGGAGGCTTCTTGCGTAGCTTCTTCTGGATCATTAGGTAGGGAGGTTGTGTCATCATCTTTAGAGCCTGGAGGAGACATGGATTTCAGCAGGTTGGCGTAGTGTGTTCGGCGCTGTGAGAGGTGCTTTAGAGCTGTCTTCAAATTCACAATGTCCTCGTCGAGCACAGCAATCTCTCGTTTAAGCATGACTGCATCCCTGCTGGTGGTCCTGGCTAGAGGGACGGCACTTGTGGCTCGACTTGTCTTTGTCTTGGCTTCTGGCCTGACAAGATCAGGAGCATGCTTCCCCTCAAACAACTCGTGGCTCACCACAATCAGTCCTCCTCTTTTGCCCACCTTATCCGATGGTTTCAACACTGCAGGGTGTTGATGTACAAGTAGTTCAGAGATAAGGGATGGAAAGGCTATGAGAATTTTCACAGCAAGAGATCTAGCATGGCGAACAAGATGATCAATCACAAATTGCCCAAAGTCAAGTTTAGATCCAGTACCTATTTGGTAGATCAGTATTGCCAGCTTAGGTTTGATAGATGATGCGTGGGTCGAGGGAGCCCAATTTGCCACTCCAATCCGGAAGAGAATGGAGTATTTGGAAGTCAGATCTGATGCTGCCACAGTACCTTTGGTCGGCCAAGACCTGCTTTTATCTCCGGTAATCTCACGGAGGACTTTGTTGAGGTCGGGTGGTGGCATAGATCGAACCTTCTTCCTTCCCAGGAAGTCATTGATAATGTCAGAGGAGATGTCAAAGCGAATGCCTCTGACATATACCTTATCAAACTCTGGAGCATCTGGGGTACCAAACGTGGTAGGAAAATTTGCAATAAACTCCTTAACCAAGAGGGGATAGTGGTTACCAATGTTTGAGACGGTTCTCATTAATTCTGCCTTCTCCAGGAGCTGTATAATGGCCTCTAGCCCAAGCAGCTCCGACGACAGTGTCTTCTCTGGGTACGCCGTTCTTTGAAACACAAACTCCCACCTCTTTGCACCGTCTGCTGAGTGAAACGACACATTGTCGTAAGTGACACTCACGGTGTTCTTGGCCTTTTTCAGGGCCTTCTTCTTCTTTCCTTTTTCAGCAGGAACCTCTTCAACGTCATCATCAGTAGTTTCATCTATCAAACTCCTTGTGGGGATCACTTTCTTCCCTTTTTCTTTGACATACAATTTTTTCTTTTTGTTGCTGGGTCCTCCAGCATCCTTAACCTCGTTTCTTTTCCTTGTTTCTTTTAGTTTTCCAACCATAACAGCCAAACTTTCAGTTTCTTCTAGAACCTTTTTCTTTAGGGACGATAGGACTGTGTGTGCCGTCTCAGCAGCTTCTTCCGTGACATCTTCTCTGGCTTCCAGAGGGTTTTCTTCTGTGTTGTTGGTGGTGGCATCCTTGTTCTTCTCAGCTTCTTCCAGATTGGTCTCTCCGTTTCTGGTTTCTTCTTTCTCTTCTTCTTCCTCGGCTTCTTCTGAGTCAGCGATTACTTCCTCTTCTACAACTTTTTCAGTTGCTTTCGGTATGACATATGTTCCTTCTTCTTCTCCTCCTTCTCCATCCGCAATGCGTTCCAACCCATGACTAACCGGAGTCAGATCCTCCTTTTCTCCTTCTGGACTTATTAGTTCCTCTACCACACCTTCTTGAGGTGGGTCCTGGTTTTCCAGCAGTGATTCCAACAAATCACTGTTCCTAGAGGTATCGGCAGAGAAATCGTTACCTGGGATGTTTGGTGGTGTTGGAACTGCGACGATTTACATGGAGGCTTCTCGATTTTCCTGGCCAAGATCATTCTCCCTTTCTGGCCCAGTTAGGTCAGACATTTAGAATGCAGTGCTTCCGGTCCGAGATTTTTTGGGAACTCGAGTGAAGGTGGCATTGGAGCTTTCTCCGGTGAAGCATCCTTGGGGATTTCTTCTGACTTCTTCAGGGTTTTTGGCCCTTTAATCCGTACTTCATGCTTGTTTGTTTTTGCTTTGCTGCTTCTGGAGCCTTTTGCTTCAGCTTTCTTTGATTCATTGGCTTTCTTTGGGGCTACTCTGCTTCGAGTTTTCACCATTGTTGTTTGTGAGTTTTGCAGAGAGTGAATGGCGAAGGAGATGAGAGCAAACACAGAAAGGAGGCAGACTAGGTTTTGAAAACGATTCAAATCTTTTTAGCGTCTGAGCGTATCTTTCTTTTTCTTTTATATGGGCTTTTGATATGCTTGGCCCAATGACATTCGTTGGATTTTAGACCGGTTCATGAAGAGGCACCAACTAACTCCTCTCAACCGTTTCTGTTCGTTGATGGTGCACAGACCGAGTGATGATCTGAGATCCTCGAATCTGCTTGCATCTAATGCCTTTGTGAAAATATCAGCAAGTTGCTTCCCTGTAGGAATGTGCTCTAGGATGATCTTCTTGTCTTCGACCAATTCTCGAATGAAGTGGTGTCTAATATCAATGTGTTTGGTCTTGCTGTGTTGGATAGGATTTTTGGAGATGTTGATAGCACTGACATTATCACAATATAAAGTCATGGCATCCTGTCTGACATTGTATTCGACTAACACCTGCTTCATCCAAAGTAGTTGTGTGCAGCTACTCCCAGCAACAATATACTCCGATTCGGCAGTGGAAAGGGCAACACAGTTTTGCTTCTTACTAAACCATGATATGAGGTTGTTGCCAAGGAAGAAGCATCCTCCATATGTGCTTTTCCTATCCGATGTGTTTCCAGCCCAATCGGCATCACAATACCCCACCAAGGTAGAGGATGTGTCGAATGAGTATAACAAACCCAAGTCTGTAGTCCTAGAGATATATCTAATAATTCTTTTGGCTTGGGAGAGATGACTAACCTTAGGATTAGCTTGATATCTTGCACATACTCCTACAGAGTAGGCAATATCTGGTCGACTTGCAGTGAGGTAGAGAAGACTACCGATGATGCTTCTGTATAGGTTTTGGTCGACAGCTTCTCCTGGATCATCTTTAGTTAGCTTGATATGTGTAGCTGCTGGTGTCCTTTTATGTGAGGCTTTCTCTAGCCCAAACTTCTTGACAATATTCTTCGCATATTTGCTCTGAGAACGAAGATGCTATCCTTTTGTTGTTTGATTTGGAAGCCTAGAAAATAAATAAACTCTCCTACCTTGCTCATCTCAAATTCTGATTGCATCTGTTGGATAAATATCTCTACCATCTTGCTTGACATCCCTCCAAACACAATGTCATCGACATAGATTTGAGCTATCATTAGATTCCCGTCTTCATTCTTCACAAATAGGGTCTTGTCGACTCCCCCTCTAGTGTAGCCGCTTTGGATGAGGAATTTTGTGAGCCTTTCATACCAAGCCCTTGGTGCTTGTTTCAACCCATAAAGAGCTTTCTTGAGTTTATACACATGATCAGGATAGTGAGGGTCAACAAATCCTTTGGGTTGTGACACATATACTTCTTCATTGAGATCCCCATTCAAGAACGCACTTTTGACATCCATCTGGTAGAGCTTTATCTGTAGATGGCATGATATCCCTAGTAGGAGACGGATTGCTTCAAGTCTTGCCACAGGGGCAAAGGTCTCATCGAAGTCGACTCCCTCAATTTGAGTATACCCATGAGCAACTAACCTGGCTTTGTTGCGAGTGATGTTGCCAAGCTCATCGGTTTTTTTCTTGAAGATCCATTTAGTGCCTATGATGTTTCCTTCACTTGGTTTGGGCACTAGTTCTCATACCTGATTTTTCTCAAATTGAATCAGCTCTTCTTGCATATCATTGACCCAATACTCATCATTGATGGCTTCATTGATGTTTTTGGGTTCTGTCTTTGAAACGAAGCAAATATTGCCTATCATCTCGTTGTAGTCTTCAGGAGCTTTTGACCGAGTTCGTATGCCTTCATTCAAATTTCCAATTACTCCAGAGATAGGATGATTAGTCTGGATCTTCCGCGAGGGATTCTTGTTGCTGGTTTCAGGAACTCCTTTGTCATGATCGACATTTGGGCTAGCATCATCATTTTCTGTTTTACTGCTGGCATGTTTTCTAGCATTAGTAAGGACATTCTTCCTGACATTGTTGGGAGGATAGACTCCGTCTTCGTCCGTCGTGTGTTCTGAGGCATCTTCGCAGTCATCATCAACAACAACATTGATTGATTCCATCATGGTTTTGGTTCGTTTGTTGAGGACTCGGTATGCGCGACTATTCCTTGAATAGCCAAGGAAGATGCCTTCATCGCTTTTTGGGTCAATCTTTCGACGAGGCTCTCTATCAGCCAGTATATAACAACTGGAGCCAAAGATATGGAAGTACTTAACACTTGGCTTTCTCCCCCTCCATATTTCATAATGAGTTACTGACATACCTGGTCGGAGAGTGACTCGATTGTGGATATGGCAAGTAGTGTTAAGTGCTTCTGCCCAGAAGTGAGTTGGTATGTCTTTAGCCAGCATCATAACTCTCGCCATCTCCTGTAGAGTCATGTTCTTGCGCTCAACAATGCCGTTTTGTTGGGGAGTGATTGGTGCCGAGAATTCATGAGCTATCCCTTCCGAGTTGCAGAACTCTGCAAACTTGCTGTTTTCGAACTCTCGACCATGATCACTTCGAAGACGGATGATTTTGCCAATTGTCTCTCCTTTTTCTCGTTGGACCTGTATGCACAGATTTTTGAAGATCGAGAAGGTGTCTGATTTGTCATGAGGGAAGTCAACCCAAGTGTATCGTGAGTAATCATCTACACATACAAAGATATATCGTTTTCCTCCAAAGCTTTCGACTTGCATTGGTCCCATGAGGTCAACATGTATTAGCTCAAGTACCCGAGAGGTGGTGATATGCTGTAGCTTCTTGTGTGACATCTTGGTTTGCTTCCCAATCTGACATTCTCCGCAGATCTTTCCTTCTACTATTTTCAGGTTTGGAATTCCTGTGATTGCCTGCTCTGAGATTGCCTTTTGCATGCTTCTAAGATTTAGATGTCCAAGCTTTCGGTGCCATAGTTTGGTTTCTTCTGCTTTGGAGACAAGGCATTTGGTCGCTTCGATATGTGTCTCGGGAGACCAGATATAGCAATTGTCCGTTGAGCGAACTCCTTGTAGAATAGTGACTTGATTAAAGTCTTTAACTATACAGGCTTCTTTTGTGAATTTCACTTCTGAATCCTGATCACAAATCTGACTGATGCTAATCAAGTTTACTTTAAGTCCTTCTACAAGTAATGCTTTAGTCAGGCAGGTGGCTCCTGGATGCTTAAGTACTCCTTCTCCGATAATTCGAGCTCGAATCCCATCTCCAAACGTAACAAAGCAGTTTGTATATAGTTTAAGATCAGAGAGAAAATCTGGAGTACCTGACATGTGTCGAGAGCATCCACCGTCGAGATACCAGTCCTTGTTTGTTGAAGCACTTAAGGATGTATATGCAACATTAGCTCGATAGACCAGGTTCTTAGGTCTCCATTCAAGGCGGGATGTCTTCGGAGGAGATGAGAGATGCCTTTGATATTTCTTTTGTGGTAGCTGAGCTTGCTTCCTTTTAAGAAGTTGAAAACAAAAAGGTCTGATATGACCTGGTTGACCACAGTAATGACATATCCATTGATATTGATAAGCTGGTCTTCTGTAGCTTTGTTGTCTGCGTGGAAGATGTCTTCTGACAGTTTCTTGACAAGAGCAGGTTGTAGACGATGTTATGGCTTTTGTTGTAGGTCGTCCTGTAGGATGTGTTGGGGCATCCATTAGTTTCTTGTCAGCCATGGCTTGTTGTGGGATAAACTTTGTCACTGCCGTTGAGGGGACAGCATGTGTGTATCCTAGTCTCGTCGTATCTTTGGACTGTTTTCCCACCGATAAAATCTTGTCAAGGCTTTCTGTGCTCGGATTCATCATCTTTACCGACTTAGTCATGAGACTAATTTCTCCATTAAGTCTAGTGATCTCTCGTTTCAGCTCCACGATCGTTTCTAGAAATCTAGACTTGTCGCTGGTAAGACTAATGATCCTTTCGCCTTGTTGATCAAGTATCAAAGTTTCCTTGATCCATCTGGTATGCAAGCCTTTGTATGCCTCGACGAGTTGCTCTTTAGTCCAATTCTCATTTGGAGTTGGATCATCATTGATATCGATATCATTATTAACATTACATGCATGAGTAGTAGTAGTGAACGCAACAAAGTTGCTTACCTCTTCAGATCCGCTATCTTTATTGTCATCATCTGATAGAGTGGCATTTTATCCTCGTTTTTGTTGTTTGAGGAAATTTGGACATTCTCTACGGAGGTGGCCGAATCCTTGACATTCATGACATTGAAGTCCTTTGTTTTTGTTTTCTTCCCCACTCCTGTTTGGTCTGTCAAGACTTCCTCCAACTTGAGCTTTTTGTGGAGCTTTGTTTCTGGCATTGGTTGTGACATTCCGTCCACCCATTCGACTAAATCTTCTCATGGCTTTGTTGTAATTTTTTGTGAGAAGGGCCATTGTAGCATCGATGTCTTCATCAGAATCGAAATCCTCAGGATATGGTTGCTTGTGTGTTGAGCTTTTGAAAGCAACTCCTTTGTTCCTTTTGTCGATGTTGGGTAGAGACAACTCATAGGTCATTAGAGACCCCATCAGCTCATCAAATTTCAAGACCTTGAGGTCATGAACTTCCTCAATTGCTGTGATCTTCATCTTAAACCTAGGGCTAAGAGCACGCAGGGTTTTTCTTACCAATTTTTCATCAGACATTGGTTCTCCCAGAGAGTAGGATTCATTGGCTAGATCACGAATACGAACATTGAAATCTGCAATTGATTCGTCTTCTTTCATGATGAGGGCTTCGAAGTTGGTAGTCAGGTATTGCAGCTTTTGTTGTCGAACCTTAGTTGTTCCTTCATATGCAACGGCCAGGATGTCCCATGCTGATTTGGCAGTTGTGCATGTGTTGATTAGTCTAAATACGTTCTTGTCAACACCATTGAAGATAGCATTCAGAGCTCGAGAATTTCCCAGTGATTCTTCATCTTCATCATCAATCCAGTCTTTTTCTGGTTTTGGGCCGATAGGATTGCCATCGCTGTCACTGAGTTGTGGTGCATTCCAACCATTGAGTACAGCCTTCCATGTCTTGTTGTCTAGTGACTTCATGAAGGCACACATTCGAGCCTTCCAATAGCCATAGTTGCTTCCATCTAGAACAGGTGGTCGATTTATGGATCCTCCTTCTCTGGTATTGTCCATCTTGATCAAAATATTTGTTTAGGACCTTCACCTAAAGCTATAGCTGCCCCCTCTGACACCAATTGAAATTCTGATCAACTAGTCGTGCAAGATGCCACACACAATGTTACGCAGGATGCTATCACGTTGTGTCTGACTTCTTGCGTAGATAATGCAGGACAGTAAATATAAAGCTATAAGTAATGACACAGCAGATTGTTTACCCAGTTCGGTGCAACGTCACCTACGTCTGGGGGCTCTCAGCCTAGTGGAAAGATTTCACTTATCAGTAATCCGTCAGAACATACAAGTACCTATGATTACCCCTAGATCTATACTTTATGTTACGTCTTACAGTGCAATCTATCTCAGGGTCTCCCCCTGAATCCAAGAACGTCTTGATTCCACTCTTCGAGCAATCGCCTTGCTCTGTCGTCTTCAAGTCTTCTTCAAGCTTGGTGGTTGCGTGCAGTCAAAACTCACGACTTCAGTAAACCCTCAATCACCTAACTCTCTATATTTATGTGATACACAATATCCTAAGCTCAATCTGCAATTTCTCAGCCCACAAACCTTCACGTCTAAGAACCTTACAAATTGTTGCTAGGAAACAAATAAAGAACCACACAATTGCTAAGGGGGTAGCCTAAGCTTTTATAGCAATCATGGATGAGTAATAACCCTAAAGGGTTTGCTCTTAATCGCTGTCTTTCTCCTTTTCAGATTAGGATTCGTTCTGCAATTTCTTAATTGTCTTCTTGCTTTTCTGCCGAATCTGCACTTTCCTGATTTCTGTCGATCAGGATGTTTGCCGAGACGCCGTCAACAATGTTACACAAGATGTCGTAGAAGATGCTTCGACATTCTTTGTAACATGTTTCTTCAGTTCCTTTAAAAATCAGTCAATCTCTAAAAACATCGTAACTACAAAATCCTTGCGAGTTGATATTTGTGATCGACAATGTTCTTCTAAATAAATCAGCCTCTGATCCGCTAGTCTTACACGGTCACGAGCTCTGAGCATTTAGCACATGAAAGAACTTAAAAAGGGACGAGTTGCTAAAGGGTGAATCATCTGCTTTTATAGCAACATGAGTAGCCTAATCAGTTTCCAATATTGATTAGGAAATCCAAACTTTTGCCGTCCTTGGCAAGTTTGGCAAGTTGGTGTTGCCACCTATAGGCCCTGCTGACGTGTCTTAATGCTAGCTGGAGATTGTCTGATTTTGTCGTTGCCTAAAAATCACACGCACTGATGTTTTTCGTCTAAACAGGAACACTGCGATACTTGACTAATTATGCGCGCATAATGTCATACTACACATGTTGCGATATGTTGAACGCAACAACACTACTCTGTCTCAGTTTGTTTATTTCGATCCTACCTCTAAAAAATTCTCTCAAAACTCCTCTCCAATCTCGACCGAAAATTGTGATTCTCGGTAACCATGGTGAAGACCAGGAGCAACCTCATAGCAAACAAGAAGGTCACCGGCAAAGGACAGGCGAAATCAAGGAAGATCTAGAAAAATGTTCCCAAAACCAACAATCCTGGCACCAATCATTATGGAGTACGAATCAAGGGTTTGAATCACAAGAAGGATGTCGAGGGTTCGACCGGAGATATCCCACCAGTTGAGTCTCCCACTTACATCTTTTCCCGATTTCCTAGAAAAGCTCGAACCGAAAGTACTGCGTTTTTTAATGGCTGACCTAACAAGCCCGGAACGAGGAGCTGACGCTGTCCATGAAACTCCATAAGCACCCACGCTAGTCACCTCTGGGCCAGTGTTTCCAATCATCCCCCAAACCAGTCAAGGTATCGATTCCTCTATTATTTCAAATACTGACACCTCGAGGAACAATGACCTTCTAGAGTCACTGCTAGAAAATCAGGATCCTCCTCGCCAAGGAGTGGTTGAGGCCCTGATGAACACTGAAAAGGAAGGGGAGAAGGATGATTAAACTCTGGTCAGTCATGGGCTAGAAAGAACTGTTGAAGAAGATGTTAGAGAAGAAGTTGCTGAAGATGACCTACCGATGACCACAGAAAAAGTTGTGGCGGAAGAGGAAGTTCCTGATTATGAGGAAGCTAGCATAGAGACCATAACCAAAAGTGGTTCTGATGAGGAAGAAACCGGAGATAAAGATACCGGTCAGGACGAGATTAAATGAGAAAAGGAGAATGAACATGCAGATGTCGCCTGAGTTGTCAAAAGTAATGCTACTACAGAAGATGTAGTAGATGGTGTAACTAATGATGCCGTAAAGTTTGTCTCAGAAGAAGCCGCAAATGATGGCATGAAAGAGGCAGCTCCAGTTGTCGAAGAAGGTGTCACTGAAGCTGCTCACACCGTTCTCTCTTCCTTGAAAAAAGAAGGTGTTGGACGAACACGAATGTCTTGCAGCTATGGTGGAAAAACTGAAAGAAAACAAGAAGAGGAAGGAGAACAAGGATGCTGAGGAACCTAGTAAAAGGAAGAAGTTGTCCATAAATGACAAAGGAAAAAAGGCTGTCTCCACCAATAGGAGACTTGTTGATGAGGATAGTGATGACAATGCATAGGTCGTGGAAGTAAAGGAAACAAGATCGGTGGTTAGCCATAAGCAGGCCAAGAACGTTCAGAACATTCCATTTGACAACGTGTCATTCCATTTGTCTGTAGGAGTGACCATATGGGAATTTGTATACCACATGACGATCTATCCTGAGAAGATTCTGTCCTCGGAGATCCTCGGACTAGAAGCTATCATCAGGCTTCTACACAAAGCAGAGCTCATGAAGACAATCACCAACATAGGTAATCAATATCCATTGTTGATTAAGGAATTTATTACAAATCTGCCTACAGGTTTTGGCTCCCTAGATGATCCGGAGTTTGAGGAGATTTATATCACAGTCTTATGTTTCAACAACTTCTCCAACATTATGAATGTCGTTCTCGAAAGAAAGTGTGTTCGTTCTGTTCCACCACCTAATTTGAACAAGGTTCTCAAAGAAATAACCGGCGATAAGAGATGAGTATGGCCAACTAAAGGGATAGTGGCTGCCTCAGATTTTACTTCAAAGTACTCTGTACTCTTACGTATAAGAGTAGCTAATTGGGCAACATCCAATCATGCATCTTCCATTAAATCAGAGCTGGCGGTTCTCATCTTCCAAATAGGTACTGGTTCTACACTCAATTTTGACCAATTTTTTATTAATCATTTAGTTAGACATGTCAGATCACAAGCTGTGAAAATACCTATTTTTTCCCTCTATTCTATCTGAGCTTCTGGTGCACCAACACCCCACTGTGTTGAAGACAACTGATAAGGCAGGGAAACGTGGAGGAATGATTATGGCGAGGCATAAACTGTTTGAGGGGAAACATGTTCCTGGTCTTGTCAGGAAGGAAGTCAAGTCGGCTAAGGCATCGTCCAACAGGTCTACCAACACTACAACTCCAACAAAGACCGCCAGTAGGGACGCTATAATGCTCAACAGAGAAATATCTGTGTTTGACAAACACATCATCAATCTGACCTTGGCACTGAGATATTTGTCCGAGCAAAGATCTCTTTGTGGTAACCTGCTGAAGACACTACCTCTTCCAGACTCCGAGAACAATGGTTCATCCTCCTCCTCCTTACCAGAACCAACTGAAGCCGATGAAGAAATCTCTCAAGATGCCTCTGCCACAGCATCTGAAGATGACATTACTATTTCTATTAGTAGTTCTATTTAAGACTTTATTGCTTCATGGGTCCCTATGACAGAACAATTTTTATTTGTAGTTTGCTTGGACAAGTTCACTCACATTTCTCGACTGCTGATCGAGGAATTGTTTGTGTAAAATTTACTTTTTGTGTTACTCCTTATTATTCTATCTTAGCGGTATGCCCCATTTCAAGGATTTCTTTTAGCTCTTTGGCTATCATTTTGAGACAGCAAGGGGGAGTAATGGCGATATGAACACGAATGCGGCGATGTCGATATGAAAACGGATGCATCCAAAGGAATGCTGCAAGGAATGTTGACCTTAAAAAATAGTCAAAGGGGGAGATTGTAGTTACGACATTTTTGTTGATTGGCTTATTTTTAAGGAACTAGAAATGATATCATGAAGAATGTTGAAACATCGTGTACGACATCTTTGTCGACATCTCAATAGACATCATGTTCGACATAATTAACGAAAGTTTCCGTTTTCATGAAGTTCGACTACAACAACAAGGATTATGGGAAATCTCTAGCTGTATTCGACACGATCTGGAAAGAATATATTGCCACACGTTTCCAGCGACAATGATAAAAAGGAAACCCAATAGGGTTAGTGCATATGATCGATTGCTATAAAAGCTCAGGCTGCCCCCTTAGCAATCTGCGGCTTTTTTTCCTAGCAATAATATACAGAGCTCTTAGACGTGAAAGTTTGTGGGTTGAGAGTTTGTGTATTATGCTATGGACATTGTGTATCACGTAAACTATTGAGAGTTAAGTGATTAAATGTTTTACTAATCGCGTGAGTGTAGACTTTACGCAACCAAACGTTCAACAACAACTTGAACTGACAGAGCAATGTGATTGCTCGAGGAGTGGAATCAAGACGGAGTCTTGAATTCAAAGGGAGTCCCTCCCTGAGATAGGTTTGTACTTGTAATAGTAGCATAAAGTATAGATCTTGTGATGATTATAGGTACTTGTATGTTTCGTACGTATTACCGTATAGTCAAATCTTTCCACTGGCAGAGCGCCCCCAAACGTAGGTGATGTTGCACCGAACTGGGTAAACAATCTTGTGTGCCTTTGTTTATTACGTTCATTATTTAATGTCTGTCTTTATCTACGCAAGTTGTCATACATTTGGTCATAACATTGTACGTGACATTGTGCGTGACATCTTGCGTGACTATCTGATCAAGATTTTAGTTTCTTTTCAAAAACTATAACTATTTCCACAATTATGAAATCTTTCCATCTACGATTATGAAATATTTTTCGTTGTTGACCAATTAATAAAAATTTATGTTTTAAATATTAGTATCATATGTTTCCATTGTTACATTACAGTATTATATGTTTTCATTGTTTCATGAAAAATATATTTATTTCCATTGTTCTATTGCCATTGTCATATGCTTTTATTATTCCATATAGGTTATTTGTATTCCCATTTTTTCATGGCCAGTGTCATCTTTTGTATTTTTCATGCACATGCTTATTATTTTCATTATTCCATTGTACCCAACCTAATTCATAAGGCTTAAGACATAAACACAACTCAACACACAAAGTGACCTCAAATATTCTTTTTTTATAATCACTTTCTCAACCATATTAACAAAAATAAAAAAAAAAATTACAACAACAATGACATTAGTATATGTGGATTTAATGGTGCATGTACGAAAACTCCTATGGAGTGTTACAACTTTCATGTTCCATAAAAGTACCTATACGGTTATTTCTCTGTGTCCCTATAGACGGACCACAAATCAACACGTCATGTTGTATGCTATGTAGTGTTGAATTTCTGCTTCTAGTGTCTCGAATCACATTCCAACACATGACTTAAAATCATCCAGGCAGCAGGGCGTATAACTACCATATTCATCTATGTCTCATCCACCAATTGATGGAACCATATAACCAATATCATTTGACGGGACCAATATCATTTGATTGAACCATGGACCCAATATCACCCAATGGAACCATGGACCCAATATCATCTGATGGAATCATGGAACCAATATCTTATGTAGCAACAATGACATGGAATAACAAGGATATGAGAAAATAGAATAAAGATCGAAAAAGAAAGAGTTTTTTACCTTAGGCATCTTCGAGAGTCATGGGCGGAGGCACAGAGGGAAGAAACCGAGGAGACGCAGAGGAAGGCGGGGCGACAAAACTTCGATCTGGAGTGCGAGGGCTTCGATCCAGAGTACGGTAACGCGAGGGCTTAGATCTAGAGGACGGTGACCCGACAAAACTTCGATCTGAAAGATTGGTGACGGTGGCCGAGAGCTTGAAGCGCAGAGAAGAGAAAAGTCGAGAATTAGGTTTGCAATTATTAATTATAGGTTTCATGTTTACATGTTTACATATTTACCCTTATGGTATTTTCTTATATATTTTACTAATAAATTAATTAATTATTATGGATAGTTGATTTAAAAAAATCATGTGGATGGTATATGTTCTTAGATTTGCATTTAAGAGACCCTTTGTAAAGGAGTGCTTCCCTGTATAAAGAAATCTCTCCTATTGTAATACAAAACCCAACAATCAGTAACAATAATATCATGGATAATTTCATACAACACCCTTTAGAATAAGTATATTCTCACATAACACCCCTTAGAATTATTCTTCTCATAGGCAACCCCTTAGTTTGGAAATTTAAATTATAATTTCAAACTGTGATAGTGTTTAATGAGTTTCGATATCGATTTTTAAAATATAATTTCAATTTTCTAGGATTCATATTAAATATCTGCCATATGTTAGTAGTAGAACATTTGCATTGCATATTTTCAGTAGAACACTTCAATTTCTAACTAGCGTAATTTTGAATTTCGGTCTTATAAGAAGTAGAATGTTCAGAGTTAAAAGTATAGTGTTGAAAATTGGGAGTAGAATGTTTAACATTGAGAAAATAATGTTTAATATTGGAAGTAGAATTTTTAAATTTGGGAGTAAAATATCTCGAAACTAATCAAACACTATCATAAAACAAAAATAATAAAATTAATCTACTGAAAATGCAAATGTTCTACTGAAAGTGAAAAACTTAATCCTAGATAATTGAAATTATAATATAAAAAATTGATCTCGAAACTCATTACATCATCGGAAAAATGAAAATAACAAAAGTGTGCTACTGAAAATGCAAAATTTCTATTGAGAAACCTAAAACACTTTCGCAAAAAAATTCAAATTATTCTACTGAAAATGCAAAAGTTATACTGAAAAACCTAGACGTTTTACTGCGAACGCACGCAAAACACTTAAGTGCACAGTGCACTTTGCCGCACAAAAATACGGAACTACCCCTCACTTAAGTGCATAGTGCGTGTAGTTACGACGGTTTTAGAGATTGGCTTATTTTTAAAGGAACTGAAGAAACATGTTACAAAGAATGTCGAAGCATGACGAAGCATCTTCTACGACATCTTGTGTGACATTGTTGACGGCGTCTCAGCAAACATCCTGATCGACAGAAATCAGGAAAGTGCAGTTTCGGCAGAGAAGCAAGAAAACGATTAGGAAATTGCAGAACGACTCCTAATCTGAAAAGGAGAAAGACGGTGATTAAGAGGAAACCCTTTAGGGTTAGTACTCATCCACGATTGCTATAAAAGCTTAGGCTACCCCCTTAGCAATTGTGTGGTTCTTTATTTGTTTCCTAGCAACAATTTGCAAGGTTCTTAGACGTGAAGGTTTGCGGGCTGAGAAATTGCAGATTGAGCTTAGGATATTATGTATCACATAACTATAGAGAGTTAGGTGATTGAGGGTTTACTGAAGTCGTGAGTTTTGACTGCACGCAACCACCAAGCTTGAAGAAGACTTGAAGACGACAGAGCAAGGCGATTGCTCGAAGAGTGGAATCAAGACGTTCTTGGATTCAGGGGGAGACCCTGAGATAGATTGCACTGTAAGACGTAGCATAAAGTATAGATCTAGGGGTGATCACAGGTACTTGTATGTTGTGACGGATTACTGATAAGTGAAATCTTTCCACTAGGCTGAGAGCCCCCAGACGTAGGTGACGTTGCACCGAACTGGGTAAACAATCTGCTGTGTCATTACTTATAGCTTTATATTTACTGTCCTGCACTATCTACGCAAGAAGTGAGACACAACGTTATAGCATCCTGCATAACATTGTGTGTGGCATCTTGCACGACTAGCTGATCAGAATTTCAATTGGTATCAGAGGGGGCACCTATAGCTTTAGGTGAAGGTCCTAAACAAATATTTTGATCAAAGATGGACAATACCAGAGAAGGAGGATCCTTAAGTCGACCACCTGTTCTAGATGGAAGCAACTATGGCTATTGCAAGACTCGAATGTGTGCCTTCATGAAGTCACTAGACAACAAGACATGGAAGGCTGTAACCAATGGTTGGAATGCACCACAACTCAGTGACAGTGATGGCAATCCTATCGGCCCAAAACAAGAAAAAGACTGGACTGATGATGAAGATGAAGAATCACTGGGAAATTCTCGAGCTCTGAATGCTATCTTCAATGGTGTTGACAAAAATGTGTTCAGACTGATCAACACATGCACAATTGCCAAATCAGCATGGGACATCCTGGCTGTTGCATATGAAGGAACAACTAAGGTTCGAGAACAAAAACTGCAATACTTGACTACCAACTTCGAAGCCCTCATCATGAAAGAAGACGAATCAATTGCAGATTTCAATGTTCGTATTCGTGATCTAGCCAATGAATCCTACTCTCTGGGAGAACCAATGTCTGATGAAAAATTGGTAAGAAAAACCCTGCGTGCTCTTAGCCCTAGGTTTAAGATGAAGATCACAGCAATTGAGGAAGTTCATGACCTCAAGGTCTTGAAATTTGATGAGCTGATGGGGTCTCTAATGACCTATGAGTTGTCTTTACCCAACATCGACAAAAGGAACAAAGGACTTGCTTTCAAAAGCTCAACACTCAAGCAACCAGATCCTGAGGATTCCGATTCTGATGAAGACATCGATGCTACAATGGCCCTTCTCACAAAAAATTACAACAAAGCCATGAGAAGATTTAGTCGAATGGGTGGATGGAATGTCACGGCAAATGCCAGAAACAAAGCTCCACAAAAAGCTCAAGCTGGAGGAAGTCTTGACAGACCAAACAGGAGTGGGGAAGAAAACAAAAACAAAGGACTTCAATGTCATGAATGTGAAGGATTCGGCCACCTCCGAAGAGAATGTCCAAATTTCCTCAGACAACAAAAACGTGGATACAATGCCACCTTATCAGATGATGACAATGAAGATAGTGGATCTAAAGAGGTAAGCAACTTTGTTGCATTCACTACTACTACTCCTACATATAATGTTGATAATGCTGCCAATATCAATGATGATCCAACTCCAAATGAGAATTGGACTAAAGAGCAACTAGTCGAGGCATACAAAGGCTTGCATACCAGATGGATCAAGGAAACTCTGATACTTGATCAACAAGGTGAAAGGATTATTAGTCTTACCAGCGACAAGTCTAGATTTCTAGAGACGATCGTGGAGCTAAAACGAGAAATCACCAGACTCAATGGAGAAATTAGTCTCATGACTAAATCAGTAAAGATGATGAATCCTAGCACAGAAAGCCTTGACAAGATTCTATCAGTGGGAAAACAGTCCAAAGATACGACGGGACTAGGGTACACACACGCTGTCCCCTCAACAGCAGTGACAAAGTTTATCCCACAACAAGCCTTGGCTGACAAGAAACTACTGGATGCCCCAACTCATCCTACAGGACGACCTACAACAAAAGTCATAACATCATCTACAACTTGTTCTTGTCAAGAAACTGTCATAAGACATTCTCCACGCAGACAACAAAGCTACAGAAGACCAGCTTATCAATATCAATGGATATGTCATTACTGTGGTCAACCAGGTCACATCAGACCTTTTTGTTTTCAACTTCTTAAGAGGAAGCAAGCTCAGAAATATCAAAGGCATCTCTCATCTCCTCCGAAGACATCCCGCCTTGAATGGAGACCTAAGAACCTAGTCTATCGAGCTAATGTTGCATATACATCCTTAAGTGCTTCAACAAACAAGGACTGGTATCTCGACAGTGGATGTTCTCGACACATGATAGGTACTCCAGAGTTTCTCTCCAATCTTAAATTATATACAAACTGCTTTGTTACGTTTGGAGATGGGATTCGAGCTCGAATCATTGGAAAAGGAGTGCTCAAGCATCCAGGAACCACTTGCCTGACTGAAGCATTACTTGTAGAAGGACTTAAGGCAAACCTGATTAGCATCAGTCAGATCTGTGATCAGGATTTAGAAGTGAAATTCACTAAAGAAACCTGTATAGTTAAAAACTTCGATCAGGCCACTATTCTACAAGGAGTTCGCTCAGTAGATAATTGCTACATCTGGTCACCCGAGACACATATCGAAGCAACCAAGTGCCTTGTCTCCAAAGCAGAAGAAACCAAACTGTGGCACCGAAAGCTTGGACATCTAAATTTTAGAAGTATGCAGAAGGCAATCTCAGAGCAGGCAATTACAGGAATCCCAAACCTGAAAATAATAGAAGGAAAGATCTGCGGAGAATGTCAGATTGGTAAGCAAACCAAGATGTCACACAAGAAGCTACAACATATCACCACCTCTCGGGTACTTGAGCTAATACATGTTGACCTCATGGGACCAATGCAAGTCGAAAGCCTTGGAGGAAAACGATATGTCTTTGTATGTGTAGATGATTACTCACGATACACTTGGGTTGACTTCCCTCGTGACAAATCAGACACCTTCTCGATCTTCAAAAATCTGTGCATACAGGTCCAACGAGAAAAAGGAGAGACAATTGGCAAAATCATCCGTCTTCGAAGTGATCATGGTCGAGAGTTCGAAAACAGCAAGTTTGCAGAGTTCTGCAACTCGGAAGGGATAGCTCATGAATTCTCGGCACCAATCACTCCCCAACAAAACGGCATTGTTGAGTGCAAGAACATGACTCTACAGGAGATGGCGAGAGTTATGATGCTGGCTAAAGACATACCAACTCACTTCTGGGCAGAAGCACTTAACACTGCTTGCCATATCCACAATCGAGTCACTCTCCGACCAGGTATGTCAGTAACTCATTATGAAATATGGAGGGGGAGAAAGACAAATGTTAAATACTTCCATATCTTTGGCTCCACTTGTTATATACTAGCTGATAGAGAGCCTCGTCGAAAGCTTGACCCAAAAAGCGATGAAGGCATCTTCCTTGGCTATTCAAGGAATAGTCGCGCATACCGAGTCTTCAACAAACAAACCAAAACCATGATGGAATCAATCAATGTTGTTGTTGATGATGACTGCGAAGATGCCTCAGAAGACACGACGGACGAAGACGGAGCCTATCCTCCCAACAATGTTAGGAAGAATGTCCTTACTGATGCTAGAAAAGATGCCAGCAGTAAAACAGAAAGTGATGATGCTAGCCCAAATGTCGATCATGACAAAGGAGTTCCTGAAACCAGCAACAAGAATCCCTCACGGAGGATCCAGACTAATCATCCTATCTCTGGAGTAATTGGAAATCTGAATGAAGGCATACGGACTCGGTCAAAAGCTCCTGAAAACTACAACGAGATGATAGGCAATATTTGCTTCGTTTCAAAGACATAACCCAAAAGCATCAATGAAGCTATCAATGATGAGTATTGGGTCAATGTTATGCAAGAAGAGCCGATTCATTTGAGAAAAATCAGGTTTGGGAACTCGTGCCGAAACCAAGTGAAGGAAACATCATAGGCACTAAATGGATCTTCAAGAACAAAACCGATGAGCTTGGCAACATCACTCGCAACAAAGCCAGGTTAGTTGCTCAAGGGTATACTCAAATTGAGGGAGTCGACTTCGATGAGACCTTTGCTCCTGTGGCAAGACTTGAAGCAATCCGCCTCCTACTAGGGATATCATGCCATCTACAGATAAAGCTCTACCAGATGGATGTCAAAAGTGCGTTCTTGAATGGGGATCTCAATGAAGAAGTATATGTGTCACAACCCAAAGGATTTGTTGACCCTCACTATCCTGATCATGTGTATAAACTCAAGAAAGCTCTTTACGGGTTGAAACAAGCACCAAGGGCTTGGTATGAAAGGCTCACAAAATTCCTCATCCAAAGCGGCTACACTAGAGGGGGAGTCGACAAGACCCTATTTGTGAAGAATGAAGACGGGAATCTAATGATAGCTCAAATCTATGTCGATGACATTGTGTTTGGAGGGATGTCAAGCAAGATGGTAGAGATATTTATTCAACAGATGCAATCAGAATTCGAGATGAGCATGGTGGGAGAGCTTACTTATTTTCTAGGCTTCCAAATCAAACAACAAAAGGATAGCATCTTCGTATCTCAGAGCAAATATGCGAAGAATATTGTCAAGAAGTTTGGGCTAGAGAAAGCCTCACATAAAAGGACACCAGCAGCTACACATGTCAAGCTAACTAAAGATGATCCAGGAGAAGCTGTCGACCAACACCTATACAGAAGCATCATCGGTAGTCTTCTCTACTTCACTACAAGTCGACCAGATATTGCCTACTCTGTAGGAGTATGTGCAAGATATCAAGCTAATCCTAAGGTAAGTCATCTCTCCCAAGCCAAAAGAATTGTTAGATATATCTCTGGGACTACAGACTTGGGTTTGTTATACTCATTCGACACATCCTCTACCTTGGTGGGGTATTGTGATGCCGATTGGGCTGGAACACACATCGGATAGGAAAAGCACATCTGGAGGATGTTTCTTCCTTGGCAACAACCTCATATCATGGTTTAGTAAGAAGTAAAACTGTGTTGCCCTTTCCACTACCGAATCGGAATATATTGCTGCTGGGAATAGCTGCACACAACTACTTTGGATGAAGCAGATGTTAGTCGAATACAATGTCAGACAGGATGCCATGACTTTATACTGTGATAATGTCAGTGCTATCAACATCTCCAAAAATCCTGTCCAACACAACAAGACAAAACACATTAATATTAGACACCACTTCATTCGAGAATTGGTCGAAGACAAGAAGATCATCCTAGAGCACATTCCTACAGGGAAGCAACTTGCTGATATTTTATCAAAGGCATTAGATGCAAGTAGATTCGAGGATCTCAGATCATCACTCGGTCTGTGCACCATCAACGAACAGTAAGAAGTTGCAGAAACGGTTGAGAGGAGTTAGTTGGTGCCTCTTCATGAACCGGTCGAAAATCCAACGAATGTCATTGGGCCAAGCATATCAAAAGCTCATATAAAAGAAAAAGAAAGATACGCTCAAACGCTAAAAAGATTTGAATCGTTTTTTTTCAAAACCTAGTCTGCCTCCTTTCTGTGTTTGCTCTCATCTCCTTCGCCATTCACTCTCTGCAAAACTCACAAACAACAATGGTGAAAACTCGAAGCACAGTAGCCCCAAAGAAATCCACCGAATCAAAGAAAGCTGAAGCAAAAGGCTCCAGAAGCAGCAAAGCGAAAACAAACAAGCATGGAGTACGGATTAAAGGGCCAAAAACCCTGAAGAAGTCAGAAGAAATCCCCAAGGATGCTTCACCGGAGAAAGCTCCAATGCCAGCCTTCACTCGAGTTCCCAAAAAGTCTCGAACCGGAAGCACTGCGTTCTCAATGTCTGACCTAACTGGGCCAGAAAGGGAGAATGATCTTGGCCAGGAAAATCGAGAAGCCACCGATCTGAAAGAAGCTGAGAAGAACAAGGATGCCACCACCAAAAACACAGAAGAAAACCCTCTGGATACCAGAGAAGGAAGAATTAATGAGAACCGTCTCAAACATTGGTAACCACTATCCCCTCTTGGTTAAAGAGTTTATTGCAAATTTGCCTACCACGTTTGGTACCCCAGATGCTCCAGAGTTTGATAAGGTATATGTCAGAGCCATTCGCTTTGACATCTCCTCTGACATTATCAATGACTTCCTGGGAAGGAAGAAGGTTCGATCTATGCCACCGCCCGACCTCAACAAAGTCCTCCGTGAGATTACCGGAGATAAAAGCAGGTCTTGGCCGACCAAAGGTACTGTGGCAGCATCAGATCTGACTTCCAAATCCTCCATTCTCTTCCGGATTGGAGTGGCAAATTGGGCTCCCTCGACCCACGCATCATCTATCAAATCTGAGCTGGCAATACTGATCTACCAAATAGGTACTGGATCTAAACTTGACTTTGGGCAATTTGTGATTGATCATCTCGTTCGCCATGCTAGATCTCTTGCTGTGAAAATTCCCATAGCCTTTCCATCCCTTATCTCTGAACTACTTGTACATCAACACCCTGCAGTGTTGAAACCATCGGATAAGGTGGGCAAAAGAGGAGGACTGATTGTGGTAAGCCACAAGTTGTTTGAGGGGAAGCATGCTCCTGATCTTGTCAGGCCAAAAGCCAAGGCAAAGACCAGTCGAGCCACAAGTGCCGTCCCTCTAACCAGGACCACCAGCAGGGATGCAGTCATGCTTAAATGAGAGATTGTTGTGCTCGACGAGGACATTGTAAATTTGAAGAAAGCTCTGAAGCACCTCTCACAGCGCCGAACTCACTGCGCCAACCTGCTGAAATCCATGTCTCCTCCGGCTCTAAAGATGATGACACAACCTCCCTACCTAATGATCCAAAAGAAGCTACCCAAGAAGCCTCCACTGAAGCAACAGAGACTGCAAGTTCCAGCAGCAGCTCTATTTAAATTTCATGAAATTCTCTGACTCTTGAACTACTGAACAACTTCTATTTTTGTAATAGTTGGTGAACAATGTGTCGCACTTACTCTCGAAAGCTGATTGAGAGCAAGTGTGAGTTATGTTTGGTTTATTTTGCTTATTTCCCCGGATTTGTTACAATATTTGTTTATATTTTGGCTCTTTTTGAGCCAGCAAGGGGAAGTAAGTTTAAGTTAGATATACGCGCGCGATCACGATGATACAAAGAAGAAAGATAGAGACGACGCGACGACGCAGAGACAACGCGAGATACGCGCGACACAAGACTGCCGATCGACGAGACGACAAATGCGATGCAGAATGCGACGCAGAATACGATGAAGAATGATGTCCTTAAAAATAGCCAAAGGGGGAGATTGTAGTTACGACGGTTTTAGAGATTGGCTGATTTTTAAAGGAACTGAAGAAACATGTTACAAAGAATGTCGAAGCATGACGAAGCATCTTCTACGACATCTTGTGTGACATTGTTGACGGTGTCTCGGCAAACATCCTGATCGACAGAAATCAGGAAAGTGCAGTTTCGGCAGAGAAGCAAGAAAACGATTAGGAAATTGCAGAACGACTCCTAATCTGAAAAGGAAAAAGACGGCGATTAAGAGGAAACCCTTTAGGGTTAGTACTCATCCACGATTGCTATAAAAGCTTAGGCTACCCCCTTAGCAATTATGTGGTTCTTTATTTGTTTCCTAGCAACAATTTGCAAGGTTCTTAGACGTGAAGGTTTGCGGGCTGAGAAATTGTAGATTGAGCTTAGGATACTATGTATCACATAACTATATAGAGTTAGGTGATTGAGGGTTTACTGAAGTCGTGAGTTTTGACTGCACGCAACCACCAAGCTTGAAGAAGACTTGAAGACGACAGAGCAAGGCGATTGCTCGAAGAGTGGAATCAAGACGTTCTTGGATTCAGGGGGAGACCCTGAGATAGATTTCACTGTAAGACGTAGCATAAAGTATAGATCTAGGGGTGATCACAGGTACTTGTATGTTGTGACAGATTACTGATAAGTGAAATCTTTCCACTAGGCTGAGAGCCCCCAGACGTAGGTGACGTTGCACCGAACTGGGTAACCAATCTGCTGTGTCATTACTTATAGCCTTATATTTACTGTCATGCACTATCTACGCAAGAAGTCAGACACAACGTTATAGCATCCTGCATAACATTGTGTGTGGCATCTTGCACGACTAGCTGATCAGAATTTCAGTGCGTTCTCCCACGTGTCGCACAATGTTTTAGTCTCGCTAGATGAGTGGCTCACAACGTATTCATCCGAGTTTGTAGAGGTTGGATGTTTGCACCATATTGGTATCTTATAAGTGTGCTCTGCCATGTGTCGCACGATGTTTTAGTCTCATTACATGAGTGGCTAACAATGTGTTCGTCCGAGTTTGTAATGGTTGGATGTTTGTACCATATTGGTATCCTATATATATATATATATATTCGTCATTCAGAGTAAAAAGGTGGATTTATGACCTTCACATACTAAGTAGTTGGAGAAATTAGAAATTTAGATGAGAAAGTCGTCTACACCAAACTGTATAAATACCACCAAAACAAAGTAGCATATTATCTTAAGAGCCTCTCTAGGTGTAAAACTGCATCTGCAACATCCTAAGAGCCTTTCCAGGTGATTGCTCCCTATCTCTAATGATCCGGCCGTTCCTGGTAACCCAGATGTACCATAAACTCATCGTGATCAGTCTGCTCCAAGCTCTCCTTGCTCCTCTATCCGCAATCTTGGCTCCCAACCCCATAAAGAGGTCGTGGACCGACTGAGTAATGGGGAATGGGATACACCACCACCTATGGATCTCCCTTTAGAATCTTTGAGTCCAACTACAAGAGAGCATAAGATGCTCAGTTGTTTCCTCCCTCCTATCGCACAGAGCACACATGCAGTGACCGATCGGGATGATCCCCCTGAAAGCTAGAGTGCCTCTGGTCGGTAAGCCTCCCTGGAGCACTAGCCATCCGAAACTCCTAAAGTTTGGCAGAATTGGCATATCCCACAACCTAGAAGCCCATTCCCTTGAATCCGCCTGATCTGCTTCTAACAGCATAAGAAACCCCCTCCTCACCGTGTACCCTTTCTTGTCAGACGTCTACTTGATATGGTCACGAAAATCATCTGTCGGTCTGATAGTGCCAAGAACTGTAAGCAACTCTACAAACTCCAGCCCAGCTCTAGCCGTCAATACCCCACGGAAGGGTATAGACCATCTATCCAGCACCCAAGCATCTCGGGCAGAGTGTCGTGGATGACTCACACAACGGTAGATTCTATTAAACCTGGTCCTCAAGTAAAAATCACCCAGCCAAGAATCATCCCAGAACCTAATCTGACTGCCGTCTCCGAGCCTCTAGCGAACACAAGCCCGAAGATTCGAGGGAAGGCCTGAAGAGACGTCAACCCTAGAATCGCGTGCAAAGCCCTCGACCTTGAGTGACCTAGAAAAAGGAAGAGATGAGAGATCCCAGACCGATCTCTCCCACCCATACCTCACGAACAGAATCCTTCTCCACAAGGGATTTGGTTCTCTCGTGAATCGCCACCACCATTTCAGCAGCAGAGTGTTGTTGACCTCCTATAGGCGTCGAATCCCTAAACCACC
The DNA here is from genome assembly GCA_963920655.1 of Geranium rotundifolium. Lineage (NCBI taxonomy): Eukaryota > Viridiplantae > Streptophyta > Magnoliopsida > Geraniales > Geraniaceae > Geranium > Geranium rotundifolium. The sequence goes on from OY987318.1 coordinate 24,443,802, forward strand.
TTGCATGGTCGGCCTACAAACAAACTCCCATCTGACCTTCGTGAACCCCCGACGACTGCCTCTACCTCTCCATATGAACCCCATCATAATGGACTCAATTGCATCTACAGTATTTCTCGGAGCCCTGAAAAGAGACATGTAAAAAATAGGCAAGCTCGAGAGAGCCTCCTTAATTAGCGTGATCCGTCCTCCAAAGGAAAGAGAGCTCACCTGCCATAAAGCTAGCTTGGCCCTGAACTTGACCACAATCGGCTCCCAAATCACCACCCGCCAGTAATTTGCTCCCAAACTGAAACCCATATAGGGTAAAGGAAGCTTCCCAACGACGCAGCCGAAAACTCGAGCTAAACGACTATCACCACCATCCTCCATGTTAAACCCCAACAAGACCGACTTGTCGAAGTTGATCCTAAAACCCGATGCCCACTCAAAATACTGCAGAACTAACCGGAGCTGAACAACTGGTGAGACTTGGCCTCCACAAACAGTAGAGTATCGTCAGCGAACTGGAGATGTGAGACTCTCTCCTCATCACCAACCCCGAATCCCCCCTGAAAAGAAGTGCCTCCTTTTCTCGTTGAAGAATGAGGTGAAGCCCTTCTGCTGCAATAATAAACAAGAGCGAGGATAAGGGGAATCCCTGTCTAACTTCTCTTCTGATGTCAAACTGACTCGTGGGGGAGTCGTTGACCAGGACCGAAGCGGAGGAGAAGAGACAAGAAGCTATCCAGTGCCTCCACTTAAGGCAAAATCCCATAACAGCCATAACTCTCCAAAAGTAGCCCTAATCAACCCGATCAAAAGCTTTCTCAAAGTCAAGCTTGACCACGACCGCCCTGGAACCCGTCCTGCGAACCATATCAATCAACTCGTTTGCCACAAGGACGCCATCAACCAACTGTCTCCTACGAATGAAACCAGACTGAACCTCGCCTATCAAATCAACAATGTAACGACGCATGCGGATAGAAAGAACCTTAGCCAAAAGCTTATAAGGTCCGAAAATCAGGCTGATCGGCCGAAAGTAAGCAAAGTCTCGGGGGGTCTCAATCTTCGGAATCAGAGCAATGAAAGAAGCATTAAGACCCGACCCAATCCTCCAAGTCAAGGGAAAATCATGAAAAAAGATGAGCACGTCCTCCTTCACCACATCCCACATCTCACAAAAAAAGCGCATGGTGAATCCGTCTGGACCCAGGGCCTTGGCCCCATTACACTTTGAGAGAGCCGAGAGGATCTCCTCCTCAGTGAACACAGCCTCCAACATGTCCGACGCCCCCGATGGCAGAGTTCGGAAAGGAAGTGTCGGAAAAGTGGGCCTCGAAATAGGATTCTGACATAACCTCGCCGCAAAATGATCAACTGCAGCTCTGTGAATTGGCTCTGGCTGTGACGGCTCCTAACAATCGATAACCATGCTCGAAATACGACTCCTCCTGCCTCTCGTGGCGGCGCATCTGTGTAAGTACCGAGTGTTCCCGTCTCCCTCAAGAGCCCCCCGAACCCTTGACTTCTGCCTCCAGATGTCCGCACGAGACTTTGGCAAACCCACAAGCTCGGTCCGGTCCAGAGTTTGAGTGATCTCTCCCCACTAAAGCGTCTAAAGTCTCAATCCTGGTTGTGGTCCTGAAAATCTGGTGATCTACATTACCAAACACCTCGACGAGGAGCGATCACCTGGAGAGGCTTTTAGCATACACATATTTGATAAACATGAAATGTCTACTTGACCCTCGGTAAAATAATGATTTGAACTCACACTTAAAGGTTACATTTTTCTTTTCAAATAAAAAAATAAATTATATTAAAAACCAAAAAATAACTTGTGAAATTACAAATATGCCATCATCTTCAACCTCATTCTCACCCTCCTCGGCCACAACCTAAACTGGCTTCTTCCAGCCGCCACCGTAAATATTTATGTTGCAGCAACAAAATCAAAACTTTGTTGTGTGCACTGACAAGAGTATTATATAGGGATTTCAAATTATACCAAGTAATCTACAACTATTAATTATCAAACTATCCATGGATACAAACACAGTTTACCGGATGAAGCAAAAACACAAATCAATTTAAAAAATAAACACCAACTCAAAATAAATCCCAAGAATTTATCCTAAAAAACTAATGAGATCTAATATCTAAACCCTACCCACCAAACAAAATTACCCAAATCGCAATTTGAAAGACCCGGTAAAGAAAGGGGAGATCTTGAGAAAACCCTAGAATCGAAGAGATGGAGGAGAATCAAAGAGAGGGAGAGGCAAGAAAGCAAACACACAAGAGTAAGCGAAGGTGGGGAGGGACTTCAGTGCGGAGGGATCCAAGCCCTATGTTGTGGGCCCGCCGGCGCCAGAGTGGTCTTTGTGCCGGCTCCGGCACCATTGGCTTCGGAAGAAGAAGAAGGCGATGGCGAGGCCAAGACGGAGAAGAGTGTGGTCTTGTCGTCGATAACGTTGTTCTTTTCGAATTCATGTGTTGGTGGTGTGTCGTGTTCCATAAATATTTTTGAATTGAATTAAAATGAAGAAGAACCTTTAACTAAGATGTGAAGGGAGGTTTTGAGAGAGAGGGTGGAGGTAGGGGTGAGCATGGGCCCAGGTTGGGCAGTTCATGACTTGTTTTTAGGCCTAACCCGGACTTAGCAGGTTGACTATTTTCATGTCCATTCCCGGCCCATGAAGAGTGTTGTCCAATGGACAAGTGGGCGGGTTGAGCCCGAACGAATTCTGAGTTAGTCCATCCCGTCCATAACATTAAAAAATAGCATATTGTACACAAAAACTTATTGCAAAAATAAGTTATGTACACAAAAACATATTGCAAAACTAATACTTCAATATCACAAAAATATATTGTCAATAACATTTAGAGTAGTTTATATGAAAATTCTGTCTTTTGAAATTGTTTGCTAAAAAAACTTAAAATGACCCTTTCAAAATTAGTGTGAGTTGTGTGTGTTTAGTTAGTTAGTTGGTTAAGTCCATTAGGGCGGGTTGGGCCGGATTAGTCCGGACACCCCACTTCATGTCCGCAACCCGGCCTGTGATATCTATATGGTGCCCGTTCCCGGCCCGTCCCGTCCCGGGTAACTCCGGGTTGGGATAATAATGGACGGGTTGGTCCGGGTTCACGGGTTGGGCCGGGTTGTCCGGACATTTCTGCTTACCCCTAGGTGGAGGGTTTTGAATAGTATACGAGGATAAGTTAAATGTTCCCATACATGTGTATTTTATTTTTATTTTTCTTTTGATTATTTTATATTTATTGTGCTAAATTGATTTTTAATGTGTTTTAAACATGTTGTTTATTGTTTTATTAAGTGAGGGTGAGGTTGAAGATGAGGGTAAAGTTGTTTTTCACAAGTTATTTTTAGTTTTTTGATATAATTTATTTTGTTAGTTGAAATGATAAATGTACCCTTTAAGTGTAAGTTCAATTTATTATTTTACCGAGGCTAAAATAGTCATTTCATGTTTATGAAATATATGTATAATTTGAAAATTAAATACTTGTAGTATTTTGGTGTTTTTGCACATCAATTATGTTATATTTAACTGTTATTACCTTAAGTGTAACTTAAAAATTGTTGGAGTAATGACAAAAAAAAGTTTCAAACTTGGGGTACTGAATTCGAAATGAGGCAAGCTCGGGTATTGACATAAAATTACCCCTTAAAATTAACTTGCACAAAAAAAATAGTGAAAAACTTATTCTTAATTTGCAAAACGAGGAACCAATGTGAGACGTTGGGTGTAATAGCGAACAATTGAGATTTATACATGATATTAAAAGTTAATTAAGATAAATTTTATTTTTTAACAAAAACATTTGGTGATTAAATATCAATTGGGAAGGGTATTTTCCTAAATGTGTTTATTTATTTTATTTATGCACACAATTGATAACTGAATGGACGTTGTGAGGTAGAAGAACTGAAATGGGAATCATATTTTAAAGTGGCACGTGGGTTATTGATTTGATGCATAGAAGTAGACACAATACTGTGTAATTGAATTTAGAGATGGCTAAATGTTGATGAAGAAGGATTGAATCATGAAGATGAAGAGTTCAGGTTTGTGATATTTGTGAGTAGTGGTAATTGACAAACATGCTTACATTGCTGATTATTGGGTCTCGAGCTTGTGGTGCCCATCTGTCAGCCGAGCTCTGACTGCTAGGTGTAGTGCTCTGTTTCCCAATCTTTTTTTTTATGAATCTTTAAGCTTGATGCTTCCAAAGCCGACTCGCTGAGTAACGATTTCTCAGTCAATGCACTGCACAACAATATTCAAGCTTCTTTTTTGGGTTTAATTCGAACTGGTCTACAATCATTTGGCTTCCCAAATTCCCTCAAAAATCCAAAGTTTCGGGTGGCTCTGTGCTCATGAAGCCATCCACGCAGACTTTCTTGATGCTCAGTGGTGGTTCATTTGCTTAAAAAGGGAAGCGATCTGTCGCATTATACTATGGAACATTTGGCTCGTTCACGTGAACGATTTAGTTTTCAATAAGAAACAACTATCACAGCATCTCATGATCATCAAGATTGAAGCTCATATCAAGGAAATCTTTTGAGAACATCTTGGTTTCTCTTGCCCCACAAGCTTTCAATATTGATTGAATGACTTTCTTGCCCCACAATCAAATTAATTACACCAGTTGATCATCTAGATGATTAACTGGTGTAATTAATTTGATTGAATGACATTCATGTGTTTAGTAAGGAGTGAAATGTATTACACATGTGCATTTCAAGAAATTTGTTCGTAGTAAAGTTCTGAATTTATAGAATTTGATGTTTGTGGAAAAGTAGAATTTCAAGAAGCTCTCTTGACTGCTAGGAGAATGTGGTGTGCTTCTTTATTGGGCTCCTTTTTTAAGCATTGACCGGCTATTAATTTCTCATAGTAACAGTCTTAAATTTGGAAGAAGTGGCTGTCAATAAAAAAACAAAAAGTTATGAATGGCTAGTAACCTACGTAATCAAATACTCTTCTACAGATAAATCTTTTAACCATAAACATGCTATATAAACACTTACATGATTAAATCGTAATATTTATATTAAATTTCTTTGTTGACAAAAATAGTTTTTATACTGAAATGATTATATATGGATGCCTATATTTGTAAAGAGTACACTTAGATATTGTGTTTTCATGATTCAATCGTTATTTTGTGGGTAAATATAACTATTTCTTGAAGTTATTAGTCGACTACTTACTACTATCGTTCGATACAAAAATAATATACATGTTGTTCAAATAAATCAAATTTAAGATAATACTAGAGCACAATTTTGTACATTATAAATATTATATTATGCCATACACGCAATAGGGGATCCAGTACGGAGATTCGAGAATTAAAAAAAAAATTCATGTAAATCTTTATTTAAAAAATGAATATACCCCTATTAGAATCTTAATATATACCAAAGTCATAAGATATATTTAGTTTACCTTAGAAGCAACAAACCTTTTATAATACTTATGTGCATTTTTAATGAGATGAAATTTTGTGAATATTCTAAACAAAATTATGATAAGATTGAGCGCAAGGTTAAGTCAATTAATAAACGACCTATTAGAGTGTGTAAATTTTGAGAATCGATTCGCTTCGTATTTATATATACATGGAAAGTTAAATTTAAATTCAAATAAAAATTAAATAATCAAGCTCGAATTAATTTTTTTATATGAATTTAATAATTATTTTACTATTAAAATTAATGTTTTAATTAACTGTTAAAAATAATTAGTATGAAATTTTGTCCCCTTGAAAAAATTTCTAGCCCTAGAACACATGCAACATCACCAATATTGGCTTTAGGACAATGTTTTTCCCCAACTTTAGATGAAACAAGGATCTCATCATCGTTGGAGTCATTAGTGATGTTGTCATCTTCTTCGCTAGAGTCGGATGTTGAAGAATCAGACGAAAAGGAATGTGTTTCGTCATTCTCCATATTCGAGTTCTTATGGTCCTCTTTCTCGGATGGTTCAACTTCTGTCTCAGATTGGTTGGTACTCTAGTGAAGAAGATGAGTATCTTGAGTTGTAAGATCGAAGCTCTATAGATAAATTTATAGGTTTAAAATAGGCTCATGGTGTTCTTGATGATAGTCATGGTTGGATAAAAGGGGCTGAAATTTTTGGTACGTTAGAAATAAATATAATGGTTAGAGATATGATATTATCAATTAACTATTTGTCATTTTGTTTAGTTGATTATAATAGTATTAATTATATGAATGTGGGATTGATGACAGTTGTTTGTTCAAAGATCTAATGGTTGTTGATGGTTCCCCATTTTACAAATTAAGATTAGTTTTTTATTGATAGCATCCCAAATGTAAACACGTTCTTATACCTTCAAATCAAGTAAGGGCGTCTCAACCACTAAGAAAGTGAAAGAACGATGAAGTGGGATGACTATAAAACTTGATGACCTTTAAAAAATGGATGAGCTGGCAAACTTCCCATTGCCTTGGGACATCAAATCAATAAGCACAATCCAAATTCGAAACAATTCATGAAATGAAACCCCAACCAGATCTGTGTTTATTTGTTGATGTTTTTATACTCGTTTTTATTTTTGGAGATTAAAATTTTAGAGATTGATTTGTTTTATTTAATTTCTATCTTTGAACTTTTTTACTTTTTCCAAATATTCTTTTAGAAATTACTATTTAATTCAATTTACCTTTTCGATATTTTCTTAAATTAATTATTATGTATTTTTGACTTTTTATTACAATATTTTATAAATCAATTTTTCCAAAAACATACATGGGGATTTTTTCCAAAACATTTATGTCCATTTGGAAAATGGGCTTATTGGGGTTGTATTATTTTTTACTGACATTTTTTGGTCCATTTCAAAAAATATTTCGTAGAGCATTTATCTCTATGCGAGATAAACCCTAATTTTGCTTTTGATACACATCTCTTTCTATACTGTCGCTCATTGTCTTCACTCTTCATTTTGCTCAAAAGTCATTAAAACCTTGTTCTTTTCACATATCTTAAGAAAATATTAAGAGCAAAATGAAGAGGGAAGACAATAAGCAATGAGTATCGAAAAAAACTAGAATTTATCTCGCATAGAATGAAATGCGCTACAAAAAAAATTTCAAAATGGGCCGGAAAATGTCGTAAAAAAAAATACCAATTAGCCATAAAAATATGTTTTAGAAAAAAAGTCCCATGTATGTTTTTGGAAAAAGCCCAATTCTCGGGAAAATGCCTGAAAACAAAGACTTCGTGGTTGAAAGTAGGGGTGCTCATTCCCGGTTAACCGGAACCGGTGCCGGAAACCGAGAACCGGACCGGGTAAGGTCGGTTTTCAGAAATAGAAACCGACACAGACCGGAATTTGGCCGGTAATCGGGACACCGGTTAACCGGTAAATTACACCGAGTTTCCGGTGTACCCGAACCTAATACTAACAGTTTGAAAAAGTTCAAATTAATTCAAAAAAAATTGTAAATTATTACAAAATCATTCTTGGTCTGATGGATGGAAAGCCAATTTTTTTGTGTGAGGTTGTAAGTTCAACTCTTGTTGCAATCAATCTCCTTATTTTTCATACTCCTTAGTGAGAGAGGGAGATGTAGTGAGTGACGTGAGAAGTCTGGGTGTTCACACTCACACGCGTGTGTGGACCACATTCATCCACGTGGAGAGAGGAGAGCACTGTCTCGGTTAACCACGGTTTTTCACTTCAAAAACCAAGAACCGACCGGATGTACACCGGTTATCTAAAATTGAAATCGATTTCTGTCCGGTTTATCCCGGTTTCGTCCGGTTCTGGCCGGTTCCGGTCGATTTTTTGGTTCCCGGTTTAATTTGAACACCCCTAGTTGAAAGAACTTTTATAAAACAATTTTCATAAAAAGTCAAAAATAGATAACATTTAATTTAAAGAAAAATTGAATTAAATAGTAATTCCTAAAAAAATTATTTGCAAAATCAGATAAAAATAAACATAGATCTCGAAAATGAATCCACCGCGAAGAACTCTCAGGCCCTCTCGCACCAAATTTACCGCCAAATCGACCTACTCTACTCCGTCGTCGCAGACAATCATCGACGAGGCTCCGCTCTCGCTCTCGAGCGGCCCGCGCGAGCGCACTGACGAGGACCTTGACCGGTTCAGACTCGACGGAGGGTTCCAATCCTACGGCGTAGACTCGTCCTCGCACTGGGCCCAATAACGAAAACCAAATCAACCTCTCAAGCTCTCAATTTTTAGGATTACATGCCCTAATTAACTAGATTAGGAGTGATTGGTTTGAGTTTTGTGTATTCCTTATTCACAACAATTTTAGAGAAAGGAAATGATTAGTTATTTTTTGAAAACTTAACCTTAAGTTGAGAGTAGTTTAGTGTTTTTAACAGTGACTTAACGGTGTTAGAGTTATGTGAAAAATTAGGCAACTTCAGAGGTTCACATATCATTATAATCTTTCGAGGGTGAAAATCGTGTAAAACATAAGGGAACTGAGTGTTTTCCCTAAAATGTTTGAAAGTTCAAGATATCCCTCTCATCAAATTTCTTCATAGTTCTCCACCTTAGTTGCCAACTAAAAGAAATAATATTGCCCACGTACATCATCACTGTGAGGCTTTGCGGCTTGAACTTTGGCTCACTAGTGTAGTGAGCATGACAAGTAACATTGCGCAATACATACATTCATATAATATTTAACTAACACTAGTTAATCAAAGAACGCTAATTTAGTTAATCAATTGCTTCCACCCATCAAGATGCTTACAACTATACGTGTCAGTTGAGATTGATCATTATTTTAGTTCATTACCTCATACTAAGAAATGGGGTTTTCCAAAACTAGAACTTTTTTGGGAGTAAAATATGTTGGAGACACGAGTCATGGTTTGGTTTATATATTGTTTATGGCAAAGAAGCGTGCACCAAGAAAAACAGTTGAAATTGAGACCCAAACCCAAATCAATCAATGAATCAAACATGGTATGTGACAAAATGCTGTCTTTTTTTCTATATATCCCTTATTCAATTTCCTTGTTTTCTCTTCTCTTCCTCTCCACGGCTCTCCCTATTTCATTTCACCTGCCCTCACTCAACCAATCTTCTTCCTCCGATCCATTTCACCAATTAGTCATAGGCCTCAATATATATTACTGGGTTTGAAGAAACGGAGAGAGAGTGAGAGTGAGAGATGAGTTTCAGGGATGATTCTGATGATGGGAGAGATCTGCGGAAGCCATTTCTGCACACTGGGAGTTGGTACCGTATGGGCTCTAGGCAGTCCAGCGTCATGGGTTCGACCCAGGCCATGAGGGACAGCTCTATTTCGGTTGTGGCCTGTGTTATGATCGTCGCTCTCGGTCCCATCCAGTTCGGCTTCACTGTAAGCAACTTCAACCCCTTTTTTCTTCTCTCTGTGTGGTTAATTTCTGAGAATGTGACGCAAATTATAAAACAAAATCACATCTTGCGGTTGTTTGAGTGGGATAATCGGCTTAAATGGGTGGTGGGGCTGATGGGTGACCAAAGGAATAAGCTTTAGCTTGATTTGACTCTTTTTTATCTGACCTATTTTCTCGATAACCAAACTGTAGAACTTGTTTTTATGAATGTTAGTCTCTGATATTTTTGTTTACTTCTATTCTGGCAGAATGGCTATTCTTCCCCAACTCAAACTGCTATCACTGATGATCTCAATCTTTCAGTCTCGGAGGTGTGAACCAATACTGCTTTAGCTACAGTTGGGTGTTTTTGTTTTAGTATTCTTCTTCTGACTCAGATTGTTAGGCCAGTTCTCTTGGTTTGGTTCTCTTTCAAATGTGGGTGCTATGGTTGGGGCAATTGCCAGCGGTCAGATTGCTGAGTATGTTGGTCGAAAAGGGGTATGCATAGGATATATTTGGTTCTTTGGTTCTATAATGTTCTTTCGTTCTTGCCACAATTTTTCTTACCTGTCTTCATTTGGTTTTGTTCATTTCAGTCTTTAATGATTGCTGCAATTCCTAATATCATTGGGTGGCTTACCATATCATTTGCGAAGGTGAGTTTCAAATTTTAATGACTACCCATTATCGGTAGGAAAGCTAAAGCAATAGGCGCGTGGCATCTGCAGGTGTGACCCTGTCATCTGATTTGTAAGCTCACTTTTATGTGTAGGATTCTTCTTTTCTATATATGGGACGTTTGTTAGAAGGCTTTGGCGTGGGGATCATCTCCTACGTGGTAATGTCGAGAGCACCAAGTTATGGTTGCTTTAGAACGAGGTTTTTGCGAGACTAATCATGGGGATGTCTACCTATCTGTACAGGTGCCTGTGTATATAGCTGAGATAGCTCCTCAGAACTTGAGAGGGTCTCTTGGTTCAGTGAATCAGGTTGGTTTAGTTGAATAGTTTTTCTTGTGCTGACTTGGTGGGAAGTTGTTTTTATATCCTAATCTTAAACTTAGCCTTATTTTCGCATCAGTCAAGTTTTATACACCAGTTATATTTTCCTACTGCAGCTCTCTGTCACAATTGGAACGTTGCTGGCTTACCTGCTAGGACTTTTCGTACAATGGAGAATACTTGCAGTTCTAGGTAACCCTTCAAATCTATCATTTGCACTGAGTCGGAATTAAGATAAGATGGCCATTTTGCTTAAATCTATGTTATTTTACCAACTGAGACAGTATATATTGAGCTTCTTTTACATGATTTTTGTAAAGTTTATGTCATTTAAACTTAAGAGAAGTGAAGAAGCAAAAGAAAAGTCATTAGCTGCTGAACACAGGAGACAAGCCTAAACATTCTGTTCTGATTTAATGTTCTGCAACCTAAGTTTCTTTTGTCAAATGATTGGTGTAGTAGAAACTCAATAGTGTATCATCTTGTTGAAGACTGAAAAGTTAATAAGCACACTGTAAAGAAGCAAAGCACAGTTGACATTCTTATGTTTCTGCCTCACTTATGGCTCCTTGAAGATAGAAAATGCTTTCTCTTGTTGTGAGTTTACAAAAACTAGCGTGCTGTTTCCTATCTTATGATCTTTAGTTCGCCCTTGATCAGTTTAGAGATATTGTTATTTAACTTGTCTGTCGATCTTGCTCTGGAGTTCATTTTAAGCTTGTGTAGAATCATATACATAGGCTTATTAGTTTACTTCAGAAATTTCCAGCATCTTTCTTTTTCAGGAATATTGCCCTGTACAATATTGATACCTGGCCTGTTCTTCATTCCGGAGTCTCCTCGGTGGCTAGTAAGCTTTGTGATGCCCATTCTCTTGTAATGTACCTAGCTTCACTGATTTAAGTTGATGACAACAATTTTCAAACCTGAATCTAGGCAAAAATGGGTATGACAGAAGAATTTGAAGCATCTTTACAAGTTCTTCGTGGGTTTGATACAGATATTTCCATTGAAGTAAATGAAATCAAGGTAATGTAACCACCGAGTTGAGCTCCTTGTTTGTATTTTTTTTGTTTCTGTTGAGTATTTTGGAGAAGAAAAAAGAACAAAAAGTACACACCTTAACACCCAGACGATCACCAAAAACTGAAGATGATATGGTTATGATTTTACACCTGTGAATCAACCTAGCTGTAAAATCTTCACTCTAGTTTTTGCATTTTGCAGAGATCGGTAGCATCTTCAAGTAAAAGAACTACAACTACACTCCGATTTTCGGATCTCAAACGAAGAAGATATTGGTTCCCTTTAATGGTACTGATTACTGCTTAGAAGTCTACGGATCCTATTTGTGTCCTGGACTCCCTTTAAATTTAATAGGGCTTAAACACCACAACCTAATATTTGTTTGGGGTTAATGGATGTCCTGCAGATTGGAATTGGCATGCTTTTACTGCAACAACTTAGTGGAATAAATGCAGTCCTCTTTTATTCCAGCAGCATCTTCGAATCTGCTGGTAAGTGTATATTTCCTTCCCATTCCTCATATATTGCCCGAGCATGGTCCAACTGACTTGAAGGATCTTTTCTTGTGCACTTCTCGATAAACTTCAAGAACATTTAATATTTCCCCTTGTTTTCTGAAGAAAAGTGTAAAAGTTTAGGCAATCCAAATTATTTATTTAGTTCTTAGTAGTTCATGATAAGATCACGACAGACTGGTAGTTGCACCATTCATTTCATTTTGTACTGTTTTATTTGGTAAAGTTATAAGATTGCTACATTGGTGTCAGTCAGATACAGAAAAACACTCCCATAGTCGGATGCTGTAATTATTTTGGTTTACTTTGGCAGGGATTACGTCAAGTAATTTGGCCACCTGTGCGCTTGGGGTTGTTCAGGTACAATTAGAGGATAATTCCATAACCATTTTCCTCTTTTCAATGTAAATGGTTATTGTAGCATGAAATTTTGCTGAAGGATTTACCTTCTTTTTAGGTCCTTGCCACTGTAGTCACCACATGGTTGGTGGACAGAGCAGGCCGCCGCCTTTTACTTATAGTGAGTAGTCTAAATTGTTTGTTTTGGTTGACAAGCAATTATATCTTTGGAAGGCTGAAACTAAATTCTTCCTGTCTAATCAGATTTCTTCCTCTGGAATGACTGTGAGCCTCCTGATTGTTTCAGCATCCTTCTTCTGGAAGGTAATAATAAAAAGGCATTTTCTAATATTGTATGACATTAAAATCTCGTGTGTTCTCTCAAGCTTGCATATTTCCTTAAATGAATTGGTCAGGATTTTGTATCGGAGGGTTCTAGTCTTTACAACATACTGGGCATCCTCGCAGTAGTTGGAGTTGTGGTATGTATAATCGTAAACAGTTATCATCTGATTCTGGTTCCGCATTTTTTGCCGTCTAACCAGTGACTCTATTCAGGCCATGGTGCTCACCTTTTCTCTTGGAATCGGAGCTATTCCATGGGTTATCATGTCCGAGGTAAGAAGTCAACTGTTCCCAATTAAATCCTCACATAATTGCATCATGCTCACTGTACAGTGAATTGGGGAATACAGATTATGCCAGTGGATATCAAGAGTCTTGCCGGGAGTATAGCAACACTAGTCAATTGGTTAAGTTCTTGGATTGTTACAATGACTGCAAACCTACTCTTGACATGGAGTACAGGAGGTTCACTCTCTCTCAGCTTTTACATGTTCATCTATACATGTACTGTTCGTTTTCTGAAACTTGATGATTAATTGAGACATGCTTGGCTTCTAACAGGAACCTTCAGTCTCTATATGGTTGTGAGCGCGTTCACCATAGTATTTATCACCGTGTGGGTCCCCGAGACGAAAGGAAGAACTTTGGAAGAAATTCAGTTCTCCTTCAGATGAGGCTTTCCCATTTTCAAATTGTTTTCCACCCGTCGAGAGAATCACATTTCTGCAACACAACCCATTTTTTAATAGATCCTGCATGATACCATTATGTACAATTTTTCCCCCAGCAGGAACAACTTTGCATTCCTTAATCATGTATTTGATACGTTGTTCCATTATCTGTTTTTACAAGCTCCTATTTGTCCTCATTTATTTATTCAACTGACTTTCTGTCACTGCTACATTTTAGAACCACAGATGGTTCAAACCAGAATCACAGATATTCATTGCCAGCTACTCTTCTCAACTTGTTGTACTTACTTTGTCTACTTAGGTAAAGCTCTGCAATAACCTGCAATTCTTCAATGTTATATTTTTTTTGGTATTCTGAACCATCCACAAGTCAAACCTGGTAACAACTTATATCTATTAATGAATCACTGGCATACCAGCTCAATGGGTAAACATTCATAATCTTGTACTTGTCTTAATTAATTGTTGATTAGTCCTCTGTTATTTCTCAATTCATCATGTAATTTGATTAATTTATGCTGATCTCTGACTAATCCTTAGAAGGCTCTCTCAGTCCAATTCGCGCATAACGGAACACTATATATATATATATGTCAATGAACTAGGGAACCGGCAGTGCAGAAATTTGAGGAAGTAATGTACTCTTTATTATTACACAAGAACATGAGCAAGCAAAACCATGGTTACTGAGGAAAGGAAGGAGAGTTACAGTATATGCCCACAAATGTACATACAATGAACTCAAATATGGGTTTAGCTACTGATGATGAGCAGTGGTAGATTATATCTTGACAGGATATCTATGAATGCAATCCTCCCATGGGCCGTTGGGAGACGGCTTGACATTGTGCAGCGCCTGCCACACGGCGCTGTTACACTTGAAGCCGCTCCCGAACGCTATCTGCCATATCCTGTTCCCCTTGTGCATCCCCCCCTTGGCCTCCATATACGCCAGCTCGTACCATATCGAGCTCGATGATGTATTCCCAAACCGATGCAGGGTCATTCTCGAGGCCTCAACGTGCTCCGGCCTCAGCTCCAGGTTCTTCTCCAGCTCGTCTATGACCGCCCTCCCTCCCGCGTGTATGCAGAAGTGATCGAACGCCAGCTTGAAGTCCGGTATGTACGGCTTCATCTTGATCTTGGACTTGAACATCTTCCTCACCACCAGAGTGACGAAGAAGAGGAGCTGCTCGCTCACCGGCAGCACCAGAGGGCCGAGGGTCGTGATGTTGATTTTCAGCGTGCCTCCCGCGATGGCCATCAAGTCTCTGGACAGCGACACGCCGGTCTTCCCAGCCTCGTCCTGCTCCTGGTAGACGCAGCGGAAGGCCTTGTCATCGGCACCGCGATGAGTCCGGACAACGTGGACGAGCTTGTACTTTGCCCGCCTCTTGTCCGAAGACTTGTTGGAGAGTAAAATGGCGGCAGACCCCATCCTGAAGAGGCAATTGGGGATCATCATCGACTTGTTGTTCCCGAAATACCAATTCAGCGTGATGTTCTCTGTACTGACAACAACAGCATAAGTGTTGGTGTGAACCTGCAACATGTCCTTGGCAAGATCAACGGCGATGACACCGGCGCTACACCCCATTCCCCCCAAATTGAAGCTCCTCACATTGCCCCTCAGTCTGTACCTATTGACGATCATGGCGGAGAGGGAAGGAGTGGGGTTGAACAGGCTGCAATTCACGACAAGGATCCCAATTTCCTTGGGGTTGATGTTGGTGTTAGCGAAAAGGTCGTCGAGGGCACCGAACATGACCTGCTCTGCCTCCTCTCTGGCGGCGGCCATGGTGGGGGTCGGGGGGATCCGGTGCATGGCCTCGGGGACGTAGGTGTGCTCTCCCAGGCCGGACCGCTCCAAGATCTTGCGCTGGAAGTCGATGGAGGAGTCGTCGAAGTCTCCCGTGAGGCGGGAGTGCCTCACGAACTGCTCTATCCCGGCTTTCAGGTGGTCGGGCGGGCGGTAGCACGCGTAGTCCACCAGGTACACAGGCTGGGGGCGGGTCAGCGTGTACACGGTCAGCCCGAATACTAGAAACGTGGAGCACACGATCACGCTCACCAGGTTGTACTGGAGATTGAGCCACAGGTGGTGGAGATCGTCAAGATCCATTCTCGAGGCCTCGATCAATGTCACGAAGATCAAGGGGGCGATGAGGAATGTCAACAGATTAGAAATGAGGTAGTGATAACCCAATTTCACGTACTTGAGGTTCACGCTTTGAAGGAAATCGGGCAGCCTGCGGCTTTGGCTGTCGTGGTGGTGGCGGTGGAGGACCCGAACCCCGCCACCACCACCGCTGCCTGAGTTCATGGCGGTGGCCGAGCACGAAGCTGCAAATGGGGTCTCCGGAAACAAATACATGAGTCCGTCAGGAAATAAAAAATCTTGGAAATACAAAGTTTTGTATTTTGACAGTTTAAACGGTTTTGTTACGCAGCTATTTTGCTGGTGACATGAGAGTAGGTTCTGCTACGGATCCAATTCAAAGATAAACTTGTGTTGTGTTGATTAAATCTATGTTGTTTCTGTTTGTAACCATGAGGTGATAAAGAGCATGTGGTTTGAGTTTTCAAGTGAATTTTATGTGTGTGAAATAGCTTAATTTTGGCAATGACACACTGCATACAACTTGGTCAAACCTCGTAGAGCATCTCCTTAAACTTAGCATCCACTTTGAATGTGTCATAACACAGCCAATGTACACATGTCAGGAGACACATACACTTTCACTCCGACCATCAATGCTTGCTACATGCTCAACAAATATTTGGGGAAATATAACAGAACACCAGAGATCATGCATATTAGGAAATTTGCAAGCTCTAATAGCAAAAATACCGTAAAATTGAATCCAATAATATGTTATAATACTATGTTAAAACTTTTGATGTCTTTATTAAATTATTAATAGATGAATGTCCCAACATAATTATTAAGATAAATAAATTCGTATATTTTTAGATAAGGTAGAATTGGATCTTATGCTTATGTATTCAACTTACAAAATTTAATCTGCTTATGACGAAATGTAGAATCCATCAAGATAATTGGGATAATTCCGGATACAACCCCCTAAAATATATCAAATCTCACCTAACACCCCCTAAAATCATTACTCTCACTAGCACCCCTTAAAATGGGCAAAAATTTCAGTTGTGAAAAATTTATTGAAAAAAGACAAAAATACCCCTCTCCCTCACCATACCCTCTGTCTCTCCTCCCTCTCTCCACCGTCGCCGGCGAGCCTCCCTTCAACCAATCCCCTCCCGCCACGTGTCCACCGTCCTGGCGATAATGGCGAAGATTGAGTTGATGGGGAGGGAGGCGAGGATGAGGGCTTGGAGGGAGAAGGAGTTCAAGGTAAGGATGGAGGGGGTGGAGGAAGGGGAGGCTGACGGTGGCGGCGGAGGTGTTCGAGGTGGCGCCAGGAGTGGTGGTGGTGGAGGGGATTGGCTGGAGGGAGGCTCGCCGACGATGGTGTAGGGAGGTAGGAGAGACAGAGGGTATGGTGAGGGAGAGGTGAGGGATTGGTGAGGGAGAAGGGTATTTTTGTCTTTTTTCAATAAATTTTTGACAACTGAGATTTTTGCCCATTTTAAGGGGGCGCTAGTGAGAATAATGGTTTTATGGGGTGTTGGGTGAGATTTGGTGTATTTTAGGGGATGATATATGAAATTATCTCAAGATAATTTGATGTGTAGAAAAGTGGTTGTTGGTCTTGCGTATCGGATATATGTGGGTCTCAATTTACGTGCAACCGTAAGATTTTTATAGAGATCAAAGGAATATAGCTTTGAATATATCATTTTAAAATTAAATCAAATGTTTGATGGTGAGTATGGGTAAGAACAATCCTATATATCGAATTAAAATATGCGAAAAAAACATAAAGCAAATAGGGGAATTTCATTCAAGGGGAAGAACAATGAGTGCCCTGATTTACTACCAACTTAAGAGATATAATTAATTCTTATCATACATTAAATCCATTCACATATATACTTTAGAATATCAATTTCACCTCTCATTCGAAATTGACCTCACTTTTTGCCTTGTCTAAATTAGTTTTGTAAGGCCGCAATTAGCACAACAATTTGGGAAAAGGGTAATTTGGATTTGGATGTCGCAATACAAATCCTAACCATTGAAATCACCTAGTTGCACCATAAATCTTCTCTCTTAAAACAAGCCCACAATTCAAATCGAGATGCAAAAATTGTTGCAATCCACACCTTGCAATGGGAAGCCAAGCCACAACGGTTGGTGCATGGTTGAATTGAGTCTGTCATGCAACGACTATTGCAAATATGCATTTACACATCTTCAAGAAACTGTTTCAAAAATGATCCTCAACAATGGGCATTACAACATTTCTACAACTGTTGTGAAAATTATTTGTTAACGTTACGTTATTAGAGATGCATTTAAAGTGAGTTAATCAAAACCAAGACTTAGAAAATAAGCACATGCAAAGGAAGAATACAAGAAATGGGGAGAGAGAATTATTTGAGGGTTCCAATCAATTAATTTCATGCCCATACAAGAAATTAACCTCAAAGTTCCACATTTAATAAGGATCTTACATGATCATGAATTGATCATTAGATTTAGGCTAGAATAAAACTTGAATATTATCTTGATTCAAAATCTCTTTGTTACTAAATAAGATTTAGTAGCCTCTAAAGAACGTCCACACAAGAAGGGCAATCCGGGGATACTCACAACGATCCTTACTAGAAGATCGAAGCAACCAAAACGGAAGGAGAAGGAGAGGGGGGCCGAATTCGGCCAGAGAGAGAGAGAGAGTAAGGGTGGCTAGGGTTTTGGAAATATTTTCCTTAATTTTCAGATCTGAAAATTTCCCTTTTATAGCTCATTTTAGGCAATAATTAATTAAATACCTTAATAGGCTTAAAGGCCAAAGTTTTTAATAAATTAATGTAGAGAAGTTCATTCTGGCTAGGCCCTATTTAGCTAAATTAATTAAATCTATTTAATTAGATTATAATTAATTGGTCCAGCTAAACCGTTCTTGATTTCCGGTTTAGTCCTAAATCGAAATCGGTCTAATTCGGTTTAATCCAAAACCAGATTTTGTCTCTCTCATGATTCCTCTATATGATTCCATCCGTTTTACTCAACCTTTAGTGTGTGACCCTCTAGGCTCACGACACGTCGGCAGACTGGTAAAATACCATTTTACCCTTTCCATCATGAGTAACCTCTAGCAAGACATCATGATTACCCAACGCTTGTGATTATCGAGATTTCGACTTAACCTTGTCGTACATGAATCTATCCTTTTATCCTCTTGATATCTTTGACAACCACGAGGCATAGACAAGTCATCCTCGTTCAATTGTCCTGTTTCTTGATTTGAGTTAACTGAACTGTAACTGATACTCTGTATCGACTACATGGTCATGCTATTGTATTTAAGTTTTACTCATCAAGTGGCCTACACTGATATCTGCTCACACGTCCGTATGAGGGATAAATCCTTCAGCGAGCTATTGAGTAAACTCATGTAACTCGTGATCGAGCCAATCACAGTCGTTATTGTAACCCTTTCACAGGAGACGTTAGACTGAGTCAAACTCGTCACTCATTACATAGTGACCTCAATGATCCTTCTGTCTGAGGATGTGATTTCATGTGCCAACATATGAGTATGTTCATGACTATGTCTATGTAACATACTCATGATCGGGTCATCCTATATCACCCTTGTCTTGGTGATACTATGACCTAACTCTGCCCCCCTTCTGGCCATGATCAGTAGAGTGTGATCATTTAGAGTTAGCCTCATACCGATCGCTTCTTATGAAGCTATTCTGATCGGGGACTGCTTAAGCAAGATTTTATTTGATCTATAGATTTATTATTATGTGTTTACACATCAATGATACAAATCAAATCATACTTAAGATATTACTACAACACTTAGTAATATGAATGCCGATTTTGTTTCAACTAATAATCTTGTTACATGATTAGATTGAAAATACATTGTGCTAGGGCACAAAAACCCAACAGTTAGGTTTAGAGATGCAATTAAAGTGAGTTAATCAAAACCAAGACTTAGAAAATAAGCACATGCAAAGGAAGAACACAAGAAATGGGGAGAGAGAATTTGTATCCGGATGTGTCTTCATTCATCAATATGACCCCTATTTATAGGGAAGAAAAAGGCAAGAATTTACATGCAAGGTTGCCATGTGGCCAACCAATTTTGAAGACAGAGCTATGCATGTTCATTTGCGTGTCTTGGTGGAGTCAACCTTTTACCACACTCCCCCTTGGACACCACCATTCATAAATAATAATTTAGGCGGTGTTGGACGTGCTTAATGCTGCCTCGCTAAAAACCTTTTCAGGAAAACCCAATGGGACAAAACCTGAATAAGGGAAAAAGAGTGCAGCGCACATAAGTCCAGAGCATCTTCATATACTTGGTCCCCCTGATCATTGCTCCCCCTAATGACCGAAAAAGTTATTTCGGCTGTTTGCTTAGTCCGCGCATTCCAATTTGTCATAGTAACTTCTCGAATGTGGATGTCGACAAACTTTTAGTGAACAAGTCTGCAAGATTTTCACTGGAGCGAATCTGCTTGACATCAATCTCATTACTCTTTTGGATCTCATGAGGGTAGAAGAATTTTGGCGATATGTGCTTGATACGATCTCCTTTAATGTACCCGCCTCTGATTTGAGCTATACACGTTGCATTGTCTTCATGTATAATGGAAGGAGAGCTCATAATTGACGTGATTCCACATGATTCACGTATATATTGAATGACTGATCGCAAGAACACACATTCACAGCTAGCTTTGTGTAATGCTAGAATTTCTGAATGGTTTGAGGATGTTGCAACCAAAGTCTGCTTCGTGGAGCGCCAGGATATCGCCGTGTCATTGCAAGTAAATACGTACCCAGTTTAGGAGCGTGCTTTATGGGGATCAGAAAGGTATCTTGCATATGCATATCCCATCAAGTTAGTATTACTTGAGGATTTTGAATACAATAACCCCAAATCTTTCGTCCCGCTCAAGTAGCGTAATATGTGATTGATTCCGTTCCAATGTCGTCTTGTTGGTTCTGAGCTGAATCTTGCTAGCACATTTACCGCAAATGCTATATCAGGCCTTGTACATTGTGCCAAATATAATAAAGCCCTGATCGCATTAAGATATGGTACTTCATGACCAAATATCTTTTCATCTATCTCTTTTGGGCGAAATTGATCCTTTTTAGGATCAAGCGACCGAACAACTATTGGAGTACTCAATGGATGTGCATTTTGCATATTGAAACGCTTCAGAAGTTTCTCAATATTAGCAGACTGATGGATTAAAATTCCATCCGAAATATACTCGATCTGTAGGCCGAGATAATATTTCGTTTTCCCCAATTCTTTCATCTCAAATTCTTTTTTGAGATATTTTGCAGTGTTTAGGATCTCTTCAGGAGTCCCAATTAAATTCATATCATCAACATACACTGCCACAATAACAAATCTCATATTTGTTTTCTTGATGAATACACAAGGGCATATAACATTATTCGTGTACCCTTCTCTAGTAAGGTATTCGTTAAGATGATTATACCACATCCTACCAGATTGTTTTAGTCCATACAATACCTTTTGTAATCTGATCGAATACAGATTTCTTGGACTATTTTTAATCGCTTCAGACAATTTAACTCATTCAGGGAGTCTCATGTAAATATCTGTGTCCAACGTACCATATATTTAGGCAGTGACAACGTCCATCAGATACCTATCCAGTCCTTCAGAGACTGTTAAACTGATCAAGTATCTGAATGTAATCATATCCATCACAGGTGAATATGTTTCATCAAAATCGACCCCAGGTCGTTGAGAAAAACCTTGGGCTACAAGCTTGGCTTTATATCAAACAATTTCGTTTTTCTCATTTTTTTTTCTTTGTGAATACCCATTTATATCAAATTGGTTGAACAACTTTTGGTGTTCGAGATATGGGTCCAAAGACTTGGCGTTTTGCCAATGAAATCAATTCTGCCTGAATTGCTTCTTCCCATTTTGGCCAATATTCATTACTTCATTTGCCACTGCAAATGCAAAAATATCATCAATGATGATTGATTTTTGATCCCAAGATTCTTTTGTGTAGCAATAATTCATATATATTTCCTCACTTCTTTGTTCATGAAATTCTTCAGGAATTTCATATTCTTTGGGAATAGACGGTTCTTCTAGAACCGATAGTTCTGCTGGAACTATATGTCTATCCGATGGTTCTTCTGGAACTGGTAGTTCTTCTGGAACTACACACCTGTTCAGCGGTTCTTCTGGAACCGATAGTTCTTCTGGAACTGGTAGTTCTTCTGGAACTACACACCTGTTCAGCTGTTCTTCTAGAACCGATAGTTCTTCAGGAACCACATGCTTCTTTCGTTTTCAAGGGACGCTATCTTTTGCTCCCAATGGCCTCCCACGCTTCTGGCGTGTACAAGAGGAATCAACTGCGGCTTTCGCATTATCACCATTAACTTTAATTCTCGCAGGTGTGTTCGCAGCATGTATATATAACCTTGTCATTTTTGATATATCAGCAAATGCTTCGGCCATTTGATTTGCAACATTTTGCAAATGTATTATCCTTTGTATTTCTTTATCACATTGTGATGTACGAGGATCCGTATGAGACATCGAATTTACTTTCCATTCAATTTCACGCCTAACTTTATGAGGTGATTTCTTTTCACCCAAATGTGGGAATGATGTCTCATCAAAATGACAATATGCAAATCGTGCAGTAAATAGGTCACCTGCCAAAGTCTCTAGATACTTGATAATTGATGGTGAATCAAAACCAACATAAATACTCAATCGACGTTGGGGTCCCATTTTTGTGCGTAAAGGGGGTGTTACAGGCACTTGTACATCACAACCAAAAATTCGTAAATGGGAAATATCAGGTTCATGTCCACATGCAAGTTGTACAGGAGAATATTGGTGATACGCACTAGGCCTTAAACGAATTAGAAAAGCAGCATGTAATACAGCATGTCCCCAAGCAGAAACTGATAATTGTGATTGCAACAATAATGTACGTGCAATTATTTGTATACGTTTAATAAAATATTATGCTAAACCATTTTGGGTATGCACATGCGGAACATGATGCTCAATATCAATACTCAATGACATGCAATAATTATCAAACGTTTTAGACGTGAATTCACCAGCATTATCAAGACGAATAGACTTTATCGGATAATCAAGAAGCCCTTAATTTAATAATTTGTGCTAACAATTTAGCAAATGCAACATTACAAGTTTGCAATAAGCACACATGTGACCATCTGCTGGATGCGTCAATCAAAACTATAAAATAATGAAATGGTACACTTGATGGATTAATAGGGCCACATATATCTCCCTAAATTCTCTGCAGGAGGGATGGTGATTCGGCACTAACCTTGGTTTTTGATGGCCGGACCACTAATTTTCCTTGTGAACAAGCGGTATAAATTATTTCATTGGAATGAAAAAGCTTCTGGTTTTTCAGTGGATGTCCACATGAATTTTCAACAATCATACGCATCATCATTGATCCTGGATGACCAAGACGATTATACCAAAGCATAAATATATTCGGTTCTTATAGTTGTAAAATACAACCCAGATGATAGAACATATAATTTTTCCAGTACCCGATTTTCACCGCAATCACTAAAAGTGATACATAGAAACTCTGTTTCATTTTCATTTGTGGTCTCAACATAATATCCAATTATGCGGATATCTTTAAAACTAAGTAGATTTCTTCTGGATCTACTAGCAAACAAAGCATTCTCAATGCATAATTTTGTTTCATTTCTCAATATTATAGTAGCTCTTCCGGAGCCTTCGACTAAATTTGCTGAACCCATAATGGTGTTCACCTTTGCCTCCACCAAGTTTAGGCATGCGAAATATTTCTTATCCTTCAGGATAATATGTGTAGTAGCACAATCAACAATACACATATCATTCTCATCTCCACAAATATATGAATCACTTCTGGAACTCATATCGTGGCTCATCTTATCAATTGTATTGCCTTACTTTAAAATCCGATTGCTTCTGGGATTTTAGTTTTCCATAAACTTTATAATGACCATCATAAATTTTCACATTCGCTTCTGGGAAACTATCGACATGACAATTCAATGATTCATTTTATTTTAGCAGTACATGCACTTTAATATTTCTCAAAATTTTCTTCTGATATTGCTGCTTTGAGAGCAATATGATATCCTTGATCTATCCAACATGGATTTTTAGAACTTCGGGTTCTAAATATTAAAACTGCAAGTTTTAATTTCAATATTAATCCATGATCAGAATTTCGGGTTCTGCAAATTCCAACTGTAAACTTCCAGTTTACAAATATGTCAAGTCCAATATTTTTCTCGACAATTTTAGAACTTCAGGTTCTATAAATTCCAACGACTGCAAACTTCGGGTTTACATGAACATTGAGTTCAATATTTTTCTCTCTCTATCTTTTTGGACAGTTTTCAAACTTTGGGTTCAAGATGTCATAATTTAGCAAAGTTCGGGTTGCTAATATAATACATAAATAAAGAACATGTATAATAACAACATATAATTTTCTGATGCGAAAGATCCAATTCAAGATTGGCGATCGCAGAGCATACTTATGAAAATAAATAACATAAGTAAATATATAAACGTAAATTCAAGAACTAAATTAAATTTAGTTGAGAATTAAAAACATCAGGATAATTAAGCAATTCGTGTTGATAACGTGTTGTGAAAATTATATGTTAACGTTAGGTTATTAGAGATGCAATGAAAGTGAGTTAATTAAAACCAAGACTTAGCAAATAAGCACATGCAAAGGAAGAACACAAGAAATGAGGAGAGAAAATTTGTATCCGGATGTGTCTTCATTCATCAATATGACCCCTATTTATAGGGAAGAAAAATGCAAGAATTTACATGCAAGGTTGCCATGTGACCAACCAATTTTGAAGAGAGAGCCATGCATGTTGATTTACGTGCCTTGGTGGAGTCTACCGTTTACCAAAACAACGACTTTCTCAACTCTGCAACGATTGTTGCACATTCCAAAAAAGTATTCCAATATGCTCACTTGCAAACGACCAATGTGAATAGGAAATTGCACTCCTTGGAGAAACCGGTCCATTTTGTTGGATAAATGGCTTTGGGCCTTGGTTGTGTCAAGCCCATTGACATTTGGTAGATCCACCCCCTTTATTTTTGGATAGAAATATTTTTATTTTTTTAATTAATTATTTCAAAAATAAAATCATTGTATTGATTTGGTCATCAATACATTGTGGTTACAGAAGTGTGTACTGCATTGGAATTCAATACATTGTGGTTACTCTTAGGGTTTAATTATCCATAAATGTCTAATTTGAATTAATTGATTATTGATTATTTTTGTTTCTATAAATAATGAGCCTTGGTCATTTGTTTCATACACGAAAAAAATACTACTTATTATGTTTTTCAAAAAACTGAGGTTATACTAATTTCCACATAAAGGTATACGAGTTTTAACTGAAAATTATACGTTTCTGAGAATGTCCGTACCAGCTCCACCTCCGGCTCTTCGAGTGGGCGTTGTCCCAGAGTTATGTCCAAAACCCTGGGAGCTACGGGATTGGATCACCACCTCCGTCCACCGGACATATAGCTTTCAGGTCATTGGCATCAGCGTTGCGACACACATTCAATTCCTCTTCGCTCCTGTTTTGTACCAGGTTAATAGGTTATACGAGGAAGAGAACAAGGTTCTACACGCAACAACACAAAGTTCTACATGGAATAGCACAAAGTTATACGGTCGGTTCAGTTTCCTGTCACAGTTGAGCTAGCGTTACAACCTCACTGTCCATTCAATTGGTTTAGTTGCACTGCACGACACCGGGTATTGTGTATTTCAATAATTTGAAAACTACATCTCTACATACTCTGTATCAATGGCTTTGCATGCTACCCACAACCTAAACTCCTTTCTTTCTGAATTAGGATCACTCGATAGAAATAATTATCGTAGATGGTCATCCATAATGCTTATGTTTTTCGAAAAACTACGTATAGAATATGATGTTCTAATGCATGCTCCACTTGCTCCTATCGCTTATGTTGGACAACAACTTAATGATACCCCTCAATCGTTGAAAGTATGAGAAATAATCAACTACACATCACTAAGTAAGAGTCCGATAAAAAATCAGCTAGATTCTATATGTTAAGTCATATGACGCTCCCGTTATATGACTTATTTATGGGACACAGATCGGCTCA
Organism: Geranium rotundifolium; assembly: GCA_963920655.1. Lineage (NCBI taxonomy): Eukaryota > Viridiplantae > Streptophyta > Magnoliopsida > Geraniales > Geraniaceae > Geranium > Geranium rotundifolium. The sequence goes on from OY987318.1 coordinate 24,469,471, forward strand.
AACGATTTGGGAGCTACTGGAGGAGAAGTACGGCAGCGACGACCATGGAAAGAAGACATATGTCGTCGGGGAGTGGATGGCGTTCTCAATGGTAGACGACAAACCAATTATGGAACAAGTCCATAATTTCACAAACAAATTACGCTAAGGTTATAGGGAGTGTGATGTTCCTCATGAACTGTACCCAACCTGATATAGCCTACGCGGTTAGTAGGCTAAGTCGGTACACCCATAACCCTAGTGATGAGCACTGGAGAGCACTTCATCGCTTGTTGAAGTACTTAAAAGGGACCTCTGATTGGTCTATACATTATAGCAAGTTTCCTGCCGTCCTAGAAGGATTTTGTGATGCTAGCTGGGTTTCCAGTGCTGATGAAGTGAGCTTCACTAGTGGTTACGTGTTCACCCTAGGTGGAGGTGCTATCTCGTGGAAGTCTTCGAAAGACTTGTATAGCACGATCCACTATGGAATCTGAGTTCATTACCCTAGAGTTGGCAGGGCAAGAAGCAGATTGGTTGAAGAACCTACTAACAGATGTGCCAGTTTGGGGTTGCCAGGTTGTGCTGGTTTCGTTGCACTGTGACCCACAGACAGCTATTTGCGCGACCAAGAATAATGTCTACAACGGTAAGATTTGACATAACTGTATCAAGCACGGTGTTGTTAGGCAACTCCTGAGTAATGGAGTGATTTCTGTGGAATTTGTGAGGTCCGAAAGAAATCTTGCTAGCCCTTTTACAAAGGGATTGTCAAGTAAGGTTGTCCTTAATACGTCGAGGGAGATGGGGCTTGTACCCTTACTTCAAGATAATATGGCAGATACTCACTGGTGGGTGAGTGAAAGCATATGAGTCTTGACTTTCATCTCTATGACGTGTGATAGTAATTAACAAATCCATAACCATTTTTCGGTAGTGCTATTGAGAGCACTTAATGAATCTTGTGTTTGTGATTCCATAATTGATTATTAGAGGTGCTATTGAGAGCACTTAATGGATTTCGGGTTTAGCAAATCCATAACTGGTTCTCGGTGGTGCTATTGAGAGCACTTAATGGATCTTGTGTTTGTGATTCCATAACCGGTTCTCGGTGGTGCTATTGAGAGAATTTAATGGATCTCGGGTTTAACAAATCCACAACTGGTTCTCGTCGGTGGTACTATTGAGAGCACTTGATGGATCTTGTGTTTAAAATTCTATAACCGGTTCTCGGTGGTGGTAGTGAGAGCACTTGATAGATCCCGTGTTTGTAATTCCATAACCGGTTCTCGGTGGTGCTATTGTGAGCACTTGATGGATCCCGTGTTTGTAATTCCTTAACTGGTTCTCGGTATTTTCTATTGAGAGCACTTGATGGGACTTGTGTTTGATAAATCCATATCCAGAGTTTGGTGGTGCATATGAGATGAACCTGATGGATTCTATCAGTTGATGTGAGGTTGGACTTTTGTCTTTAATAGCTCAAAACTATATGTTAGGCGCTTGTGAGACACCTGGAGAGCTACGTACGTGAGTGTGACAGTGTAGCCGCTATCTATGAGGGACATGTGAAAGTCTTTATGGAGCACTCACTAAAACCGAGGCGTATGCATGACCATAAAAGCGTGTAAGTTGTATCAGAACTATATTTTGAAGGTTTGATATGTGTTGTGGGGCGTATCAACCGAAGCTGAACAAATTCAAGATTCTATTCACTTGTTCAAAGTAAGTTGTTACCTCATTTCACTATGTGTCAATTCAAGTCGCAAGAAATTGATGCTTAAGTATCACTACCTTCATTTCTCAAGAACTCTCTCTGTTTTAAAAAGTTTTTTGTTCGAAGCCATATTGTGGGGGATTGTTGGATAAATGGCTTTGGGTCTTGGTTGCGTCAAGCCTATTGACATTTGGTTGATCCACTTCCTTTATTTTTGGACAAAAATATTTTTATTTCCTTAATTACCTATTTCAAAAATCATATCCTTGTATTGATTTGGTCATAAATACATTGTGGTTACAAGAGTGTGTATTGAATTGGAATTCAATATTTTGTGGTTACTCTTGGGGTTTTAATCACCCATAAATGTCTAATTTGAATTAATTGATTATTTTTTATTCTATAAATATTGAGCCTTGCTCATTTGTTTCATAAACGAAAAAATACTACTTATTATGTTTCTCACGAAACTGAGGTTACACTAATTTTCACATAAAGTTATAAGAGTTTTCACTGAAAGTTATACGTTCCTGAGACTATCCGTACAATTCCACCTCTGGCTCTTCGAGTGGGCGTTATCCTAGAGTTCAGTGCAAAACCTTGGGAGCTACCATATTGGATCACCACGTCCATCCACCGGACATATAGCTTTCAGGTCAGTGGCATCAGCACCACGACACATATTTAATTCCTCTTCTTGGCTCCTGTTTTGTACCAGGTTAACAGATTATACGACGAAGAGCACAAGGTTCTACACGCAACGACACAAAGTTTTACACGCAATAGCACAAGGTTATACAACAGGTTCAATTTTCAGTCATAGTTGAGTTAGTGTTACAACCTCTGTGTACATTCGATTGGTTTAGCTGCACTGTACGACAATCGGGTATTGTTTATTCCAACACATTTTGCTATCATGGAATAGGTGTCGTGCTCAACGACTATTGCACGTAGGTCATTGTAAATTGTAAGAATTGGTAAATAATATGATTGGATGTGATGTAAATTCCAATATATAGGGAATGAACAAAGCTAAATAGATAAAATAGCAACGGTAGAAAATCTTAGGAATATGTAATAAGCCTAAAACTAAAATAGGAAATATATTATTTTAATCTAACAACCTCTCTCAAATTTAATACAAGTGAAATTAAATTGAATTTGAATACAAATATATATGTTGTCAACAAGCTTAAAATTGTCTCTTCTTCTTATTATTCTTCTTCTCCTCCTCCTCCTCCTGATTTTAGATTTTCACACGAATTTCATTCGAAACTTCCCCACATATGTATGGGTCCATCAAGATTATCATACAATGTTCTCTCAATCATATTTACATGGTATAAGATTTATAACCAATCTTTGCTTACATTCGAGCAGTTTCGATTTGCCCCATTCTTGTGTTACACCATTCTCTCATTACAACAATAAAGTCACCGCAAGTCTGTCGCCTCCTTGATGAATTCATACTAACCCACCATTCATCATTGTTAGTTTTTCAGTCACACATCAGCTTGACTACTCGACTTGGTTCTTTTAGTTTTTCAAATTTTATTTGTTAATTGTATATGTTTCATTTGTTTAGACAGGAGGCTATGGTAACATATGCATTATTGTAATCTCGAAGATTATCTCATAATTTGGACACTGTCACGTAAAGGAGAGTATAGAGTATTAATGAAATCCTTTTGAATACATGAACTCGCGAGAAGAAAAGACAATTATAAGCTCATTGATTGTATTTATTTTAAAATTCAATGTATTTTCTTTCACCCATATTGACTTTGGGGTTTGTTCGAATAACTTAGTTTATTTCTTATTTTAGTTTATGGTTATTACCTATGACCTAAAATTTTCTTATTATATACTAGTTTCTTTTTTGTAACTTGGATTTATTCCGTGTCAAAAGTTATCTCTTGTTTTAATTTACATCACATCTAAGTTTATCATTCTTTACATAGATCTTCAAGTTGTTGCTTCCTCCTCGAAATACCTCTAAGGGTCCCATTTGGTGTGTTATCAGACCATCACAACAATAGCATACCCCTGAAAACGTAGGACGATTATTAATGAGTAGCAACATGTGAAACTGACAAAACAAGAAATGTATAAGCTGATTTTAGAAAATGAAATTTCCCGCACCTAATTGGAGAATACTAGTTTTTGTGTGTGTTGATAGTAATGAAAACAAGGCACTGAAACGAAGACTAGATTATACTGGAAACAAAGCATTGAAATTTCCCGCACCTAATTTCTAGTATATATACATATGATTTCCAATTAAACTTTTGTTGGACAAATAAGGGAAATCGCCAAATTAGTAAGTCAACTTGAGTTGTGGTTTTGGAACACTTAGAATTGATTTTGTATAATATGAATTATCGTTCATGTATTCTCCAAATCTTTTCAACAATGTATCACAAGTTCAGAATGGACAAGAGGCGAATCAGAAATTAAACATCAAAACCCGCCTTATTTTTCTTTGGGCCCAAAATATACTATTAATAATTAATTTCGTTTAAATGAAAACTAATTCTCTAAGATTTCTTCTGAATTAGTAAGTTTTACATTTCCTTCTCCAAGATTTCCTCCAACATATGAAAAACGCTAGTCGTTGTCTCGGTAGAAATTTCTCTTCTTTTGCACGTTTTAAGAAAACCAGATTGCCGTATCGATAGAATCATATTTCAACGGTCAATCTTTTTGTTACGTGATCACTTATTTGTGTTTATGTAATCCTTTGTAGAACATTACTAAAGTTAAATTATGAATATGTGTTTTATTAGATCCGTTTCCATTAGATTGTGCGTTTATGTTTGCTCGATTTGTTAGCATTATGCTTATGGACTAACCCCCTTTTAACTAACTTCCCCAATAAAAAAACCTCGATTATAACACTATCAGTTTTTTCAACTGTAACGGCGCACAAAAAGTATGTGCGCCGTTAGAATCGGAATTAGTAACGGCGCACGTATAAAGTGCGCCGTTACAAACATTTGTAACGGCGCACTGTTACGGTGCGCCGTTACAAACATTAGTAACGGCGAACGTAAAGTGTGCGCCGTTACAAACATTAGTAACGTCGAACGTAAAGCGTGCGCCGTTACTAGCGCACATTTGTAACGGCGCACATCGCCATGTGCGCCGTTACAAAATGTGTTGACCGTTGACCACTTTTGTTGCCGTTATGGAAAACGGTCGGAAATGAAGTTGTTGTTGTTACCGTTAGTTTGTGATGGCGCATCTTGGTATGTGCGCTGTTACAAGAAGTTTGTAACAGCGCACAATAGTATGTGCGCCTTTACAAATATGTATTATAAGTTTTGGCAGAACCTCCCCTTCTTTTTCCTACAACATATCTCACAACTACTTTTCTCCCGACAAGGGTAATTTCGTAATTTCAAAATTTTATAAAATTTCCCGAGCACCCTCAGACAAATCTCCCGAGAAGGTATGTACAAATTTTTAAATAATGCACTACATATAACTGCAAATTTGTATATGATTTCATCGATCCAAGTTTAGATTTTGTATGGTTTTGCTTGTATGAATAATTTGCATGTTAAATTTATTAAATTAGTTTTGGAATTGATGAAAAAAATTACTCGATTCCATGAATTGCATGATAACATTAGGGTTAATTCTCCCGATTCCATTAATTGCATGATAACATTAGGGTAAATTCTCCCGTAATTGTTATTTGCATGATAACATTACATTAGGTTATTTGATCATAAACCACCATAATAGGGTATGTTGGACATTTAGGACCTAATTAGGGGTATTTTGGTCATTTCTGACCTAATTAGGGGTAATAAGGTCATAAATGACCAAACAAGGGTAATTAGGTAATTTATGTGAATTAGAAGGTACGTGCATATTTTGAAATAATGCAATATTATGTAAATCAATTGTTAACCGAATTTATATATATTACATATATAGAATGGATCGGAGATGGATGAGATCCGTAAAAATGAGTGAGGAATGGATGAAAGGATTAAGCAGTTTTGTAAAATTTGCGAGGAAAAACGCTCCAAGAGATGGTGTGGGACGTTTCAAGTGTCCATGCACGAGGTGTTGTAATTCTGCTTGGCACGATATGGAGACCATTTGCGATCATATATTGAGGAAAGATTTCCTTAGATCGTATAATGTGTGGTTCCATCATGGCGAAGCCGAAGGAGCTAGCTCGAGCCGGAATTGGGATATCAGTTTAAGGGATACATCGGCGAATCAGCCTTGTTCGACGTCGGACAACAATCCAGTATACGTTGATCATGTGCATCAGCTCGTGGATGATGTAGACCCGACTAGAGATGTAAGGATTGACGAGGACGAGGACGAGGACTAGGACGAGGACGAGGACGAGGACGAACAACAGAACATTGGAATAATAACCAAAGTCGAGGAGGGAGTCGCTAAGGCAACCATGACAGCATACAACCGGTTGGTGACGGAGTCGCAAAAGCCGTTGTACGAAAATAGTGAGGATACTTCATTAGCAGCAATGTTAAGGATGTTGTCCATCAAGCAGAGCACCGGGATGTCTGACGAAGCTTTTACCAAGGTTGACAGAGATTATTGTTCTACGTTACCCCAACCTAATACGTATCCATCTAGCTATGCAACGGCGAAGCAGAAAATGAAGGCAATCCAACTGCCACACGTGAAATATGATGCATGTCTGTACGGATGCACTTTGTACTACGGAACACAATCACAACTCCAGACATGTGGCGTTTGTGGAGAAGCACGATACGCTAAAGTGGGAAAAAAATTAGTTCCGAAGAAGACTTTGTGGTACTTCCCATTGACTCCTCGACTTCAACGTTTATATCTTGCCCTAGAGACGGCTGAGTGGATGCGATAGCACAGGGAGCGGGAGAATGAGGACGATGAAATATTAGTACATCCATTGGACGGTGCGGATTGGATTCATTTTGACGCTAAATACCCAGTATTTTCTGGAGAAATACGGAACGTGCGGCTGGCCCTGTCATCCGCCGGGTTCTCTCCATACGGGCCTAATGCTGGGAGTTACAGTTTGTGGCCTGTAGTCGCTCTCCCGTTGAATTTTCTGCCGTCGATGGCTATGAGAAAGGAGTATAACATCCTCACCATGTTGATATATGGTCCAAAATCACCGGGAAAATGCTTAAATAACTTCATACGTCCGCTGATTGATGAGTTGAACCATCTGTGGGAGCACGGAGCTGTCACGTGGGATGGTTCTAAGAAAGAGGCTTTCATCATGCGGGCTGCTGTGATGTGGACAATAAGTGACTTCCCGGGTTTGGGAATGTTGGGGGGCATCCAGACTAAAGGCTATAAGGCATGTCCTTTATGCTTGGACGAGATCGATTATGAACACAGTAACTCAAGAATCTCTTACCAAGGTGCTCGTAGGTTCTTACCACCAAAACATCCGCTGCGATTTCAGCCGCAGGCCTTTAACGGGAAGATAGAGACACGGAGAAGGCCTACCCGGCATTCAGGGGCTGCTGTACTCAGTGCGATTCTACGTCATCAACACCCACCGCCTAGTCTGCATCCGAAGTTCAGTAAACGAAAAGGGGGTGGTGTTCCTATATGTTGGTCTCATAAAAGCATTTTCTGGGAGCTGCCTTATTGGAAAACTCATAAAGTCAGACATGCGTTGGATTTGATGCATATAGAGAAGAACGTATGCGACAACGTCATAGGTACAGTTCTTGGAATTGCAGGGAAGACTAAGGATGACGTGAAAGCTAGGAGAACTTACGAGGAACAGGGTGTCCGGCAAGACCAATGGGTGCAAGACGGGGAGCTCCCAAATGCACCTTATGGCGTGGCGGGTCGTGATCGGAAGGAAGTACTGGAGCATATAAAAGCTGTTAAGTTTCCCTCTGGATATGCGGGAAGTCTAAAGAGCAAGGTGAATCCCGATGAGAAAAAGTTCCTCGGATTGAAGACCCACGATTGTCACGTGTTGATGCAACGTATCTTCCCCCTTGTCATTCGAAAGTACGTTCCGCCTTATGTGGCAGAAGTATTAACAAGGCTGGGGAAGGCCTTTCAATTGTTGTGCACGAGGGAACCGAGGAAAAAAGCCCTGAAAAGGTTGGGGGAAGATATAGTGATTCTAGTCTGTAAGTTGGAAACTATTTTCCCTCCTTCATTCTGTACAATTATGGTTCACCTTCTACTACACCTCCCGGATCAAGTTTTGCAAACCGGCCCAGTTCATTTCACATGGATGTTTCCAATTGAACGGTATGATCCTTGAATTTGAAATTTCATTTCCAATTACCATTGAACTGTATAATCGAATATGACATTAACCTTCATAATTCGATTGTAGGCAACTTGGCGTGTACAAGAAAAGTGTGCGAAACCCGCGGTATCCAGAAGGTTGTATAGCCCAACAGTACTTGATGCACGAGTCTGTCACCTTCACTCAGATGTACCTTAACCGCGCCACTTCAGCCAGCGAAACTTTTGTTAGTCCAGCTCTAGGTTTCAACTTATCAGTTGTTTCCCCACATGTACAAGTTAAGAGCGTGGTGCGAAACGACAAATTGAGCACATCCGAGATGTTCTGGGCGAATTGGACAGTGATTGAGAGTTGTGCTGAAGCAGATACATTCGTAGAATCACATCGTGCAGGGTTCCAACGAATACACCCTAGGAAATCTCTTCAGGATCGAGTCATGTCCTTTGTCTTTGAGTGGCGCAGAATTGTACGTATTAGAAATCAGTTAACTTGAATTACCATATACAAATTTTAGGGATAAATCATTTATATTCCGTGTGCAGATGAGTGCTCCAGGGCGGCAACGAGAGTTGCTACTACTATCCAGAGGTCCTCGTTCGTCTACCATTTATTCGCAATGTACTGTAAACGGCGTCAAATTTTTATGCTTGAGAATAGACCAGGGCCGGAGAAATCAAAATTCAGGGGTCATGATTGAAGCAAACGACATATGTTACTACGGTGTTCTTATGGACGTATGTATCCTTACCTACTCGGAAGGCATGCCAGTCGTTCTATACAAGTGTCGGTGGTACGACGAACGAACAGTTAGAAAGGACGCAAATGGATTCATTTCGGTCAACACGTCCACAGATCGTCACAAACAAAACCCATTTTGCCTTGCTTTAATGGCAAAACAGGTATACTATATCGACGACCCTAAATCTGGACCGTGGAAGGTTGTGAACGTCGTGTCGCATAGGGGTCACTACAAACCGAGCAGTTTAGCCCGTGCGGGTGACGACGACGACCTGGAGTTTGAAGTCGATGAACCTTACCAAGAAGATCGAATTGACATCGTCACACCGGGTGGTATCACTATCGACCTAACAAACTTAATCCGGTATCCACCGCCAGTACCTCCAGCTGAGAACGATGAAGAAGGCGAAGAAACCGAGCACGACGACGAAGAAACCGATGACAGCGATTTGGAAGGGCATGAAGATTATGATTCCGCCGACTCTGATACTTAATATGTATATGTATGTTTGATTGGTTATGAATAAATGGTTTTTTTAATCTATCATCTATGAAGAGTAATTCGGTCAACTCCGGCCGAAATAGGGGTAATTTGGTCAATTTCACCTTCAAAGGTTAATTCGGTCAATTCCGGCCCAAATAGGGGTAATTCGATCAATTTGACCTTAAAAAGGTAATTCGGTCAACTCCAGCCGAATTAGGGGTAATTCGGTCAATTCCGGCCGAAATAGGGGTAATTCGGTCAAAAGTTCCTTAAAAGAGTAATTCGGTCAAATCCGACATAATTAGGGGTCATTAGGTCAATTTGACCTTAAACAGGTAATTCGGTCAACTCCGGCCGAATTAGGGGTAATTCAGTCAAATCCGGCCGAATTAGGGGTAATTCGGTCAATTTGACCTAAAACTGTTTTTTTTCCTAAGTGTGAATTTGTAACGGCGCACACAGGTAAGTGCGCCGTTACAAATCCACACTTAGGAAAAATCAGATTCTTGACTTTTGTCCTTTGAAATCGGGTTTCCGATCCCGATCGAGATTCATACGTTCAACATAAAACCCTGAAATTATGAAACATGAACTAACAAATCATTGCGCTCAAATTGGTACGGTCGGATTAACTTTTGGATCGACATAAATAAAATAATATTATTTGTGGAAGTTTGTAACGACGCACTTTACCTATGTGCGCCGTTACAAAAAGTCAAATAGGCCAGTCAACTATTTTGACTTCTCATTGACCGGTTAGATCTAGGTTCATACATTATCGGAATTGAATGAAATTTTGGCATATGAAGTACACATTCATTGCGCTCCTATCCGTACGGTTAGATTAAAACTTTATTTTCAACACATTCCACTTTCGTTGAAAGCGTGAGTTTAGGGTTAAGAAAGTTAAAACTAACAAAAACCCTAAACTCATTGATGATCAAACGTTCGGTAGATTAATATATTTTATGGTGAATCGAAACCGTTCAAATTTTGTTGACCGTTGCAAAAGTTGACCGTTGGGTCCGCCAACGGTCAGAAACGGCTCGTTTTCTGACCGTTACGGTTTGTAACGGTGCACGTAATAGGGTGCGCCGTTACAAAATCGCAGATAAATATTGGGCAGAACCCTTTTTCTTCCTCCTCTGTTTTTTCCTCCTTCTTGCTTCCCTTGCCGCCGATTGCTTCCCTTGTCGCCGTCGCCGTCCCCGTCCCGGACCTTCCCGTCAAATAGGTAAGTGGATAATTTACATATGTTTTTGATAATTTACATGTTAGATAATTTACACATGTTTACATGTTATGAAATATATGAATATATGTTCAAATTATGAAATCATGAAATAAATGAATATATGTTGAATATATGTTGATTATATTATGAATATATGTTGAAAAAATTATGAATATATGTTGAATATATGTTGATTATATGGTGAATATATGTTGATAATTGTGGATATGTTTTTATGTTGAATATATTTCCAAAATTAGCCCCTAAGGGGCAATTTTGGAATTATGAAAAAATTTAGCCCCTAAGGGACAATTTTGGAATTATGACAAAAATTAGCCCCTTAGGGGCAATTTTGGAATTTTAAAAAAATTGTTCCTTAGGATAAATTTCGGAATTATGAAAAACATTGTCGTCGCCGGGGCAATTTTGGAATTATGAAAAAAATTAGCCCCTTAGGGGCAATTTTGGAATTTCCAAAAAATTGCCCGTTAGGGGCAATTTCGGAATTATGACAAAAATTAGCCCCTAAGGGGCATTTTCGGAGTTATGAAAAAATTAGCCCCTTAGGGGCAATTTTGGAATTATGAAAAAATTTCCCCTTAGGGGCATTTTCAGAATTATGAAAAATATAGCCCCTAAGGGGCAATTTTGGAATTATGAAAAAAACTAGCCCCTTAGGGGCAATTTTGGAATTTTAAAAAAATTGTTCCTTAGGGTAAATTTCGGAATTATGAAAAACATTGCCGTCGCCGGGGCAATTTTGGAATTTACAAAAAATTGCCCGTTAGGGGCAATTTCGGAATTTCCAAAAAATTGCCCGTTAGGGGCAATTTCGGAATTATGACAAAAGTTCACCCCGAAGGGGCATTTTCGGAATTATGAAAAAAATTAGCCCCTAAGGGGCAATTTTGGAATTATGAATTAAATTAGCCCCTTAGGGGCAATTTTGGAATTATGAAAAAATATCCCCTTAGGGGCATTTTCGGAATTATGAAAAAATTAGCCCATAAGGGACAATTTTGGAATTATGAAAAAAATTAGCCCCTTAGGGGCAATTTTGGAATTTCCAAAAAATTGCCCCTTAGGGGCAATTTTGGAATTATGAAAAAAATTAGCCCCTAAGGGGCAATTTGAGAATTATATAAAAATTGCCCCTAGGGGCAATTTTGGAATTATGAAAAAATTTCCCCTTAGGGGCATTTTCGGAATTATGAAAAAATTAGCCTCTTAGGGGCAATTTTGGAATTATGAAAAAAATTAGCCCCTTAGGGGCAATTTCCGAATTATGAAAAAAATTAGCCCCTAAGGGGCAATTTGAGAATTATATAAAAATTGCCCCTTAGGGGCAATTTTGGAATTATGAAAAATTTCCCCTTAGGGGCATTTTCGGAATTATGAAAAAATTAGCCCCTAAGGGGCAATTTAGGAATTAAGAAAAAAATTAGCCCCTTAGGGGTAATTTTGGAATTTCCAAAAAATTGCCCTTAGGGGCATTATTGGAATTTCCAAAAATAAATGCCCCTTAGGGGCATTATTGGAATTATTAAAAAAATTTCCCCTTAGGGTAATTTGGGCATTTTCGGCCGAATTACCCTATTCTTTCGGTCAAATTGACCTTCAAAGTGTTATTCATTCAATTACAAATAATGGAGGCTAGACGTAAGGCACCTAGGGCCAGGGCACCTAGGCGAGCCACCATGGACGTTCCATTTTTCGAGTCTTCGCAGGCGCCGGATGTACATGATGACATGTACACTCCGTCACCGCCGCAGCCGACTTATCCGGGAGATACGGAGGTTGGCTGGCAGTACCAGGTCCCGGATCATCGGACTTTCCAGGAGATGCTCGGAGACGTCGCAGGACCCTCCGAATCTGACTTTGTGCCGGATGAGTCAGAACTGCCGTTGAACGAGTGGAGGCTCCTTCCCCTCGAGTACAGAGAGATTCCGAGGTACGAGCTGTACTTCGATTACAAGGTGGAAGTCGACTGCCTGAACACGAAGAGCTGGGAAGCCAGGGCAAAGAATGACCAAAAGATCGACATCAACATCGAGCAGGATGAGAGAGCAGTTCAGAGGAACGGAGGTCCGTTGCTCTTGACGTGGGAAAACGGCCGACCACGTGTTGCAGGAGGAATCCTTTCGGCCGATAGGGTGAAGACGATTATAGGGAAATTCGCTCGGGAACGCGACGCTTCCTACCAGACGTTTGGGGATTTGCCGGCGTCTGAGTTCCAGGCGTTTTGGAGGAGTTTCAGGGTAATTTCATTAGCCCCTTAAATATTTTTCCAAATGTTCGTATTACAAATATTGACGTGATATTTGTGAATTTCAGCGTTTGTTTGAAGTGACCGATGATTCGGTTGAGCTTAGGGGTTGGATTCGTGAGGCAGCCATAGGCGCTTAAAAGGAGCGAAAATCCAACATGAAGCGGTTATACAAGCTCTACGTCGACCCTACTAGATTGAGCCGGAATGGGATTCCCAAGTGTCTGAAAGGGAAGAAGTCCCAGTGGCGGTGGCTCGTTGAACATTTCGATGCCAACGAGGTATATTACTAATTTTTACTTTAATTTTTTTTTTAATTTTTACTATTTGTCATGTGAATTTACTTTTATTTTTTTTCCAGGAAAATGTTGGTACTCAAATGAGTGCCATTCGGAGGAGCGACAACAAGTTAAACCACCACACTGGCAAAGTCCCATTTCGAGCGCTTTGGGAGAGGATGTCGGCGGCCGGGGAAGTGGAGGTCTCCAAAAAGTTGGAGGCCTTACTGAAGGCTCACAAGGCCTTACCTAGGCCTGGTGATGGTCCACAGGAGGGGGAGGAGGAACTCAACTCGAAGCTTGTAAGTTTCGTTATTTTTTTTTATTTTAATATTTAAATTTATTATATTAATCAAATTTTTTTTGCAGCTTTACATTAGGAATGCGCTTAGGGATTGGAAGAATGATGAGGCGAACTACAACGAGGTTGGAACGCTGAACAAGATGACCGACGCTGAAGAGGATGAGGTCATGTGACTAGCTGCCGAACATGTTCGCCAGATCGAGCTTGCCAGAGGAGTTACCATAGAACCCTCCAGAGGACGACGCATCCGGGGTTGCGGGAGTGCTTACGAGGCACCGCCGAGACAGAGAAGACGTTCGACCTCCTCCGATGGTAGTCAAGCGGAGATTGCGGAGCTCCGGACTGAACTCACGGAACTTCGCGCTGAACGTCAGGCTGAACGTGAGCAGAACGCCGCCGAAAAACATCATGCCGAGCGGATGTTCCAGTACTTCCAGCAACAGCTGATGTTACTCAACCCTAATCTCGCCCCTCCACCTCCACCTCCATTTAACCCGAATAGTTCTAGAGATCCTGGAGGCCCGTCCTCATAGATTTTATGTAAATTAAATATTTTATTCAACAATTTAAATATTAATAAAATTTTATTTTCAACAAATTCAATATTCATTTCTAAATAAATAAAATAAAATATTAAAAAATAATAAATATAAAATTTATTTTATATTTATTATTTTTTTAAAATTTTATTTTTTTATTATTCTGCATTATTTGTAACGGCGTGCACCTTTACAAATGTGACGGCATTTGTAACGGCGCACGCCGTGTGTGCGCCGTCGCTACTTGTAACGGCGCACAAATGGCGTGCGCCGTTACAAATTGTAACGGCGCCCGCCGTGAGTGCTCCGTTACAAACGGTGACGGCACCGTCAACTTCAGCAACGGTGACGGTAGCCTTTGTAACGGCGCACGGACGGAGTGCACCGTCAAAGTTAGTAACGGCGCACGTCCTTTGTGCGCCGTTACAGGTTGTAACGGCGCACAGACGGCGCGTTTTGCGACGTTACAGGCTGTAACGGCGACGCTGTAACGGCGCCGTTACAGACGTTTTTGTGCGACGTTACAAACTGTAACGGCGCACTTAACGTGCGCCGTTACAACTAAAAAAACTGATAGTGTAATGGATAACAATTGAAAAACAAAAACACATGGTAAATATTATACATCAGTAGTCTTTTAAGAAATACGATACAGTTTGGTCATCACCTCGATTGCAGAGACATCACCAGTCACATTTTACAGACTTTCTCCTCCAGTAACCGAAAAAACCGTCCCACATAACATCAACAAAAGAAGAAAAAGAAAGCTAATCTCCATCCCTTACATTTAGGTTAATTATTACATACATAGTCAGTTAGCTCATGACTTGCATTGACTACCTTTATTGGTCGATTTCTTGCATGCTTCAGCGAAGATTCATATTCTTAAACCTGTAAAGTAACACAAAAATAGCACAATAATATTAGAGAAACACATGACTATTAAGAAGTGTTGTGTGAAACAACATATATAGTACTAATTGACAGTACCAATACCTTGACTGTGAGTCGTTGAGGTAATTATTGTTGTAACCGTTTGATCTGTGTTTAGCGTAATTGGGGAGGGGAATCTGGCCGGATTCGATCTGGTGGAGGTCGTGGACGAGCTTGTCGTAATGTGCCTTAACATCATCGGCGGTCTTGTTGCCGCCGACAGCGCGGGCCAGGTTGTGCCATCGGTCGGGAGTGTCCTGGTCGTAGATGGCCAGTGCGTTCTCGAACAACTTGTTCTGCTTCGCGGTCCAGCTGCTACTAGAAGCCATTTAGTTATGTCTATGTGTGTCTGTGTGTTGACGAGGAAGGGATCGAATTCAAATAAGGGCGTGTATGTGCTGATCGATGATGCAAAGAGCAGAGGGAGTGTTCTGTTTATATAGTAGTGTGGTCGGAGAGAGAAATTTAGGACAGCCTCATAAGGTGTGTGTGGGCCGGTGGGGTTGCTTTCATCCCAAAGCATTTATATTCATAAATTATATCAATTTGCACTTATTTACGTATATTTCTTTTTTATTTTCTCACCCCTTTTGATCCTTAAATGGTGGAGGAGAGTTCAATATTAATTACAAGTTGATGGTTTCGCTACCCACTTACAAAATTTAGTTTACAAAACTCACAAAATCTTGTAATTTGAAATTATTTAAATTTACAATATCGGACGTTAATATTAATTGACAAAGATTTCAGTCAAATGAGTTTCTCACCCATTTAAAAATGAATATATGTAATTATGAAATATTCTATATAAAAACTATCTCGCATGATATTCTATTTATCTTACATTTCTATTTCCATGTGTGCTCATTTTCAAGGATTTGGCAATTTTTGTGTAGGATTGGGGATGGATCGGGTATGAGGTCGGCTATGCATTCCCAAACCTATCCCATTTTTCTGTCTTATGCCCCGAACCTGACTCGTTTTTGAATTATAGAATTTTTCTCGCCCGTACCCAATCTTAACTGGGGTATGGGGAATTCCAAGTACCCGAACCCGCCCAAAATTTAAATTTCAAATCAAGTAAAAATGATATTTTTGCAACTCAACATATTTTTCAAATAGTTGTAAAGCGATCAATTTCATTTGATAAAAACATCATACAAAGATAGTAAACTAATGATACCTTTCATACATATAGAGCGACGACCTTATGAATGAGAATTTTGTACCAGATAATGATCTACTTTATTCACATGTCGGTTAATAAATTCTATCAATACATGTCTAAGTTAATATATAATATGAGTAATATCATCTTAAACTTGTATTTATCAAAGTTCATTTATTAAAACTACCATTAAACAAATTATTAAGAAGTAAATAAACCACCAAAATGAGTCATTCCGAAATATTGTTCTGTGTGCGATTAGTAGGGCTGAGCACGGTTTTGGAACCGGACTGAACCAGCTAGAATTGGACCGGGCCGAATCAATTGGCTCTCTATTTTGGAGACCCAAATCTGGACCCAATAAGTGGATACCGGTCCAGTTTTAGGTGTGGTTCTACGGTCCGATTCCCAGTTCTACCCAATTAGAACCAATTGAATGATTAATTGTGAGATTAAGGGCCCGGTTCTATGGTATAGTTGTATAGTTTTTTTCAATTAGACCTCATTAATGTGATATTCATATATTGTTTAATTTATAGTGAAAATATATACACAATTAAACTCTTTTTAGGCAAAAAATATAAAATTGAAATAAAAAACTACTAATTTAAATCCCTAAAACCGGTTCGGTTCTGAACCAGTTATTCAACGGTTTCGCACTTTAGAACCGGAACCGAACCAAATTGATTCGATTCTCAACTTTCAGACCCAAAGCCGACCCGATACCCACGGTTCTCGGTTATTCGGTTTTGGGTAAAAAGTGTCCACCCCTAGCGATTAGTGTTTGATTTCATAATAGAGAGAGCGCAAAGAGACACAACGTCTCCAAGGTTTTGTGGTGGTTCTCACGGTGGTAGGAGGCGGAGGGCTGGGCAAACTATCGAGGGTTATGGAAAGTGACGAATGGATTAGAGATCTACTAGACAGATGGAAGGGAATCCAGATTCAGGAAGAAATTGAAGAGTTTTGTTTAGGGGAGGAAGACGAAGGGGCTAAATCAGATAGGGTAAAGTTTTAATTGGTTAGAAAATTCCTCTTTGAGAAAGTTATCGAATCAGATGGAATGAAGAACCACATGATGTTGCTATGGAGGTCGGTCGGGAATGAAGATAAGAACGATTGAGGCTAATATATTTGTCTTTCAATTCTTCAAGTAAGAGGACTCTACTGGGATCAAGGAGGATGGATCGTGGGTGTATAGCTGGATGACGTTATTTTTAGAAGACCTTGGGGCAACGGCTCTGCTTACAAAAATTGAGTTTTAAAGGATCCCTCTTTGGGTTCAAATCCATAAATTACTAGGGGTATTCAAAATCAAAGAGGCGACGAAGAGGATTGAGTCAATTTTGGGGGAAATTGTTAAAATTGATCCATCCAATTTCACTAGGGCTTGGAAACTGTTTATGAAGGTGAGAGTTCTTATCCCTCTCAACAGGCCACTAAGAATGAAGGTGAGGATGTCGGGGAGTGCCCAGGATGGCGTATATGCTGAATTTCGATATGACAAATTAACGGCGTTTTGTTTCTCTTATGGTGTTATGGGTTGTCACGATCGTGACAAAATCGTGAACCTTGTATTTAAAGAGCAAATACCCTAATTTTCAGGACACACCATCAGATTTTGAGTTCTAGTTGAGAGGGTTTCGGTTTCCTAGAGGTTTCTTGAGAGAAAGAGCTCCAAAGCCCTCCCTTAGGGGCCATTTTTGGTGCTCCAAGGGAGGGTTTCCACCACCACCACCATGGGAAGAAAAAGAGGAGGCAAGAGACTAATTGGAGAAGCTAGATTTGAGGGTTTTGCGTTTCCCAACACTCATGTCTTTGGGTTTGGGTTTGGGTTTATAGTTTCCTTTTCTTATCTTGAATCTAGCTGTTTCTTGTAGATGAATGCTTGAGCACCATGATCTGGGGCTAAAAACCCTAGGTCATGGGAGGGAAACCTTCTACTAGACCAAAGATTTTTGGGCATTCAAGCCATCGAAGAGTTAGTAGTAACATCCCGAGAGGGTCGATAACTCCGACACGTTGCCTTCACCAATGTCGAGAGACGGTGACTGTATTTAAACATAGGTCCAATTTGCATGCAGTAACTTGATTAATTGATTGTGATGAGTTAATGTCTTGCATGCGGTTGATAGTGAATGTCTTGTAATTGAATGAGTATTGATATGTGTGCATGTTCATTTGAAATCTACTTCGTGCTTCATGTTATATGCTAGCCTTGATCACTTAGCATATAATATTTTATCATAAGTTCGACTCTGAGAGGAGCTTGCTTTGGTTGACATACGTAGATTTGAGGGATTGGCTCTAAAGCATCTTCCCTTGTACCAAAGATGGTTGGCCATTCAAGCCGTCGAGAAGTTAGTAGTAACATCTCGAGAGGGTCGTTAACTCCGACACGTTGTCTTCACCAATGTCGAGAGACGGTGATGGTATTTGAACATAGGCCAAATGAAATGCATGCTATTACCAATGCCTTTTGATTTCTTGGTAGTCTTGATCATGATGTTAGTCCCTTAGGTTCTTGAATCCTTAACTTCCGACCAACCATCTACCATCCACCCCGCATTTACTTTCTTGCACAAGTTGTGGAGTAGTTTTAGTTATGTGCTTAGTATAGTTAGTTTAATCTCCCCTTCTTGCGTAATTTACTATTCGAGTCGTGTCATGGGTTGTCCGAATCTAGATGTTTCTTGTAGATGAATGTTTGAGCACCATGATTTGGGGCTAAGAACCCTAGGTTATGGGGGCTAAACCTTGATTTTGACTTAAGTTTTGATATTTATAGTTAATTAATTAATTGTTACATGATTAAATTGTGTTCTACTTTGCTATGCATGCTTTAATATGAATCATGTTATTATTAGTGAGAGCTTGTGGTTGCTTGAATCATTATTCTTGTTTTAGATTATGAACTTGTTTGAGAGGAAGGTTTGTGAGTGGATTTAGGTAGAATCGAGGGATCGGCTCGTAGAGCACCTTCCCTTGGACCAAACATTGGTGGGCATTCAAGCCGTCGAGGAGTTAGTAGTAACATCCCGAGAGGGTCGATAACTCTAACATGTTGCCTTCACCAATGTCGAGAGACAGTGACGGTATTTGAATATAGGTCCAATTTGCATGCGGTAACTTGATTGATTGATTGTGATGAGTGAATGTCTTGCATGCGTTTGATGAGTGAATGTCTTGTAATTGAATGAGTATTGATATGTGTGCATGTTCGTTTGAAATCTACTTTGTGCTTCATGTTATATGCTAACCTTGATCACTTAGCATATAATATTTTATCATAAGTTGGACTCTGTGAGGAGCTTGCTTTAGTTGACATAAGTAGATTCGAGAGATTGGCTCGTAGAGCATCTTCACTTGGATCAAATATTGTTGGGCATTCAAGCCGTCGAGGAGTTAGTAGTAATATCCCGAGAGGGTTGCTAACTCCGACACGTTGCCTTCACCAATGTCGAGAGACGGTGACGGTATTTGAACATAGGCCAAATGAAATGCATGTTATTACCAATGTCTTTTGATTTCTTGGTAGTCTTGATCATGATGTTAGTCTCTTAGGTTCTCGAATCCTTAACTTCCAACCAACCATCTACCATCCGCCCCACATTTACTTTCTTGCACTAGTTGTAGAGTAGTTTATAGTCGTGTGCTTGGTATAGTTAGTTTAATCTCCCCTTCTTGCGTAATTTACTTTTCGAGTCGTGTCGGGAAAGTGAGCGCAAAAAGTCCAATTATGAAACCCATATTTGGTCCCCGAGAGTTCGACCCAGTAAAGCCGGAAACTTAAAATTTTAACTGATTGATAGACGACTGTGCTCTGATGCGCGTTAGTCAGAGAAGGGATTCGTTTCGAGAGGCGTTTCCCGACGCTCCAATTCCCGGGCATCACAATCCTTAAGCTTTTTCCAAGGATGTCGAGACAACCAGGGTCTGTGACAGAATAAGAGTAACGAGGCCCAATTTTAGTTGACATTATTGCACGTGAAATTCGTTGAAGATAATGGTAAAAACAACCACGACTTCAAGCTAAGAATCTTGATATAAAATATTTTCATACAATGGCTTCTTCCCGTCGGTGCCATAATTTTATTCATATGCTTTAAGATGAATCGAGACTTGAGTTGACTAGGAATCGAACCTACGGGAGGTAATCATTAAGTCATTTTGATTCCACATTTACTCTTTTAGAGGTTGAGGCTGGAGAGTTGATTGAGACAGTCTGGCCTTGTATTCGATTTTGGGCGAATCCATTTTTAATTGTTTTTGTGATTGTAAAATTGTATCAAATTTTTGTTTCAAGAATATAATTAACAAAAAATTAAGAAAAGAAAAATTGATCAAAATTTTGAGCTTGAAGAGAGAGAAGAAAAAAAATCAGCGATGAGAGAGAATGAATGACAAAATTTTAAAATTTTAATGATTAGTTGAGTGTATTTTAGACTTTTCACCAACAATTTAACATTGTCAGCCTTAAGTGAAACGTTATTAAACTACGGGGACCCCACATACTGAGTTTTTTATGCGGAAAAGTCAAGTGAAAATCGTATAAAGTACAAGGGAGGTGGGTGAAGTTTTCCCTATTTTATAAGTCATAAATCATGTCATTGTTGTGCTCAACTCATTTGCATCTCCGCAGATGCCGCTGTGCACCGAGGTTTGGGCGGGACCTTCTGCAGAGGGCAAAACCATTTAGTCCCTCAGCACCATAAATTAGTACATTGTTTTAGATGATTAACCACGTGCAAAACCAAGCATTTTCCGATTGATTTTCCTGGTTAACACTAATTATAAACCCAACCACAACTTAAAGAGTCGTTTATGCTTCTTTGCTCGCTGCCACCCACAGAATATGTTCTTAGATGATAAATTAATGTTTTGCTAAATTAGGAGTCTAGCACGGTTTCCAAACCAAAACACGTGACAAAGGTTGTGACTAGAATTAGTACTTCATTGCAATCTAGGGAGGATCCGACACTTTATATTAATAATTGTACGGCATATGATATAATATTATAAATAAAAATCATTAAAACTTGTTTTATAATATTTCTGATAGCCATATGTTACTTTCAACAAAAGTAATTTTCATTTATATATTGGAATCTTCAACAAAAAAGAGTGATTAAGAATTGTTATAAAATATTTTTAAATGAGCTATACAAAATTTTAAGGGGGTAATTTATTTTTTTTTACAGGGATGGCAAAATATTTCGTTTGTCGATAGTGATTTATTGTTTTCGATATGAATAAGAACGGGTAGAAAATCTCTATATCCGGTCAAAAGTGGAGTGGGAATGAGGTGAGGCATCTCTGTCAAGTCCCGGCTATGTTAAAAATAATATTTTTAATAAGATTTTGGGTCGGGACGGGGACGTGGAATCTCGTTCCGTCACGGACGAAAAATTTAAAAAAAAACAGGACAGAGGGGGAATGGGGTACGAGGGAAAAAACATGCCCAAAACCACTGATTGTTGTCTTCCAGTTTGACGATATACTCGTAAATGACCCTGGCTTTTGAAACTATCGTGACAAAGAACCTTGTCAAGTTTAAATTAAAACATTGAGTTAGTCGGATTCTTTGGCTTTCCTCTCTTTTTCTAATATCTAGTTTCTTTTGTACTGAATTATGGCAAATTTTCCAAGTGACAGCGGCTGCAACACCGATTGTTGGTTTTCTGCATTCATGTATGTATCAGAAGCATATACAAGGTCCAACCAATAATGTTCTTTTCAGCTCATCAGTTCTTGTTCCGTACACAATGCCTAGTACTTTGTTATATGAGGTTCGTGTCATATATTGCTCTTGTTAAGCATTGAGGCTGTTTAAGATAAATGACTCATTCAAAGTAGAATCATATATATGTCATTTGTGTAGTTCAATTGTGATCTTAGATTTGTACCTGACCGTTTAGCAGTTTATTGGGCTAGGAAGCTCACCCTGAAAAGGATTGGGGGTTGGAAAGCAAGGCCACGCAAATCTGATCCTATTGGTAGCTGATGATCACATCATCCTCAGAATCCTTATCATCCAGTACGATGCTAGGCACAAGTTGAATTCAAAATCTACTTTTCTTTCGGTTTGATACTAATTCCTTGGTCATATAATTTGTTCCTTTCCTCTCATTGGTTAATTCATTACACTTGCAACTTGGGGCTACTACTACTAGTTAAAATATCTCTCATTGGTATGCTGATTCTTCCCAAGATTGATTGGATTCTGACTTGTAGATTCTATATGTTTTTGCTCAATCCAAATGCATAATTACATTCAAGGGAGTGTTTCTGTGGGAGAACCAACTCTGCTATATAAAAAAATAGTATCTGAGTGAGTGAAGATAAAAATCACATGTATCATTTGTTGCACAGAACCAGGTCTACCAAAGAAGAGTGTGAAACTCATAATGCACATATTAGATATTAGTTTGTTAAAAAAAATACCAGCCTAGCCTACGTATATCTATAATTTCTCAATTACCTGACATAAACTATTAATATGAGATACGGTATTTTCCATTTCTCTGAGATTGAGAATCCTTATCACTCGTAACGATAAAAAGTGAAATTGACAGATACTGTTGAGATGAATGATTTGTGTTTTAAATTATGCTACGCATGAGAATCCTTATCGCCCAATAAAAATAAAAGGTGAAGCCGACATATACCCTTTTGATTTCACAATCAAATACTTTGGGGGCTAGCTTTATAATTGATTCTCAGTGTGGTGGTCACTCCCTACAAGTTGGAGATGAGGTAAATGTACAGTGTCCTTTGGGGTTCACATTTTGCCAATTTGGGTGCACTACTCAAGTTTCTGATTACTCCCATAAGAAGCCATACATAAATATTGAATCATGCGCTTTTGGGGGCAAACAGAAAGTCCCACCACCAGAATGCATGTCATGGGGAATATGAAGGTCCAAAAGAAAGTTCCAAACACTGTGCTGACTTGATGGAATCATAGAATTTAACTTTTTCTTGTCTTTTATCGATAAGTATATGTTTGTTGTTTGATATTCCGATTAATCATGTTCGCATTCGAAAGCAAATCCTCGAGATTGCTTAAGAAATACAATATATGATAATGATCATCAGTAAGTAATGGGAGCAGACATGACAAGGTGAAAAGGGGTGACATAAGTAAGGCTTCCTTTGGACATTTACATTATTGTGATTCCATTTTCCACCTAATTAACTTGGGTTGGCCAATAAGTCTCGATGATGATGATGATGATGATTACACATCAGCCTTGCCGGCGCTAATCTTTCCTCTTGCATATTAGATGCATAGAATATTTTTGGATTCAATACTTTTGCTCTCACTATTTCAAATCTTTTATATTGTTATTATTGATTTTTTTTTAGAAAAATGAGACATAATTGTCCTCAACTAAAGTTAATTAAAACTAATTTAAATTTGATTATATATTTTTTAATTTAGTTGTATTCGAATTTAACTTTCATGTATATACAAAAAAAGCGAGTTGATATGAATTGTTTATTACGAGTACTAGATGGAATTAATTGAACTTGTTGGTCTTTTGATTAAATATTTATCAATTAATTATAACTAATTAATCAATTATAAACAATGACAAATATTTTAATGTGTAATATTTAAAATTCAAGGGGCATAATCAAGTGAGAATATTCACCTTACATGAGAAAATAAGAAATAATAATAATAATTAGATCATAAAATTGATGGACCGGATATGTTTTCCTTTTTCGGTGGCACCCAAACTTAATTATTGATGTTTGTGAATTTATTATTGTCATTTGATAATACCAAAGGGGTAGTAATGTAATTGTGCACGAATTAGTTATGGAGTCCAAATTCGATTCAATCTCATAAATTTCATTGATTGATCCGAGTTGATTTGATTATGATATCATTTCATGATTCTTTCCTAATTTCGACCATTACAATTCTCCAAATTAGGATACTGCATAGCTAAAAATTATTTTAGGGGTAGTCATATGCCAAAACATTAATTTTAGGAATAGTCAACTGAAATTTTTCCTAAAATTAATTATATCATTTATATCTTGCACCAGTTGGACGAATCAATTATATATTATTTGGGTTACGTAATCATATGGTGAGGAAAATATATTTTCATTTTACGTTATTTCAATTGACAAGGTTCTTGGTTTCTTTTGTTTATTAATCTTA
Organism: Geranium rotundifolium; assembly: GCA_963920655.1. Taxonomy (NCBI): domain Eukaryota; kingdom Viridiplantae; phylum Streptophyta; class Magnoliopsida; order Geraniales; family Geraniaceae; genus Geranium; species Geranium rotundifolium. Next base: position 24,493,546 of record OY987318.1, read on the forward strand.
TGTGCTTTCGATTTTATAATTGTCAGTTATAGATTTTATGGTTTCCTTTTATGTGATTTTAGTCGGAAAGGTTCTTGACTTCATTTTATTTTTTGATTCTAAGTGTTTTGGGTTTCATAAAAATTTGTTGTAGATTAAATTTTCAATGAAATGTATATTTTATTTTCACAGACAATGACAAATGATGAAACCCACGATAAAATTATTTTATTCTCAAACATCTTCAAAATAGAAAAATATGATGCAATTATGAAATTATCTATCAAAATGTTTCATTTTCACATCGATCAGTAAATCTTCAAAAGTCAAAAGAAATATAAGTATCTTCTTTGTCAACAATATTTCCTAACAAATATTTGATACACATTCAATGAAACCACAAAAACCAACCATGGCAAAAACAAACTCAGATGATCAATTGTCATATTACATTATAAAAGACGCCAAAAAATCAATTTAAAATTAACAAATTATACTATCAAACACAACTCACAAAAAGAGTTGAATATGAAACAAGGGTGATTGATTCATAAAATATTTCGAATAAAACAAAGCCGATGAATCCACGGTGACGGCTAAGTCGTGATCAAGAATTTTCATGTAATAGAGGCGGAAACACGAATCTAATGGAAGAACGGTGATCATCTCAGTCTGGCGGGTCTGGATTCGGTTCCTAACGATGAAGGACCGGCGTACTCGTTGTACAGGTTGACGTGGAGAGGGATCGTCGGCCATACAGAGCGTGCCGGTCATGGTGAGAAATCGTCTGCGAGTCTGGTCTCGGCGTTGTTGATGCTCCACCACTAAATAATTTCTTGCCATTCACCATTCTACCCTTTTCTCTATTAATCTAATTAACTTCATGATAACTATGGTTATTTATAATAGGCATTAATGATTGCCATCTTAAGAATGATAATGGTTCTTATATTTTTTGTGAGATATGGTTTTTACCTTTCCAGATATCTTGAAAGATAATAGATAATTTCACTCATCATAGTGAAGGGTACTTTTCCGGTTGGTGTCATCATTTGATAACTAATAGTAAACTTAGATATTCCGAATGATCTCTTCCATAAAATTCAATGTACACAAAACATTATAAAATATCAAAATAAATATAATTATAAACAATTTATAGATTTACAATACTAAATAAAATTTAACTAATACTATAATAAGCTGGACATTAGGGATGACAACGGGGTGGATTAGGCAATCCCCGTCCATGTTAGAATCGGATTGAGGATTCTCTGATTTTCCATTTCCAACCCGATAAAACGTTAAAGCATATTTATTTTTTAATAAAATTTGTATTAAAAATATTATTTCATAAAATATGTACTTGGAATATTATTTTTTTCATTAAATATGTATTATAAAATATATTTTTAACATAAAAGATATTAATTTTCATTAAATATGCATTTTTAAATATAATTTTTAATTAATATATATATATATATATATATATATTCATAATATATCGGTGCGAGGATACCTCACCCCGTCCCCACTCCGCTTCCATTCGGATTCGGGGATTCCCCGCCCTGTTTCCATCCGGATTCGGGAATCCCCGTTGGGGACGGAGAATATTGTCATTTCTACTGAACATAAGAATAGTTTGAGTGAGAGATAAGGAACATATCGTAAATTAAATAAGAAAAAATATTTTCGTTATTTCGCAAAAAGATAATGGAAAAAAGTAAAATGCAACCTTTTCAAACTTATGGAACTCTACAGATCATTTTTGAACTTAAAGGGAGTCAAGTGGAACTTGATTATAGTTAAGAGGTGCTAAATGAAAATTTTCCAATAATGAATTAACATTTTAAAAAAGATGGGTACTTACACGAGGAGGAGGGCACCAAGAGAAGGCCCAAATTCTTAACTACAAGGTTGTGTCTTTACCCCTATGCTAAAAAAACTTTACTCTTATTAGCAATAATGTATATCTGGGTTTTATCTACTGTATTCCATTTATATCATTTGTTTATGGCCTCTTTCATAAATTGGTTCACCACCAAGCCTACCCGGGAGATGGAGCATTATTAAACTTAATTAATTTTCCATCATCTTATGCCCGAACATAAACATTTTAGTCAATATCACATTCAAATCATAAATATAGTTAAAATTCATTTTCAATAAAACCAATCCAATATTTCATGCATTCAATCTTCAATTCCAACAATCAATATTGAAAACTCGACACCAACTATTAATCTAAATTGCTACAAAATAATATACTAAACTAAGCTAAAGTATGAGAAAGAAGTGAGAAAACCTCTAAATGATTAACACCTCGAAGCCCACGATCTCTCGATCTCCTCTTCTCCCTCGACGTGTTTCTCTAGCCTCCTCTGCCTCTAAACTGATTTGGAACTCTCTATTTTCAAAACTCTAATGGTTTATTTATATTGGAACGTAAATGGGTTTAAAATTGGATTCTACTGAAAAAGAGGCGTTAATTGTGCGATAAACTGCCGAGTCAACCTGCCAAGTGAGACTCGCCAAGCTAACTCGACAATTTGCCTCTCCCTCCTTTAATTGTGTTGTTTCACAAGAGATAATCTGCCAAGTGCTTGGGGCGAGTGAACCTGTTGAGTGAGACTCGATAGTTTGGCTCAACAACATGATCTCTCATCTTTTCCGAGGTTATGTTCCTTGAACAGAAGTATTCTGCCAAGTTAGAGTAATCTGCCAAGTGGGACTCAACAGATTGACTCGGCAGATCACTCTTTGATTTGCCTTAAGATATATTTTCTTTTTTAACTCGAAATGGCTTGTTTTCACCTGAAACAGCAGTCACAAACAAATGACTACCCAATATTTAAATTTTGACACATGATTACTCAAATGAGTTATTTTGTTACTTGATCATACCTCAATTAGATTTTAGATGAAAACTATTGCACAAGGAAATTTTGGGTTGTCGATACTATTCATATATGCGCAAGTTTTGTAGGAGTCACATACAATTTGGTAATTGATATATTTGCCAATTAAAAATTTCGGTGAAAAGACATCAAGCTCCACAATGACACACTTAAAAATTTTGAAAACTAACTTTGGGCTTTTTGTCTTCTCACTTTTAAAATTAACCAAAATCTTAACTGGTGGGGTTAAGTGGCAACTTCCAATTCTCATGTGTAGTTGAAATGACGAAGTCTTAGTTAGGTGTATCGAAGTGGAAAACGAGTATAGTTAGAAGTAGTTAAGTATACTAATCTCTATATATTACAAGGTTGTAGATGTCGCACGAGCGCTATGATCGTGGATAGGGACATTTTTTGGGTCCATGGCGGATTTTCATTTTTGAATTTTTTAAATATAAACTAATTTACTTATGTGATAAAAAATACATATTATGATACAAGTTATAATATTTTCAACTTTAAAAATAATTAATTAGCTTGGACAAAACCGGTCAAATTGCTCTAAAATCAGTCCAGATTAGTACAAAACCGGCTCAAAGTCCCACATTGTTGTGGTTTTCAGGGACATGGAGCCGCCATGGCGGCCATGACGGCCGCCATTTACAACAACGATATATTAACATAAGAGTAATGCTATAAGGTTGGAATTTAACCATGAAAGCTCCTGTCATTACCCATGTACATTTTATGCTTACAGGTTGATTACACATTGTTGGGTATCATACAATAATATTAACAAATTACGGAAATTAAATTATTATAAATAATAAATAATTATGACAACAACAAAGATACATGAACCTTACAGAATATTTGATACAAACTCGGGAATAGTCGAGTCGTGTTGGACACTTTTCTTAAAGTGTATTCGCTCTCACTCAGGTGTTGGAATCAATGAGCGTACACCTCCCTGGATACAACAAATTCGAACTAGCACCGTACACCAAAGGTCTAGTTCCGGCGATCTTGAACTTGTGTCTTTCTCTATCACCAAATCATACGAACTTTGTAGAGAAGAATTGTAGAAGATGGAGAACAAGAACATCATAGTTCTTGATATTTTGGATGATTAAAAATTGAAGAGAAAGACCATCTATTTATAGTCACATCTCTTCCACCTCTTGAATTTTAAGAGTAAATGCCCAAATTAAAGACAAAATGAAAGGTTGTAACCTATACATTCAAGAGGATTAAACCTCATTCAAAACTTCAAATGCCAACTCAACTTTATTCATTAGGTAGATTAATATGAATTTAAATCATATAATATAAATATAAATTATATAATATGATCTTAAATCATATATTATCCAACACATATAACTTGCTGCCTTTAAAATTAGGTTTGTTTCTGAAATCTAAGGTTGCAGACTCGTGCAACAACAACAAGAATATGTAAACGGTTTTCAATTACTACCCCAACTCGTAACCATCTTTAGTAAGAATTAATAGTTGAAGAGAGATGTTACTGAAAGTGATTATATTGATGGATGATTGATGATTACGATATAGTACAAATGCCTTTATATATAGGCTTGATGATTTAGAGCTTATATGAGATATGAAGGCTAGGGTTTACACGCAAAGATACGCCCATGTAGTCGGAGAAGTGGGATTCTCAATGATCTGACTGAAGCAAAAGTTTTCAAAGAAAGCAACCGGGAAGCCTTTGGTGAATATATCTACAGAATTGAGAGATTGTGATCATAACCTGACCGAGATTGACAAAAGAAATTGAAAATGAATTTGATTATTTAGAAAAGAAATATAAAAGGAGACGGGAACAAATTGAAAAAGATAGTTAGAAGAGAGTGAAAAATGAATAAAAGATGAGAGAGAATGATATAGAGAGAGATTAGGGGGAAGGTGTTGCAACCACGTCTCATGAGGACGGTGCAAAAGTAATTTTAAAATATATCACTAAACTTTTAGGCAACTACGTCGGTGTGAAATAATTCAACCAACTACGACGGTGCAAAATAAGAAAATATAAATTTTGATAAGGTTATGAGATTGATAAGTGTTACTACGTTTAGTGTTGGCATATTTTTTAGCGCAATGTGAAGATGTCAGCCAGCATGTTGCGACACATTTGGCTTTACATGCTACGCGCATGATTTGGCAAGTTATTGAAGTTTTCCTATTTAATTCGCAGAAGCCTGTCGCGCAAGGGATTATGTCACGGCGAATTTAGACAACGTCCAGCTGGAAAAATACACGTCAGCAAGGCCAATTAAGGTGGCAACGTCAACCTGTCAACTTGCCAATAACGCAAGGTGGCAAAAGAATTTCTATTTGAAATTGTATTGCCTATTTGGAGTTGAAGACCAATTAGGCATGTAGAATTGCTATAAAAGCAGGTGCTCCCCCCATAGCAATTCACACGTTCTCTGTGCTCAATTTCAGAGCTCTTAATCGTGCAAGGCTGGCGGATTGAGAGACTGAATTTTTAGAAGAACGGTGTCGATCACATACGCCAAAACGTGAGGGTTTGAGTGTTTGTGATTTGTGGGTTTGATTCGTGATTAAAGACTCACGAAGAAGATTGCCGAAGACAACACAATCGAGCATAGGCTTGCTCAAAGGGTGGAATTGAGACGTTCTCAAAGATAGGGGGAGTCCCTGGTCGAGGTTGTTCACGGTGAGATCTATAGTAGCTTAAGACAATAGCTTGTGTGATAGCTAGTTGATGCTTGAAGTTGTACTATTGACTACCAAATAGTGAACCTTTCCACTGGCAGAGTACCCCCAGACGTAGGTGCGGAGTCACCGAACTGGGTAAACATATTGTGTGTCTTCTATTTACTGTTTCGTTATTTACTTATATGTGATTAGACAAGTTGTCGAACCAATTGTCATAACATTGTGTTCGACATCTTGTCCCTGCCACAACTCAGAATTTTAATGAGTAAGGGAGAAAAAAGAAAAGAAAAAGGAATAGGTGATGAGAGAGATGCACGAAGGATGGAATAGGAGATAACGTGATGAAGAATGAAAAGAGATGAATAATAGATGTGTACGGTGGTGTATGCTAAGGGATTGGCACTTGACATAAGAGCATTATATACGAATTTTCGTTAACACTGTTGAAGCATTAAAAAGGTAATAACGAAAAGAGTAACAACCAATAAAATTAGAGAATGAAGAAACACATACAATAAAAATAAACATGCAGTAAACTGGTTGTCGGCAACTTGAATTGGTGGAAAAGAGATGGTTACATGACCTTAATCGAAAAAACAAATTAGGTAGAAACAATAACATACCTTGCCTACCTGTTAAATCATAGTTAACAAGAGGCCAAAGATAATACAACGAAAAAGTGTAATCAAGGTCTAACATAAACCTCTGATACCATGAAAATGATTATATTGATGAATAATTGATAATTATAATATGGTACAAATGTCTCTATATAGCTCGATGATTTATAGTTTACATGAGATATGACAGTTAAGATTTACACATGAAGATATAATACACGTAGTGAGGCTCAGCCCATATATTAATAATATAATATAATATAATTGTAATAATATATCTAACACTTACTCATATTATAATCATGTTATACGCATATTGAAAGTAATTAAACTATTTTGCAAATATTTAATTGTGTTGCACTTTAATTCATTAATTGTTCTGGATGCGCCGTTAAATCTTAAATCAGTTCAATTAAGTTAAAAGGCAAATTATAGTTTTATATTTCAATAAAGCAGATAAATTATTTTTTTATTTTGCAGCAAATTTAATGAACGGAGATTTCTTATATTTAATCGAGGCAGAAAACGAGATGAGGTAAATTATATTATTTAAGAAACGAGGCTTGAACATGACACAAGGGTGAAGATTATTCTTAAGAGATGTTAAATTAACAATAAATGAATATGTTGATTTACAATATTTTTTGTTGAAAGAATGATAAAATAAAAATCACCAACAATTGAAGGTGGTTTTTAGTTAATTCACTTTTAGACTAAATGATTTTGGAATATTACCGTCTTTCTTTGCAAGATTGAGATGGCACGAGTGCCCATCCTGCCCCGTAGGGAAGCATACATGTTGGGCCTTTAGAAGCCCATTTCGATGCGGACTGAACCTTGGGCCTTATAATGATTCCATATCCGTCTCGAACTCAGAGAGAGGATTGACTATTACTTTCTTTGACTTGCAACAATCTTTACCACTGGTTGCTGCTGCAGCTTTTCTTCTTCTCTTGTAGGGTGTGGTTGGTCCATTTATAACCAGATATTTAAGTGTTATAGGTCAAAAACGGCCCTATCAGGCTGATTAGGACCATTGTTGGTGCATTTGCGGACCCTTTAAAGAAGTTGATTTCTGTACTTGTAAAAACCCTAATTCTACATTGAAGTGCATCCATGTGATCAAATAGTCACATTAGTGTATTCTTCCTAACTCATAAAATTGTATTCGTTAGTGTGCCTCTAATCTAAGCTCTGCTCGTCGATTTGGGCATTTATGAAAGGTACTGAGCCCCCCCAATGGGGTTGTGATTTGAAGAAAAAAGAAATGTTTTGACAGTAATTTTCCTCAATTGTCACGCACCCAAGTCAAGTGCTGTGGTCGCAGCATCCCCATAGTCACACTACACTAGTGACTACAGTGATGGCAAGCAACCACGACCAGTATCAACATCAGTGTACCTCCATAACCTCCCTTTTCGTTCATGGCCATGACTGAACCTAACCGCCTCTTCCTCTTGTTCTCCTCAATCTCGCTCTTCGTGTTGTTTCAGTCCGCGCTCGCCCAGAATGGAACCTTGCGCCTGAGCCCCGGCGCCCAACTCCACGCATTGCTCGACCTCCGGTCGTCTCTGGGTCTCCGGTCCAGAGATTGGCCGCGAAAGGCCGACCCGTGTTCGTGGGTCGGAGTCCGGTGCGGCGGAGGAGGCCGCGTCGAGGAGATTAATGTGTCGGGGATGCGGCGGACCCGCGACGGGACGGCCAATCCCAGGTTTGCTGTTGATGCTCTTTCGAATTTTACCCATTTGGTTTCGTTCAATGCTTCTGGGTTTTCGCTTCCGGGGTCGATACCGGAGTGGTTTGGGCAGCGCCTGACTGCGCTCCAGGTGCTCGATCTCAGGTCTGCTTCGGTGGACGGCTCCATTCCGGCGTCGCTTGGTGCCCTCGGAGGACTCGAAGCTCTCTATCTGTCTGCCAACAACCTTACTGGGAATATTCCTTCTGCATTGGGGAAATTGTTGCAGCTCTCAGTTCTTGATCTTTCTATGAATTTTCTTACTGGGGCAGTACCTCCGGATTTTGCATTTCTGGGGAATCTTACCAGGCTTGACCTCTCTGGAAATTTCCTATCTGGGTCCGTTCCACCGGGTTTGGGAAGGCTCTCTACCCTTGAAAGTTTGAATCTTTCTGATAATAGCCTTTCTGGGTCTGTTCCTGGCGAGTTGGGCAATGCTTCTCGATTGGTTGAGCTTGATCTTAGCAAGAACTCATTGTCTGGGTCACTGCCTGTGGAATTGGGAGGGTTGGGGAGTTTGAGGAAGATGGTGATTGGGTATAATGGCCTGGATGGTCCTTTGCCTGGTGGACTTTTTCTGAGTCTAGCTAATCTGGAGGTTGTGGTTTTAAGTGGTAATAAGCTTGATGGTTCTCTTCCTGATGTACTGTGGTCAATGCCTAATTTGAGCTTTGTTGATGTTTCCAGCAATAACTTTACTGGTGTTCTACCCAGCTTTGGTTCATATGGTAATGGCTCTGGAGGCAGGTTCAATCTCTCAAACAATCTGTTCTATGGAGCTCTGACGACTCCACTCCTTGGGAAGTTCCGTTTCATTGACCTCTCAGGTAATTATCTCCAAGGAAAGATACTGGATGATGATCGAAGCAATGCTGCACTTAACCAGAATTGTCTTCAGGATGTACTCAATCAAAAGAATTTGGAGGACTGTAGGCTTTTTTATGCAGAGAGAGGTTCATCTTTTGATGAATTTGGAGTCCAAGAACCAGCACAATCACCATCATCCCCTGCCTTAAATAAAAGCAAGAGATTGACATTCATCCTGGTAGGAGTATTTGGTGGACTTGGATTCATATTTCTTTTGGTACTGGCTCTAGTCCTGATTTTGAGAGTGTGTGATAAGGGCAATGCAAATCAGAGATCTAGCGCGAATGTGGGGCCTGTTCCTGAAGGAGGCAGCTCAACCCTTGCCAAGGACCCTATGTTCATTTCAGACCTGGGAGAGTCGTATTCCTATGAGCAGATGCTCCTCTCAACTGGTGATTTTAGTGAAGCAAATCTCATTAAACATGGCCATTCTGGAGATCTCTACCATGGGATATTGGAAGGTGGGACTCCTGTGGTAATTAAAAAGGTTGATTTGCGGTTTGTCAAGAAAGATTCACACATGGTTGAGTTGGAGTTTTTCAGCAAGGTATCACATACAAGATTGGCACTCCTCCTGGGACATTGCCTGGAGCATGAGAATGACAAGCTTTTGGTCTACAAGTACATGCCAAATGGTGACTTGGCTACTTCCTTTTACCGAGTTACAAATCCTGAAGCCGATGGCCTACAATCACTGGATTGGATTACAAGATTAAAAATTGCAACTGGAGCTGCTGAAGGCCTATCTTATCTTCACCATGAGTGTACCCCCTCAATTGTTCACAGGTACTAAGCTTTCAAAAATAAACTATTCTAGCCTCAACGAAAACATGGAGTGTATCCTATAACAATGCATAATTCTATATTAGTTTGAATTTTAAATTTGTTTATATTTTATATGGTTGTAGGGATGTTCAAGCCAGCAGTATACTTCTCGATGATAAGTTTGAAGTCAGACTCGGAAGTTTAAGTGAAGTTCACACTCAAGGAGATACTCACCAAAATGTGCTCACAAGGTTGTTGTGGAAGCCACCGTAAGTATTCTATCAAATTGCGCTTTGACTAGTAGCCAAAATTTTGGTTCTACATTGCATTCTGCTTTGCCTATACGTTGTTTAATTTCATGTAGTATTTATGAGGAAACAAAAAAATGTTAATTTTCTTTTCCTTTCACTCAACATTTCCATTGTCAGTGCTTCCAAGTTTTCATCGTCAAGATTGAAGCATAGTTCACATCACATGTATAGGAGAATAACTTCAAAAATATAGAATACAAATCTGTATGTAGAAGTAACACATTCGAATATTGAATGATAAAGTACATAAACATGGTTTATTGTATTTAACATGAGGTGAAACTCTATTTATATAGAAGCACTACTGTATCAGTCGATATTATCCCTTGTTTATGGCGTATATTTGTGCTGGTAGTCTCTACACAAAGATTGTTAGTATTATTGATTACCACATGAATACCTCTTGAAAAATGGGTTTATTAAAGTCAACTTCAGACATTATTTTGGGGAAAGGACAGTTTGATACACCCAATTATTATTATTTTCCCGCACCCAAGTTCCACTTTTTGCCCGTTAAGTGTCTCAAATCGTGACTAAATATGAGAAAAATGGCATATTGGGTATGCAGAAACGGTAAAATAATACTTTGGTTTATCAAAGTTAGGAACTTACAGTTTTTTGGTGTATCAAACTATCATTTTCCCACGTTATTTTATCTGTAACTTTCCATGTAATGACTAAATTAATCATCATTTTTGTCTGTTGATTTTTTCTTCAGGTTTGCATCCTGTTTATAGTTATGCCTAACTTTACTTCCTTGTCATGTGCAGAACCTCCGATCAAGGCCCTTCTGGTACGTAACAATTGCCTTGACAATGTTTTCTGTTTTGATGTGAAGTTTCAAGCCATGTATTAGTTAACAATTTAAGCAGAAATATTTATGGTGATTAGCAGGTTCATCGACTGTGACTTGTGCTTATGATGTATACTGCTTCGGGAAGGTGCTACTGGAGCTAGTAACAGGTAAGGTCGGGATAAGCAGATCAGATGATTCCAGTACAAGAGAGTGGCTGGAGCAAACACTGCCATACATCAGTATATACGACAAGGAACTCATAACTAAAATTGTTGATCCATTGCTAGTAGTAGACGAGGACCTACTGGAAGAGGTGTGGGCTATGGCGGTCGTGGCTAAATCATGCCTTAACCCCAAGCCTTCAAGGCGCCCCCCTATGAAATATATCCTGAAAGCATTGGAAAACCCATGGAAAGTGGTGAGAGAGGATAGTTCCCACTCTGCAAGGCGATCTTGGAGCGCTGCTGTTTTTGGCAGTTGGCGACAAAACTCATCAGAGAGCTCCAATGTGTTAGGGCATGCAAGCAGAGATGGTCTCAGCGGCTTAAGACAACCGGGAAGAGTAGGGTCTCAAGGAAGTGGTGGGATAGAACATTCATCTTCACATAAAAGGTTGTCTAATGATATTTTTCCAGAACCGGTAGACATGCAAGAGATAGAGAGGGAGGCAAGATGAGCACTGAGTGGGTCTTTACAATTCTTTCTCATTCCAAGGGTTAATATTGGTGATGCAGCCAAGTGAATCCTCACATTCTTATAGATTTTAGGAGCTTGTTTATTCTCAAAACCAGCATTGAGCCTGTGTAATTGTTGACTCCCATTGATCCAGTTTGTGAAATATAAGAGATCAGTTTCTTTCCCCTCTTGTTTGGCATTTCCTAATTGTACGGAAATATGAGCACTGATTAGTATATTTAGTCATACAAAATCATTTTTACACGTCATAAAGGTATTAAATTACATAAGCCATGAGTTAGGTAACAGTCACAAGTCCAAGCTACAAAACTAATGTACTGACATTTCTTACATATTCTCAACAACCACAATACATGCATATCTGTGTAAATGTAATGGGTGGACAACCAATTGAATGGTAAAGCATAATGATGATAATGTAGTGAAAAGTGAAGGCAAGGCCTTGGATGTAGAGACAACAAGCATGTGAATGTAGAGGTTCAATAAATAGAGAAGAATGAGTTGAGCTGGTGACACTCATCAATGACCCCTGTTGTGACAGATGGAGGATTCATTCAAAGCAGCTATTTTCTGGTACCTCCATACACTTGAATATAAATTATATTTGCCAAATTTGGTCAAGGCAAATGAATGTTCCATCAACACATACTATATTTATGCCAGTTGCAGCTAACTAACTTGCTTCAATTTTGGTTTCTCATCTTAAAGTTTTGAAGTTTGTGATCCCACATCGGTAGATGAGAGAAGTGAGAGGGTAGAGCAGGTTATAAAATCAGACGCGCTTCAGTATGAAACTCACTTACCTGGACGGGGACAGTGGGCGATCAAGAAGGCCCATGGCCTAGGGTTGTGACCTCCATTGCACTTTAACGAGGGTTGTTAGCCTAAGGTTTGCCCAAGTGGTAGCTCCTACGTCATAATTTGTATTAGTCTGGGCCTGCATTCGTGCGGCCCTCTTCAATTCAATCTTTAACTTTGTTCTATTTTGTTGAATTTGAATACATCCTTGTATTTGTATTTGATAAGAAAGGTAACTACTGGCCAAGCTTTTCTGCCCCGCGCACAGTCCAGATCAGACCGGGCTCGATCTGGTTAGGGAGAATGGATCCCGTCCAGCTTCTACTCTCATCATCTTCAAAATTCACTTATAAGTTGGCAAGATACTGAATTTTGAATGCACATTTATTTTTTATAAAGCATGAGACTGTTGGTACAAACATCCCTACTCACTGAAGATTATAGAACACCCATGTCATGTTTGCCAACCTTTAGATTAAAAGAACTGGAAATGATATTTTGAACTCCCCTTGTAATGCTGTCACACACATTCCTCATGTGAGTGGAAGGATATCAAACTCATGTGGCATGAAGTCTTCGCTGGGTCTGTAGTATTTGTTGGGGGAGTATAGTCCTAAGTTTGAGACTTGGCTTGTGTAAAGACACGCAAATCTCTCAACCTGCAACGCGTAAAATATGTGACGTCAGTTAGCCAAAATCATATTTAGTCTACTACATATAACTGCAAGTTGAAACCAATTTCTTTAAAAAAATTCCCTAGGTGAATGAACAAGAGGTTTATTGCGTTGTGTATATAGGATCTTTAATGAAGGAATGGTAAAATCTAACCTGGTGAGCAAATCGAGAATTTTGATAGCCAGTCTTCATCAGCTGTCCCCAGACACTGTGGAACTGTATATGTTTCGGAACTCAAGTTGGTCACCGTGCTTACTACCAACAACTAGATTGCTAGCAATTAGGATTTCAAGGAAAATAATGATACTTCTAGTGAGTAATATACCTTTTGGTGAGATTCCAGTTGCGCTTGTTGATGAGTCAATCCCACTAGCTCCCTTTCAGCCTATCAAATGAAACATTCGAGTGAATTACATTATCACAATTCACAGTAAACCAAAATATACAAACTGATTGCTACATTCAGTAGCATATTAACCTCCAAGTCAGTTAATCTGGAAGATGACTTTTGTTTCTCATCAACTGTTAGATCTTCACATCTGAGCGCAAGGGAATGTATGATCAGTACAAACATATACTATGTATCTCAACAGATAAGCACCAATACTGATAATCTATAAGGGCCGTATTGTAGGTTTATACTTACTTAAGAGACCACTTTAAGTGATGTATTTGATCTTCAATGAGATCACGTTTCCTCCTTAGTAACCGAAGTTGCTGCAAGTAGTTACTCGTATAAGTTACAAAAAAGACAGGGAATGTCAATGTTCATTAATGTGTTGTCATAGACAATGGAGCAAACTAATCTAGAACTTTCTGTGCAATGGTAGGGTACAGTTCTCTCAGAATAAAACTCTGCTTGGACCATGCCAAATGGTACAATAGCCATAGCCTCATGGATAGACGAAAAATTGTATAGCAGGTAAGGACTGATTTCCAGCCTTGCCAGTTTCTTAAGTTTAAGATCCTCATAGAGAGTGCAGGCCCACACACTATTGCTGAGAGAAGGCATAAGATAATTTGCTTTCAAATTGTAACACTAATACAACTAAAATCAATTTTAACGTTGTATAACTTGTGTTTGACCGTTTGAGAAAAATATATTTGGTTTATCAATTTCTATAGAAGCTTCTTTTTTTAATCACTAATTGAGTGTGTCAAGTATTAAACTCAAGACCTCCCTTATGTAGAAGGAATATCTTTGCCACTTGACTTATTATAAATAAACAACAATAATTTACAAATTTATGTACAAGTTTCTACTAATTAATATATTTTAAGAACCTTCAATCTACTTAAAAGTATGTGATATAATTAAAATCAATAACCAAGAACTTCTTAACCACCTTCCGAGTGTCTTTTGATTCAAAGAGTAGCTCAACCTCTCTCTCAAGCTCTGGGACAACAAGCATCGTTCTCCAACCTACTCAAGAGAGCACAAAACTATAAGATAATAAGCACAAACATGTCTTTATATCATACTAATGCTTAAGACCAAAACAATAACAGAATACATGAACAAGGTAGCTAAAATGCAATTACAGAGCAGTGTAACAGTAATCGTGCCGGAAAATACTTATATATGTTTGGACTAAAACTGACTGCAAATGTATTTAGAATATCCAGAAGTTGGTTTTCCACATAAGCCAGGTTGGATAGAGTAGAGCATGCTTGAAAGCCAATACTTGGATTGACTTCTCAAAAATAGTTTATTAGTAGGTGAACTGATATGATAGTCACTCTTGTAAAATTAGTAGGGTGAGAAGTTGGGCACCGCCAACTTATTTTTTCACAGCTTCTAAACAACTTATAAGTTGAGTTAAATTTTAGAGGAACATTAGAGACAATAATGCTGGTAAAAATAACATTAGATAACAAGGGAAATATTAGAGACAATAATGTCTTACCGAGAACCTTTTTACTGCGCAGGATATCTCCATATATATGATCACCAACATAGAGAACCTACTAAGAATACGGAACACATTAAAATCACTTTCTGAATGGTAATAAGACTATTAATAAAACAGTACAAATAATTAGGCAGGGACTTGGTGTAATAAGATATAAAGTTAGTGGTTCTTGTCCCTCACTTGCAATGGCTATTGCTTCTGAATTGAGATTTTAAATAGAAACAATATTGGCATTTGGCACCTCAGAATGCTAATATTGCTGTTTGCACACTAATCCTCTATTTTTACTGTTGGCAAGTTAACCAACACAGAAAGAGTGTCATTCTTCTGGTGAGGGACTAGTAAATGTACCTTGGCAATTTCCGGTATATTGCACAATTATCTTTACAATTGGCAAGTTAACCAACACAGAAAGAGTGTCACTCTTCTGGTGATGGACTAGTAAATGCACCTTAGCAATTTCCAGTAAATTGCACAATTATCTACTACTTCTTAAATGTATGGAAAAAAGGACAGGGGAAAGGACATCACTATTTCAATTTATAAGTTTCTTATGGCAGTAAGACAATGACTAAAACCACTAGAAGTAAAGAATGACAAGAAAAACAGAGGAAACACCTGTGAACTACTTTCAATTGAAAGTAGTTTATGCAAATGAGCAACGTTCCCTCCCTGATAAGACAAATTCAAAATGTTAATATTAAACAATTATGGATCACAAATGGTAACCATTGCAACCGAACATTCAATATCAGTTATTTTGCTGATATATAGGAATGGTGCTCAAAGATACCTGAAAGACTCTACAGGTATCCGTCAACTCCTTTAGTGATAACCTTGGAAAAGTATCCCCTACCTTCATAATCAAATATAAAATGAATGAAAAGAGATCCAATGGAAGCATGATGCATGCAAAACAATAAAGCGCTTGAAGAGCACATTTCTGACCTGAGGCATAGGAGTCCCATTATCAGTATTAAGCAGCATCCCAGAATCAGGTTCAACCTCAAAAAGATTGGCACGCTTCTCTTCATGAAAAAATCCTGGCTTTGCACTGAATATGCAGTTGCATATGCATACGCATGCATTTCAAAAATATTATATTAATGACAAAAGGTCACACTTCCAAATCACATGGTAACTGTATTAAGCAATAGCAACCTTATGGTCCATGTACCATACCACTAAGACGCTTGTACTTTTGCTTTTGCTTATAAATGGAGATTGTGTATGCCAATTACCAAAACTATTTGACGCCTACGTTAAATTTATTAATAGATATGGCCAATTCCCAAATCATTATGCTTCTAGCCAAAGCTCGCTTGTCTAACTGGTAAAGCATTTAAACTTGTGGATGGGTGAAGGGTTTACTATAACTCATGTTGGATCTCTCTCTACCAACTCATGTTGCGTTAAGTGCAAAAATAGACCTCCCTTCTTCATAAGGGAGGTCAATCAACTAATTCACCGTGTAGAAGTTACTGAGGTTAAGCTATATCATCAATATCATGGTATGCCAGGTGTTCAAGGAAATAATATTACCTGCCAGTAATCACAACATCAAAGTACTTCAGCCAATCATACTTGCTAGCAACACTACCATCTCTAGTGTGGCATCCACAGAGGAAGTTCATCACAATGTTTGAATAGTCCCATAAGCTGCAATATGTAATTTATAATTTCTTAAACTGGCTTTAACAATATATGGAAAACCTCTAATTTAATCATAGCTATTTAGAAAGAAAAGGCACTGGCAAACAATTAAAACCACAAATTTGGAAAAGGAAAAGTTAATACCTATTTGTCACCAAGAATGTTGAACGGCCAGATTCTCTCAGCATTTTGAGCATGGCCACTAATGAGGCGTCCTCATTAATATACCTAATAGATACATTGAAGAGAAAAGAAAGTAAGCTCGAATACAGAATGAAGGTAGAGTAATAAATCATTCTATACAGTAACAAGAAGATTATTTTTCACTTCGGGATCTCTTAATCTCTTTTAATTTATTGCCTTTTGCTGATAAAAGAAAAAAAAACATATTTTTCACGTCGTTGTTTTCATTATTCATTTTGAATAAAACTGAGAGCTTAAAAGTCAACTGGTCCAAGCTATATAATTAGTGTTTTCTTTATAAAATTAATACCAATGTTTACCTTTTAGGATCTTTTGCAACCATCTGCTTCAAAGTTCCATCACGATGACACAAGTCAACTGCAGCTCGAACATCCTTGTACATTCGAGAGTAACTAAAAGGAATAATCATCAAGACATTAGCATAAAAGGTTGAGAACACAAGTAAAATTCAATCAAGCAAAGGTGGATTTTAGTTCAGCCTCTAGATGGCAATAGATATAAGTCTCTCCTTATGAAGAAACTAAAGACTGTATGATCAGCAATAATACAAGGAAATCCTACTATAGTATCTAATTTAGTGTTTGTACCAAGATTCGAACTCAGAACCTCAAATATGTTAGAGTGAGCTCAATATCACTTCGCCCAACTTGTGTTGGTATCAGCTTACAAAAAAAATTGTTCATGAACTTAGATCCTAAGCAGTAGGGTTTGCAGACTGAATAAGTTAAGCAAGCATTCGAATGCTTATAATTTTATAGTACCATGACTAACTTCCGGTCCAGAAATTTCAAGGTAGTTGTTTCTGCTTATCTAGGCCACATTATACTCAGATCTTCATTCTTATGGGAGGAAAATGAAAATAAAAATTCTCAAGGGCCCCAAGGAGCATATATTCTAGATCAACAAAATCAAAGTTTAGTTGGTACGACGGCAATTTATTGAACATTGAAGAACAGTTTTCCTGTCTACTATCTCGATAAACAAGCAAGTATAGTAATGAAATGCTAATTCAGAAAACAGTCTGCGCTTAATAATTTGTGAAATAATAAAAAATTTCAGTGTGTGCATATCTGCAGGTGCTTATATGGGATCCCCTGTTATCACTACAGATAGGAAAGCCAAAAGGATATTGCAGAAAGGAAGGGTTGGAGAATTTTTGAATTGAATAAATAAATAAAAGATAGGTAGAATTCTTACTCGACACCCTTTGGAACTTTTCCAGGATTGTTGTCCTTAAAATCAACGAGCTGGGCAAACAAGTATGCTTCAGCTAGTGAAAAAAGAGTGTCTATGAGAGCATAGTCAGGCTCATCAAAAGCATCTCGTATCAGAGTATTCCCATAGGTAGCAACTTTATCATCCTTAGACATTTCTCTGAATCCATGGTAGGCTACTTTGACATATTTGTGTCGATCCATCTGTATGTTGCAGAATTAACATTTCTACCATTACATTCATGAACTTCAAGTAGTAGAACAGAAGAAAACAGTTAAGGCTAGATGACCGAAGAATAAATTTATTATACAAGAAAGGATAAAGAAAATTAATAGGTTCAGCACCTTCAGAATGTTGCCTCTTTTTTTATCCAGAACTAAACCTCTGACCATGTATGTCCAATCAAATTTCCATTCTAGCAACTGTAAAATTGGTGATCAGTAACCAACCTACCATATAATAATCAAATTTTGAGGTTTGAGAAATTGCATAGTGTAGCATACTATACAAACATAAATGTAAACATTATCAATATCGGACCATCAATTTTCCAAGATATTAAGACTCGGTGACCGAAAAGACAAACCTCGTGAGGATATCCCAAATCATATACCAATTTTCTGATTGTTCCTTCATAAGCAAGTGTCTCAAATGTTTCGGGCTTGTACTGTGCCAAAGTATAATCCATGTCAAACCCAACAGCTAATATGCTCTTCATATTCAATGATCTGTTGCAAAATATTTGTTTTCCGATGCCAATCTTATTCCCTCCTTCTGGAGATGACCAAATGCAAGCATATGGCTCTTTATCATTAGAAGACATCTGAGAATGTGATGTCATGTCAGCTGTAACAACCCCTTGACTTCCATCCATAGTAAAACTGGAATGCAATGGATTTGTTCCTAATAATTGATAAAGAATAAGACAAGTGGACAAAAATGGAGATTCAGGCAACGATGGCACAAAATTGAAATAATATAGCTACTTCAAGCAAGGCAAGAATAAGTTGATAACTCAAATTGACACAAATAGATTTCTATATGATGTCCAAAATACTTAATACTTAAATTGCATGAGTCTTCCGTAAATATATCAGGAAATATCTTGAATAATACAAATGCATTTACAAGTAAAATATATGGAAGAGGATGGCTTCAAGTTCAGCTCCAACATAATGCCTCATCCACCCGCTAAAACATAATTAACAAGTGGGCAAAACAACACTCGAACAAAAGTTGAAACAAGATCAACCCAGCTCTTATACCATGTCAATCTAATGCTTTATTGATGATTCTTGTTGTCCACAATACAATGAGAGACTCCCTTTATATAGGGAATACACATACTAATAGGTAACCCAAGGAAACCCTGATTGACATATGGTATATCACAACCACACACGAGTCCATTTATGTAACAAGTTCACAATGACGATACAAACACATAACAAACATATTACTGTAGAAGTTTTAATGACTAACAAGGGACCATCTAAATGTACCGATATTGGTTCCGGCAGCTCAAAGATACAAGTTTCTATCAACAAGATAACTTATGTCACAAAACAAGAGCATGGTAGATATCAAGCATACTATACACCTGAATTAAATGTTAAATTGAAGATAGATATTTTACAAAAACATAGACTAAATTATCTTTAACATGGGTAGAAGCTCATTTTTAAGGTGACACCTCTCCACTCCATGAGACAATTCCATAACTACAAACAAAAACCCAAACGAGGAAAGAAGTACTATTGACCTCCATCCTATACAAAAATCAAATTCTGCATAGAAGAGTTTGAGGGGTTCCCTGTTCCATTAAACATCATCAACAAGTTGTCATAAACCAACAGACCAGCACACTTGACCAGATAGTAGCTATACCTCTTCAATTCATTAGTTGAACTTGCATTACATGTTAATGTTCTAATAAGAAAATTATACAAATAAACCTCAGACAGACGTCATACCTTTCAGGTGAGATTGCGAACCAAATAGCAAAAAAACCAGCAACTTTATGGAGTTCAGTTCCAACTCTAAGAATCTTCAAAGAAATGCTCCTAGGAAACACCTAAAAATTCCAATTTCTCCATCAAACAAAAAAATCATGGTTTTTTTCCACTCCTAATCAGTAATTAGAACCTCAAACACTTGACAATCCAGAGAATACACAGCTAAATCCTACCCAAAACCAGCAGAACCCTAATTTCACTCAAACGGAACAACAGCAAAACAAAGAGACTCAAGACCAATAACACAATGCCCAATCCATCAAACCATTGAGCAGACAAAAACAAACAATGCGCAACATGTGTCCAACACTCAACACCCCCAAAAAAGAAACGGAAACGTAAATGGAAATGGAGCAGAACCTGAGGCGTGATAGGGTCTACCACGGTGAGATTTGGCGAAAAAGGAGGAGGAGGAGAGCTCGTGCGAGGAAGAAAGAGAGAGGCAGAGAGAGACAGGTGGCCTTGGAATTGGCATGGCGGATTTAAATAGAGTGAAGCAGCATGTGGAGCGGCGAATCAGATACTTGTCCTTCAAGAAGAAAATGACGCGACTGTTATTGCGATTACAACTTGAAAACGACGATGCAGAAGCAGAAGCTGAAGCTTAAGCTTGTAATATTATATATGCCATGGTTTCTTTCTGTACTCAAGGAACAATCAAGGCACGATAATATCGGGTTGATTTTTGGTGAATAAAATTGGTCTACTCACAGTACGTTTGGTTGGTTTCGGAGTAGAGTGGAGAGAAGAAGCATGTGATGTGGGAGTGGGAGAGCTCTGGTAGATAGATAGAGGCAGTTGCTTTGCTTCGCATGAGATGGTTATTCTAGGAACCAAACGTGGATGATTAAACTGTCTTAACTCAGTATTTAATCAGTAAATTGACACCACAAAACTCATGTTGCTGTTAATAATGCGTATCAATTATTTGTGGGGGATTGCGTGCAAATTAGTATCAATGTGCATGTATTGTTAATTTAGGGCTAAATGTCAAGATTGTAGATGTCGCATGACGTTATGATGACAGACAAATAATACGGATTTTTATTTTTGTATTTTATTTAAAGAGAAATTTATAATCAATACTCTCAATTATGCAAGTTTTGTAAGTCACTATCCTCAATTATATATTATTGCACGTCACCATGGTGAACTATTTTTATGTTTCATTGTTTCTAACAGAGTTAAATCTAAGGTAAAATGTCCATAATGTCTATATATATTAAAAATTTTAAAAACAAAAAATATGTATTTTTGAACTTTACTTTTTGAAAAATATTTTTATCACATAAATAATAAAACACTGATTTTGATATCATTTTTTTTTGAAAAAAAATGTTAAAAAATAAAAAAAAAACTCATTTTAACACTGAATTTCATTTTTAATATTATTTTTGTAAAATTTATGTTTTTAATAAAATAATTTTCAAATTGTATTTTTATTATGTATAAAATATGTTTATGGGACCTACTATTGCCACCAACAAAGCAAGTGAAGTTCATGAGGATAAATTGGTTGGGATGCAATAAGTGGAAAACAAGTCTTAACCTGAAAATTGGGGAACCAATTAAAATCACCAGATCCATACTATCTTGCGTCATCAATTTATTTAATATATAATTAGCAATTTATTAATTTGTTAATATAAAAGGTTATTCTTGTAAATGAACAAATCCATACTCAAACTGTCTTCTGCGGTTACATCCCACACTCGTATATAATAGCACATCTTGTTCTATTAAATTCACCCAGTGAAACAACCCTACATGTTCTTCATTTACAAGAACAGTCACTCGCTGTTCTTAATGGATTTTCCCCTCCTTGTACTTATAATCAAAATTAAAGAACCATTGTCAAGCAACAAACGGGCTTCTGTCAAGCGATTACTGGTCTTTAGATCGATGGAATCCAGTCTTCACGAGGCATTAACCGGTGCTCTGTTTCACAAACTCATCATGTCAATTCAGGCCTGCTCCCTCCAAAACCGACACTCTGATCAAAGCCACGTAGATCATCTTCAAGCCTCGTATGACCCAAGATCATCTGGCAGCCAAAGGTCCCTCCCAAAATACAGAGCTTCAGCTGGCTCTGAGGCCCTCCCCACCAAGAGCTTTCTTTTCAAGACTGCAATCACCTATTCTTCTTCACTGTCCATGGAGTCAGTTGGTGTGGGCTCACTTTCTCTCATCGAAAAGTTGGCTGGCCAGAAACAATCTGACTTTACTGTCTCAACATTTAATCATATTATCGGCAACAACCTGGACTGGAAGCAACATTGCTACCACGCTGCATGATTGATTCTTGTTCGTGAATTATTTATTTAGCTTTACGAATCCAATTTAACATAAAATTGCTTCTGTTTACTTATTTAACTTACATGTCAAACTCGTGTATGGCTTTTCAAAACACAATTATTTCGCCACTTGTTTGTGATTTATGAATATAGCTTCAATTTCATCACCAACTGCCTTGAAATGTGTATGTGAATTAAATGTGTATAATCCATTTTTCAAAAATAAAAATCACCTACACTTGAAACTCATTCCATTCAACTGCAACTTTAATCCATTTCATGAGAATAGAATCTGATTTTAGTAATGCATAATTTCATTCCATTTCATAACCAACTGCCTTGCATTTCAAAAAACGATTTTTTGAAACATGCATATGATTTAATTATATATATATTCCAGTTTTAAAAAATAAGTAACACTTTCTGCAAAAAAAAATTTACTTTCTTAATTGAAAATTGAAACTCAAATTCCACATATATGAACACATATTTTTCAAAACAGACTTAGTGTTGTCTGCAACAAAATATGGACAAACATACCAACACCAGCATCAGCTCATGATGCATCATATATTGTTAACCATTTATCTCCGCCAACACATAAAAACCATTATCTGGGAATAGGTGAAAACTTACTAAATGCATAAATGAAAATCACATGGTTCACAAATAATGGAGAAGGTTTCAGTGTTTGGTGTTAAAAATTTATGAAATAAAAGAGTTGAAAAAATTGAGTTAATGATGACATAAATGAAAAGCACACTATTCATGAAAGTGGGAAGATGTTTCGGTGTTGCATTTTAATATTTTCTTAAAGTATTTGCATGTAAATGAAAAACAATAAATGTGGGAATGGAAAAGTGAGGAAATAAATAAACAACCATGCATGGATTTTTTGAGACAAAGAATAGAAAGGTTTATATGGTGAAGCCTTCATTGATACATAGTAGGGAGATTTACAGAGATCATACAGTGATTTGAGATAAAGAAAGAGGGTTTTAGTACCCAGAAAAAAAAATCAGACAACGATTAGTTAATCCCATCCATAATTACTAATATCTGATGGGTTAATCCACCTCATCCCCACTACGATTAGTTACACGTAGTGGGCGGACCCATATCCCATACATAATTACTAATTCACCCCTGTCAGACAAAAAATTATAATTATGAGCTCCAAAATTATTCACTTACTAATAAATAACTGCCATCAACTCAGACAAATCTCATCCGCCCATTACTTAATCTAACGACTCACAACCATTCCCCGTTTTGCAATTTAACAATTTGTTTTCTATTGATTATAACCCTTGAAGAGTTTATTAATTTTCATTATTACGTATTCTTAGTGTAAATTTATCTATTCAATTTATATAAAAATTCTCGTATAAAATACTTTTTGATAGACTTGTATATCAATATTTTGACCATATATTTGTACCATTATTGTATACTAATCTAATGTATAGATTTGTATGCAAGACATTTTATAACTCATTATCTTGATCATATATTTGTATTTACTATAATAAACTTCATCTACTCAATATATATATAAAATATATTTTTATAACTTGTAACTCATTAATTTAGCCATATTTTTTTATCCATTGTCGTAAACTTTATCTAATCATTTTATATACTTTTTCATAAAATAGTCTTATATAACTTGTAACTACCATATATTTTTCTTGCACAAAAATCTATATAAAATTTGTAGATAAATGTAGGATGATTGTACAAATATATGGTCAAAATAATGATATACAAGTTCCATAGAAATGTTTTTTCATAAAAATATTTATTTCAAATGAGTAGATAAATTTATATTAAAGGTGCAAAATATATGGTCAAAATAAAAATATATTCTCTAAAAAAACTTTTTACATAAAACGAGTACATAAATTTATACTAGGATACGAAATAACGAGAATCAAGAAGTTTTTAATATAAAACAAATAATCAAATATATATCATAAGTTTTCTTTAAGAAAATATCATGAGTTTTTAATATAAACCAATCTCTTCAACCAATATTTATTTTTAAATGTCTGATTTTACTGATGTTATTGTATCTGCTACAGTAATAAGTCAAAAAAAGCACTCCTCTCATAAGCGTGCTGACACATGGTGATTGTGGGTCTCAAGAACACATTTTTTTAAATAAGTGAAACAGTGGCACATTTTTATAAATAACTTATTCAATAACTTTTTTTTGTTGTAAAAGATCTGGTATTATGAGGGCGCTGAAATAAATCTTCCACGAGCTATACGACATGATCAAATTTCGACTACTTGAACTCACTTCTTGTCTCGATAACCGGCTGTGATCAAAAGAAAAGTTCTCAACTTCCCCATGGAGACTCCACACAGTGTACGTCGTCCATATGCCGCTACGCACTAAGTGTGGAAATTTCGTCTGTCGTATGCGAACGTACATTGCCACAGCGCCTACGCGGACAGAAGTACCGACCTTGGCCTTCTTGCTTAGTGTTCTCAATGGCAAACAGTATGAATTGCTTAACGCCATTCATATACTCCTTTGACTGTCTATCGGATAGATTCATCCAACTTCGATCTATTACACTACAAGAAATATATATAATTACTAAAAATTAAATAACTAAAATGTAATTTAACGTTCAACATACATAAATATATCTAACTAATATTAATATTATAAAACATAATTAAACACTTGGAAGTGAATCAAGAAAATATGATTAAAACCTGTAAATCTTCAGTGAATATAACGTCGTCAGAAATTACGGTATTGGACCACCAATTTTTCTTCTAAATAAAGCTCATGAATATGTAGTTTGTTGGGAGACTAATCTACAAATGAGAGAATTTGTAAGAAATGACTGTGTTTACTGAAACTTAAATACCTAAAACACAATTAAACGTGCAACATATATAAATATATTTAACTAACATTAGTAGTATGAAACATAGTTAAACACTTAAAGAGTAAATCGAGAAAATATAATTAAAACATGTTAATCTTCAACGAACGTCGTCGGAAATTTGGACCACCAATTTTTCTTCTGAATAAAGCTCGTGAATATGAAATTTGTTGAGACTTTTCTACAAATGAGAAAATTTTGAGAGGATTTGTAAAGAATGGATTTGTTACACAAATGATATATAGAAGTTTTTTTATAGGGGAAAACTTTTACCTTTTCTAGTCAAGGTGAATATGACCGTTAAAAGAGCCGTTTTGACTGTTTTATAGCCGTCCTGACTGTTAAGTCTAATATTTTTCTCGACCAACTCTATTAGAGTTGGTCGAAAATAATATACCAATTCTGACTAATAATAGTGGGTTGGCAAAGGGTACTCAATATCGATCGATTAAATATGGGTTTGCAAAAGTGTGTTTTATTAGCCAGTTTTGTCTTGGTCGGTATTGACCAACCTTTGCCGACCAACTCAAATAGAGTTGGCCGGGAAAGACCTGAAATCCAGTAGTGAAACTTAATGTTCCACTAATTAGTTAGGTTGATCAAATAATTATAGTTAAGTTGATCAAATCCCTTATTCTGGTCACAATACATAGTAGATAATCTGCCTCTTTCTGTATATAAACGAGATTGAAATGAAAAGAAAAGCATCTCATTTATTATTACTCGAGTACAACAACACGATTACATGCATCATTTTGGTTTCATAAACTTATTGTTCGACTAGTTGAGTATTGAAGTCCGCTAAGCTTTTATTATTTGGTTTGAAAGTGGAATTAGTTGATGATTAGAATGGCTCTCATTGGGTCTCCTACT
The DNA here is from genome assembly GCA_963920655.1 of Geranium rotundifolium. NCBI lineage: Eukaryota > Viridiplantae > Streptophyta > Magnoliopsida > Geraniales > Geraniaceae > Geranium > Geranium rotundifolium. Next base: position 24,519,464 of record OY987318.1, read on the forward strand.
TGAAATTGTAGGAGTTGAGGCCAGTGTAGAGATCGTCGTCCATTTCATGAGTAACCTGTCTCCTGTCGGTGAGAATGTCACGTTGAGTGTAGGAGAAGGGAACGTCACAAGAAGCGGTGGTGGCTATAAGACTCACTTTGACTTTGCTCATGGGAGGCATCACTACCTTGTACACCGTCTCCACCACGTTCGTGTTCTCCTCAATTCCTCCCCATTTGTACGCTCCACTAAAATCTGTGGATATTTCAACTTGTCCATCCGCAATCACCGGAATGCCTGTTTGAATTTTGGTTTTGACGCCCAGTTTAAGCGACAAGCAGGACTTCCAACTCTTTGTTTTCTTTTCGGTGTGGCTGAGCTTCACCTCCTGGCTGTCGGGCTGTGTGTTCCTGTTGTAGGCCTCACCTGCGGTCATGATGTCAACCTTATGGTCGTACATCCTAGCATCACCTCTGGCAGAAATTCTGGCTGCCCCAACTACGGAGAGCAATGGTATTGTTTCCAACGTTGACGGCCGAAAACAGAGTGTCCAGGTTGTTGTTGAAGGTGTCGTCGCAATCGTCCCAGATCCAGTTGGGGCTGCACCTCCAGAACTTTTTGGAGTAGTTGGATTCGATGTGGACCATCCCAACGGGTGTCGTGAAGATCTGGTGTCCCACACTCAGGTCCCCCACGTTGTTAGCTGAGAACTGGAGAGAGGGGTGAGTGTCCCACATGACTCGAAGGTAGCGCACGTTGTCGGCTTTGAACGCCACGTGTTTGGGCAAAACCAAGAGTGATTCCCAGTCATCGAATGCGAGGACATCACACTCCTCTCTGTCAGTCAGAGAATGGTGGGTCGGCTCTCGATAAGCAGGCGTAGTGGCACTTCCGACTTGGTGATTTTTGACCTATATGTATAGTTGCTCTTTAGTTTATTGGGGCGATAAACCTTTAAGTTCTGGGTGTTGTTATGGGTCTGAAAGGATGTCACTTCAAAACATTTCACCCACAACTTTATGGTTCAAGTCCTCAATTTATGCTTGCTTTGGAGATAAAAAGAGTGTTCTGATGGTGCGAGAGATTTTGATGTGATTGTGTAGATGGACGAAATCTTTTCTTAGGGTTCCCAGGATCTCAAGCACAGCGGAAGCGACGAATTTTAGCCGAGAACCCGCCATAGGAATGTTTGCAAACAATAGATGAATCATTATAACGAGTAAAGATCCAATCTTTTACCTCTCGTAGCGTGAAATCTCCCGATGAAAGACGTGCCCATGGACTCGTCCTCTACGTCTCGCACACACCGGAGCTCGACAAACACGAAGCTAGAATTCAACTAGTGGCTACTAGACCACCAAAGAACCCAATGTCACTCTTTCTCTAGCTCCCAAATGTAGCAACTAGAGACTTTTTGGAGAAATAGCTAATATTGCAAGAGTGCATTCTGGAGGCATTCACCCTTGGCCTCTATTTATAGGCTTGGGTGAGTGCCTAAGGGTTTTTCCTGTCAGGTCGATGTCGCGATTGCCACGCCATGGGTGGCGATTGCCACCCTTCACATTTGTTGGTGGCGATCGCCACACCCAAGGTGACGATCGCCACCCTCCACAAGTGTTGGTGGCGATTGCCACCCCATAGGTGGCGATCGACACTACACTTCGTGGCGAATATTCCTATTCTGTCCTTTTGGACCTCTTGAGTCCCATCGAGTAGGCTTCGGTTCTTGCTCATGGTGTGCGACCCTGTAGGCCCGTGACCCATTGACAGATCGGCGTGAGATCCCATCTCACCCGATCTATCACTAGTGGCCTCTAGTAAGACGTAGTGATTACCCAATGTCTACGAGTGTATGGATCGGTTCGATATCTCATTTCTGTCATTTGTATCACTCATCATTTGTTTGCTTTAAGGCATATGAGATCGAATGAGGCATAGAATCGTCATCCTCATGTATTCGATCTAGTTCATTGAATTCCGAGTTGACTGATACATATTGGTATGGCCGCACACTTCATCAAGGGGCCAAGAACCATACACTTCACCACGTCTTACCGTGGGGAAACAAATCCCTTCGGACGCAATGTGCGCTCCCACTACAGTCCGTCCAATAGCCAACGATATCCGTTATGACTGCCATGTTACACGCAGCGTTAGGACATTTCAAATTAATGGACTAACGTGCATGTGAGCCACTTGCTCCAAGGTATTAAGGCAGTGATCACACGACGACGGAGTATGCGTTGGTGACTTAATCTATGCGCCATACTCCACCACGGGTCATCTAGTATCATCCTCCAGATGGTATATGTGATATGACTTTGGTAGTCTCACCACCTTGATCAGCAGGACTTGATCTTAAGTCATCATCACACTAGTCACTTATGGATAAGTACTCGGCTAGGGATACCTCAAGCATAGCTTCATTATATCTAAAGGTTCTGTTGTTCTTGTGTAAACACTAACGAATTTAGATGAAGTTATCGTTTGGCACATTATCACAACATAATAATAATGTAAATGTCTTTCATTACTTAACAGAAGAAGATTACATAGAAAAGACTTGGACAGGGCACTAGATCTAACAATCTCCCACTTGTCCCTAGCTCCAATCTAAATCCCAACGTAAACCCATTGACCTTACATGGCTTTCATTTTTAGGCTGTGAGGGAGCCTTTGTCCACAGGTCGGATGTATTATCTTTTATCGCAATCTTACAAATCTTCACTTCATCTTGATCGATGTATTCTCGAATCAAGTGAAATTTCCGACGTACATGCTTGGTCTGGTTGTGCGCCCTGGGCTCCTTAGCTTGTGCTATGGCGCTAGTGTTGTCGCAATACAAGTTCACCAGTGCGAACGAGTTTTTAATTATGTCCAGTCCGGCCATGAACTTCCGGATCTACACAGCCTCTTTTACTGCTTCTCCAGCAGCTATGTACTCGACTTTTGTGGTAAAATCTGCAACGGTCGACTGCTTGAAGCTCTTCCAGCTGAAAGCCCCACCGTTCAGTGTCAACACGTATCCAGACTGTGACCATGAGTCGTCCGAGTCAGTCTTAAAACTGGCGTCGACGTATCCCGTCACCTCTAGCTCCTCATCTCTTCCCCCGTAGACCAATAAGGCATCCTTTTTCCTCTTGATGTACTTCAGGATCGTCTTTACTACTGTCTAGTGGTCCTCTCTGGGGTTAGAATGGAATCTGCTTATGCAGGATAGGGCATTAGTGCCATCAGGTCTCGTGTAGATCATGGCGTACATGATGGATCCTACTGCTGATGCATAAGGATCCCACTCATGTGCTTCAGCTCATCGGGTGTTGTGGGACACTGAGTCTTGCTGAGCTTCACTCCATGTCTCATGGGAAGGAATCATTTCTTGGATTCGTGCATCAAAAATCTTTTCAAAATCTTGTCGATGTAAGTGCTATGGCTTAGCCCAAGGATACTCCTCGGACGATCTCGATAAATATTGATCCCCAAGATATATGTGACTTCACTTAAATTTTTCATCTCGAAACACTTCCCCAACCAAGCTTTAGTGGCTTGCATGGTGGAGATGTCGTTTCCGATAATAAGTATGTATTCTACATACAGCACTAAGAACACGACTGCACTCCCATATGCCCTCTTGTACACGCAAGGCCCGTCTTCATTTTGCATGAAACCAAATTCTTTTATGACTTCATCAAATCGACGATTCCAACTCTGAGAAGCCTGCTTCAATCCATAAATGGAACTCTGCAGCTTACAAATCTTTCCGGCATTCTTTGGATCGATGAAACCCTTAGGTTGTGTCATATACACGTCCTCAGTTAGCTTCCCATTAAGGAAAACAGTCTTGACATCCATCTGCCATATCTCATAGTCGTGATATGCAGCTAATGCGAATAGAATTCGGATCAATTTGACCATGGCCACTAGCGAGAAAGTTTCATTATAATCTACTCCATGGATTTGCCTAAAACCTTTCGCAACCAGTCGGGCATTATATGTCTAGGGAACTCCATCCATGTCATGTTTAATCTTAAAGATCCATTTGCAACCGATGGACTTAACACCAGGGGTTGGATCCACAAAGTTCCACACTTGGTTGTCATGATGGATTTCATCTCCTCTTTCATAGCGCTTAACAATTTCTCCGAATCAGAACTCCCCATGGCTTCTTGATAGGATGTCGGATTATCAGAATCCACAATTTCCAAGTCACCACCCTCAGAACGCTGTGGGGCTTCAGGAACTATGTTGGGCACTACATGTGCCTCTCGATCCAGCTCAGGCCCCATATCTACACTATCTAAGTGGGGTTCCCGAATTTCTTCAAAATTCTCAGTACTCGTGCCATCTTGAATTTCTTCAAGGTGCACAGTTCTCCCACTTTTTGTTTTGGAGAGGAATTCCGTCTCCAGAAAGACACCTTTCCGAGCAACAAAAACTTTGTTCTGGTTGGATTTGTAGAAGTGATATTAGTAAACGTCAGTGTGTACTAGTCCCAACAAGTCACCCGCCCTCTCACCCCTACCGGTGAAGGGCGACTTCGTCATCTTGCCCATTAAACAAGATTCACATCTATCAGTTTGTCCGAATTCAAACGGACTTAACAATCCACATTTGTGAAGTGCTGATAGTCGTCTCTCGTTTATGTGGCCCAGATGAAAGTGCCATAATCGAGTCTCACTCGATTCATCAACCTTGAGCCTTTTGGTATTCAGATTGCATACCTCATTCTCGTTGATGCCACTAATTTTCAAAACATAGAGACCATTAACAAGCAATGCTTCCCCATAACAAACATTCTTTCTATAAATCTTGAAAAGACCATTTTCAATAACAAAATTGAAACCTTCAATGTCTAAAACAGAAATAGAAATAATGTCTTTATGGAAAGAGGGCACACAATAAACATTGTTTAAAATCAAAAGAAGTCCCAACAGGAGACTGAGACGAACGACCCCTACGGCTGTTGCCACGACACTCTTGCCATCTACAACTCGTATGTCCGCTTCATCGCCATCCAAATCTCGTCTACTTTCCATCACCTACACATCAACATAAATGTAAGATTGTGATCTGGAATCTAGCACCCAACTATAGTTAGTAGACAAATTTACTTCAATGAAATAAATACCTGACGCGCCAGTCCTACCGGCCTTCTTCTTCTCCTATAGGAACTTCTTGCAGTCCCTCTTCCAGTGACCACGCTGATTGCAGAAGAAGTAGATGTCGTCTTTCACATCCAACTTGGCCTTGCCCTTAAGCACAGACTTGTCCTTATGAACCTCAGGACCCTTCCCTCTCACGTCACTCGGTTTGAAAGACTTGACCGAGCTCCCACTAGCTCTCTTGAAGCTAGTTCCCCCTATGACCATCATCACCTCTTTGGTTTTACCCCTGAGGTTTATCTCAGCAGATACAAGCATGTCGTGCAGCTCTGTGATGGTCTTGTGCATGTCATACATGTTGTAGTTCAGGATGAACCCATCATACATGAAGGAAGAGTTGACACGATTACATCGACCTTCAACTCATCGACACGATTACACACGTTGTCACTAAGGTCGATCCTGGACAAGGAGAAACTTAGTGCAACGAACTTCCTCGACTGGGAGCGTAATTTGAGAATTGTACTCAAACACGGGAGGAAGGAACATGTGCTTGATGAGCCCATACCCCTAGTGCCAGATGCGGGTTCCATGAGGAGTGTTGGGGACGCTCATCAAAAGCGCCTTAACGACTCGCTTGACGTGGGATGCCTCATGCTGAGCACGATGGAGGCTGATCTCCAGATACAAAGAGATGTTCAAAGAGAAGGCTAGGACCGAAGGTTCAAGTCTGTCAAGGGCTTGATGTTTTCCAAGATGTCATCTCGAGAGTTAGTCAGTCGTCATATGTTGAAGATGAAGGGTCAGTTCGAGCACCTTACTAGTTGGGTGTCGAATTTACTGATGAGTTGAAGGTCGATGTAATCGTGTCAACTCTTCCTTCATGTATGATGGGTTCATCCTGAACTACAACATGCATGACATGCACAAGACCATCACAGAGCTGCACGACATGCTTGTATCTGCTGAGATAAACCTCAGGGGTAAAACCAAAGAGGTGATGATGGTCATAGGGGGAACTAGCTTCAAGAGAGCTAGTGGGAGCTCGGTCAAGTCTTTCAAACCGAGTGACGTGAGAGGGAAGGGTCCTGAGGTTCATAAGGACAAGTCTGTGCTTAAGGGCAAGGCCAAGTTGGATGTGAAAGACGACCTTACTGATGAGTTGAAGGTCGATGTAATCGTGTCAACTCTTCCTTCCATGTATGATGGGTTCATCATGAACTACAACATGCATGACATGCACAAGACCGTCACAGAGCTGCACGACATGCATGTATCTGCTGAGATAAACCTCAAGGATAAAACCAAAGATGTGATGATGGTCAGAGGGGTCGCCAGCTTCAAGAGGGCTGGTGGGAGCTCGGTCAAGTCTTCCAAACTGACTGACGGGAAAGGGAAGGGTCATGAGGTTCATAAGGACAAGTCTGCGCTCAAGAGCAATGGCAAGGACAAGGCTAAGTTGGACGTGAAGGACACCATCTTCTTCTTCTGCAATCAGCATGGTCACTGGAAAAGTGATTGCAAGAAGTTCCTAGAGGAGCAGAAAAAGGCTACTAGGACTCGCGCTTCAGGTATTTATTTTATTGAAGTAAATTTTTCTACTAACTCTGGTTGGGTGTTAGGTTCCGGATCGCAATCTCACATTTGTGTTTATGTGCAGGTGCTGGAAAGTAGACGAGATTTGGCTGGCGATGAAGCGGACATACAGGTTGTAGACGGCAAGAGAGTCGTGGCAACAGCCGTAGGGGTCGTTCGTCTCAGTCTCCCGTCGGGACTTCTTTTGATTTTGAACAATGTCTATTGTGTGCCCTCTTTCCGTAAGGACATTATTTCTAATTCTGTTTTATACATTGAAGGTTTCAAATTTGTTATTGACAATGGTCTTTTCAAGATTTATAGAAACAATGTTTGTTATTGGGAAGCATTGCTTGTTAATGGTCTCTATGTTTTGAAAACTAGTGACATTAACAAGAATGAGGTATACAATGTAAATACCAAAAGGCTCAAGGTTGATGAATCGAGTGAGACTCGATTATGGCACTTCCGTCTAGGCCACATAAGCGAGAGACGACTATCACCACTTTACAATTGTGGACTGTTAAGTCTGCTTGAATTCGGACAAATTGATAGGTGCGAATCTTGTTTGATGGGCAAGATGACGAAGTCGCCCTTCATCGGTAGGGGTGAGAGGGTGAGTGACTTTTTGGGCCTAATACACACTGACGTATATAGGCCCATGAGTACACAAACCAGAAGAGGATTTAGATACTTTATCACATTTACTGATGATTACAGTAGATATGGTTATGTCTATCTTATAAGACAAAAGTCTAACTCGTTTGACAAATTCAAAGAGTTTAAGGCTGAAGTTGAGAATCAACTTGGAAAGAAAGTTAAAGCACTTCGCTCAAACCAAGTTGGCGAATACTTGATCCTAGACTTCATCGACCACCTAGAAGAGTGTGGGATTTGTCTGAGTGGACTCCGTCAGGAACACCTCCGATTGAATGGTAAGTCCGAAAGGAGAAACAGAACTTTATTTGACATGGTTCGCTTTATGATGACACAAACATATCTCCCTATATCCTTTTGGGGATACGCTCTTGAGACAGCTGCGTTCATTCTGAACCAGGCACCTACAAAGGCGGTGGAGACAACACCATACGAAGTGTCGAGTGGGAAACGTCCCAAGTTGTCGTTCATCAAGATTTGGGGTTGCGAGACTTACGTCAAACGCCTTATGGCAAACAAGCTCGAGCCAAGATTTGATAAATGTATCTTCATAGGGTACCTGAAAGAGACTTTAGGGTACTACTTCTACAAACCCGACGAAATTCCTCTCCAAAACAACCAATGGGAGGACTGTGCATCTGAAAGAAATCCGAGATGGCACGAGTACTGAGAATCCTGAAGAATTTCGGGATCCCCACTTAGACAATGTAGAGGTAGAGCCTGAGATAGAACAAGAGGCACATGATGTGCCCAACATAGTTCTTGAAGCCCCCACGGCATTTTGAAAGGACTCGTCAGGCACCCGTCAGACACGGATTTATGTTAACTTGAAAATGTGGATTATGATGATTTGACATCCTATCAAGAAGGCATGGGGAGTTCTGATTCCGATAAATGGTTAAGCGCCATAAAGGAGGAGATGAAATTCATGCATGACAACCAAGTTTGGAACATTGTGTATCCAACACCTGGTGTTAAGACCATCCGTTACAAATGGATCCTTAAGATCAAACATGACATGGATGAAGTTCCTTAGACCTATAAGGCCCGACTGGTTGCGAAAGTTTTAGGCAAATCCATGGAGTTGATTATGATGAAACTTTCTCGCCAGTGGCCATGGTCAAATCGATCCAGATTCTATTCGCATTAGCTGCATATCACCACTACGAGATATGGCAGATGGATGTCAAGACTGCTTTCCTTAATGGGAAGCTAACTTAGGACGTGTATATGACACAACCTCAGGGTCTATGGATTGAAGCAGGCTTCTCGAAATTAGAATCGTCGATTTAATGAAGCCATAAAAGAATTTGGTTTCATGCAAAATGAAGACGAGCCTTGCGTGTACAAGAGGGAAAATGGGAGTGCAGTCGTGTTTTTAGTGTTGTATGTAGATTACATACTCTTTATCGGAAACGACGTCCCCACAATGCAAGCCACCAAAGCTTGTTTGGGAAGTGTTTCGAGATGAAGAATTTAGGCGAAGCCGCGTATATCCTGGGGATCAAGAATTATCGAGATCGTCTGAGGAGGATCATTGGGCTTAGTCAGAGCACTTACATCGACAAGATCTTGAAAATATTTTCGATGCACGAATCAAAGAAGGGATTCCTTCCCATGAGACATGGAGTGAAGCTCAGCAAGACTCAGTGTCCCTTAACACCTGATGAGATGAAGCGCATAAGTGGAATCTCCTATGCATCTGGAGTAAGATCCCTCAACACCTGATGTCTCTTATGCCCTGTCCTGCATAAGCAAATTCCAGTCTAACCCTGGGGAGGACCATTGGACAGCAGTGAAGACGATCCTGAGGTACCTCAAGAGGACAAAGGATGCCTTCCTGGTATACGGGGGAAGAGATGAGGAGGTAGAGGTGACGGAATATGTTGACGCCAGTTTTCAGACTAACTCGAACGACTCATGGTCATAGTCTAGATTTGTGTTCATATTGAACGGTGGGGCTTTCAGCTGGAAGAGCTTCAAGAAGTCGACCGTTGCGAATTCTACCACAGAAGTCGAGTACATAGATGCTAGAGAATTGGCAATAGAGGTTGTATGGATCCGGACGTTCATGGTAGGATTGGATGTAATGAAGAATTCGTCTGATCCGGTGAATTCGTATTGCAGCAACACTGGCGCCATAGCACAGGCTAAAGAGTCAAGAGCGCATGCCAGATCCAAATATGTACAAAGGCGATTTCACTTGATTCATGAATACATCGAACAAGGTGAAGTGAAGATTTGTAAAATTTGGACAGAAGATAATGTTAGGATTATGCCTTAGTCCAATGTAATTCCTCAATCTATATTGTAATGTTTATCATTTTTCGATCTAATAAAAAGGCATTATATTACTAATGTGTTGTAGTCGTATATCGAATGTAATTTGATCTATGTCATTATGTGTATAAAAACTTATAATAGAACTGTAGATCAGAATGAATTGCATTCGATGAGTCCCTGATCAGCTAAGCTTCTTTAGAAGCGATCAGTATGAGACCTTATTCCTTATGATCATGCTCTACTGATCATGGCAAAGTATGTGCCAGAGTTATATCGTAGATATCATCATGTCGATGATATCGAACAACCCGATTGTGAGTATGCAACATAGATACTATCATGAGATACTCACAGATCGTAGCTTGTCATTATATCCTAAGACCAAAGAGTCTTTGTGTGCACTGTGTAACGAATACCTGAGTTTGACCTAATCTAACGTTACCTGTAAAAGGGTAGCCATAACGGTTTTGATTGGCTTGGTTATTAATTGCATTAGTGAACTCGAAAGACGTCTGAGGGATTTATCACTCATACTCTGGTATGAGAAAGATATCCGTTCAGACCACTTGATGAGTATGACTGAAGGAATAGCACGACCGTGCAGGTGATACCTTAGTATCAATTTCCATTCATCTCAGATATCAAGAAACAGTGATTGATAAATTAAGGTGATGTATCTGTGCCTACTGATCAATCTGGATACCGTTTTGATAAAAGGACAGTGACATGTACGATAACAGGTTAAGTCGAATAATCGATAATGACGAACGTTGGGTAATCATAATGCCTTGCTAGAGACCACTTATGATGGAAAGAGTAAAATAATAATTTTACTAGTTTGCCAACGGGTCGTGAGCCTAGAGAATCACACACTTTAAGTACAATATGTGACAAACAAGCATGGATGGTAATTGGGAGAATCCGCTTTTCAATTTAGTCAAATTGAAAACAATTCGGTTGATTTCTGGCCTAAGTTTATTAACCAGACGGTTGAAGAAATCAAATTAGGGAGATTGGACCGGTTTAGCTAAACCATAATTAGAACTCAATTAAATGGGTTTTAATTTGTGAAATTTTGATCAGCTAGTCGTGCAAGATGCCACACACAATGTTACACAGAATGCTGTAACGTTGTGTCTGACTTCTTGCGTAGATAGTGCAGGACAGTAAATATAAAGCTATAAGTAATGACACAGCAGATTGTTTACCCAGTTCGGTGCAACGTCACCTACGTCTGGGGGCTCTCAGCCTAGTGGAAAGATTTCACTTATCAATAATCCGTCAGAACATACAAGTACCTGTGATCACTCCTAGATCTATACTTTATGCTACGTCTTACAGTGCAATCTATCTCAGGGTCTCCCCCTGAATCCAAGAACGTCTTGATTCCACTCTTCGAGCAATCGCCTTGCTCTGTCGTCTTCAAGTCTTCTTCAAGCTTGGTGGTTGCGTGCAGTCTTCAACTCACGACTTCAGTAAACCCTCAATCACCTAACTCTCTATAGTTATGTGATACACAACATCCTAAGCTCAATTTGCAATTTCTCAGCCCGCAAACCTTCACGTCTAAGAACCTTGCAAATTGTTGATAGGAAACAAATAAAGAACCACACAATTGCTAAGGGGGTAGCCTAAGCTTTTATAGCAATCGTGGATGAGTACTAACCCTAAAGGGTTTCCTCTTAATCGCCGTCTTTCTTCTTTTCAGATTAGGAGTCGTTATGCACTTTCCTAATCGTCTTCTTGATTTTCTGCTGAATCTGCACTTTGCTGATTTCTGTCGATCAGGATGCTTGCCGAGACGCCGTCAACAATGTCACACAAGATGTCGTAGAAGATGTTTCGACATTCTTTGTAACATGTTTCTTCGGTTCCTTTAAAAATCAGCCAATCTTTAAAAGCGTCGTAACTACAATCTCCCCCTTTGGCTATTTTTAATGACATCATTCTTCATCGTATTCTGCGTCGCATTCTGCATCGCATTAGTCGTCTCGTCGATCGGCAGCGTCGCGTCGCGCGTAACATTGCGTCTTGTGTCTTCGCGTCGTCTCTATCTTCCTTTCTTGTATCGTCGTGATCGCGCGCGTTATCTAACTTAAACTTTACTCCCCCTTGCTGGCTCAAAAAGAGCCAAACTATAAACAAATATTTGTAACAAGTCCGGGAAATAAGCAAAATAAACCAAACATAACTCACACTTGCTCTCAATCAGCTGTCGAGAGGAAGCGTGATACATTGTTCACAAAATATTGCAGACATAAAAGTTGTTCAGTAGTTCAAGAGTCAGAGAATTTCATAAAATTTTTAAATAGAGCTGCTGTTGGAACTTGCAGTCTCTTTTGCTTCTGTGGAGGCTTCTTGGGTAGCATCTTCTGGATCATTTGTGTTATCATCTTCAGAGCCTGGAGGAGACATGGATTGCAGCAGGTTGGCGCAGTGAGTTCGGCGCTGCGAGAGGTGCTTCAGGGCAGTCTTTAAGTTTGCAATGTCCTCATCAAGCACAGCAATTTCTCGTTCGAGCATGACGGCATCCCTGTTGGTGGTCCTGGTGAGAGGGACGGCACTTGTGGCTCTACTGGTCTTTGCCTTGGCTTCCGGCCTGAAAAGATCAGGAGCATGCTTCCCTTCAAACAACTTGTGGCTCACCACAATTAGTCCTCCTCTTTTGCCCACCTTATCCGATGTTTTCAACACCCCAGGGTGTTGATGTACGAGTAATTCAGAGATAAGGGATGGAAAGGCTATGGGAATTTTCACCGCAAGAGATCTAGCATGTCAAACAAGATGATCAATCACAAATTGTCCAAAGTCAAGTTTAGATCCAGTACCTATTTGGTAGATCATAATTGCCAGCTCAGGTTTGATAGAAGATGCGTGGGTCGAGGGCGCCCAATTTGCCACTCCAATCCGGAAGAGAATGGAGTACTTGGAAGTCAGATCTGATGCTGCCACGGTACCTTTGGTCGGCCAAGTCCTGCTTTTAACTCCGGTGATCTCTCGGAGGACTTTGTTGAGGTCGGGTGGTGGCATAGATCGAACCTTCTTCCTCCCCAGGAATTCATTGATAGTGTCAGAGGAGATGTCAAAGCGAATGCCTCTGACATATACCTTATCAAACTCTGGAGCATCTGGGGTACCAAACGTGGTAGGCAAGTTGGTAATAAATTCTTTCACCAAGAGGGGATAGTGGTTACCAATGTCGGAGACGGTTCTCATCAATTCTGCCTTCTCCAGGAGCTGTATAATGGCCTTTAGCCCAAGCAGCTCCGACGACAATGTCTTCTCTGGGTACGCCGTTCTCTAAAACACAAACTCCCACCTCTTTGCACCTTCTGCTGAGTGAAACGATACATTGTCGTAAGTTACTCTTACGGTGTTCTTGGCCGTCTTCAGGGCCTTCTTCTTCCTTTCTTCCTCAGCAGGAACCTCTTCAATGTCATCATCAGTAGATTCATCTATCAACCTCCTTGTGGCGATTACTTTCTTCCCCTTTTCTTTGACATGCGACTTTTTCCTTTTGTTGCTGGGACCTCCAGCCTCCTTAACCTCCTTTCTTTTCCTTGTTTCTTTTAATTTTCCAACCATAACAGCCAAACTTTCAGTTTCTTCTAGAACTTTTTCCTTCAGGGACGACAGCACTGTGTGTGCCGTCTCAGCAGCTTCTTCCGTGACATCTTCTCTGGCGTCCAGAGGGTTTTCTTCTGTGTTGTTGGTGGTGGCATCCTTGTTCTTCTCAGCTTCTTCCAGATCGGTTTCTTCGTTTCTGGTTTCTTCTTTTTCTTCTTCTTCCTCGGCTTCTTCTGAGTAAGCTATTTCTTCCTCTTCTACAACTTTTTCAGTGGCTTTTGGTATGACATCTGTTCCTTCTTCTTCTCCTCCTTCTCCTTCCGCAATGCGTTCCAACCCATGACTGACCGGAGTCAGATCCTCCTTTTCTCCTTCCGGACGTATCAGTTCTTCTACCACACCTTCTTGAGGTAGGTCCTGGTTTTCCAGCAGTGATTCTAACAAATCACTGTTTCTAGAGGTATCGGCAGAGAAATCGTTACCTGTTGGTGTTGGAACTGCGACGATTTGCATGGAGGCTTCTCGATTTTCCTGGCCAAGATCATTCTCTCTTTCTGGCCCAGTTAGGTCAGACATTGAGAAAGCAGCGCTTCCTGTCCGGGACTTTTTGGGAACTCGAGTAAATACTGGCATTGGGGCTTTCTCTAGTGAGGCATCTTTGAGAATTTCTTCTGACTTCTTCAGGGTTTTTGGCCCTTTGATTCGCACTCCATGCTTGTTTGTCTTCGCTCTACTGCTTCTGGAGCCTTTAGATTCAGCTTTCTTTGAATCGGTGGCTTCCTTTGGGGCTACTGTGCTTCTAGTTTTTACCATTGTTGTTTGAGAGATTAGCAGAGAGTGAATGGCGAAGGAGGTGAGAGCAACCACAGAAGAGAGAGGCAAGCTAGGTTTTGAAAAAAAACGATTCAAATCTTTCTAGCGTCTGAGCGTATCTTCCTTTTCTTTTATATGGGCTTTTGATATGCTTGGCCTAATGACATTTGTTGGATTTTTAGACCGGTTCATGAAGAGGCACCAACAAACTCCTCTCAACCGTTTATGCAACTTCTTATTGTTCACTGATGGTGCACAGACCGAGTGATGATCTGAGATCCTCGAATCTGCTTGCATCTAATGCTTTTGTGAAAATATCAGCAAGTTGCTTCTCTGTGGGAATGTGCTCTAGGATGATCTTCTTGTCTTCGACCAATTCTCGAATGAAGTGATGTCTAATATCAATGTGTTTGGTCTTGCTGTTTTGGACAGGATTTTTGGAGATGTTGATAGCACTGACATTATCACAATATAAAGTCATGGCATCCTGTCTGACATTGTATTCGACTAACATCTGCTTCATCCAAAGTAGTTGTGTACAGCTACTCCCAGCAGCAATATACTCCGATTCGGCAGTGGAAAGAGCAACACAGTTTTGCTTCTTACTAAACCATGATATGAGGTTGTTGCCAAGGAAGAAGCATCCTCCAGATGTGCTTTTCCTATCCGATGTGTTTCCAGCCCAATCGGCATCACAATACCCCACCAAGGTAGAGGATGTGTCGAATGAGTATAATAAACCCAAGTTTGTAGTCCCGGAGATATATCTAATGATTCTTTTGGCTTGGGATAGATGACTAACCTTAGGATTAGCTTGATATCGTGCACATACCCCGACAGAGTAGGCAATATCTGGTCGACTTACGGTGAGGTAGAGAAGACTACCGATGATGCTCCTGTATAGGTGTTGGTTGACGGCTTCTCCTGGATCATCTTTAGTTAGCTTGACATGTGTAGCTGCTGGTGTCCTTTTATGTGAGGCTTTTTCTAGCCCAAACTTCTTGACAATATTCTTCGCATATTTGCTCTGAGATACGAAGATGCTATCCTTTTGTTGTTTGATTTGGAAGCCTAGAAAATAAGTAAGCTCTCCCACCATGCTCATCTCGAATTCTGATTGCATCTGTTGAATAAATATCTCTACCATCTTGCTTGACATTCCTCCAAACACAATGTCATCGACATAGATTTGAGCTATCATTAGATTCCCGTCTTCATTCTTCACAAATAGGGTCTTGTCGACTCCCCCTCTAGTGTAGCCGCTTTGGATGAGGAATTTTGTGAGCCTTTCGTACCAAGCCCTTGGTACTTGTTTCAACCCATAAAGAGCTTTCTTGAGTTTATACACATGATCAGGATAGTGTGGGTCAACAAATCCTTTGGGTTGTGACACATATACTTCTTCGTTAAGGTCCCCATTCAAGAATGCACTTTTGACATCCATCTGGTAGAGCTTTATTTGTAGATGGCATGATATCCCTAACAGGAGGCGAATTGCTTCAAGTCTTGCCACAGGAGCAAAGGTCTCATCGAAATCGACACCCTCAATTTGAGTATACCCTTGAGCAACTAACCTTGCTTTGTTGCGAGTGATGTTGCCAAGCTCATCGGATTTGTTCTTGAAGATCCATTTGGTGCCTATGATGTTTCCTTCACTTGGTTTGGGCACCAGTTCCCATACCTGATTTTTCTCAAATTGAATCAGCTCTTCTTGCATAGCATTGACCCAATACTCATCATTGATGGCTTCATTGATGTTTTTGGGTTTTGTCTTTGAAACGAAGCAAATATTTCCTATCATCTCGTTGTAATCTTCAGGAGTTCTTGACCGGGTCCGTATGCCTTCATTCAAGTTTCCAATAACTCCAGAGATAGGATGGTTGGTCTGGACTCTTCGTGAGGGATTCTTGTTGCTGGTTTCAGGAGCTACGTCGTTATTGGCGGTATCATCTTCTGTTTTGCTGCTAGCATCTTCTGTGACGTTAGGACCAGCATTCTTCCTGAAATTATTGGGCGGATAGGCTCCGTCTTCGTCCGCCGCATCTTCTGAGGCATCTTCGCAGTCATCATCAACAACAACATTGATTGATTCCATCATGGTCTTGGTTCGTTTGTTGAAGACTCGGTATGCGCGACTATTCCTTGAATAGCCAAGGAAGATGCCTTCATCGCTTTTTGGGTCAAGCTTTCGACGAGGCTCTCTATCAGCCAGTATATAACAAGTGGAGCCAAAGATATGGAAGTACTTCACATTGGGCTTTCTCCCCCTCCATATTTCATAATGAGTTACTGACATACCTGGTCGGAGAGTGACTCGATTGTGGATATGGCAAGCAGTGTTAAGTGCTTCTGCCCAGAAGTGAGTTGGTATGTCTTTAGCCAGCATCATAACTCTCGCCATCTCCTGTAGAGTCATGTTCTTGGGCTCAACAATGCCATTCTGTTGAGGAGTGATTGGTGCTGAGAATTCATGGTCTATCCCTTCTGAGTTGCAGAAATCGGCAATCTTGCTGTTTTCAAACTCTCGACCATGATCACTACGAAGGCGGATGATTTTGCCAATTGTCTCTCCTTTTTCTCGTTGGACTTGGATGCATAGATTCTTGAAGATCGAGAAGGTGTCTGATTTGTCACGAGGGAAGTCAACCCAAGTGTATCGTGAGTAATCATCTACACACACAAAGACATATCGTTTTCCTCCAAGGCTTTCAACTTGCATTGGTCCCATGAGGTCAACATGTATAAGCTCAAGTACCCGAGAGGTGGTGATATGCTGTAGCTTCTTGTGTGACATCTTGGTTGGCTTACCAATCTGACATTCTCTGCAGATCTTTCCTTCTATTATTTTCAGGTTTGGAATACCTGTGATTGCCTGCTCTGAGATTGCTTTTTGCATGCTTCTAAGATTGAGATGTCCAAGCTTTCTGTGTCATAGTTTGGTTTCTTCTGCTTTGGAGACAAGGCACTTGGTCGCTTCGATATGTGTCTCAGGAGACCAGATATAGCAATTATCCGTTGAGCGAACTCCTGTCATGTGTCGAGAGCATCCACTGTCGAGATACCAGTCCTTGTTTATTGAAACACTTAAGGATGTATATGCAACATTAGCTCGATAGACCAGGTTCTTAGGTTTCCATTCAAGGCGGGATGTCTTCGGAGGAGATGAGAGATGCCTTTGATATTTCTTTTGTTGTAGCTTAGCTTGCTTCCTCTCAAGAAGTTGAAAACAAAAAGGTCTGATGTGACCAGGTTGACCACAGTAATGACATATCCATTGATATTGATAAGCTGGTCTTCTGTAGCTTTGTTGTCTGCGTGGAGGATGTCTTCTGGCAGTTACTTGACAAGAACAGGTTGTAGACGATGTTATGGCTTTCGTTGTAGGTCGTCCTGTAGGATGTGTTGGGGCATCCAGTAGTTTCTTGTCAGCCATGACTTGTTGTGGGATAAACTTTGTCCATGCCGTTGAGGGGACAGCATGTGTGTACCCTAGTCCCGTTGTATCTTTGGACTGTTTTCCCACCGATAAAATCTTGTCAAGGCTTTCTGTTCTCGGATTCATCATCTTTACCGATTTAGTCATTAGACTAATTTCTCCATTAAGTCTGGTGATCTCTCGTTTCAGCTCCACGATCGTCTCTAGAAATCTTGACTTGTCGCTGGTAAGACTAATGATCCTTTCGCCTTGTTGATCAAGTATCAGAGTTTCCTTGATCCATCTGGTATGCAAGCCTTTGTATGCCTCGACTAGTTGCTCTTTAGTCCAATTCTCATTTGGAGTTGGATCATCATTGATGTCGACAACATTATCAACATTACATGTAGGAGTAGTAGTAGTGAATGCAACAAAGTTGCTTACCTCTTCAGATCCACTATCTTCATTGTCATCATCTGATAGGGTGGCATTGTATCCTCGTTTTTGTTGTTTGAGGAAATTTGGACATTCTCTACGGAGGTGGCCGAATCTTTCACATTCATGACATTGAAGTCCTTTGTTTTTTTTTTCTTTCCCACTCCTGTTTGGTCTGTCAAGACTACCTCCAACTTGAGCTTTTTGTGGAGCTTTATTTCTGGCATTTGCTGTGACATTCCGTCCACCCATTCGACTAAATCTTCTCATGGCTTTGTTGTAATTTTTTGTGAGAAGGGCCATTGTAGCCTCGATGTCTTCATCAGAATCCGAATCCTCAGGATCTGGTTGCTTGTGTGTTGAGCTTTTGAAAGCAACTCCTTTGTTCCTTTTGTCGATGTTGGGTAGAGACAACTCATAGGTCATTAGAGACCCCATCAGCTCATCAAATTTCAAGACCTTGAGGTCATGAACTTCTTCAATTGCTGTGATCTTCATCTTGAACCTAGGACTAAGAGCACGTAAGGTTTTTCTTACCAATTTTTCATCAGACATTGGTTCTCCCAGAGAATAGGATTCATTGGCTAGATCACGAATGCGAACATTGAAATCTGCAATTGATTCATCTTCCTTCATGATGGGGGCTTCGAAGTTGGTAGTCAGGTATTGCAGTTTATGTTCTCGAACCTTAATTGTTCCTTCATATGCTACGGCCAGGATGTCCCATGCTGATTTGGCAGTTGTGCATGTGTTGATTAGTCTGAACACGTTCTTGTCAACACTATTGAAGATAGCATTCAGAGCTCGAGAATTTTCCAGTGATTCTTCATCTTCATCATCGGTCCAGTCTTTTTCTGGTTTTGGGCCGATAGGATTGCCATCACTGTCACTGAGTTGTGGTGCATTCCAACCATTGAGTACAGCCTTCCATGTCTTGTTGTCTAGTGACTTCATGAAGGCACACATTCGAGCCTTCCAATAGCCATAGTTGCTTCCATCTAGAATAGGTGGTCGATTTATGGATCCTCCTTCTCTGGTATTGTCCATCTTTGATCAAAATATTTGTTTAGGAACTCACCTAAAGCTATAGGTGCCCCCTCTGATACCAACTGAAATTTTGATCAGCTAGTCGTGCAAGATGCCACACACAATGTTACACAGAATGGTGTAACGTTGTGTCTGACTTCTTGCGTAGATAGTGCAGGACAGTAAATATAAAGCTATAAGTAATGACACAACAGATTGTTTACCCAGTTCGGTGCAACGTCACCTACGTCTGGGGGCTCTCAGCCTAGTGAAAAGATTTCACTTATCAGTAATCCGTCAGAACATACAAGTACCTGTGATCACTCCTAGATCTATACTTTATGCTACGTCTTACAGTGCAATCTATCTCAGGGTCTCCCCCTGAATCCAAGAACGTCTTGATTCCACCCTTCGAGCAATCGCCTTGCTCTGTCGTCTTCAAGTCTTCTTCAAGCTTGGTGGTTGCGTGCAGTCTTCAACTCACGACTTCAGTAAACCCTCAATCACCTAACTCTCTATAGTTATGTGATACACAACATCCTAAGCTCAATCTGCAATTTCTCAGCCCGCAAACCTTCACGTCTAAGAACCTTGCAAATTGTTGCTAGGAAACAAATAAAGAACCACACAATTGCTAAGGGGGTAGCCTAAGCTTTTATAGCAATCGTGGATGAGTACTAAACCTAAAGGGTTTCCTCTTAATCGCCGTCTTTCTTCTTTTCAGATTAGGAGTCGTTCTGCACTTTCCTAATCGTCTTCTTGATTTTCTGCCGAATCTGCACTTTCCTGATTTCTGTCGATCAGGATGCTTGCCGAGACGCCGTCAACAATGTCACACAAGATGTCGTAGAAGATGTTTCGACATTCTTTGTAACATGTTTCTTCGGTTCCTTTAAAAATCAGCCAATCTCTAAAAGCGTCGTAACTACAATTTGGATTTGGCTAAATGGCCTTAAAACCCATTTAGGGTTTCAATTTATGAATGAGGCTTAAATGTGATTATGGGATTAATAGGGTTTATTGTGTGATTAATAAAAGATATTCAAAATAATATTTTTAATAATTACACAATATATTTCTTTCCCTAATCCTTACACTGATTTTCAGCAAACTAATTCAATTCTCTCCCATATTCGGCCGACCCTCTCTCTCACCATTCCCCGATTGTTCTTGTCCAATTCTTCACAAAATCGTTAGCAAAAGCGTGTGAAGAAACCTAGCCAAGGTATTGTGCTTGTGTGGGGTTTCTAGAGAAACACTAAACTTGTGTTTTAGATCGATTCAAAGGTAATATTTTCAAATTTTGAAAATACATGTATGCTGAATTTTATCAGTAAGATCCTATGCTTTTCATCGATTCCCATGGTTATTTCAATCCACTGCATGAAATTAATCTATGGAACCCATGGGAATCCCTTTCAGATAATGCAACTGACTCGTTGACAAAGGCTCTCTCAGAGCCTAAATATGAAGGTCATGTAAGGTCAATGAGTTTACGTTGGGATTTAGATTGGAGCTAGGGGCAAGTGGGAGATAGTAAGAGCTTGTGCCCTAGTCCAAGTCTTTTCTATGTAATCTGCTGTTTAGCAATTAATGTCATTTACATTATTATTTTGTTATGATAATGTGTCAAGCGATAACTTCATCTAAAGTCGTTAGTGTTTACACAAGAACATCATAACTTTTAGATACAATGTATTTATGTTTGACGTATCCCTAGTCGAGTACGTATCTATAAGTGACTAGTGTGATGATGACTTAAGATCAAGTCCTGGTGATCAAGGTGGTGGGACTACCAAAGTCATATCACATATACCATATGGAGGATGATATTGTATGACCCGCGGTGGAGTATGGCGCATAGTTTTAGTCACCAACGCATACTCCGTCATCGTGTGATCACTGCCTTAATACCTTGGAGCGAGTGGCTCACATGCACATCATTCCATTGGTTTGACATGTTCTAACGTTGCCTGTAACAGGGCAGCCATAATGGACATCGTTGGCCATTGGACGAACTGTAGTGGGAGCGCACGTTGCGTCCGAAGGGATTTGTTTCCCCATGGTAAGACGTGGTGAAGAGTATGGCTCAGGGCCCCTTGATGAGTGTGATTGATAAAGTGTGCGGCCACACCAATACGTATCAGTCAACTCGGAATTCAATGAACTAGATCGAATAAATGAGGATGACAATTCTATGCCTCATATGATCTCGTACACCTTAAAGCAAACAAAGGGTTAGTGATATAGATGACAGGAAGGAGATATCAAATCGATACCTCGTGGACATTGGGTAATCACAACGTCTTACTAGAGACCACTTGTGATGGATCGGGTGAAATAGAGTTTCATGCCGATCTGCCAATGGGTCACGGGCCTACAGGGTCACACGCATGTGGCAAGAACCAAAATTTCCGATAGGACTTAGAAGTGTGGTTATGTGGATGGTGATCGACACCTTTGTGGTGTCGATCAACGCACGCCACATATGGTGTCGATCGACACCTTGGTGGTGTCGATTGAACAACCGACACGGTGGGGTGTCGATCGACACCTCTACTCTCAGAGAAGTGTCGATCGACACTATACACGGACGAGCTGCGCCCTAGAGGCCCTCACCCAAGCCTATAAATAGAGGCTTGGGGTTAGAGCCTCTATAAGCTCAAAAGAGCACATTTGTTATCCACCCAAAAGGTTTCTTCTAGCTCTCTCATTGAGAATAGAAGAACAAGAGAGAAAGAGAGGCCATCAAGGAAGCTAGTGATTCTTCTGGAGGTCTTAGCTTCGCAAGGTTCGAGCCCGGTTGTGTGTGCACACGTAGAGAGCGAGCTCGTTTGCTTGCTTGGGATTCGAGGAGAACAAGCTTGCTAGAGATTTCTAGAGGTAAAAGTTCTCATCTTTCTCTTAGTTCATGATTCATCTAGCCTAAGCAGAAAGATCCATGAGGGGTTCGGGTCACTCTTTCCAATTCCGTTGTGCTAGACCCGCTAGAGAACCCCAACAATGGTATCAGAGGCTAGTTGCTTTCTAGATGAATCATATGTGCATGATTTCGTGGTAAAATTGATTGCTTGATCATATGTGATTGTTGCTGTGATTGATTTATGCATGAATCTCTACTTGGTTATCTTGATTTGGCCGAAGAAACGATAAAAATCCGTTCTTTGATCGTTTTACAAATAAAGGTTGGATTTTTATTTGTGTTTGGATGTTATTTCGGCTTGTGATTCGTCCAATATGTGTAGTGGATCATTCTTGGGTGTTATTTAGATGAAGTTATCGCTTGTCACATTATCACAACACAATAATAATGTAAATGCCTTTCATTGCTTAACTAAAGAAGATTACATAGAAAAGACTTGAACTAAGGCACTAGATCTAACATCTTGGAGCATAAATTGGGATCGAGCTAGGAGGGGATTTCAGAGTTGAGCAAGCGAGGGAAGGAAGCGAGCAGAGAGCAGCTTCGCCAGGCAGTCGAGGCCAGATTTCCTAGCGGAGTGAAACATGAGACATATGTCTCAGGTCCGCCAGGCATTCCAGGCTGGATTGCCTAGCGGATCTGAGCACTGAGAAGTTCAATCCGCCAGGCGATCCGGGCCGGATTGCCTGGCAGATTGAAGTTATATTTCAGATAAAAGGAAACCCTAGCTCATTTTTTGGGGGATCCTACACTCTATCTTTTCACCTACCACCATCCCACGTGGCCTCCATCTTCATCCTAGCTCTTCCCACCATTGGAGAGTCTTGAAAATTGAAGATTTGGAGCCAAGAGTTCATCAATCTACCTTCCCCAACTTGAAGTGTCAAGAAGATATCAACCAAGTTTGGGATTGGAGCAAAGTGGAAGACACATGAGCATTTTTTCTTCTCTCTTTCTTTAGATTTGTGCAAACTTGTTTTCATTTATTGATTTCTTAGATTTGTGACTTGAGCACCATGGTTGAGGGATAAAACCCTTAGCCATGGGTGCTAAACATTGTGTAACTTGATTATAATATCTTAATATGAGGTATTAGTTCTAGGTCTACTATAGTGTTGTGTGACCTCCTTGTTTTAATGCTTGATTTGATTGCGTATAATGCATGTTTAGGAGACTAAGCCGATCCCGTGAGGGACAGATAGACTAGGACCTAAGAATCAAAAAGGGTTAGAGGCTCAAAACCGGGGTTTGACGCCTCAGATTAACCCTTAGCCTAGCATTGTCGGGCAAATGCGGTTTCAGGATAGATACGAACTCGAGAGAGCTAGTGTCGTCCCGGGATTAGGCCATTCTCAATGCTGAGAGGCGAGAATGGTAATCATGACATAGGTTCATCACCACAAGGCTAATAGAATGAATATCACTTTTAAGTAATGTCGAGTTATGTATGTTTAACACCCTAGGCGCTTTAATTAAATTGTTATACAAACCGTTGATCGCTAGTTTGTCTTAATTCTCCAAAACCCCAAAAAGAATTAGTTTTCCGAGAATCTCAATCGTAAACACAAATTTGACTGAAAGACCCTCATTAGTTCCTGTGGATCGACCTGGTACTCACCAGTTTCATAATTTGTATTGTTTGTGACTTCGTACTCTTGCGCGAGGGATCGAATCTGAAGCGTGACGTTTTGCTCGACACATTTCGACCCTACAGTGAAACTTAATGTTCCACTAATTAGTTAGGTTAATAATATAATTATAGTTAAGTTGATCAAATCCCTTATTCAGATCACAATACATAGTAGATAATCTGCCTCTCTCTGTATATGAACGAGATTGAAAAGAAAAGAAAAGCATCTCATTGATAGCATTTGTGCCCTAGTCCAATTGGTATTAGCCTGTAAACGTCTATGTACAAATATCATCGTTTGTGATGTATAAATATAAACGGCTTTATATTACTTATATGTTGAAGTAATATGTTAAGCATGATCTGATTTATGACCACTAAAGTAGTAGAACCATAAATCTGTACGGATCACACTTAACAAGTCCCTGGTCAACCTATGCTTCCTTGAAAGTGACCAGTATGAGGAATGGTTCTTAATGACGTAGTTCTACTTGTCATAAGGATGTGGGATCCTGGAACCATATCATAGATATCATGAGGTGATTGATATCGGACGACCCGCATTGAATAGTGTTTTCATAGATTAAGCCATAAACATATTCAAATGCGATAGCTCGTCACGACGTCCTTAGACCAAGGAGTCTTTGTGATCACTATGCAATGAACGTACGGCTTTAACTTGCGCCAAACGCTTTCTGTAAAAGGATTGCTATGAAGGGCATGATTGGGTGGCGGAACGGGTTGCATGAGTGACACGAAAGACGGCTAAGGGATTTATCCCTCATACTACGGTATGGGAAAGATATCCGTTAGAAGGCCTCTTGATGGAGACCGAATGAGAGAAAAGCATGGCCATGCAAAATGATACGGGTTATCATTTCTCAGTCATCTCGCATATCAAGTAACAATGATTGATTAAACAAGGGAGACGACTCTATGCCTTGTGATCAATCGGGATATCTAGAGATAAAAGGATGGTGACTTGTATGCACAAAGGTTAAGTCGAATCATCGATCATCATGCACCTTGGGTAATCATAATGTTTTACTAGAGACCACTTATGATGGATCGGGCAAGAGCAATTCTTGCGCCGATCTGCCAACGGTGGCATGAGCCTAGAGGGTCACACACATACAAGACGGATAACTTGAGACAAGGAAACATGGATGTTTCTTAAGGAGAAGTATATGGACAAAACTGGAGGTTTTGTGCCATAGGTTCGGTTTGAGAGAATAATTAGCGAATCGAGAAAAATTGAGTTTTTCGTCGATATCGCGTCGGACTTTGTTTGATAAGTAGCGACAAAAGGGTCGGGAAACTTTTGGACGCGGCATGAGACAACACGGGAGGGCCCATTGGGCTCGGCCCATGAAGCCTCATGGCCGGCCCAATAAGGGCCCAATAAGGCCATATGGCCAGCCCACTTGGTGGGGCCAATGTGGGGGCCACACAACACCATGCTTAGTTGGTAGTTGTGGATTAAGAGGTGAGTGATTTAAGGGGTATGGGTTAAAGCTCCTTTAAGCCCATACCAATCACTTTTAACCCATACTTGTGAGTTGGATGATGAGATATATTGCAAGACATTATTTCATTAATTGATAAAGTCACAAAAAAACTCACAAAAACCTCTCTTTCTCTCTCATTGTGGCCGGCCACCTTGGTGTTCTTCCTCCATCTTGCTCTCTTGTTCTTCATTTAATTGTTCTAGTAGGCAATTAAGTGAAGGATCTTGAAGATCATTCTCTTGGTGTGGACTTGCTTTAGAGAAGAAGATCCGAACGTTCTTCTTTATCGATTCAAACAAGACTTAAAGGTAAATATCTTGTGGAATAGATTTTGCTTTGGGATTTAATGGTTTAAATGTTCTTGGACAAGGTTTGGAGTAGATTATCTTTTATTGCTTCCGCTATCTCGATGACGATCTAGAACGCTCCAAAACCCTACACTCATTTGTTATTACTCGAGTACAACAACACGATTATATGCATCATTTTGGTTTCATAAACTTATTGTTCGATTAGTTGACTATTGAAGTCCGTTAAGCTTTTATTATTTGGGTTGAAAGTGGAATTAGTTGATGATTAGAGTGGCTCTCGTTGGGTCTCATACTTGAAATTGTAGGAGTTAAGGCCAGTGTAGAGACCGTCGTCCATTTCATGAGTAACTTGTCTCCTGTCGGTGAGAACGTCACGTTGAGTGTAGGAGAAGGGAACGTCACAAGAAGCGGTGGTGGCTATAAGACTCACTTTGACTTTGCTCATGGGAGGCACCACTACCTTGTACACCGTATCCACCTCGTTTGTTTTCTCATCAATTCCTCCCCATTCGTACGTTCCACTAAATTCTGCGGATATTTCAACTTGTCCATCCGCTATTATCGGAATGCCTGTTTGAATTTTGGTCTTGACGCCCAGTTTGAGCGACAAGCTGGACTTCCAACTCTTTGTTTTCTTTTCGGTGTGCTTGAGCGTGACCTCCTGGCTGGCAGGCTGTGTGTTCCTGTTGTAGGCATCACTTGTGGTCATGATTTCGACCTTTTGGTCGTACATCCTGGCATCGCCGAGCCGGAAATTGACGTTGTAGATCTCCCTGGAAATAACAAGCTCCTCAACCTCCAGTTTCGCCTCATTCACGATTGTGGTGACGGCAGCGTTTAAACAGCTTGTCATTCCGTCAGTAGTGAGCCTCTGGCAGAAATTCTGGTTGCCCCAGTTGCGGAGAGCAATGGTATTGTTTCCAACCTTGACGGCCGAAAACAGAATGTCCAGGTTGTTGTTGGAGGTGTCGTCGCAGTCGGCCCAGATCCAGTTAGGGCTGCGCCTCCAGAACTTGTTGGAGTAGTCGGATTTGATGCAGACCCTCCCATCGGGTGTCGTGAAGATTTGGTGTCCCACACTCGGGTCCCCCACATCGTTACCTGAGAACTGAAGATAGGGGTGAGTGTCCCACATGACTCGGAGGTAGCGCCCGTTGTCGCCTTTGAACGCCACGTGTTTGGGCAAAACCAAGAGTGATTCCCAGTCAGCGAATGCGAGGACATCACACTCCTCTCTGTCGGTGGTGGGCGCGGCTGCGTATAAGCAGTCGGAAAATAGTGGGTCGGCTCTCCATAAGCAGGCGTAGTGGCCAAGCTGGACATGCAAAAGCCGGACGTCATTGGTCAACATTGCTGGATGTGGCGGAACCCCAAGTACATACTCAAACGCATCAACGAATTCAGGCTTGAACAAAGTGCAAGACCATTTGGATTGGTTCTCCTCCGGCTCGTTTGCCCCAGCAGTAATCCACATGCTACTCTCGGACAACCTTGTCAAGTACTTGTTGTTGTAACAGCATCTCAGGTGCACTAGCCCTCCGCCTGTCTTTGCGTGCTCCACTTGAAACTTCACATATGGGCTCACGGCCTCCGGGCCCGAGAACTGGACAAACCCATGCACCTGCCCGTCTTCGTGTACATACCGTAGGTACTGTTTATTGTATTTCGAATGCAGCACAACGTACCTTGGCAGCGACATGCTTCTTAATTCACTGATTGATTGATTTCTCTACAAAAACAAAAACAATTAATTAATATCGATCATATAACACTTGCGTAATTATTAGTAACTGTACGTCGTATCAAAAAAAAGAAATTACCACGTGATGAGAAAAGGATGAGAGGGTTGGATGTGATTTATATAGGAGGAGAATCGTTCATGAAGCCAAAAAGTTGTCACGTGATGATATGATATGCATGCAAAGTTCACAGATGTCATCGGGATTTCAAATTACCACTGCATGCAAGTCGACTTGTCCAAATATTACTACAACTCAAATGCAGCTGCACTAAATTTTTATAAAGTACATGAGAGGCAACAGCTGTGGAAAAAGGAATCTTATTATAATGTTACACGGCCAAACTCATCATGCATGTGATCTACCGTTCCATTTGTCATTTTTCCCAACTGATTACCTCAATCATCAGTGCAGGGCCGGCCCTAGAAAATTAGGGGCCTAAGGCGAAAATTTAAAACGAGGCCTTTCTTATAAATGCAAAATTTAAGATAGGATATGTTGTTCCATTAAATGTATACTTGAAGATGCAAAAAAATAGTAAAAGTCATACGAGGAAATGAATTAATAAAACAAAAAAAAAAGATCAATCATTATGAATATGAATAGGAAATTCCGAATAACAAAAAAAATCAGTAATAATTATAAAAAAAAACCCTAGATCAAGTATCAATTAATTAATATCAGTAAGAATCGGAAATTCTCAATAACCTAAAAATCCCCATTCGGAATAAAAAAATCATCAATCGAAAATTCTAAAACATTTACACTTGAAATCAGAAATCCTCAATCGAAAATCCTAAAAAATTACTCCCGAAATCAATTCCTAACCTCAACTTTTCATAACCCGTTCAGTGAGTGAGTGGAACTCGAATTTTATTTGAGATGATATTTGAACACAACTCATGAAATTGCAGTGAATAAAATCAAATTATTTCAGATATTTATAGAAAAATTGAAGTTAGGGTTTCTTATAAAACTTATCTCAATAGACACAAGAGAATGAACGGAATCAACACATAGTTCCTCTCATTCTTCTCCACAGAGTCGTTGCCCCGTTGTTGTTGCTGCCTCGTTTCTCCATGTTGACGACCTGACTTCGGTGCCATCGTTGGTTCGGCTTCAACCTCGTTCAGAACAACTACTCGTCGACTCTTTGTGTTTATATTTTGCACTTCCCACTTTTTATTTATTGATAATAATAATTATTAGGGACCCTAAGTATTAATTAGATTTGCTGAAATTTTGGACTTTAAAATAATTGTGTCTATTTTGATATAATGATGATATTGGGCTCAATTTTGGGGCCTATCCTCTCCATTTAATGATTAATGTTGATGAGATTTTGAGTTTCAAGAAATTAAGTTTAGTATAATATAATGATATTGAACTCAATTTTGGGGCCAGTCTTTCTTGCCTTATAAACGGGCCGGCCCTGCATCAGTGTAATGTAGTTTTGAATCAAATTAATCTTCATACTTCATGATTAAATGCAATGCATATGATTGATCCCTCTCTACCACCATTTCTTCGCTGCAAATCTAGGAAATGAGTGCTCTATTAGTTAATTGCTTTCATACATGTTGCGCAGGCTTTATGAATATTAATTGTCCAACAACCATGCATTTTAATTCAAAGAAGCGATGCAAATGGGAAGATTCGAAATTGAGTAGTTGTGTGGAAGTAGGAAGCAAACATGGGACTGCCACGTGCCAACCCCATGTTCTTCTTTATATATAATAATAATTGATTGTAAAAATCCCAAATCTGGCATACAAATCTAAGGCTTTTACAGCGCGCTCCTATTAAGGATTTTATACCCACTATTAATTATTTTTCCATGAACAACACTAGATATTAGCTTGACCGTGGTTGACACCGCTTATTCTCTAGCTTCAAACTATACATTCCCGACATGACATTTCTTTTTGAATTTTTGTTTCAAATTAAGTTTTGAATTTATTTTAATCTTTTCTTGATTTTTTTTTCTTTACTTTAGTAACATATGAATAAACATTGAGGAAAACAAGTTTTGAAAACATTAGTGAAACCTTTTGGTTCAAATAAAACTCAGGCTAGCCAAAACATTTGTGCAACATCCATTGCTATACATGTTTTACAAAACTTATATTTGTCCCCATCACTCATAAAACAACTAAGCAATGATGCAAAGGGTTCAAATTAATGTTGGATGTAAGAAAGAAAAAATTTGGCACATTGGCTTGTAATGTATGATTCATTAAATCAGTTTTTTGACTAAAATTAGATACTATAGAATTCAAATGTAAAGGTAGGCTCTTTGGCTCAAATGGTTCAAAGATGGCTTATTGTCACGTCCCGAATAATTTATTCCAAATATTCGCGGTACGTGCGGCACTTAGTCACGTGTGCAACTCGTATGCTCGTGCTAAGTCAGCCTTTACGCTTGCAAAATATTTGCAAGTAGTGTGGAAGCGTTACTCGAATCGTATTCGATATGAGGCAAGATGGAAGTGTGGGAAAAGTTTCTCGATTTATGGTTTATTAAGCAAATGGGAGAACTATACAAGTTGGAGTACAAGAATGTGGAGCTTTTGTTCATGCCCCAAATGAGTTCCTACACCTCTATTTATACCTAAAACATGACATATCAGACGGTTAGGATTCAACCAAATGGACGGCAAAGATTGGTCTTCTAGAGGGTTCCATCTAAATATCTAGGATTTTTCTATGGAACCTTCTAGAATTATAAACATCTCGACTATTCTAGAGAGTTCCACAAAACTCTCCAATTTTGGGCCATTCTCCAAGATTCTAGAGAATTCCGCCCAAGCCCATTAATTTGGGCCTCTTATGCCATTTGGGCCGCAAGTCCAAAACCCACGAATAAGCCCAAATACATACAAATCCGTCCAAATGGCACTCGTAGAGCCCATACCTGGACGAAAACGTCCACGGATTCGAGTCAACTCTCTCGGTCCATGACATCCTCCCCTGCCCATTCCGTCGACGTCCTCGTCGACGTCCTCGTCGACCTACCTTGGTTGTCCATATGGGAGAGATTTGCGAACATTTCCTTGTTCGCCGCGAGCACTTCTTCACCCGTGTATGCTTTCCGGTTCTCACTGCTGGAGGAATCGTCTGTTGACCCCTGTCTTGATGCAAGCCTTCATCCTCCTGCGATGTAGGCCTACTCGGCGCAGTCCGTCGCGCCAGCTGCGAACAGTCCGTCGTCCGCAAGTGCTTCCCAACACTCCTAGTTGGAGGATTCTCCCTTGAACCCTTTGCTGGTGGCCTCGCCCCTACTCCCATGTTATGCGCACCCTTGCGCTCACGCCCCATGCGTGCATGCTTCTCAATCCGTTGAGAAGCCTCCGACACTTTCCATCGTGTCTCGCATCCCGGTGGCTCCGTGCCAAACTCTAGCTCTTGCGCCTTCTTGCGTTTACGCCTCTTGCGGATGTGCTCCTCATTCCGTCGAGAAGCGTTAGGCACAATCCGTCGTGCCCGTGGACAACCTTTCATCCTCTTGAAATCCTCAGTTCGTCGAGGAGTTTCATTAAGCAACTCCATTTTTCGTTTGACGTCCTGCGTTGCCTCATCCCTTGGCTTTTCTCTTGCAGAATCGTCGCTTGTCTGCACCATTGACCCTAGGTGAAGACACTCCACATTGGTTGTTTGCTGATTTGGTTCCTCCTTCGTGAGCATCCTAGCTAACCTGGCACGCATTGGACAGTTCATCGCCACATGCTCCCCATCGCATATGAAGCACCCCGAATGTCCCTTCGTTCGTTTATGCTTCCCCAAGCATGAGTGTCCTTCCGATGGACTTCTCGGACGACTGCGCTTGCTACTTCCCTCGTAACTTTGCGCCTTGTAGAACCTCCAATCTGCGCGTGCCTCCTCCAACTGCTCCTTCATTACTGCAAGCTGACCCTCAAAGCTTGCTCGGAGCAGGCCGAGTGCGTCTACGAGTCGTGCCTCAAGCGCAACCTGATCATGTCGTAAGGAGTCGCGGATGTCCCATACCATGCCACGAACCTCCTCCAGTTGCGTCTCCAATGAAGCCTCGAGCCCATTGACACATTTACTTAGCTCACCAAGATTTCCCATACAATCCGCGAGCTCTTGCTCGACCATGTAAAGCCTATCCAAGGAATCTCCCATGCCAAGGCGAAGCTTGGCCAAGATCGAATCATGTGCGCAGAATTTTGTTGTGGACTTACCTCGCACGCCTATTGTGCTTGGTTGCGCCTCGATCTCCCGCTCAAACGCTGCAACATCCACCTCCATTAACGCCATGTCGTTGCCTTCGCTTTATTGAACGCGCCTCTGATACCACTTGTCACGCCCCGAATAATTTATTCCAAATATTCGCGGTACGTGCGGCACTTAGTCACGTGTGCAACTCGTATGCTCGTGCTAAGTCAGCCTTTACGCTTGCAAAATATTTGCAAGTAGTGTGGAAGCGTTACTCGAATCGTATTCGATATGAGGCAAGATGGAAGTGTGGGAAAAGTTTCTCGATTTATGGTTTATTAAGCAAATGGGAGAACTATACAAGTTGGAGTACAAGAATGTGGAGCTTTTGTTCATGCCCCAAATGAGTTCCTACACCTCTATTTATACCTAAAACATGACATATCGGACGGTTAGGATTCAACCAAATGGACGACAAAGATTGGTCTTCTAGAGGGTTCCATCTAAATATCTAGGATTTTTCTATGGAACCTTCTAGAATTATAAACATCTCGACTATTCTAGAGAGTTCCACAAAACTCTCCAATTTTGGGCCATTCTCCAAGATTCTAGAGAATTCCGCCCAAGCCCATTAATTTGGGCCTCTTATGCCATTTGGGCCGCAAGTCCAAAACCCACGAATAAGCCCAAATACATACAAATCCGTCCAAATGGCACTCGTAGAGCCCATACCTGGACGAAAACGTCCACGGATTCGAGTCAACTCTCTCGGTCCGTGACATTATGGATTCTTCTTCCAAGTGATCACCTATTCTTGCCCAATTTTGCCTCGAAGAGTCTAGCCGCTAGTTCTAGAATTGATTCTCTAGGCAGGAATCAAGGCATGGTTTCAAGATATACGATGAATTAAATGAGACCGGGTCAAGAGTAGATATTCGATTCACAAATGAATGTATTTATAGGCAATCAAATCAAACATATATAACAAGTAGCAATATCCTCATTGAAAAGCTACCATCTACTCAAAAAAATTTCAAAACTATCATGTGAGCAAGCAAACATGCAACATCCTAAAAATCGTCCACTAAGCAGCCACCAATCCTAAAATCAACAACTAGCAGCAGAAAATTCCTAAGTAAAATCAATAATGAAACAAATATACAAAATTATAAAACAATAAGTTGTACAAATATCAAATAAAATTGTACATGCAAAATGTGTGTTTAAACGCACATCACACTTAGGCTTTAACTGATCCATTGGCTCAATAAACTCGATTGTGGTGTGTGCAAAGTACACACCACACTTAGGTCCTTCATTAGGCCTAAGTACAATAAAAAGAAATGAGGTGTGTACGAAATACACACCACACTTAAGAGTTAACCAAGTCCTAAACTCTACTAAATACAAGACTCAACAAAACTATTTACAAAATAATGATTTTCTTTTTCATCTTTTAAGATCAACAACTTTGTTCTAAGACTCCAAGTGTTCACGCTCATGACAAATTGTAACATGTAGGAAAATCATTCAAAGTTAGTAAAATATTTACAAATGTTTTCAACATGAATATTTACAATAAAATGCGGCCAAGACTTCATGAAGTATAGGAAACACAAGTAAAGGACAGATAGTACCTGTGTCAAGCGGCCTTTTGTCTCATATCTCAACGTTTTGTTGGGGTTTGGGGATCTCATGCATGGCAGGAGAAATAACATAACAAAAATTTAACCTCAAACCCTAGCAAGGATCTACTGCATGTTTAAGCTTAATTGATGAAAGGGTTAGATCTTCAATTTATCTCTTGTAGATCCGGCCTTATCCAACCTTTGAGAGTGCACATGTTCTTCACGAATCGATCGAAAGTGTCTCCTTCGGGATGAGCTCTCTACCGGTATCCACACGAGCAAGTCTTGATCGAAATTTGACGAAGAAAAATCTACTAGAGTTGTTATTCTCAAATCAGATCTAATTAGATGATGATAAAATCAGATCTGAAACCGAAGCAACATATTTATAGGCTTGGGGTTTGGATCTTTATTTCCAATAAAGTCCTATTTAACTTAGAATTCCTAATTCAGAAAATACCCTAAAATTCGTGCTCCCACTTGCCTCTTCCTTTAAGGTTTCAGATTTCATAATCCAAACTGAAATAGGAAAATCTACATTGAGACATGTGGCTATCGCCACACCCCTTATGGCGATCGCCACATATGTTGTGGCGATTGCCACTCCCTCTGGGTGGCGATGGGTTGCTAACTCCTCCTTTTCTCCACGGGCCTTGTTGGTCCATTTGGCTTCGGGCTTGCTCTTTGTGTGTGACCTTGTAGGCTCATGATTACATTGGAAAATGACCCTAATCTCTATTCGGTCCATTCATCATAAGTGGTCTCTAGTAAGGCATTATGATTACCTAATGGTCATGATGATCGGTGATTCGATTTAACCATTTGTAGCAGTTATCACAATCCCTTTGTCACTAGATATCTTGTTTGAACATAAGTCATAGAAAACTCACCCTTATATATTCAAACCTGTTTCTTGATCCCGAGATGACTGAATATGATAACTTTTTATCATTGGTGCGGCTGCACACTTTATTTCAGTCTTTCTCATAAAGAGGCCTAAACGGATATTGTTCCACTAGTATGTGAGGGACAAATCCCTTGACCGTCAACTGTATTCCTCATATAGCCGATCGCATAGCCAATCATACCTCTATTGTAGCCATTTACGAACAACGTAGAAGAGTATGTCAAACTATAAGAGTTTCCATATAGAAATCCACAAAGACTCCAAATTATATAAGGATTTAATGATGGTACGACAACTGAGAATGCTTATGACTTAATCTATAACACATTTCTCAGGTCGTCAGAATACCATTCTTCCAAAATGATATCTATAATTTTGGCTAAGTAACTCTGTACACATGATCAGTAGAGAGTGATCATCAGTCATCCTCATACTAGTCGCTTTATATATGATGACATATATGTAGCTTATTCACTAGAGACCTGCTAAGTATAATATGTAGCAATATCGATTGTCGTGTCTAAGGGTTATAGCTACCATGTCACAGATAACGTTAGGTTTAGGTCAAAATCGGATATTGATTATAATGTAATCACAAAGACTCTTCGGTGTAAGGATACAATGACAAATTATGACAATTGAATATGCTCATGAGAAAATCTATGCCCCATATTCAGGTCGGGTTGTCCAATATCATCCCCCAGATGATATCTATATCTGACTCTGGCAATCCCCTTGCATATGATCAGTAAAGCATGATCATAAAGAGCCATCCTCATACTGGTCGCTTCAGATGAAGTTTACTTGACCAAGGACCTGTTAAGTATAATTCATACAGATCTACAGTTCTACTATTAGTGATGACACATTCAATGATGTAAATCAAATTATGCTTAACTTATTACTACAACACATTAGTAATAAAAATGTCGATTTTATTTCATTACCAATGATGATTACATAAACATAGACATAAGTAGTATTGGTCTAGGGCAAAAATCCTACAGTGTCAGACCCTAGGATCCGCCACGTCATCACCTAAGAACTTGAGGTAGGGGTGGCTGTCCCATATGGCTTGAGGTAGCGGCCGTTGTCGCCTTTAAACGCCACATGTTTGGGCATAACTAGGAGCGATTCTCAATCCTAGAATGGGAAGGTACTGCGATGATTTGGGTCGTAAGGACCTTGATCGATCGTCCATAACATAAGCAGTCGTTGTATGGTAGTGGGGTCCCGAGAGAGCACATGTGGCTTGAACAGAGTGCAAGACCATTGGTTCGGTCCTCGTCGGGCTCATCGACCCCGACACAGATCCACAGGTCATCACCGTCACCTCTTGTTCTCAGATACTTGTTGTTGTAGCAGCATCTTAGGTGGACCAGCCTGCTCTCTGTCTTGGCCTGCTCCACTTCAAACTTTGAATATGGGCTGATTTATAGCTTCCGTGCCCGAGAACTGAACCAACCCATGAGTCTCGCCATCAACTTGGGAAGAGACATCTGTCACAACAAATATAGGCAATTAATTACATTCGATATATAGTACTCTGTATAGTATGAAAGATGAAAGAAATATGCCTTGATCAAACAAATAGCATCTGATAATAATGATGAAGAGAGAGGATGAGAGGTGATTTATATAGGGACTGAAATTCTGTTACGTAGCAGGGACAAGATGTCGAACACAATATTGTAACGATTGGTTCGAAAACTTGCTTAATCACAGTTTATGGACTATAAATAATAAAGTAGTAAATAGAAGAAACACAATATGTTTACCCAGTTCGGTGAATCCGCACCTACGTCTGGGTGCACTTTGCTAGTGGAAGGTTTTCATTATTCGGTAGTCAACAGTACAATTTCAAGCATCAACTAGCTATCACACAAGCTATTGTCCTAAGCTACTAGAGATCTCACCGTGAACAACCTCGGCCAGGGACTCCCCCTGTCTTTGAGTTCCTCTCAATTCCACCCTTCGAGCAGGCCTATGCTTGGTTGTGTTGTCGTCGACAATCTTCTTCGTGAGTTCTTCAATCATGAACAAAACCCAATAGATTACATACACTCAAATCTTCTCGACTTGATGTATGCAATCGACAAGGTCCTCTCTAAATTGATCATCCTCTTAACCCGCTAGTCGTACACGGTTAAGAGCTATGAGAATTTAGCACAGAGAAATGATTGAGTTGCTAAGGGGGTAGCGCTTGCGTTTATAACAAATCCTATTGCTTAATCAGATTCTTATTCCGATTAGGAAGTCTCTTACCGCCTTGCGTTTCTGGCGAGTGACAAGTTGGCGTTGCCGCCTTCATTAAACCTTGCTTGTGTGTCTTTCTTCCAGTTGGACCTTGCCTAATTCATCCATTGTCTTTATTCCTTTGCGCGTGGAGCTTCTGCTCAAAACAGGAAGTATTCGATATCTTGCCTAATCTTGCGAGTATCATGTTGCAACATGTAGTTGTTAGAGTTATGCCCCAGTCCAATATATAAGTGATCTACAGATGTAATGTTTTATCATCTTTCCGAATAAATAAATCGGCATATATTACTAATGTGTTGTAGTAATATATCGAATGTAATTTGATCTATGTCATTATGTGTGTAACCACTAATAGTAGATCTATAGATCAGAAAGAATTACATTTGATGAGTCCCTGATCAACTAAACTTCTTTAAGAAGCGATCAGTATGAGACTAACTCCTTGTGATCACGCTCTACTGATCATGGCAAAGTATGTGCCGGAGTTATATCATAGATACCATCAGGTCGATGATATCGGACAACACGATTGTGAGTATGCTGCATAGATCCAGTCATGAGATACTCACATATCGTAACTTGTCATTATATCCTAAAACCAAGGAGTCTTTGTGTACACTATGTAACGAATACCTAAGTTTGACCTAGTCTAACGTTATCTGTAAAAGGGTAACTATAACGGCTTCGATTGGCTTTGGCATTTATTGCACTAGTGAACTCGAAAGGCGTCTAAGGAATTTATCACTCATACTTCGGTATGAGAAAGATATCCGTTTAGGCCACTTTATGAGTATGACTGAAGAAAGAGCATGGCCATGCAGGTGGTACCTTAGTATCAGTTTTCAGTCATCTCAGATATCAAGAAACAGTGATTGATAAATTAGGATGACCATTCTATAACTATTGATCAATCTGGATATCGGTTTGATAAAAGGACAGTGACATGTACGATAACAGGTTAAATCGAATAATCGATAATCACAAATATTGGATAATCATAATGTCTTGCTAGAGGCCACTTCTGATGGAAAGGGTAAAATAGTAATTTTACCAGTCTGCCAATTATTCGTGAGCCTAGAGGGTCACACGCATTAAGCACGATACATGAAAACAATTATGGATGAGAATTGAGAACAATTCAGTAGTTTTCTGGCCTAAGGTTTTAACCAGACGGTTGAAGAAATCAATTCGAGGAAATTGAGCCGTTTTGACTAAACCGAAATTAGAACTCAAGTTAATGGGTTTAATTTGGGTTTTAGTTAAACGGGCTTAAAGCCCATTTAGGGATTTAAGATAAGAGAGGGATCAAATGCAAAAAGGAAAGAATAAAGGGATAGATAATGCAATTTTAATTTTGAAATTCAATTTAATTTCAAATTAAAAATCACATAATATCTATTCAATTATCTCTTGAATTTTTTAGCAACTTCCCCTTCTTTCTCTCTCCCTTATTGCCGAAATCTCTCCCTCTCTCTTCCTTCATTGTTGCTCTTGTTTTCTCTCAAAATTTCTAGCAAAATATTGAGTGAAAAATCATTTCGGTTGTGGTGCTTGTGTGGACTTGATAGAGAGAACACTACACTTGTGTTTTTGTCGATTACAAGAGGTAAATATCAGATTTATATTTATGTTTATAACATGTTCAAATGGCATTAAGATCTTAGCTTTTTACGATCACCACGGTTACATAAAGTCCGCTGCTTGATATTCATCGTTTGGAACCCGTGGTGATCTCTTTCAGTAGTCTGACATCTTGACTTCGCACTAAAAAATATGCCATTACTAAACGTAGTAACAATCTCCCCCTTTGGAAAAGTTTTAGGCAAGAACTTTTTGACGATGAGCTTTGGGCGAGCACCGTTTCTGGCTAGCAGCGTCTTCAGCATCTTTAGGCGAGCACTGTTTCCGAATGGTCGTTTCAGCCGTTATTTAGTAAAGCGTCTTTTTGTAGCAAGGTTGCAACATGTTGTGACACATGTTACGCAATTCGTCATATAACATGGGGTAACATGTCCTGACACATGTTCCATCATGTTCTTCATCTTCATGATATCTTCTGTAGCAAGACACATAACACGTGGTAACATGTCATGACACATGTTCCATCATGTTTGAGAAACAAGACACCAAAATTTTTGAATGACCTGAAACTGCCTTACCTAATATATGCCCCTGACTGCCTTAAAAATGGAAAAAGGGAAACATCAAAGAAGGGTTTGACAAACCACAAATAAAAACCAGCTCTAAACATAATCAAACTAACCCCTACCCGTGGGGCAAAATTCAAGCTCCACCAAGGGGCAAAATATTCAAGTAGTTAACCCGGACAATCCCCGGGGATTCAAATGTTTTAACAAGAATTAAGATAAGTTTTTTCCTCCATCAAAGAGTTGTTAGAGTTATACCCAAGTCCAATATAAAAGTGATCTACAGATGTAATGTTTTATCATCTTTCCGAATAAATAAATCGGCATATATTACTAATGTGTTGTAGTAATATATCGAATGTAATTTGATCTATGTCCTTATGTGTGTAACCACTGATAGTAGAACTATAGATCAGAAAGAATTACATTTTATGAGTCCCTGATCAGCTAAGCTTCTTTATTAAGCGATCAGTATGAGACTAACTCCTTGTGATCATGCTCTACTGATCATGGCAAAGTGCATGCCGGAGTTATATCATAGATACCATCAGGTCGATGATATCGGACAACCCGATTGTGAGTATGCTGCATAGATCCAGTTATGAGATACTCACATATCGTAGCTTGTCATTATATCCTAAGACCAAGGAGTCTTTGTGTACACTATGTAACGAATACCTAAGTTTGACCTAGTCTAACGTTATCTGTAAAAGGGTAACTATAACGGCTTCGATTGGCTTTGATATTGATTGCACTAGTGAACTCGAAAGGCGTCTGAGAGATTTATCACTCCTACTTCAGTATGAGAAAGATATCCGTTTAGGCCACTTGATGAGTATGACTGAAGAAAGAGCACGGTCGTGCAGGTGATACCTTAGTATTAGTTTTCAGTCATCTCAGATATCAAGAAACAGTGATTGATAAATTAGGATGACCATTCTATGCCTATTGATCAATCTGGATATCGGTTTGATAAAAGGACAGTGACATGTACGATAACAGGTTAAGTCGAATAATCGATAATCACGAACATTGGATAATCATAATGTCTTGCTAGAGACCACTTATGATGGAAAGGGTAAAATAGTAATTTTACCAGTCTACCAATTGTTCGTGAGCTTAGAGGGTCACACGCATTAAGCATGATATATGACAACAATTATGGATGAAAATTGAGAACGATTCAGTTGCTTTCTGGCCTAAGGTTTTAGCCAAACGGTTGAAGAAAGCAATTCGAGGAAATTGAGCTGTTTTGTCTAAACCGAAATTAGAACTCAAGTTAATGGGTTTAATTTGGGTTTTAGTTAAACGGGCTTAAAGCCCATTTAGGGATTTAAGTTATGAATGGGAAAAAATGCAAATAAGAGATTATGAAGGATAGATATGCAATTTTAATTTGAAATTCAATTTTAATTTTCAAATTAAAATCACATAATATCTTCCATTATCTTCTCTAACTTTCAGCAACTAATTCCCTCATCCTCTCCCCTCCATTGCTGAATTCTCTCTCCCCTCTCATCCTCCATTGTTGTCGACCTTCTCTCAAAATTCATAGCAAAATTTTGAGTGAAAACTTTCTTCGGTTGTGGTGCTTGTGTGGACCTAATAGAGAAACACTAAGCTTGTGTTTTCATCGATTAGAAGAGGTAACTTTCAGATTTAATATATATATATATATATATATATAACATGTTGAATTTACATTAAGATCATAGCTTGCATCGATCACCACGGTCACATAACGTCCGCTGCATGATATTTATCGATTGGAACCCGTGGTGATCTCTTTCAGTGGTATCAGAGCCATGGCTGTTATGTATTCTTCTACATGTTTAAATCTGATTTTTTTTGAGTTTATATGTGTTCATCACCTTAGCATGCATGTGAATCGAATTTTTTTTTCATATTTGATTGATTTTGAAAAATTGGAAAATATTTTTTTTTGGTGTTTCGAGTTAGCCATGGCCGACCAGGTCGAGACACTTGGTGGACCATAGAATGCCCTAGGGCAGACCATGGTCAGCACCAAGGGCCGACGAGGGTCGCCTACGGGCGACCATGGTCGCTGCCGCGGGCGACCACGGTCTGCCCACGCGGGCGACCATGGCAGCCCGTGAGGGCCACAATGGTTGCCTCGCGGGTGACCAGGATCTGCCCTAGGGGCGACCATGGCTGCCCTCGCGGGCTACCATGGTCGTTCCCGTGGCCGACCACGGTCAGCCCTGCGGGCGACCTCGGCAGCCCTCACGGGCCACCGTGGTAGCCTCCGCGGGCGACCTCGGTTGAGCCAGTTCGGCTCGACCAGATTCGAGCTGAATCGACTGGTTTGCGAGAATATTTGGAAATCCTAAAAATTTAATTTTCAGATTTGGTTCGGTTTCGATAAACCAGCGAGAACCGGTTCAAAATTTAATTAATTAATTAAACCGTCCAGTTTCGATAAACCGAAATTTTTCCACACTTAAGAAAGATAAAATTTGGAAATTTTATTTGTTTGATAAGCATGTTTATTGTATACATGATCTTTGATAACATGATGTTTTCCACATGATGCTAGCTAAGCCCTTTAGAATTGCATTTTAATTTCGGTTTTGCAACCTGCGTGTTGCTTAATTTTGGGTTGTAGTAAATACGGCATGCGTGTCGTGATTTGTATTTCATTTTATTTATTTAAATTTGTAATCACGAAGACCGACACAAGAATCAAGTCAAGAGGAAGACTCGGATTGGAGGAGGCTCGAAGCCAGTGGGAGTTCACGAGAATGGAGCAAGTTTGGATCTTGAAGACCATGTCTTTAGGATCAGTTTTGCTAGATTCTTAGGAACTTAATATGGGCTTAGCTATGCATGTATTTGGCGTTACATTTATATGTTTGAATGTATGATAATTTAAATATATAAGTTCATGTATGATTTGCTATCACCCACATGCAAAGATTAAAATCGGAATTTAATCAGACTCGCATGTAACCTGCTAAGGGATCATCTTTGCATGGATTTGCAATCGATAATTCCAGATTAAGATTGTATCGATATGCAATCAGACTTTTATAATTCACTTAAACGCAAATAATTACAAGTCAAGCGTGATACCATCCAAGTTTGGGCACTCAAAAGGGCTTTGACCCTATGGATGTCGGTACGCCTCCGCGTAACATTCATAGAGAAAAGGTCTGGATGAGATGGGTAGTTCTGTGTGGGTGCGTGCGCCTCTGCGTAATAGCCACATTAGTTCTATCCATAGTTCAAGCTTGGTAGACTTGTCTACGATTGTCAGCTATGGCTGACCTAGGGTATCAGTATAGGGTATGTCGTGTACTTTTAGTACACACCCTAGCCAGGAATTACATGGTTTTGTAAATGGATGTATTCCTACCTTGATGCTCTCATTTGGAGCAGTGAGCCTCAAGTGTTAGAATCAGACAAGTGTTTTATAACTTAATCTCCAACTTGAATTTTAATTAATTTCACCATGTAGAACTAAACGGCAAACACAACACAAAGGAGTAATAGCGCACTGAGAGTCTAGATTGAGGACAGACTCAAGAGCGTGAATTACTCAGATTGGAATAGAAACTTGAGGCTTGCACTCTAGCATGAACGCAAGTAGTATATCCTTACCAAGGAACCTCCTGCTAAGCCACCGCTGAACACCGTAGGGCACTAAGGATACTTATCAAAGTTCCTTAGTAACCAAATTGACGTGTCATGCATTATGGTGGGCAGTAGGATGCCAGAGTTACAGAAGCAGTTCAGGAACATTTCAGATGACCCTTATACCTGTAAGGCAGAGGTCAAGGAAATGTTCAATGAGAAAGCTCGTATCGAAAGATATGATACTTTCATAGAACTTAACTCCTGCAAGCTTAAGGCTGGAGCCCTGTTAGTCCCCATGTCACGAAGATTTAATGTCTTCAGGAGCATCCAACCAGACTCGGTTTTGATGATCAGGTGGAAATGGCTGCGGATTTTATGTTGCAGTCACTTCCAGATACATATAGTGATTTCATAGTAAACTACAATATGCATGACATGGACAAGTCCTTAATAGAGCTTCATGGGATGCTTGTGACCGTTGAAAAGAACCTCAAGGGCAAGACCAAGGAGGTCTTTCTGGTCAAAAAGAAGATCAACTTCAACAAAGCCGATCAGGGTAAGGGTAAGGTTCCTAGGCACCTTGCAGGGAAGATCAGATACCCCAAACGTCCAAAAGTTCGAGCAGCTCTCAAAGCTGCTGTGAAAACTAAGGACAAAATGAAGGAGGTATGCTATCACTACAATAAGCCAGGACACGGGAATAAGGGATTGTAAACAAATACAAGGATCACGTGAAGAAGAGTGGGTATCCACGTCTTCAGGATCAGATATTTACGTTGGTAATCTTAATCTGTATAACGTAAATAAGAAAAGGCTTAAATTTGATGATTTAAACCAAGTTATAAACTGGCATTGTCATTTAAAGCACATAGGCGAGAAACGCATTTCAACACTTCACAAGTGTGGACTTTAAGTCCGTTTGAATTCACTCAAACTGAAAGATGAAAGTCTTGCCTAATGAGTGAGAAACGCATTTCTACACTTCACAAGTGTGGACTTTTAAGTCCGTTTGAATTCACTCAAACTAAAAGACGCAAGTTTCGCCTAATGGGCAAATTGACAAAGGCACTTTTCACATGTTTATGTGAAAGGCGATTGACTTGTTAAGTCTAATACATTCCGACGTATGTGGACCTATGAGTACTCAGGCCAGAAGAGATTTCAACTTATACTTGACTCTGGAAACGGTCGCATTCATTTTGAATCGTGCTCCGATGAAGACAACGATAGTACACCTTGTGACAGTCATTCTGTCTCCCATTACTGTGGATGTGTGTGCCTCCGCGTAGTATTCATTGGGATGTGAGCTGAATAAGGTAATCAGTTCTATATGGATGCGTGTGCCTCCACGTAGTAGCCAAATAAGAGCTGGACCCGAGTCGCAGAAGGTACACCACATCACACTCATTACGTCTCCTGTTACTGTGGATGCGTGCGCCTCCGCGTAGTATTCATTGGGATGGGAGCGGGATGAGATGGGCAGTTCTATTTGGATGCGTGCGCCTCCGCGTAGTAGCCAAATAAGAAATGGATCATAGTTATATATGGTGTGGGAAACATCCTAGTATGTTTTTCCTAAAAGATTTGGGTAGCAGAGATGCAGGCATCCAAATCAGACAAATGTGTCTTCGTAAGGTATCCTTAAGAAACTAAGAGATACAACTTCTATATACCCAGTGAGTACAAAGTCTTTGTTGCTCGAGGAGGGGTATTTTTGGAGAAATATTTTATTTCCAAAACAGCTAGTGGGAGTCCCGTGCATCTCGAAGAAATTCGAGAGGATACGGAACAACCTGAAGCAATTCAGGAGCCTGCTATGCAAGATGTAGAAGTACTGGAGCCTCAGATGGTCGTAGATGAAGAATCAATCCCTGCAGAAATTCCAGATGGTCAAAGAAGGTCTGAAAGATCTCGTCATGTTCCAGACAGTTATGGCTTCAAAGCCACTTAGGGAAATGACTTGATGATTGTGGATCAGGATGATCCAGAAACCTTAAAACAAGCTTTGACCAGTTCACACTCCGAAAAATGGCAGAACGCCATGAATGAGGAAATGAAACCCATGTAAGACAACCAAGTCTGGTGCTTGGTTGATCAAACCTCTGGGATAAAACCCATCGGTTCTGAGTGGGTCTATAGGATCAAGACCGACATGGATGGAAATCCTCAGACCAATGAGGCTAGGATGGTTGTCAAAGGTTATCGTCAGATTCAATGCATGTATTATGATTACACCTTTTCACCAACAACAATGGTCAGATTGATCCGGATTATTCTTAGCCATAACTATGGCAGATGGATGTCAAAACCCCTTCCTTATCAGGAACTTACTAGTGGGCGTGTATATCACACGACCTGTGGGTTTTGTAGATCCAAAGAATACCGGAAAGATATGTAAGCTGC
Source organism: Geranium rotundifolium (assembly GCA_963920655.1). Classification (NCBI taxonomy): domain Eukaryota; kingdom Viridiplantae; phylum Streptophyta; class Magnoliopsida; order Geraniales; family Geraniaceae; genus Geranium; species Geranium rotundifolium. The sequence goes on from OY987318.1 coordinate 24,563,544, forward strand.
AAAGATCCATTTATGCATTGAAGCAAGCTTCAGGGAGTTGGAACCTTCATTTTGATAAAGCTGTAAGGGAACTCGGCTTCATCAAAAACAAAAGTGAGCCTTGTGTACATAAGAAAGCGAGTGGGAGTAACATTGTATTCTTGGTATTTATTCATCGGGAATGACATCCCGACCTTGCCACCAAAGCTTGGATAGGGAAGTACTTATCGATGAAGGACTTAGGTGATGCTACATATATTGTAGGCATCAGGATCTCAACAGATCATTCCAAAAGGATTTTGGGCCTAAGTCCGAACATGTTGCTAAGTCAGAACATGTACATAGGTAAAGTGTTGAGAAGACTCTCAATGCTTGATTTTAAGAAAGGATACATACCCATGCGCCATGGCATTAAGCTCAGCAAGCTACAGAGTCCTAGAACTCCTGATAAGGTGAGTAGGATGAGTAAGATCCCTTATGCTTCGGCTGTGGGATCCATCATGTATGCCAGGATGTGCACGAGACTGGAAGTCTCGTTTGGACTAAGCTATACCAGCAGAATCCAATCTAACCCCGACCAATTACACTAGATTGCTGTCAAAGGTCATACTCAAATATTTGAGGAGGACCAAGGATGCATTCCTAGTGTATAGGGATATAGATAGAGAACTAGCAGTTAAAGGACAAATGGATGCTAGTTTTCAGACATATCCAGATGACTTCAAAATTCTGTCAGGATATATTTTGTGTTGAGTTGTGGCGCTTTCAGCTGGATAAGCTTTAAGCAAGTCAAAATTGCCAACTCTACAACGGAGGCTGAGTATATAGTTGCAATAAAAGCAGCTAAAGAGGTCGTATGGATTAGAAGCTTTCTAATCGGATTAGATGCAACGCCACGAGCGTCTGATTCGATAAGCTTGTTGTGGGACAACACAGGTGTCGTAGCTATTGCTCAAGAGCCAAAATTCCACAACAGATCCAAACATATACTCAGCAAGCATCACCTCGTGAGAGTTATCACATATAGAGGTGATGCAGAGATTAAACACTATTCGACTGATGATAATATGGACGATCCCTTGATAGAGGCTCAGCCGTAGCCTAGGCATGAGGAACATGCAGGGTCTATGGGAGTAGATCAGAACTTAAATTGGAACCAGGGGCAAGTGGGAGATTGTTAGAGTTATGCCCAAGTCCAATATAAAAGTGATCTACAGATGTAATGTTTTATCATCTTTCCGAATAAATAAATCGGCATATATTACTAATGTGTCGTAGTAATATATCGAATGTGATTTGATCTATGTCATAATGTGTGTAATCACTTATAGTAGAACTATAGATCAGAAAGAGTTGCATTCGATAGAGTCCCTGATCAGCTAAGCTTCTTCTGAAGCGATCAGTATGAGACTAACTCCTTGTGATCACGCTCTACTGATCATGGCAAAGTTTGTGCCGGAGTTATATCATAGATATCATCAGAGCGATGATATCGGACAACCCGATTGTGAGTATGCTGCATAGATCCAGTCATGAGATACTCACATATCGTAGCTTGTCATTATATCCTAAGACCAAGGAGTCTTTGTGTACACTATGTAACGAATACCTAAGTTTGACCTAATCTAATGTTATCTGTAAAAGGGTAACTATAACGGCTTCGATTGGCTTTGATATTGATTGCACTAGTGAACTCGAAAGGCGTCTGAGGGATTTATCACTCATACTTCAGTATGAGAAAGATATCCGTTTAGGCCACTTGATGAGTATGACTGAAGAAAGAGCATGGCCGTGCAGGTGATACCTTAGTATCAGTTTTCAGTCATCTCAGATATCAAGAAACAGTGATTGATAAATTAGGTTGACCATTCTATGCCTATTGATCAATCTGGATATCGGTTTGATAAAAGGACAGTGACATGTACGATAACAGGTTAAGTCGAATAATCGATAATCGCGAACATTGGATAATCATAATGTCTTGCTAGAGACCACTTATGATGGAAAGGGTAAAATAGTAATTTTACCAGTCTACCAATTGTTCGTGAGCCTAGAGGGTCACACGCATTAAGCACGATATATGACAACAATTATGGATGAAAATTGAGAACGATTCAGTAGTTTTTTGGCCTAAGGTTTTAACCAGACGGTTGAAGAAATCAATTTGAGGAAATTGAGCCGTTTTGTCTAAACCGAAATTAGAACTCAAGTTAATGGGTTTAATTTGGGTTTTAGTTGAACGGGCTTAAAGCCCATTTAGGGATTTAAGTTATGAATGGGAACAAATGCAAATAAGAGATTATGAAGGATAGATATGCAATTTTAATTTGAAATTCAATTTTAATTTTCAAATTAAAATCACATAATATCTTCCATTATCTTCTCTAATTTTCAGCAACTAATTCTCTCATCCTCTCCCCTCCATTGCTGAATTCTCTCTCCCCTCTCATCCTCCATTGTTGTCAACCTTCTCTCAAAATTCATAGCAAAATTTTGAGTGAAAACTTTCTTCGGTTGTGGTGCTTGTGTGGACCTAATAGAGAAACACTAAGCTTGTGTTTTCATCGATTAGAAGAGGTAACTTTCAGATTTAATATATATATAACATGTTGAATTTACATTAAGATCACAGCTTGCATCGATCACCACGGTCACATAACGTCCGCTACATGATATTTATCGATTGGAACCCGTGGTGATCTCTTTCAAAAGTGAGGTTTGTATTAGAAGGAGGCAGATTGAGCATCATTTTCTTCGGCATCAGCACCCTCTTGAGAAGTAGCCAGGAGATCATGGAGGAGCTGTTCATTGATAGCTTTTCTGCTCGTCAAAATAGAAATGGTGCCCTCTAAATCTGTGATCACTTCCATGAGCTCATGCACCATTCTGTCTTTAATGGTCCATGCGGCTCTAGAGCTGCTTCTGGCTTCATAGGTTTTTGCAGAGGGTCGTGGAGCGTCCTTGACATGCTTTCCTTCGAACAACTTTGGGCTTATGTTGAGCTCCAAAAGCTTCTTTCCGACAAGGTCATTGTCTTGAACAATGTTGGGACATTGTTCAATCATCATTCCACAGATAAGGGAAGGGAAGCTGGTAAGTAACTTAACATCATAGGATCCCACATGTCTAATAAGATATTCTACAACAAAAGACCTAAAGTCAAGAGGAGAGTCCATACTTATGTGATAAATTAGCTTGGCTAGATCTGCCTGTATGCTCAACCCGTGAGAAGAATGTGCCCAATTCGCCATGCCGATTCGATAAAGTATGGAATATTTGGCTGTGAGCTCTGAGGAAGCAATAACCCATTTTGCTGGTCATGCCTTTTTCCTGCCTCTAGTAACCTCTTGTGCAATGCGGTTCATGGTTGGACTGTGTTGAATTTTTTAGACCACTTCTCTTTCTAGGTAGATGTTGATGGCTTTGGAGAAGAAGTCGAAGCAATTTCCTCTTACATAGACTTTTTTGTATTATGAAATTTTAGGATCGTTGTATGCATCGAAGAGATTGACATAGAACTCTCTAACAATAGCTGGATAGTAAGGTCCTACATCTGAGACAGTCTTCATAAGCTTTGGACCTTGTAGAAGTTCCATGATGACTTTCATTTCCTTTGTTTTGGTAGACAGCTCCCTTTCTAGGTATATGGTGCGATTGCACACATATTTCCATCTCCTGGCCCCTTCGACACAGTGGAAAGAGATGTTGTCTATAGGCACATCAGGGACATCTTTTGGAAGCCATAGGCTTTTCTTGGAACTATGGGTATACAACTCCTCTTCTTCGGTGATCTCTTCTTCTTCAGGAACCTCAGGCATTGTGGTTCTCTTCTTCTTGTTTTTCGCAGTTGTTGGGACAAAGGCTCTTCCTTTTTCAGAGCTTTCCTTTTGTTCTTCTTTTCTGGTGTCTTCTCCTCCTCGATTCTTACTTCTTTCCTTTTAGAAAGTAACTTCTCAAGGGGAACGTTTTCCTCACCCTGAGTTTTTGATCCCTCAGAGTCCTCACTGATAAACTCCATAGTGCCGCCAGAGATATTTGGAGTGTTCTTCTCCTTATTTTGTTCTTTTCTCCTCTCCGACTCAGGTAGAGATTCCTCAGAGGTTTGAGTATGAGGTACACATGGAGTAGAAGTTTTGGGATTACCTTTTGATGGACGTTGAACCGGAGGTTAGATTTGGTAAGGTCCAGATTCTTCGGCAGAGAGTTTGGCTCCTCGGATCTTAACCCTACATTTTTTCTGAGATGACTTTGTGGTGGCATTCTTCCTTGCGACGTGCTTGATTCTCACCATTGTCAGATGTTTGTTTTTGCTAGGAGGATTTTGGGTTAGAGATACTTGATCGGCTTCTTTGTTTTGGATGTAGAAAGGAGAAAATTGTGAGCTGCACAAACCCTAATCTTTTGGAGAGTGACGAGTGAGGCCGAGAACCAGATGGGAAAGAGGCAGCGTCTCCTGCTGTGTAGCCAAAGAGTCTTGCTGGGATTGGCTGCCCGTCTTGTCACCAGATGACAAAGAAAAGATTTTGTTTCCTTCTGTTTATTCTTTTATTTTGAAAACCTGAAACGGGCTTTGGATAAATGGGCCCGGATTTGATTTTGGGGAACCTCGCATTCCATCTAGAGAGAGAGTAAAATAAATCAGCAAAAGCTCGCTCTCTCTCTTTTTCTTTGAAGAGCATTATTCAAGATGACAAAATCCAAGGAAGGACCTCAGACTTTCAAACCGATTTGTATCCAGTGCCTTGGTGAAGATATCTGTAAGCTGTTTTTCTGTTGGAATATACTCTAGCTTGATCTTCTTGTCTTCCACAAGCTCTCAAATGAAGTGATGCATGATGTCAATGTGCTTAGTTTTGCTATGTTGCACCGTATTCTTTGAGATATTGATGGCACTGATGCTGTCACAGAACAATGTCATGACATCTTGCTTGACATCATACTCTGCCAGCATCTTCTTCATCCACAAAAGTTGACTACAACTACTTCCAACATCAATGTACTAGGACTCAGCAGTAGATAGAGCTATACAATTTTGCTTTTTGCTGAACCAGGAGACAAGATTATTCCCGAGATAAAAACATCCTCCTGATGTGCTTTTTCGATCGAGTACTTCCTGCCCAATCCGCATCACAATATCCTACTAGAGTATAGGATGTGTCGAATGAGTATAATAAACCTAGCTCTGTCGTACCTAATATATATCGGATAATTCTTTTGGCTTAAACTAGATGACTTGTCTTTATATTCACTTGGTAGCGAGCACAAATTCCCACTGAAAAAGCAATGTCAGGTCGACTTGTTGTGAGGTATAATAGGTTTCCAATGATGCTTCGATAGAGAGTTTAATCTACAGGTTCGCCTTGATCATCCTTGGTAAGCTTTACATGAGTAACAATTGGAGTTCTCTTGTGTGAAGCTTTTTCCAAACCAAACTTCTTTATGATGTTCTTAGCATACTTGCTTTGGGAAATAAAGATGTCATTATCCATTTGTTTGATTTGGAAGCCTAGAAAGTAGGTTAGCTCACCAACCATATTCATTTCAAACTCGAACTACATATGTCGGAAAAAAAGTTCCACCATCTTGTCTGACATTCCTCCAAAGACAATGTCGTCCACGTAAATTTGAGCAATCATAATGTTGCTTCCTTCTTTCTTTACAAATAGAGTCATGTCAACTCCCCCTCGAGTATAACCATTTTGTATTAGGAGCTTAGTTAAAAGTTCATATCAGGCTCGAGGTGCTTGTTTGAGACCGTACATGGCTTTCTTAAGCTAGTAGACATGATGTGGTGAGTTGTGGTCTTCAAACCCCTTTGGTTGAGCAATATAGACTTCTTCGTTTAGACATGATGTGGTGAGTTGTGGTCTTCAAACCCCTTTGGTTAAAGAACAGACGATGTACCGAGCATAGGAGATTGCTCGAAGAGTGGAATCAGGAGAGGATCTCAAATTCAGGGGGAGTCCCTGGTCTTGGTGTTCACTTGTAGTAATAGGATAGGTGGTTGATTTGTATGATGATCATAAGGGCTTGTATGTGCTATTGACTACTTTAAAGTGAAACCATTCCACTGGCAGAGTGCCCCCAGACGTAGGTGACGTTGCACCGAACTGGGTAACCATATTGCATGTCTTTTATTTCTATTTTGTGCTTGTTTAAATCCATAATCTGTATAGTAGCAAGTTGTCTGTCACAAAGCTCCAACATTGTGTGAGACATCTTGTGGTTTAACTGATCAGAATTTTCAACATCTATCCGCCAAATTAAGGTAAGGAAATCGCAAGTTCGTGAATGAAGTAGGCATGATATCAGCGTTGCAACACCAGAACCTCGTGAAGCTATAAGGATGGTGCATAAAAGGGGATCAGTTGTTGCTGATATACAAGTACATGGATGACAACACTCTTGCGCGAGCGAGCACTCTTTGGTAAACGCTTTGTTAACATTAGTAACATAGTGACTCTTTGGGCATTCGTGTAAATTATAAACGAGAAATGTGAATAGAACTATCATTTTATTGGATTTCCTTTGTAGGCCGTGACGACCAGCATTTAAATTTGGACTGGCTGATAATAAAGAAGATATGTTTGGGTATATCGACAGGATCAGCTTATCTCCACGAGGAATCGAGGCTCAAAATTGTCCATCGGGACATAAAAGCAGCCAACGTGCTCCTAGACAAGGATTTAGACGCCAAGATCTCCGATTTCGGTTTGACCAAACTGAACGATGAAGAAAATACGTATATTAATTAATACTAGAATTGTGGGAAAACTGTGAGTCTCAAAGCCATATTTTCCTCTTTTCCCTCTTTTTAGCATATTTTGAGGTTGAAAACTTGAAATGTTGTCATTAGTCTATCAAATATTGGTTCTCTGCTAACGGTACATTTTTATTCTTTCTTACTTCCATCAGAGACTATATGGCTCCTGAATATGCCATGAGAAGTTGCTTGATGAACAAGGCAGATGTGTACAGCTTTGAAGTCGTTCTTCTAGAAATTGTGAGCGGGAATAGCAATACAAGTTATATGCCAAAGGAAGAATACGTCAATATACTCTACACTCTCTTTAAGAATACTCAAACATAACATAACTTTTGTATAATAGGCCTATGTGATGCAAGAGCAAGGGAACTTGCTGGAGCTGGTTAACCCAAATTTAGGATCAGACTATTCAACCGAAGATACTATGAGGTTTATCAACTTGGCGCTATTGTGCACGAGCCCATCGCCGACTCTCTGGCCGTTCATGTCATTGGCCGAAAAGATGCTTCACGACACGTTGTGTTAGAGTTATGCCCCAATCCAATATATAAGTGATCTACAGATGTAATGTTTTATCATCTTTCCGAATAAATAAATCGGCATATATTACTAATGTGTTGTAGTAATATATCGAATGTAATTTGATCTATGTCATTATGTGTGTAACCACTAATAGTAGAACTATAGATCAGAAAGAATTACATTTGATGAGTCCCTGATCAGCTAAGCTTCTATAAGAAGCGATCAGTATGAGACCAACTCCTTGTAATCACGCTCTACTGATCATGGCAAAGTATATGACGGAGTTATATCATAGATATCATCAGGTCGATGATATCGGACAACCCGATTGTGAGTATGCTGCATAGATCCAGTCATGAGATACTCACATATCGTAACTTGTCATTATATCCAAAGACCAAGGAGTCTTTGTGTACACTATGTAACAAATACCTACGTTTGACCTAGTCAAACGTTATCTGAAAAAGGGTAGCTATAACGGCTTCGATTGGCTTTGGCATTTATTGCACTAGTGAACTCGAAAGGCGTCTGAGGGATTTATCACTCATACTTCGGTATGAGAAAGATATCCGTTTAGGCCACTTGATGAGTATTACTGAAGAAATAGCATGGCCATGCAGGTGATACCTTAGTATCAGTTTTCAGTCACCTCAGATATCAAGAAACAGTGATTGATAAATTAGGATGACCATTCTATGCCTATTGATCAATCTGGATATCGGTTTGATAAAAGGACAGTGACATGTACGATAACAGGTTAAGTCGAATAATCGATAATCACGAATATTGGATAATCATAATGTCTTGCTAGAGGCCACTTATGATGGAAAGGGTAAAATAGTAATTTTACCAGTCTGCCAATTATTCGTGAGCCTAGAGGGTCACACGCATTAAGCACGATACATGACAATAATTATGGATGAGAATTGAGAACAATTTGGTAGTTTTCTGGCCTAAGGTTTTAACCAGACGGTTGAAGAAATCAATTCGAGGAAATTGAGCCGTTTTGACTAAACCGAAATTAGAACTCAAGTTAATGGGTTTAATTTGGGTTTTAGTTAAACGGGCTTAAAGCCCATTTAGGGATTTAAGATAAGAGAGGGATCAATTGCAAATAAGAAAGAATAAAGGGATAGATAATGCAATTTTAATTTTGAAATTCAAATTAAAAATCACATAATATCTATTCAATTATCTCTTGAATTTTTCAGCAACTTCTCCCTCCTTTCTCTCTCCCTCATTGCCGATTTTCAACTCCCTCTCTACCTCCATTATTGCTCTTGTTTTCTCTCAAAATTTCTAGCAAAATATTGAGTGAAAAATCATTTCGATTGTGGTGCTTGTGTGGACTTGATAGAGAGAACACTACACTTGTGTTTTTGTCGATTACAAGAGGTAAATATCAGATTTATAATTATGTTTATAACATGTTCAAATGGCATTAAGATCTTAGCTTTTTACGATCACCACGGTTACATAAAGTCCGTTGCATGATATTCATCGTTTGGAACCCGTGGTGATCTCTTGAGTGGTATCAGAGTCATGGTTATTATGTTTATTTGTATATGTTTAAATCTTATATTTTTTTATGTTTATATGTGTTCTTCATCATTAGCATGCATGTAAATCGAATTTTTTTTCAGATTTGATTGATTTTGAAAATTGGAAAATTAATTAATTTTTTGGGGGTTTTTTCGGGTTAGCCATGGCTTAGCCATGGCCGACCAAGTCGATTCCCTTGGTGGACCATGGAATGCCCTAGGGCAGACCATGGTCAGCACCATGGGCCGACGAGGGTCGCCTACGGGCGACCACGGTCTGCCCTTGCGGGCGACCATGGCAGCCCGTGAGGGCCACCATGGTTGCCTCGCGGGCGACCAGGGTCTGCCCTAGGGGCGACCATGGCTGCCCTCGCGGGCTACCATGGTCGTTCCCGTGGCCGACCACGGTCAGCCCCGCGGCCGACCTCGGCAGCCCTCACGGGCCATCGTGGTTGCCTCCGCGGGCGACCTTCGGTTGAGCCGGTTCGGCTTGACCAGATTCGAGCCGAACTGGTTGGTTCGCGAGGATATTTGGAAACCCTAAAATTTAATTTTCAGATTTGGTTCGGTTTCGATAAACCAGCGAGAACCGGTCCAAAATTCAATTAATCGATTAAACCGTCCAGTTTCGATAAACCGGAATTTTTCCACACTTAAGAAAGATAAAATTTGGAAAAATTATTTGTTTGATCAGAATATTGATTGATAATATGATCTTTGATCACATGATGTTTTCCACATGATGCTAGCTAAGCCCATTAGATTTGCATTTTAATTTCGATTTTGCAACCTGCGTGTTTCTTAATTTTGGGTTGTAGTAAATACGGCCTGCGTGTCGTGATTTGTATTTTATTTAATTTATTTTAATATGTAATCACGAAGACCGACACAAGAATCAAGTCAAGAGGGAGACTCGGATTGGAGGAGGCTCGAAGCCAGTGGGAGTTCACAAGAATGGAGCAAGTTTGGATCTTGAAGACCATGTCTTTAGGATCGGTTTTGCTAGATTCTTAGGAACTTTAGATGGGCTTAGCTATGCATATTTTATTTTTACATTTGTATATTTGAATGTATGAATGTATGATAGTTTAAATATACAAGTTTATGTATGATTTGCTATCACCCACATGCAAAGATTAAAATCGGAATTTAATCAGACTCACATGTAACTTGCTAAGGGATCATCTTTGCATGAATTTGCAATTGATGATTCCAGATTAAGATTGTATCGATATACAATCAGACTTTTATAATTCACTTAAACGCAAATAATTACAAGTCAAGCGTGATACCATCCAAGTATGGGCACTCAAAAGGGCTTTGACCCTATGGATGTCGGTACGCCTCCGCGTAACATTCATAGAGAAAAGGTCTGGATGAGATGGATAGTTCTGTGTAGGTGCGTGCGCCTCCGCGTAGTAGCTACATTAGTTCTATCCATAGTTCAAGCTTGGTAGACTTGTCTACGATAGTCAGCTAGGGCTGACCTAGGGTATCAGTATAGGGTATGCCGTGTACTTTTAGTACAGATCCTAGCCAGGAATTACATGGTTGTGTAAATGGATGTATTCCTACCTTGATGCTCTCAATTGGAGCAGTGAGCCTCGTTCACTTCAATTGAGGGTATGATAGGATCCTGGTTTAGATTCTAATGTTGGAATCAGAAAAGTGTTTTATAACTAAATCTCCAACTTGAATTTTAATTAATTTTACCATGTAGAACTAAAAGGCAAACACAACACGAAAGAGTAATAGTTCACTGAGAGTCCAGATTGAGGACAGACTCAAGGGCGTGAATTACTCAGATTGGAATAGAAACTTGAGGCTTGTACTCAAGCATGAACGCAAGCAGTATATCCTTACCAAGGAACCTTCTACTGAGCCACCGCTGAACGCCACTAGGGCAATAAGGATACTTATCAAAGTTCCTTAGTAACCAAATCGACGTGTCATGTATTATGGTGGGCAGTAGGATGCCAGAGTTGCAGAAGCAGTTCAGGAACGTTTCAGATGACTCTCATACGGTAGAGGTCAAGGAAATGTTCAAGGAGAAAGCTCGTGTCGAAAGATATGATACTTTCAGAGAACTTAACTCCTGCAAGCTTAAGGCTGAAGCCCTGTTAGTCCCCGTGTCAAGAAGATGAAATGTCTTCAGGAACATCTAACCAGACTCGGTTTTGATGATCAGGTGGAAATGGATGCGGATTTTATGTTGCAGTCACTTCCAGATACGTATAGTGATTTCATAGTAAATTACAATATGCATGACATAGACAAGTACTTAACAGAGCTTCATGGAATGCTTGTGACCGCTGAAAAGAACCTCAAGGGAAAGACCAATGAGGTCTTATGGTCGACAAGAAGGTCAGCTTCAAGAAAGCTGATCAGGGTAAGGGTAAGGCTCCTGGGCACCTTGCAAGGCAGATCAGACACCCCTAGCGTCCAAAGGTTCAAGCAGCTCCCAAAACTGCTGTGAATTCTAAGGACAAATTGGAGGAGATCTACAATCACTGCAATGAACCAGGACACGGGAATAAGGGATTGTAAGCAATACAAGGATCATGTGAAGAAGAGTGGGTATCCACGTCTCCAGGATCAGATATTTACGTTGGTAAGCTTAATCGCTATAACGTAAATAAGAAAAGGCTTAAATCTAATGATTTAAACCAAGTTATAATCTGGCATTGTCATTTAAGGCACATAGGTGAGAAACGCATTTCAACACTTCACAAGTGTGGACTTTAAGTCCGTTTGAATTCAGTCAAACTGAAAGATGGAAGTCTTGCCTAATGAGCGAGAAACGCATTTCAACACTTCACAAGTGTGGACTTTTTAAGTCCGTTTGAATTCACTCAAACTGAAAGATGCAAGTCTCGCCTAATGGGCAAAATGACAAAGGCACCTTTCACAGGTTTATATGAAAGGCGAGTGACTTATTAAGTCTAATACATTCCGACGTATGTGGACCTATGAGTACTCAGGCCAGAAGAGAGTTGAACTAATACTTGACTCTTGAAATGGCTGCATTCATTTTGAATCGGGCTCCGATGAAGACAACGATAGTACACCTTGTGACAGTCATTCTGTCTCCCATTACTGTGGATGCGTGCGCCTCCGTGTAGCATTCATTGGGATGTGAGCTGAATAAGGTAATCAGTTCTATTTGGATGTGTGCGCCTCCGCGTAGTAGCCAAATAAGAGCTGGACCAGAGTCACAGAAGGTACATCTCATGACACTCATTATGTCTCCCGTTACTGTGGATGCGTGCGCCTCCGCGTAGTATTCATTAGGATGGGAGCACGATGAGATGGTCAGTTCTATTTGGATGCGTGCGCTTTCGCGTAGTAGCCAAATAAGAAATGGACCAAAGTCATATATGGTGTGGGAAACATCCTAGTATGTTTTTCCTAAAAGATTTGGGTAGCAGAGATGCAGGCATCCAAATCAGAAAAATGTGTCTTCGTAAGGTATCCTTAAGAAACTAAGAGATACAACTTCTATATACCCAGCGAGTACAAAGTCTTTGTTGCTCGTGGAATGGTATTTTTGGAGAAATATGTTATTTCCAAAACAGCTAGTGGGAGTCCCGTGCATCTCGAAGAAATTCGAGAGGATACGGAATAGCCTGAAGCAATTCAGGAGCCTGCTATGCAAGATGTAGAAGTATTGGAGCCTCATATGGTCGTAGATGAAGAATCAGTCCCTACAGAAATTCCAGATGGTCTAAGGAGGTCTGAAAGATCTCGTCATGTTCCAGACAGATATGGCTTCACAGCCACTGATAAAAATTGGTGGATCAGGATGATCCAAAAACCTTCAGACAAGTTTTGACCAGTCCAGACTCCAAAAAAATGGCAGAACGCCATGAGTGAGGAAATGAAATCCATGTATGAAAACCAAGTCGGGTGCTTGGTGGATCAAATCCCTGAGATAAAACCCATCGGTTCTGAGTGGGTCTATAGGATCAAGACCAACATGGATGGAAGTCCTCAGACCAATATGGCTAGGATGGTTATAAAAGATTATCGTCAGATTCAATAAATGGATTATGATGACATCTTTTCACCAGTAGCAATGGTAAATTTAATCCGAATTATTATTAGCCATAACTATGGCAGATGGATGTCAAAACTCCTTCCTTAGCAGGAACTTACTAGAGGGCGTGTATATCACACGACCTGTGGGTTTTCTAGATCCAAAGAATCCCAGAAAGATATGTAAGCCACAAAGATCCATTTATGGATTGAAGCAAGCTTCAGGGAGTTGGAACCTTCATTTTGATAAAGCTGTAAGGGAACTCGGCTTCATCAAAAACAAAAGTGTGCCTTGCGTACATAAGAAAGCGAGTGGGAGTAATATTGTATTCGTGATATTTATTCATCGGGAATGACATCCCGGCCTTGCCACCAAAGCTTGGTTAGGGAAGTACTTATCGATGAACGACTTAGGTGATGCTACATTTAATGTAGGCATCAGGATCTCTACAGACCATTCCAAAAGGATTTTGGGCCTAAGTCAGAACATGTTGCTAAGTCAGAACATGTACATAGGTAAAGTGTTGAGAATATCTCAATGCTTGATTTTAAGAAAGGATACATACTCATGCGTGATGGCATTTAAGCTCAGCAAGCTACAGAGTCCTAGTACTCCTTATGCTTCGGCTGTGGGATCCATCATGTATGCCAGGATGTGCACGAGACTGGAAGTCTCGTTTGCACTAAGCTGTACCAGCAGATTCCAATCTAACCCCGACCAATTACTCTGGATTGCTGTCAAAGGCCATCCTCAAATATTTGAGGAGGATCGAGGATGCATTTTGGTGTATGGGGATGAAGATAGAGAACTAGCATTCAAAGGACGAGTCGATGCTAGTTTTCAGACATATCCAGATGACTTTAAAATTCAGTCAGGATATATTTTGTGTTGAGTGGTGGCGCTTTCAGCTGGATAAGCTTTAAGCAAGCCAAAATTGCCAACTCTACAAGGAAGGCTGAGTATATAGCTGCAACAAAAGTAGCTAAAGAGGCCGTATGGATTAGAAGCTTTCTGATCGAATAAGATGCAACGCCACGAGCGTCTGATCCGATAATCTTGTTGTGGGACAACACAGGTGCCGTAGCTATTTCTCAAGAGCACAAATTCCACAACAGATCCAAACATATACTCAGCAGGCATCACCTCGTGAGATTTATCACATATAGAGGAGATGTGGAGATTAAAACACTATTCGACTGATGATAATATGGCCGATCCCTTTACAGAGGCTCAGCCGCAGCCTAAGCATGAGGAACATGCAGAGTCTATGGGAGTAGATCAGAACTTAAATTGGAACCAGGGGCAAGTGGGAGATTGTTAGAGTTATGCCCCAGTCCAATATATAAGTGATCTACAGATGTAATGTTTTATAATCTTTCCGAATATATACATCGGCATATATTACTAATGTGTTGTAGTAATATATCGAATGTAATTTGATCTATGTCATTATGTGTGTAACCACTAATAGTAGAACTATGGATCAGAAAGAATTACATTTGATGAGTCCCTGATCAGCTAAGCTTCTTTAAGAAGCGATCAGTATGAGACCAACTCCTTATGATCACGCTCTACTGATCATGGCAAAGTATATGCCGGAGTTATATCATAGATATCATCAGGTCGATGATATCGGACAACCCGATTGTGAATATGCTGCATAGATCCAGTCATGAGATACTCACATATCGTAACTTGTCATTATATCCTAAGACCAAGGAGTCTTTGTGTACACTATGTAACAAATACCTAAGTTTGACCTAGTCTAACGTTATCTGTAAAAGGGTAGCTATAACGGTTTCGATTGGCTTTGGCATTTATTGCACTAGTGAGCTCGAAAGGCGTCTGAGGGATTTATCACTCATACTTCACTATGAGAAAGATATCTGTTTAGGCCACTTGATGAGTATTACTGAAGAAATAGCATGGCCATGCAGGTGATACCTTAGTATCAGTTTTCAGTCATCTCAGATATCAAGAAACAGTGATTAATAAATTAGGATGACCATTCTATGCCTATTGATCAATCTGGATATCGGTTTGATAAAAGGACAGTGACATGTACGATAACAGGTTAAGCCGAATAATCGATAATCACGAATATTGGATAATCATAATGTCTTGCTAGAGGCCACTTATGATGGAAAGGGTAAAATAGTAATTTTACCAGTCTGCCAATTATTCGTGAGCCTAGAGGGTCACACGCATTAAGCACGATACATGACAATAATTATGGATGAGAATTGAGAACAATTCGGTAGTTTTCTGGCCTAAGGTTTTAACCAGACGGTTGAAGAAATCAATTCGAGGAAATTGAGCCGTTTTGACTAAACCGAAATTAGAACTCAAGTTAATGGGTTTAATTTGGGTTTTAGTTAAACGGGCTTAAAGCCCATTTAGGGATTTAAGATAAGAGAGGGATCAATTGCAAATAAGAAAGAATAAAGGGATAGATAATGCAATTTTAATTTTGAAATTCAATTTAATTTCAAATTAAAAATCACATAATATCTATTCAATTATCTCTTGAATTTTTCAGCAACTTCTCCCTCCTTTCTCTCTCCCTCGTTTCCGATTTTCAGCTCCCTCTCTACCTCCATTATTGCTCTTGTTTTCTCTCAAAATTTCTAGCAAAATATTGAGTGAAAAATCATTTCAGTTGTGGTGCTTTTGTGGACTTGATAGAGAGAACACTACACTTGTGTTTTTGTCGATTACAAGAGGTAAATATCAGATTTATAATTATGTTTATAACATGTTCAAATGGCATTAAGATCTTAGCTTTTTACGATCACCACGGTTACATAAAGTCCGTTGCATGATATTCATCGTTTGGAACCTGTGGTGATCTCTTTCACGTTGGTGATCCAAGCACCAATTATAACGCGCAGTAAGGGTAGTCAAGATGATGCGACGCGCAAGGCATTCCAACAGCTCTTGTACGATAGCAAGGGGATTCCGATGAGCCCGGTACATAGCCCAACAGATACTCGACCTTCTTTCTAGATCTCCAGTCTTTGCTTAAATAGCTCATTCTCAATAACCTACACAAATCACACAAAACAACAAAACAGAACACATACTAGAATTGGCCTTCTAGTTCTTGCTATTTTGTTTGAAAATTGCTGATGTGGGTAAATCTAGTATATGATGCTTTTGCGAAGGATTGAAATGAAAACAATGTCTATGAACATTTTGAGTTAGTGTGTCTTCTTCAGGTTCTCTCCTTTACTCATCTTCTACACTGTTACTATTAATTTGAGTGGTCATTTTGTGTTTTTTTTTTATTCTGGGTTGTTCTCAAAACACCTTTTTGTGAATAGGGTTTCTAGTTCTTTACAATTGATGATGTGGGTTTGTGTGGAAAGGAATTGATGTGAAAGCAATGAATATGAGCATTTTGGGTTTGATGGGTCTTCTTCAAGTTCTCTCCTTTTTTTGTTACATTTGTTGGTGGCATTGGGATTGGTTTGGTCACAAACCCTCACATTGGCTCAATCTGAACTCTACT
The DNA here is from genome assembly GCA_963920655.1 of Geranium rotundifolium. Classification (NCBI taxonomy): domain Eukaryota; kingdom Viridiplantae; phylum Streptophyta; class Magnoliopsida; order Geraniales; family Geraniaceae; genus Geranium; species Geranium rotundifolium. The sequence goes on from OY987318.1 coordinate 24,579,899, forward strand.
CTTAGGCTGTCCACAACAAAGTGCATCTATGGAAGTCTTCATATCAGCTTTTGAGCTGCCACATTAGCATAACTACTCTCTCCAGGCACTAACTTTTTAGATGCCACAACATAGTGCCTCATGTTTATATTATTTAATTCAACTAACTCTATTTATATATAATTAAATATTTCACCATGATTAATCATTTATAATTATAAAAAAACAACTACTTTATTATAACATGAATATGAAAACCACAATTTATAAAAATTACATTATTATAAAATTGAAATACATGATTAAAAACAAACTAATTTTTTATTATTTTATTTTTGGTTATTAATGGAAATATTATCACCACTGGAAACTACCTCCAAACCAGCGAGATTTTGCTTTCGCCGGGCAGGAGAGCTGGTCTCGCTGGCTTGGCCAAGCCAGCGAGAATTTCGCCCAAAACTTGCCGGCTTGGTTATCGTCGGGCAAGTCTCATCGGGAATAGTCATAGCAGGCGAGATATTGCATCAATATATCGTCGGCTTGGAGGTGACCAATATCTCGCCGTCTTGGTGAAGTTTTCCAGGCGAGATTTTCAAATTGTCGCCAAGAAACTAATTGGCGAGATATTGCCAAAATCTCGCCGGTTAAGGTTATAAACCTAGTCGGCGAGATGTTGCCAATATCTCGCCAACTATTGGTGTAAAACACAGCCGACGAGATATTGGTCAACATCTTGCTGGATAGGTTGTAAAACCTAGCTGAACTTAGTCGGCGAGATATTGGTAATATCTCGCAATCTATGTTTGATAAAAATTTGGGCAGAATCTGCCCCCATTTCTCAGTTTCCCGTTACCAATTACACTTGTAAAACCTGGTAATTCAACTAAATCCTAAACTGCCATTTGCAGCGATCGAAAACATAAATTTCTCAATTGAGAACCAAATTAAAAGTCAAAAAATAAATGTATAATTACAAACAAACGTTACCAAAATTCGTAACCTAAGAACCTACGGGAGTTTTCCTAGCCGTTTTCAACATCTTCTTAAACCTCTTGCTCGATCGCGGCCGTTCGTCGGCAGGTGTTGGAGGTTGCAGTTGGTCCGGAGGAACTCTCGACGAGATAGTCAGCTGCGTCACCTTTTAAGTCAGAGTTAGGCCTAGAGTCGGAGTCGGGGTCTGAGTCGGAGTCGAAGTGACGACGGGGCTCGGGGTCCAGGCCGGAAGCGACATCCGCATATTAGCCGACAAGTCGAACTAGACCAGTAGATACTAGATACTGGCGTGAACCTCGAAATTAAGCCAAACATCGATCTCGAACTTAATTCGAGCGTCTGTTTGACCCTGCTGATCGTCAAAACCACGTTTCAGCTCAACTATCTCCCCCTCTGAAAAAGCAGCTCTGGCCGCCGATTCTGCCTCTCTCTCGCGAGCCCTCTCCTCCATCTCGGTCGTTCTGGCCGCAACTGCAGTATCTATCTGCTCAGCTGACGCCACGGATGTACGGGCACCACCTCTCGGTTTCGCCGGTCGAAGGAACTCGCCGTCCATGCCTGGAACAATACACCCCCGCTTCTTCTCTGTGTCCATCAACCGCTGAAGGATTTCGGCCTCTACATGCTTCGGAATCGAATATTGTTGTCTAGCGGCAGCCGGTTCTACGGTAAGTCTTTTGTGCCGCTCGATCTCGTCCTTTACTTTTTGGATTTGCAAACAAAATTGTTAAATCGTGTGAAATAATAAAAATTCCGTTAAATTTATAAAGAAATTAAAATTTCACCGTCTCCGGGTTGCCGTCTTTTTCATAGACCTTCTGTTGGAGTTTAGCATGTCTGTCGAAGGTCCGGGAACCACCAATATGCTTTTTCTTATTCTCGGCGAGACCTTTCATTTTTGCAGAAAGTTCTTGCACACAGAAAAATATCAAACGTTAAGAAAGTATTTGAAACACTTAAAGATAATATTACATATTTGTACGTACCTTATATTCTGGACTCTCGAAGTAGTCGCACATCCACTCCCTTGATTGCTCTCGGCCTATGAAGTCTTCCAGGATCAGACTCCGCCCGTACTTCGAGTAGTTCCTCGAACACTTCCCCTTAAACTCCCCGTAGCGCCTCTGAATATGGTGCAAGAGCCACTGGTAGACTTTATTTGGCGCGCTCTTCAATGAAAATAGAAATACGTTATAAAAACAGTTTGAAATAAAATGATGGGATAATTTCAGATGGGTACCCCTTGTTATGTCCCATTATCACATGACATACCCTAGAAATTTTTGTATCAGGCTGAATACCCTAACATTTCATTTGTCTCACCGTTACTCATTCCGTCCAATTCCGTTAGTTTTTAACATTTTTGACATGTGAAATGACTAAAATACCCTTCAGAGTAAATAAATTGTTTTTAAATTGAATGAAATGACGCAAATACCCTTCACTATTAATTTAATTTTCAAAAATTGCCACTCCTTCCTCTTCAATCCCAAAGCCACAACTCGGCGTTGGAGTAGCGTCGGAGCAGTGCCGGAGCAGCCTCCTCCTCTTCGTCTCTGTCGGAATTGAATCGAAGGCTCTCTCAGAGGTCCGACATCAACTCCAGCAGAGGCGCGCAGAACCGACCGAGCAAGGCTCGCGTCGCCGCCGGCGTGGTCGAGAGCTCCGCAGCGAGCTCCTCGTCGCCGGAACGAGCTTGGACTCAAGCTTTCAGAGTGAATCGGACGATCAGTAGAGGGGCTGGAAGCGGCAACGCCGGAGAAGACGATACCGCCGAGCAGAATCGCGGCGAGTCCGGCGATGAGGAGCTCGTGGCGACAGGTAAAGCGCTCGTCCAGCTCCGGCGATGTCACGCTCCTCTGGAGATCTAGCCTCCGGCTCTGGTGATGAAGAGTGTTTGGTTCCGATGCTGAGAACCTCCGGTTGCTTAGATCTAGACCCTCTCGGCTCCGGCAGGTCCTGGCGAGAGCGAGCTCTCAGCTCCAGCGAGCTCTCAGCTCCAGCGAGCTCGCGCCCTCGATGTTGGCGGTTTCGCTCATTGGAGCTCGCTGTGGAGCTTGCGACCACGCCAGCGGCGACGCGAGCCTTGCTCGGTCGGTTCTGCGTGCCTCTGCTGGAGTTTACGTCGGACCTCCGAGAGAGCCTTCGATTCAATTCCGACGGAGACGAAGAGGAGGAGGCTGCTCCGGCGCTGCTCTGGTGCTACTCCAACGCAGAGTTGTGGCTTTGAGATTGAAGAGGAAGGAGTGGCAATTTTTGAAAATTAAACGAACATTGAAGGGTATTTGCGTCATTTCATTCAATTTAAAAACAATTTATTTACTCTAAAGGGTATTTTAGTCATTTCACATGTCAAAAATGTTAAAAACTAACGGAATTGGACGGAATGAGTAACGGTGAGACAAATGAAATGCTAGAGTATTCACCCTGATACGAAAATTTCTAGGGTATGTCATGTGATAATGGGACGTAACTAGGGGTACCCATCTGGAATTATCCCTAAAATGATTTATAAATGAAAATAGTTTAGAAACTTACTGTAAGAGCTACCCATATCTTACACTGCTCATCGAACTCCAGCTCCCGAAACCGAGGAGCGCGCGGTAGTACATGTTAGAGTTATGCCCCAGTCCAATATAAAAGTGATCTACAGTGTAATGTTTTATCGTCTTTCCGAATAAATAAATCGGCATATATTACTAATGTGTTGTAGTAATATATCGAATGTAATTTGATCTATTTCATAATGTGTGTAACCACTTATAGTAGAACTATAGATCAGAAAGAATTGCATTCGATAATGTCCCTGATCAGCTAAGCTTCTTCTGAAACGATCAGTATGAGACTAACTCCTTGTGATCACGCTCTACTGATCATGGCAAAGTATGTGCCGGAGTTATATCATAGATACCATCAGGTCGATGATATCGGACAACCCGATTGTGAGTATGCTGCATAGATCCAGTCATGAGATACTCACATATCGTAACTTGTCATTATATCCTAAGACCAAGGAGTCTTTGTGTACACTATGTAACGAATACCTAAGTTTGACCTAGTCTAACGTTATCTGTAAAAGGGTAACTATAACGGCTTCGATTGGCTTTGGCATTTATTGCACTAGTGAACTCAAAAGGCGTCTGAGGGATTTATCGCTCATACTTCGGTATGAGAAAGATATCCGTTTAGGCCACTTGATGGGTATGACTGAAGAAATAGCACGGACGTGCAGGTGATACCTTAGTATCAGTTTTCAGTCATCTCAGATATCAAGAAACAGTGATTGATAAATTAGGATGACCATTCTATGCCTATTGATCAATCTGGATATCGGTTTGATAAAAGGACAGTGACATGTACGATAACAGGTTAAGTCGAATAATCGATAATCACGAATATTGGATAATCATAATGTCTTGCTAGAGGCCACTTATGATGGAAAGGGTAAAATAGTAATTTTACCAGTCTGCAAATTATTCGTGAGCCTAGAGGGTCACACGCATTAAGCACGATACATGACAATAATTATGGATGAGAATTGAGAACAATTCGGTAGTTTTCTGGCCTAAGGTTTTAACCAGACGGTTGAAGAAATCAATTCGAGGAAATTGAGCCGTTTTGACTAAACCGAAATTAGAACTCAAGTTAATGGGTTTAATTTGGGTTTTAGTTAAACGGGCTTAAAGCCCATTTAGGGATTTAAGATAAGAGAGAGATCAATTGCAAATAAGAAAGAATAAAGGGATAGATAATGCAATTTTAATTTTGAAATTCAATTTAATTTCAAATTAAAAATCACATAATATCTATTCAATTATCTCTTGAATTTTTCAGCAACTTCTCCCTCCTTTCTCTCTCCCTCATTGCCGATTTTCAGCTCCCTCTCTACCTCCATTATTGTTCTTGTTTTCTCTCAAAATTTCTAGCAAAATATTGAGTGAAAAATCATTTCGGTTGTGGTGCTTGTGTGGACTTGATAGAGAGAACACTACACTTGTGTTTTTGTCGATTACAAGAGGTAAATATCAGATTTATAATTATGTTTATAACATGTTCAAATGGCATTAAGATCTTAGCTTTTTACGATCACCACGGTTACATAAAGTCCGTTGCATGATATTCATCGTTTGGAACCCGTGGTGATCTCTTTCAGTGGTATCAGAGCCATGGTTATTATGTTTATTTGTATATGTTTAAATCTGATATTTTTTTATGTTTATATGTGTTCTTCATCATTAGCATGCATGTAAATCGATAATCACGAACATTGGATAATCATAATGTCTTGCTAGAGGCCACTTATGATAGAAAGGGTAAAATAGTAATTTTACTAGTCTACCAATTATTCGTGAGCCTAAAGGGTCACACACATTAAGCACGATACATGACAACAATTATGGATGAAAATTGAGAACGATTCAGTAGTTTTCTGGCCTAAGGTTTTAACCAGACGGTTGAAGAAATCAATTCGAGGAAATTGAGCCGTTTTGTCTAAACCGAAATTAGAACTCAAGTTAATGGGTTTGATTTGGATTTTAGTTAAACGGGCTTAAAGCCCATTTAGGATAGATAATAGATTTTAATTTGAAATAGGATAGATAATAGATTTTAATTATGAGTGGGAACAAATGCAAATAAGAGATTGTAAAGGATAGATAATGCAATTTTAATTTGAAATTCAATTTAATTTTCAAATTAAAATCACATAATATCTTCCATTTATCCTCAATTATTTTCAGCAACTTCCTCCCTCATTCTCTCCCCCTCTTTGCCGAAAATACTCTCCCTCTCATCCACCATTGTTGTCAAGTTTCTCTCAAAAATTTCTAGCAAAATTATTGAGTGAAAACCTCTTCGGTTGTGGTGCTTGTGTGGACTTGATAGAGAAACACTATACTTGTGTTTTCATCGATTAAGAGAGGTAACTTTCAGATTTATACTTATATTTATAACATGTTGAATTTGCATTAAGATCAAATCTTGTTTCGATCACCACGGTTACATAACGTCCGCTGCATGATATTCATCGATTGGAACCCGTGGTGATCTCTTTCAGTACACTCGTCCTGATGTAACCGCCGATGAACCGGATAATCTGGCTCGAATCAAATTCTGGGTCGTTATTGATGAGGATGTGATTTTTGTCGAAGTCTCACGTGACCGACAGGGGCCCTTTCTCTATCATATCTTGGAGTTTATTGCACTTCGCAAGCCCACGCGAACATGTCTTCGGCTCTTGTGGCCCACTCATCGATCCTTCTTCGTACGTGGTGTTCAGCGACTGAAACTAGATGTGTCGTTCGGAGCGCACAGTCGAACCGCACGTGTTTGATCCGTTAAACTCTGATGTAGGAATGCACGAGGGACCGACTTAGGGAATGATACGCTCAATCAGCTCATACTCGTGCTTAGGCGCCTCCTCCAGAACTAAACCACCCCGCTCGGGTCTATAGACATCTTCCTGGGCTGGTGTATGCTGCCTGGGGCCCATTTTCTACCCTTGAGTCTTGGGGCCCACTTTGTACCCCCGAGCTCTTAGGCAGTATCAAGGTTGTAGCATACCGGCAGGTTTGGTCAAAATATTGCTCCTTCAGTGTCTTCTTCCCCCTGTTCTTTCTAGAAGTCATTTCCTGCGTTGACATCAACAACATAATCATTTAAGCAGAGAAATGCTACAAGCAACACTATCAAATTTGCATATTCCTACATTTACATATCAACAATTTCAAGATCAATATCGATATGAATATAGATCAATTTCAACAATTTCAAGCACAATGTGTCAATAACTAGAAAGACGCATATTTCCTTCTTATTCTAGAAAAAGATATATACCAATATATACATTACACCAATATATACCAATATATTTGAAGCGTGCTAATATTAAAATTAAATAACTTCGCGTGAAGCCATATAAAGCAAAGAGAAGGAGCAGTGAGAAGCAGGATATGATCATAATATTAATTTGCTTCAAATTTGTCATATTTGCTATCATTTCTTAGGATATGATCATAATATTTACTTCAAATTCGTCATATTTGCTATCATTTCTTAGCAAGAACTTGATCTTTAAGCTAAACAAACTTTAGTGTATATATATATATATGGTCGACTTATTAACTATACTAATGATTATTAACTATACATCAAAACCAAAATCATAGAACAACAATGTTTATTATAATCCAAGTCATGTCAAAATTAAAAATTAAATAGTGTTCATATCAGAAATTAGATACTAAATTATGCACTCCCAATTTCTTATATCCAGTCCAATTGCAATTAAATATAGCTTGAAGTTGACTTATTAACTATACTAATGATTATTAACTATACTAGAATCAAAACCAAAATCATAGAACAACAATGCTTATTGTTTATTATAATCCAAGTCATGTCAAAACTAAAATTTAAATAGTGTTCATATCAGAAATTAGATACTAAGTTATGCACTCCTAATTTCTTATATCCAATCCAACTACAATTAAATATAGCTTGAACATGGTAAAAAATTAAGCTATATGTTATAACAATTACAATTGCACTTTCCACAGGTTTAAGCTATTGCAAATAAATATCAAACAAATCCATGTATACCAAAAACAAATTCATGTATACCAAAAACAGTAGCTTTACATTTTCAAATCCACAGTAGCTTAATTAGTTCACTATTTCACTTCTGAAAACATTAGATGGACATATATATTTATCAAATATGCGAGGTATGTATATAGACACAATGAATATTAATTATATTAAATATATATTATTTTTTATCATATATTAATGGACATATTATATATTTAGCAAATATAAATAATGATATTATATATTTATGATTTTAAAAAATTGTATGTGAAATATGAGTAACACATTTATATATTAAAAGTGGGAGTCTCTTATTTCTCTCTCCTACCCTCTACACTCGCTCCTTCTCTTTTCAAACCTCTCTCTACTTCACCCACTTTTCAAGTGACTCATTGTTGTAGCTGTTTCAACTCACTCTCTTGTTATGGATAACTTTACCAGAACAATTGTTGAGCGTTGTGACAAGGTGAATTGTTTGAGAATGAAGGCTTATTTGCACCCAATTCGAGGAAACTGACGTAGGAAATAATAGGGCTTATTAAAGCCATTAATTTCGTTTATTTACTATTAATCCCTTATTAATGGAGCAATTTCAACTTAAAAAAGCCCACACACAACTCGAAGTCAATGATAGAAGATCTAATATAAACCTCACAAAGTTTTTACATCTTGCCACTGTGGAACTTTAGAGAGTAACCAAAAAAGAAGCAAAGCTTTTCACGCACAAGCTAAAGGAAGTGGAGAAAACAAGAGGGCCAATGGGCTTGTAAAACAAAAGTGGGCCCAAAGCCATTTTCCCAACACGGATGACCATCGTGACTGTCTCTCTCTTAGTTACCAAAGGTTTTCTTACATCGACGTTCTCACATATGAGGGACAAGTTAGTCATGAAATGGACGATGGTGTTTACACCGGTGTCAAGTCCTACAATTTCAAGTATGAGGCCCAACAAAAGAACATATGATAAATAAATCAGTCAATGTGTGAAATATGAGGGAGTGTGAAGCGGGTTCATAAATTTTTTCAATCCTCTTATATGAATTGAAAAGCTCATGGAATTCAAAATGCTATATATGATAAATAAAATGATGTGTGACATGTGAACTGATTTGAAAACAAATTTCCAACCCTTGTATGGATTAAAAATGTTTTCGGAATCTAATATTCTATAGTAAACAAACTTTAGTGTGACGATAAAGTAAATTTCTTCAATCTTCAATGAACTAGAAGACCTACGTAGTATTAGTGTGTGCCATCGTAAATAAAATTTATGTGATGTTTTTATTTATTTAAGCTTATATGAATGATGTTCTGATGATTGGGTGTGTCTTGTAGGCCACTAATTATGAAAGTAAATTGAAATTTTGATCAGGTAGTTGTGCAAGATGTCACACACAATATTATGTATAAAGCTATAACACCATGTATGACAACTTGCGTAGATAACGTAGGACAGTAAATATAAAACGTAATAAACAACGACACAGCAAATTGTTTACCTAGTTCGGTGCAACGTCACCTACGTCTGGGAGCTCTCAGCCTAGTGGAAAGGTTTCACTATCAAAAATATGTCAAAACATACAAGTACCTATGATCATCCCAAGATCTATACTTTATGCTACTTATTACAGTGCAAACCTATTGAAATTCTGAATCCTAGCCGAGTCAAGAAGTCGAACACAAAGTCGTAACTTATGTATCGACTACTTGCCTAAGAACGTAAACCGTAAGTAAAACAGTAAACAGATAATAATGACACCAGAGATGATTACCCAGTTCGGTGACTCCGCACCTACGTCTGGGGGCACTTTGCCAGTGGAAAGGTTTTCACTATTAGGTAGTCAATAGTACAACTTCAAGCACCAACTAGATATCACACAAGCTATTGTCCTAAGCTACTATAGATCTCACCGTGAACAACCTCGACCAAGGGCCTCTCCCCCTGTCTTTGAGATCCTCTCAATTGCACCCTTCGAGAAAGCCTATGCTCGGTGTCGTTGTCTTCTTTGACGGAGTTGTGAATCTTCAATCACAAACAAAAACCCTAACCGATCCAAACACTTAGTCTTCGTGACTTAATGTTTGATCGGAGAAAAAGTCCGTTCTAGCGAATCTTAATCAGCCTCTCAACACGACAATGGTGCACGGTTAAGAGTTCTGAGAAATCTTGCAATTGTTAGAACAAGAACGGATGATCTGCTAATGGGAAGCGCAAGGCTTTTTATGGCAGATCACATTCCTAATCCTTCTCGGATCAGGAACAGGAAGTTTCAGACTTCCTGAATAAATCAGGCAAGTCGTTGCTGCCTTCCCCGACAGCTGGAAGTCGTCTTGCCTATTCTGACTTCCTGAATAAATCAGGCAAGTAGAGTTGTCGCCTATTGATGACGTGTTACTGCCAGCTGGAAGTTGCCTGACTTGTCGACGTCACTCTCTTGCGCTCCAAGTCTTCGTGGCGCCTTTCTTCTTTCGCTCCAAGCTTCGTCGAAATAGGAAAGCTTCAGATCTTTCCTAATCTGGACCGTAACAAGTCGCTCCACATGTCACGTAACATGTTGCACGACTTCTTACTTTTGCGCTAAAAATTTATGCCAACAATCAAACGTAGCAACACCTATCTCAGGGTCTCCCCCTGAATCCAAGACTCCGTCTTGATTCCACTCTTCGAGCAATCGTCTTTCTCTGTCGGTTTAAGTCGTCGTTGAACGTTGTGGTTGGGTGCAGTCTTCACTCACGCGATCAGTAAACCCTCAATCACCAAACTCTCAATAGTTATGGTGATACACAATATCCTTAGCACAGTCTACAACCTCTCAGCCCGCAAACCTTCAAGTCTAAGAGCTTTGTAAATTATTGCTAGGAAACAATAAAAGAACCACACAATTGCTAAGGGGGTAGCCTAAGCTTTTATAGCAATCGAGCATGAGTACTAACCCTAATGAGTTTCCTCTTTATATTTCTTCTTTCCAGAATCGTAGACGTTCTGGAACTTTTCATATTTCCTAATCGTAGTTGTACTTTCTGCAGAACATGGACTTTCCTGATTTTTGTCGAACAGGATGTTTGCCGAAATGTCGTTAACAATGTCATACAAGATGTCGCATACGATGCTTCGACATTCTTTATAACATTTTCTCTAGTTCCTTAAAAATTAGCCAATCACCAAAAACGTCGTAACTACAATCTCCCCATTTGGCTATTTTTAAGGTCAGCATTCTTCGTCGCATTCTGCGTCGCATTTATCGTCAACTTTTACTTGCAACGATCGGCAGTCGTCAAGTCTTTGTTCGCACGTCGTTTCGCGCACCATCGCGTATCTTGCGTTTCGCGCACCATCGCGCGCACTACGTCTACGTCTGCGTCTTACGTCTTACTCCCCCTTGTTGGCTTAAAAAGAGCCAAACTTAAAGAAAAATTCGAATAACAGTACAGGGAAATAATAAAACACAAACTTAACTCACACACATTCCCAATCAGCAGTCGAGAATATGTATGAAACATGTTTAGAGCAAATACAAAATAAAAGTTGTTCAGTTTTTAGTGAATCCATAAAGTACTTAAAATTCAAACATAACTGCTGCTGCAACTAGCAGTATCTTCTTCTGTAGCATTGACAGAGGCATCTTTAGTAGTGTCTTCAGTAGAATCAGGTAGGGAGGAGGAACCATTGTTGTCAGAGTCTGGAGGAGGCCTCGACTTCATCAGGTTAGCACAGTGAGATCTACGCTGGGACAGATGCTTCAGCGCCATCTTCAGGTTGACGATGTCCTCGTCAAGTACAACTATCTCTCTCTCGAGCATTATTGCATCTCTACTGGTAGTTTTTGTTGGAGGGGCAACACCGGGAGCTCAACTGGTTGTCTCCTTAGTTGGTTTGACTTCTTTCCTGAGAAGATCAGGAGCATGCTTGCCCTCGAACAACTTGTGGCTTACCACAATCATTCCTTCATGCTTTCCTGCCTTATCGGTTGTCTTCAACACACCAGGGTGTTGGTGCACTAGTAGCTCAAATATAAGGGAGGGAAAAGCAATAGGTATCTTCACAGCTTATGATCTGGCATGTCTAACAAGATGGTCAATAACAAACTGGCCAAAATCAAGTGTGGAACCAGTACCTATTTGGAAGATGGGAATTGCCAGCTCCGGTTTGATGGAGGATGCATGTGTGGAGGGTGCCCAGTTTGCTACTCCGATACGGAATAGTATGGAGTACTTTGACGTGAGATCCGAGGCTGCCACGGTGCCCTTAGTAGGCCACATTCTGCTCTTATCACCAATAATCTCCATAAGAACCTTGTTTAGGTCAGGTGGTGGTACAGAACGGACACACTTCCTCCCCAGGAAGGCATTAATGATGTAAGAGGAAATGGTGAAGCGTAGACCTCTAACATAGACCTTCTCACAATCTGGATCATTCAGAGTACCAAATCCAGTAGGCAAGTTTGCAATAAACTCTTTAACCAACAGAGGATAGTGATTACATATGTCGGTGACGGTTTTCATGAGTTCAGCCTTCTGCAGGAGCTTGACGATGGCTTCCAGTCCAAGGATCTCCGAGGACAGAGTCTTCTCAGGATATGCCGTCCTTTGGAACACAAACTCCCACCGAGTTGCACTGGCAACCGAATGGAATGACACATTGTCATATGGAACACTTGGGGTGTTCTTGACCTGCTTCTGACTTCCTGCCTTCTTTGCTTCCTTTATGGTTACTCTCAACTTTCCTACCATTACTGCAAGGCTTTCATTTTCTTCGAACACTTTCTTTTTCAGAGACGAGAGCATTGTGTGTGCTGTTTCAGCGGCATTTTCTGTGACATCTCCTCTGACAACCAGAGGCGCTTCTTCTGTGACATTAGTTGCGGCGTCTTCAGGAACAGACTTTGTGGCAACAATAGTTACACTGTTTTCCTTCTCTACTTCTTCCAGATCGGTATCCTCCTTCTCAGAATTACTTTTTTCACCAGTAACCTCCTCAGCTTCTTCCGAGTCAGCAACTTCTTCTTCTTCTACCACAGCCTCATCTGTGGGTACAGGAACGACATCTTTCACACCTTCTTCTTCACCCTCTCCTTCTGCAATCCTTTCTAACCCATGACTGACCAGGGTCAAGTCATTCTTTTCCCCTTCAGTGTTTATCAGATCCTCAACCACCCCTTCTTGATGAGGGTCCTGATTTTCCAATAGAGACTCTAATAAGTCACTTTTTCTAGAGGTATCAGTATTTGATACGACGGAAGAATCGATACCTGGAAAAATTGCTGAAACTGGCGTATGGATGATTTGCATGGAGGCTTCTTGGTTCCCTTGGTTAATGCTAGTCCCTCGCTGAGGGCCTGTAAGTTCCGTCATCGTGAAGGCAGAGCTTCCAGTTCGAGTCTTTTTGGGAACTCGGAAAAAGACGAGCATTGGTGCTTCTTCCGGTGGGATTTCTCTGGAGGATCCCTCGGCATTCTTCTGTGGCTTCATTCCTTTGATTCGTACCCCATGTTTGTTGGTGCTGGGTTTGCTACTTTTGGGGCTCTTTGCCTCGGTCTTATTGGGTTTGGTTTATGGACCGTCAGTGGCTTCCTTCGGCGCCAGATTGCTCTTTGTTTTCACCATTTTTGCCGAGAGTGGTAGTGTTTTGTGCAAGAGTTTGAGAGATGATAGCGAAATACTCTAACAGAGGTAGACTAGGTTTTTGAAAACAAAATCAAATCTGTAGGTAACAGATAGTATCTCGTGACCTTTCCTCTTTTTATTTGGGATTTTGGCATACTTGGCCCAATGGCATGTGTTGGGATTTTTGAACTGGTTCATGAAGAGATACCAACTAACTCCTCTCAACCGTTTAGCAACTTCGATTACTTGCTGATGGTGCAGAGACCGAGTGAAGTCATGAGGTACTCGAATCTGCTTGCATCTAATGGCTTAGTAAAAATGTCAGCAAGTTGCTTCTCTGTATGGATGTGCTCTAGGACGATCTTCTTGTCTTCGACCAGCTCGCGAATGAAGTGGTGTTTAATGTCAATATGCTTGGTTTTGATGTGTTGAACTGGATTTTTAGAGATGTTGATTGCACTGCCATTATCACAATACAAAGTCATGACTTCTTGTACGACATTGTATTCGACTAACATTTGCTTCATCCATAATAATTGTGTGCAGCTACTCCCAGCAACGATATACTCAGATTCAGCAGTGGACAAGGCAACACAATTTTGCTTCTTACTAAACCATGATATGAGGTTATTGCCAAGGAAGAAGCAACCTCCAAATGTGTTCTTCCTATCTGCCGTGTTTCCAGCCCAATCAGCATCACAATACCCCACCAAGGTAGGGGATGTGTCGAATGAGTATAGTAAACCCAAGTCTGTAGTCCCAGAGTTATATATTATAATTCTTTTTGCTTGAGATAGATGACTAACCTTAGGATTAGCTTGATATCGTGCACATACTTCTACAGAGTAGGCAATGTCAGGTCGACTGGCAGTAAAGTAGAGAAGACTACCAATAATGCTTCTATATAGGTGTTGGTCGACGGCTTCTCCTGGATCATCTTTAGTTAGCTTGATGTGTGTAGCTGCTGGTGTCCTTTTATGTGAAGCTTTCTCTAGCTCAAATTTCTTGACAATGTTCCTCGCATATTTGCTTTGGGAGATGAAGATGATATCTTTTAGATGTTTGATTTGAAAACCTAGGAAGTAGGTAAGCTCTCCCACCATGCTCATCTCGAATTCTGATTGCATTTGTTGGATAAATTGCTCTACCATCTTTCTTGACATCCCTCCAAAGACAATGTCATCAACATATATTTGGGCTATCATCAAATTTCCGTCCTCATTCTTCACGAATAGAGTCTTGTCGACTCCCCCTCTAGTATAGCCGCTTTGAATCAGAAATTTTGTGAGCCTTTCATATCAAGCCCTTGGTGCTTGTTTCAATCCATAAAGGGCCTTCTTGAGTTTATACACATGATCAGGGGAGTGAGGATCAACAAATCCTTTAGGTTGTGACACATACACTTCTTCGTTGAGATCTCCATTCAGAAATGCACTTTTGACATCCATCTGGTAAAGCTTGATCTGTAGATGTCATGATATCCCTAGTAGGAGTCTCATTACTTCAAGCCTTGCTACTGGAGCAAAGGTCTCATCGAAGTCTACTCCCTCAATTTGAGTGTACCCTTGAGCTAATAACCTTGCTTTATTGCGAGTGATGTTACCAAGTTCATCGGACTTATTTTTGAAGATCCATTTTGTGCCAATGACATTTCCTTCATTTGGCTTGGGCATCAGTTCTCATACCTAGTTCTTCTCAAATTGAATCAGTTCCTCTTGTATAGCATTGACCCAATACTCATCATTGATGGCTTCGTTGATATTTTTAGGTTCAATCTTTGAAACGAAGCATATATTACCTATCATCTCGTTGTAGTTCACAGGAGCTTTTGTCCGAGTCCGTATGCCTTCATTTAGATCTCCAATTACTCCAGAGATAGGATGAGTAGCCTAGATTCTTCGTGAGGGGTTCTTGTTGCTGTCTTCGGGAACTGTCTTATTGTTATTGACACTTGGACTAGCATCATTGTCTTCTGACTTGCTGCTAGCATCTTCACTGGCATCAGCAATAGCATCCTTCCTAACATTGTTTGGATACACTCTTTATTCGTCAGTTGCATCTTCTGGGGCATCTTCACAGTCATCATCAACAACAACATTGATTGATTCCATCATAGTCTTGGTTCGTTTGTTGAAGACCCGGAACGCGCGACTATTCCTTGAGTAGCTAATGAAGATGCCTTCATCACTCTTTGGATCAAGTTTCCAACGAGGTTCTCTATCAGCCAGAATATAACAGGTGGATCCAAAGATATGGAAGTACTTAACATTGGGCTTTCTCCCCTTCCATATTTCATAATGAGTTACTGACATACCTGGTCGGAGAGTGACTCGATTGTGGATATGGCAAGCGGTGTTAAGTGCTTCTGCCCAGAAGTGAGTTGGTATGTTCTTGGCCAGCATCATAACTCTAGCCATCTCCTGTAGAGTCCTGTTTTTGCGCTCAACAATGCCATTCTGTTGGGGAGTGATTGGTGTTGAGAACTCATGGACTATCCCTTCTGAGTTGTAGAATTCTGCAAATTTACTGTTTTCGAACTCTCGACCATGATCACTGCGAAGTCGAATTATTTTGCCAATTGTTTCCCCTTTTTCTCGTTGGACCTAGATGCATAGATTCTTGAAGATCGAAAAAGTATCCGATTTGTCACGAGGGAAATCAACCCATGTGTATCGTGAGTAATCGTCTACACACACAAAGACGTAGCGTTTTCCTCCAAGGCTTTCAACTTGCATTGGCCCCATGAGGTCAACGTGTATTAGCTCTAGTACTCGAGAGGTGGTGATATGTTGCAGCTTCTTGTGTGACATCTTAGTTTGCTTTCCAATCTGGCATTCTCCGCAGATCTTTCCTTCCACGATTTTCAGGTTCAGAATTCCAGTAATAGCCTGCTCTGAGATTGCCTTCTGCATGCTCCTAAGATTTAGATGTCCAAGCTTTCTATGCCAAAGTTTGGTTTCTTCTGCTTTGGAGAGAAGACACTTTGCCGCTTTGATATGTGAATCGGGCGACCATATGTAACAATTATCCATTGAGCGGATTCCTTGTAAGATACTGACTTGATCGAAATCCTTTACTATACATGCTTCTTTAGTAAATTTTACTTCTGAACCCAGATCACAAATCTGACTGATGCTAATCAGATTTGCCTTGAGTCCTTCTACAAGTAATGCTTCAGTTATGCAAGAAGCTCCTGGATGCTTGAGTAGTCCTTTTCCAATGATTCGAGCTCGAATCTCATCTCCAAAATTAACATAGCAGTTTGTATATAATTTGAGATTGGAAAGAAACTCTGGAGTACCTGTCATGTGCGAGAACATCCACTATCGAGATACCAGTCCTTGTTGGTTGAAGCACTGAGGGAGGTATATGCAACATTAGCTCGATAGACTAGATTCTTTGGTCTCCATTCAAGACGGGATGTTTTCTGAGGAATCGAGAGATTACCTTGATATCTCATTTGATTTTGTGGTAACTGAGCTTGCTTCTTCCCATGGAGTTGAAAGCATAATGGTCTGATGTGACCCCTTCAACCACAGTAATGACATATCTACTGATATTGATATGCTGGATTTCTGGAATATCGATGTCTGCGTGGAGGATGTCTTTTGGCAGTTGATTGACAAGAACATGTTATAAAAGATGTCATGACATTGGTTGTAGGTCGTCCTGTAGGATGTGTCGTGTCATCCTATAGTTTCTTGTCACCCATGGCTTGTTGTGGGACAAACTTTGTGAGTGCTGATGAGGCGGTATTATGCATGTACCCTAGTCCCGACATATCTTTGGACTGCTTTCCTACTGATAGGATTTTGTCAAGGCTTTCTGTGCTAGGATTCATCATCTTTACTGATTTAGTCATAAGACTAATTTCTCCATTAAGTCTGGTAATTTCGCGTTTTAGCTCCACAATCGTCTCTAGGAATCTAGACTTGTCGTTGGTAAGAATGATGATCCGTTCTCCTTGTTGATCAAGGATCAGAGTTTCCTTGACCCATCTGGTATGTAAGCTTTTGTATACCTCGACTAGTTGCTCTTTAGTCCAATTCTCGTTTGGAGTTGGATGATGGAGATCATCATTGATATTGGCAGAGTTATCAATGTTACATACATAAGTAGTAGTAGTGAATGCAACAAAATTGCTTAATTACTCAGAACCACTATCTTCATTTTCATCATCTGATAAGGTAGCGTTATATCCTCGTTTTTGTCGTTTGAGGAAATTTGGACATTCTCTGCGAAGATGACAAATCCTTCACATTCATGACACTGAGGTCCTTTGTTCTAGCTTTTTTCCTCTCCGCTTCTGTTCGGTTTCTCAAGACTTCCTCCTGTCAGAGCTTTTTGTGGAGCTTTGTTTCTGGCATCTGTTGTAGCATTCCTTCCGCCCATTCGACTGAATCTTCTCATAACCTTGTTGTAATTTTTTGTGAGAAGGGCCATTGTACCATCAATGTCTTCGTCAGAGTCAGAATCCTCAGAATCTTGTTGCTTGTGTGTTGAGCTTTTGAAGGCAACTCCTATATTCCTTTTGTCGATATTGGGCAGAGATAACTCATAGGTCATTAGAGATCCCATCAGTTCATCAAATTTTAAGATCTTGAGGTCATGAACTTCCTCAATTGCGGTGATCTTCATCTTAAATCTAGGGCTAAGAGCACGCAGGGTTTTTCTAACCAGTTTTTCATCAGACATTGGTTCGCCCATAGAATAAGATTCATTGGCTAGATCTCGAATTAGAACGTTGAATTCGGCGATTGATTCGTCCTCTTTCATGACAAGAGCTTCGAAGTTGGTTGTCAAGTATTGCAGCTTCTGTTCTCGAACCTTGGTTGTTCCTTCATATGCAACCGCCAGGATATCCCATGCAGATTTGGCAGTTATGCATGTGTTGATTAGTCTCAATACGTTCTTATCAACACCATTAAAAATAACATTCAGGGCTCGAGAGTTTCCCAGTGATTCCTCGTCTTCGTTATCAGTCCAGTCTTTTTCTGGTTTTGGGCCGATAGGGTTACCATCATTATCACTGAGTTGTGGGGCATTCCAACCATTGATCACAACCTTCCATATTTTGTTGTCAAGGGACTTCATGAAGGCACACATGCGAGCCTTCCAATAGCCGTAGTTACTTCCATCTAGAACAGGTGGTCGGTTTATGGATCCTTCTTCTCTGGTATTGTCCATCTTGATGATCAAAATATTTGTTTAGGAACTCACCTAAAGTTGTAGGTGCCTCCTCTAATACCAATTGAAATTTTGATCAGGTAGTTGTGCAAGATGCCACACACAATGTTATGTATAAAGCTATAACACCGTGTATGACAACTTGCGTAGATAACGTAGGAAAGTAAATATAAAACGTAATAAACAACGACACAACAAATTGTTTACCCAGTTCGGTGCAACGTCACCTACGTCTGGGGGCTCTCAGCCTAGTGGAAAGGTTTCACTATCATCAATACGTCAGAACATACAAGTACCTATGATCAACCCAAGATCTATACTTTAGGCTACTTATTACAGTGCAAACCTATCTCAGGGTCTCCCCCTGAATCCAAGACTCCGTCTTGATTCCACTCTTCGAGCAATCCCCTTGCTCTGTCGGTTCAAGTCGTCGTTGAACGTTGTGGTTGCGTGCAGTCTTCACTCACGCGATCAGTAAACCCTCAATCACCAAACTCTCAATAGTTATGGTGATACACAATATCCTTAGCACAATCTACAACCTTTCAGCCCGCAAACCTTCACGTCTAAGAGTTTTGTAAATTATTGCTAGGAAACAATAAAAGAACTACACAATTGCTAAGGGGGTAGCCTAAGCTTTTATAGCAATCGAGCATGAGTACTAACCCTAATGAGTTTCCTCTTTATCACCGTCTTTCTTCTTTCCATAATTGGAGACATTTTGGAACTTTTCATATTTCCTAATCGTAGTCGTACTTTCTGCAGAACATGGACTTTCCTGATTTTCGTCGAACAGGATGTTTGCCGAGATGTCGTTAACAATGTCATACAAGATGTCGCATACGATGCTTCGACATTTTCTCTAGTTCCTTAAAATTTAGCCAATCACCAAAAACGTCGTAACTACATAAATGATAAATGATACTATTATGAACATATAGATGACATATAAGAATTGTACCGAACACGCCTAAGAGACCCAGGTTGTAGATTGCGTGAAAGAACGTCTGAGTCCAGCTGATCGCTGTTTCCTTAAGACAATATTGCTCCCTCTGTGGCACTTGAAGGATTAACGAGCAATTGCCTCCCAAGATAAAATGGACTAAACCACTAACGAGTGCTACGAATAGGGGAGTCTGGCGACGTAACTATTGATTTGTATTTAAACTGTAGGAGAGAAATGTAGGAAGAAGATTCGAGAAGATGATGAATTTCCTAACAATTTCAATCCTTTAAATAGGAGAGTTGGCACCGTTTCGAACAGACACGTCTGTTCATAACATGCCTCTTTTGGAAAGGTTGCGACCCTTCAACCAAAAGGTGCTCCTAATAAAAGCCAAAAGTCATAAGCATGGTTCAATGTTTTGGAATGAAATGATGCTTCCAAAAGACACGTCCATAGGAAATGTATCAATTTCAAGTTCAATGTACTATTATCTCATTCAAAACTTGAGTTAGAAAAATGTGATATAAACACGATTCCAACATTTATGTTGTCCGTATCGCTCCATTATTCACGAGTACTGTATTTTCATTATGGTACATTGTGTTTTCAACAAATTTGAGATTAGTTTCATATCCTACAATATACTAGACTAAAAATTTAATTTAAATTAAGAAAAAGGAGTCAAACCTTTTCTCTAAATATTTTGAATAAATATCTAATTTTCTAAATATTTTAAATAGTAATTTAATTTTGTAAATATTTTAATAAAATACATTAGTTTTAAAAAATATTAAAAAGGAAGGAAAAAAATCTAAATGTGATCAGGGCATTACTCAAGGTTTTGCATCCGATAAATTTTGGCATTAGTTAATAGACATATTTTTTACTTTTGACTTATTATTTTTTTATCAGCAATAAGAAGGGAAGGTCCTGATATTGGATTGACACTATCTCGGCTGAAAAAGTAACACGTTTAGGTTGTTGGAAGGATTACATACATGGATGACAAACGAAAATATTTAGGTGAGAGACAGTGAATAAGGTGTGAAGGAGAAGCCCTTTACAGACACATACATAATACCATTGCATTTGCTTGGATTGCAGTAAAAGAGAATTCAATTGAGTGTCACTGGACACTACTGGAGGGAAGAGCAAAATTTCACTTCACCCATACTAACCGCATAAGCTTTCAAACTAAGGTTGATTTGAACCAGATTTCTCACCAAACCCAACTCTAAGAAAACATGATCTTGCGCCCCACCAATTCGGCTACATATCTCTCCTATAAATGATGCCTCCATATTGCTCACTTCCTCATTCACATCACATACTTTTCTCTCGTGACATCTAAAAGTTATCTTTTTAGTTTTGTATGTGATGATTGGGATATAAAACTGTGTTAGGTATTATACAGTAATATTTACAAATTGCGGAAATTAAATAATTGTAAATAATAATGAATTATGACAACAACAAAGATACATGAACCTTTACAAAATATTTGATACAAACTCGGGAATAGTCGAGGTGTGTTGGACACTTTCCTTAAAGTGTATTCGCTCTCCCTCGGGTGTTGGAATCAACGAGCGTACACCTCCCAGGATACAACGACTTCGAACTAGCACCGTACACCAAAGGTCTAGTTCCGGCGAACTTGAATTTGTGTCTTTCTCTATCACCAAATCGTATGAACTTTGAAGAGAAGAAATGTTGAAGAGGGAGAACAAGAACACCATAGTTCTTGATATTGGATGATTCAAAATTGAAGAGAAAGACCATCTATTTATAGTCTCATCTCTTCCACCTCTTGAATTCTAAGAGTAAATACCCAAATTAAAGAAAAAAATGAAAGGTTGTAACCTAAACATTCAAGAGGATTAAACTACATTCAAACTTGAAATGCCAACTCAATTTTATTCATTAAATAGATTAATATGAATTTAAATCATATAATATAATATAATTATATAATATGATCTTAAATCATATATTATCCAACAATACCCACATGAATGAAATTGAGCGAAGCTTACAAAAACGACACAGAAAAAAAGGCACGAATAGACTCAACACGATATGGAGATAGATTTTCCGGTCAATACCTGTATAGGATAGGTAGGGGGTATCTTTGAACCTTCCCTTATGAAAACATGTCGACTTTACTAGTTGATCAATAGACGCGATGTCCTTGAATTGTTCTGCCGTTTGTGTAAATGATAACATGCCTCACGCAGGTATCTTCCTGACCCAAGTTCGGTTCTCATGGTTATGTTCATTTTGGTCGTGAACATCGTCCTGGTTCTGCAAGAGTTTCTAAAGGATTTAGCCCCTCAATCCTCCTTTGAAGCGACCCCACTTCTCTCTCACATAGGTGATTTCTTATTTAAGAGTAACCCGCTTTATTCCGCTCGAAACCTCAATATTTTTGACGCATAAGAATCATTAAAAGCTCAATCGCTTAACCTTTTCATACGGGTGTCACTGTTTGCATCATAGAAATAGGACTGGGGAAACCCCCACGGTGACCTTACCAGTCTTAACAATTAGGTTGTCCCATTGAACCATGATCTTGGGATCTCCAGTCAACATGATTGGGTTTCCTTTGTCTTGACTATACAACTTCATGGGCTTAAGTCCCATTTCTTTAGATGCCTTCTCAACTTGATCTTCATTTAACTAGTTGATCACTAGTTCCGCGGCATTTTCTTTAGATCATATGTAGTCAATGCTCATTGCACCATAGTTGAGAAGTTGGTTAACAACATTATGTCTTCGACATATATGTCTAGACTTGTTGTTATTCATTGCCCTTGATAATATCCTTCAACAAATATTTAGACTTTCATGTCTATTCAACATATTCACAAACTCATATTCCATTTTGAATCTACTCATCGTAGTTTGTTTGAAGGATTTACATATTATGGCAACACCTATCTACCAATGGATATAAGATATTCAACTTGTCTATGTGTATTCTCTTACACTTTTTGAATATCTATCATCATGTAGACCATAATCAATATTCAATTATAAATACATTAGTATTCTCAAAATAACATTGTAATATCCAAATTTTGGATAATTCATGTATCTTGTTTGTCTACTTAAGATAGATGCAACATCCTCATGTACATGTCATTAAGTACATGATATTGCATATCACTTTTGTATACTCATTTTAAGAGATACTTTCATTTTTATTCTTTCACAAGTGTTAGCTTAAATCAATAGATTTTATAGCTAAACACCATCACATTTGTTGAACTTGCCAAACTTTATCAACATCGTGTGACTGATAAGTTTGTTTTTATAGCAACTTTGATTCCTTAAATTGCATCAACGAGTCTCATATGATTCACATTTTCCACACTCGTTGATATGAAATCGATTTGACAACATAAAGATGTCAAATATTTTTCATGTCACTATTTAGGTGCATGTTTAAGTCTATTTTACAACTTCACCAACTTGCAACATTTCTTTCACATGTATGAGTTATATAACATTTTGTTAGTGTCATATAACCTTCTAACATATAAGTTAGAAATTCATCAAGTGAATTTATCACCTTGCTCTTCGGCTAATTCTTGACTCTTCTAGCCCATAACCCTCTTTAGAATTTTATCACAATTCTCAAGAATTCATTTAGATGATCTCAATTCATCTCGTTTGTCTGAATATTCTAATTCTAGATTTTAATATAATATTCTTGTGTGTATCGAGATTTTTTTTTTCAAATCATACACAGGAACTTTATATGCACTACTATTGCACGTTCAATGTAGGCACATTCAACAATATTGTTCATATCCTTATTTTCCTTAAAGTCGAAGTCGAAGTCAAAGCTTTTACTAAGCACCCCCACACTTCCAATTAACCGTAGGAAATCTTGCTTCCTCTTACTAACTCACTCAAAGTTTTCTCAACGTCCATTTATGTTACCTTATTTTAAAGGCAATTTGCTGAAAAATCATTGTCCCCCACATGTATTGTGGTGACCCAAAAATTTGTAAATATCACATAGTTTTCTCATAAAATGTGATATTTTGTTTTCAGCAACATCATTGAATTGGTTGTGTTACAATATGAATATTTTGTGTTCGATACTCATATATCAACCATTTCAACATATTCATCTTAAAATCATGACGATTGACTTTATCTTCATTATTGTTTTTAAGCAAATATACACAATAATATTTTGTACAATCAAACTATAAGTCACAAAATATTTGTATTTCATCTCTTATTTGAGCATATTGTAAATCATAATATCAATGTGAATTAGCTCAAGAGATTCTAGATTCTTTCGTTTACACAAAATTCTCATTTGTGTTTACCGATCTTGAAAGAATATATGTGGTCCAAGTGAATAATGTACATATAGAATTATATCTCACTTGACCAAGTTTATCATATCATTATATGACTCAATCATATAAATGAAAGACTCTTCTTTATTCGTATCAATCCACATAATGACATTTTCATTCATATTCATCGTGACATCGGTTATATAACCTTTGTCCACATACATTGTATTTGGAACAATCATTTTTTTTTCAAGGAATCAATTATAATTGAATCCATCAATAACAAGTAATATCTCCAATGTGATTATCATCAATTGCATTCTTTGTCATGCCGCACACACAACTTATTTGATCATTGTCAATGGCATATTTCAAATCAATATTTTGAGGTGACATAAGCGCATATGTGCACTCTCCAAATCATCAATAATCTTTAGATTAAAATTTTCAATTCTATCTAAATAAGTATGACTTCAAACAAACATGTCAAGCCAACCCTTTTTGAGATTTAATAGCCCAAAGTTTATTTAGAGATTACAACATAACTTGATCATCACTTATATTTTTTATGGTGATCTCATAACTTTGTTGATATGATCTCAAACTAACTATTATCAATTCAAGAATGAAAACATTATTTCATTCAACTTATTCATATTCATATTGATATGATTTATCTAGCAATGAATCAAAACAATTAATCATATTCAATTATGATTTTTTTAACACATGAATAACATTGTTATCTTTAGATTCAGGATTCATCAATCCATGAATGACACAACCAATTTTCATTGCGTTGATCATGCCCAACTTAAATTTATGAGTTCGTGAATGAGATCGTTACATCATTCAACTTATATGATTCATCAATTCATGACGATCAATTTAAAATAAGAATCATTCAAATTAATCATATGATTATGATTTTCAACCAATGAATAAATTCAATATTCATTACCCATATTCAATTTCATTGAAATGATTCATCATTACATGAATAAACTCATTATTTCATTCATGTTAATCAATTCATATGATTTAACAAATCATATTTTTCTTATGATTCTCCACCATTCTTTGATAATTTTATTCACTTGTACAATGAACATTTACAAAGAACATTAAACTATTCAATACATAGTTTAAGTACAAGAGAATCGTCTCCTCTTTCACTTTTGAGATTCTTCACCATAATACTTGGTAAACTCAACATGTTCACCATCTTTTCTCAGCTTCTTTCAAAGATTAAATCAATAACCTTTTCAAGTCCTTCGACATTTTTCTTTTCTTATTGATCATTCACAATCTTTTGTATTTCATGGTACACATTTTACAAATAATATCAAAACTATACAATGCATAGTTTTGAGTACAACATGATCAGTTTCTTCCTCTTTCAATATTGAGGTTCTTTGTGTACCATACATGGTAAATCCAATGTGACAACCATCTTTTGTCGTCTTTTTTCAACAATGAAGCCAACAAATCATTAAATTCATTTGACATATCATATCAAAACAAAATTCGATATATTTGTGGTGGACACTCGTGTCTTAAACCCACTTGAAATTTGACCCAAAGGTACATTCCCGGCCTCAGCCATATTGACATATAGTCCAATATATTTCATAAGATGAATTAGGCAAGCAAATTCATTGCTCCCATCATCAAGCTCTTGCTCTCAATAATTTGTTAAAAATTGAAGCAATTATGAAGTTTCGATATTCAGCATAAATATGCATCATCCTTTGTTTTTCATCTCCACAACATGAAAACAAACTCATTAGTATTTGTAAAATTATATATTAACTTAAATGACCAAATTCATCATGTTACAATAATTTATTCAAATTTGGAGCGAGTATAAAACTTTATAGTTTGTATCCAAAAGGATTCATGTTTTTCAATCTTCATATCTCTACAAAATGAAATTAACATCATTAGTATTATACAATTGAAAACATTCAAAATTTCACAAAACAAAGTATGAACCTTCTCGAATCCGCAACCTGTTGAAACTCAAGAACGATACACTTTAAGATTGTTAGGTATTATACAATAATATTTACAAATTGCGGAAATTAAATAATTGTAAATAATAATGAATTATGACAACAACAAAGATACATGAACCTTTACAAAATATTTGATACAAACTTGGGAATAGTCGAGGCGTGTTGGACACTTTCCTTAAAGTGTATTCGCTCTCCCTCGGGTGTTGGAATCAACGAGCGTACACCTCCCAGGATACAACGACTTCGAACTAGCACCGTACACCAAAGGTCTAGTTCCGGTGAACTTGAATTTGTGTCTTTCTCTATCACCAAATCGTACGAACTTTGAAGAGAAGAAATGTTGAAGAGGGAGAACAAGAACACCATAGTTCTTGATATTGGATGATTCAAAATTGAAGAGAAAGACCATCTATTTATAGTCTCGTCTCTTCCACCTCTTGAATTCTAAAGTAAATGCCCAAATTAAGGAAAAAAATGAAAGGTTGTAACCTAAACATTCAAGAGGATTAAACCACATTCAAACTTGAAATGCCAACTCAATTTTATTCATTAAATAGATTAATATGAATTTAAATCATATAATATAATATAATTATATAATATGATCTTAAATCATATATTATCCAACAAACTGATCTCTGCACTTTGGCCTTGATTCATAGTAGTAATTTGTGATTATAATATTTGTAATTGATTTTTATATGTAATATGTTACAGAAATCAATTAGTGAAAGCAATGACAGTAGTGCCAAGGTATGTTGTGCTGAAATCGAAATACAATAACCAATATACACGAAGATGTGCAAGTTCATGGGTTCGTCCAGTTCTCGAGCGCGGAGGCTGTGAGGGGGACGGACTGGTGCACCTGATGAGATGCTGCTACAACAACAAGTACTTGACAAGGTGGTCTGAACATCACTGTTGGTGCGAATGAGCCTGAGGAGGATCAATCCAAATGGTCTTGCATTTTGTTCAAGCCTATCATCGTTGATGCTCCTGACACCGTCCGCCTTTTGCATGTCCAGCTCGGCCACTATGCGAGCTTATGGAGGCTCGACCCACCATTCGGTGACTGCTTATTCGCGGGTGACTCCTGATGGGACGCTGTGAGGCGCCCTTAGTCGATCAAGTAAATTTGTATTTCCGGTTAGAATTCGGTTCGATTTCCACCGGGATCAAAATAGGGTATTTTCCTCGATTATCTTGTATTCGAACTGTAAAACAGGAAATCTAAAAGACAAAGTCTGTAATTTTTGTGTGTTGGTGAAATTTTAGGCAATAACATGTATCAAAATAGGAAAGTGAGTTTAGGTGAGTTGTGAACAGTTAACTAACAACTACGGGTGCTAGACCGATGGCTTAGTGTCAATCCAATATTTACCAGTTAATCTCAATCATGCAATCTTATTAGGCCTACGCTATAATTACACTACTCGCCTCTCGATATTGGATAGTGCCTAATTTCGTATTAGGCAACCCTCTCAGGAATTAAACCTATTCCTCCACAGCAATGTCGATCAAGTAAATTTGTATTTCCGGCTAGAATACGAGTCGATTTTCACAGGGATCAAAATATGGTCTTTTCCTCAATTATCTTGTATTCAAATTGTAAAACAGGAAATCTAAAAGACAAAGTATGTAATTTGTGTGTGTTTGTGAAATTTTAGGCAATAAGTAATATGTATCAAAATAGGCAAGTGAGTTTAGGTGAGTTGTGAACAAATAACTAACAACCACAGGTGCTAGACCGACGGCTTAGTGCCAGTCCAAGATTTACGAGTTAATCTCAATCATGCAATCTTATTAGGCCTACGCTATAATTATACTACCCGCCTCTCGACATTGGATAGTGCCTAATTCCGGACTAGGCAACCCTCTCAGGAATTAAACCTATTCCTCCACAGCAATACAAACAGCGATTTTCGAACCAAGGAATCGACTACAGGAGACCGATTCCTCAATCTTACTTACAGTCAATTCTCAATTGTCCCTCTCGGGATCAACCTGGAACTCAAATAACAAGTATTAAGTAGCTAATTTAACATATATATAAGAACTAAGCAAGATATAACAAGTTCATGCATAATTTCAAGGGATAATTACACTTTGCCCATGCTAAAATGACCGATTTTACATTTTACTACAATCAAAAAAAAAGTTTACATTTTACAACAACTAATTGCGTATTTTTTACACTTTACACTAACGGTGTTAGATTTTGGATGGAAAATTTTCATGCTGTATAAAAAGTCGAAATTGTCCTCATTTATTCATCAAAATTTCAAATTGATGCCATTATTCATCAAATTATAATATTTATTAATAATATATAATTATATTTATTAATAAAAAATAATTTATTATTATTATTAATTATAATTATTTAATAAAAATAAAAGTAAATCATTTTTTCAATCATAAATTATCAATAATTAAAATTAAAAGTAAATTAATTATTAATAATTAAAATAATATCAATTAATAGTAATAATAATACTAATTATAAATAATAATAATAATAATAATAATAATAATAATAATAATAATAATAATAATAATAATAATAATAATAATAATAATATATTGAAACTTTCAAAATAACATAACTCTCTCGTACGAGTTTTGTTTCTGGCTCATATATTATATCAAATCAAAGAGAATTGGAAGTCAACAACTTTGAAGAAAGAAGTATTTGCCTATATATTATTAATAATTGATTTAATTTTACGTAATATATAATTATTACCAAAAATATAAATAATTAATTATTAATAACTTTTTTAACATTTTGCTCTAACACTGATAAATGTTGGACGAATTTTTTTTAAAGATTAAAAAACTTGTTGTCGTTGGATGGAATTTTGGACAAAAACTCATTTCTTCGAAATTGTTGAACTTATGATTCTATTTGATTTGATATATTATGAGCCCGAAACAAAGCTCGTATGAGTGAGTTATGTCATTCGAAAGTTTCATCATATTATTAATAATTAAATATATTATTAATAATTAATATTTTTTAATTATTAAAAATCAAAATAATATCAAGTATTAATAAATAAATCTTTCATTAAAGTTGTTGATCATTCGATTCTCTTCGATTTGATACACTATAAGCCTGAAATGGAGTCGTATGAGAGAGTCATGCAATTCGAAAGTTTCAATATATTATTAATAAATACTATTATTTTAATTATTAATTAATATTATTTGAATTATTAATAATTAAATCGGGTCTGACCGGATTTGAGTGGAGGTTGATCTTAGTTAGGAAAAAAACCCTAAGGGTATTTTAGTCTTTTTGTTATAAAATGAAAATTTTCATCCAAAATCTAACATCATTAGGGTAAAGTGTAAAAAAACGCAATTAGCGATAGTAAAATATAAACTTTTTTTTTAATTGTAGTAAAACGTAAAAGTGATCATTTTAGCAGGGGCAAAGTGTAATTATCCCTAATTTCAATTAAAAAGCAATCTAGAATCAAACACCAATCGTCATAAGTCTAGCACCCATGATTTGGGCTTTTACCCCATAATCATGGTGCAAAATACAAGAAGCAAGAAGAAAAAGAGTAAAATCTCAAGAAGGGAAGATGAACAAGCAAACTCTAAGCACTAAGGCTTGGATCGAATGCTTGCAATATTCAACTATACTCTTCAATTGATGTTCCTTTGCTATCTTCGCGTTCTTGGTGATGGGTGATGGAGATTGGGGCTTCAAATTCGTCCTATTACAGATCTGGAATAGGGGAGGTTGCCTAAAAATCGTCTGTCTTCTGCTCTGGCCGAGGTAGGAATTTATAGATCTGAAAATCACGACGTGACGATCGCCACATCATCGCCACACCATCGTGTCTTTCCTCTTTATGTGGCAATCGCCACCTCCCTTGTGGCGATCGCCACATCCTTGGCCACGATGCTCCAATTAGCCCGTTTTGTCCTATTTTTCTCCATTTTTCACCCAAATCCTGCACAAGTGTACCAAACATACACGAAAGCGTAAAGTAGTACAAATAAGGCTCTAAAAGCCGAGTAACGAGGGAAAATTAGGCACTAAACGTGGGTAAATCAATGTCAAAGTGAAATCCGGTGGACCCACATCAACACCCCACACTTAAAGCCTTATCGTCCCCGATAAGAAAACATTCAAGTGCAGAATGGACTGAGTATGCACCGAATTGCGAACCACAAACTTAACTCCGTAGGGGGAACTCGGTCTTCTCCCAAGGTTTTTGTAGGAAAGAGCCCCCAACCCAAAACTATGATGCACATGCTTTACAAAAATACTTGCCCTCATGACATACCCTAAAATCTTTTCATTCACGCCCATCTAATCAAATAACACTCGAGCTCAAATTATCCACATGCTGACTCATCATAAAAATCACGTTCCACCAATCTAATCACAAATCAAAATGACTAAATAATTAACATGAATATCGGGTATGTTAGTTATGGTTCTTTTCTCATATTTTATCAAAAATTTAAGCAAGGGGTACTACTAGTCACACATATGGTTTTTATGTACTCGTGTATAAAGTGATGTGAACCCGGGGTAATACACCTCCAATTCGTCTCCGCACTGTCTTCTCTTGATCACCCACACCTTTCTACCTCTAAACTACTCTAATCTACTCTAAAATTTGATAATGGGTGATAATATCGTAGGTAGAGGGTGTGGGTATTTATAGGTGGGGCCAAATCTATTCAAAAATAAAAATGCAAGATTTTAGGAGCTGATTTGACCAGTCTGCCGGGTGGGACCCGACAGGTCAACCCAGCAGGTTGATTTTTTGGAGCCACGGCCTACCGGGTTAGCAGAAACTTGCCGGGTTGCACCCGGCGGGTTAACCCAGCAGGCTTCCTCTTCCTGCCATGGGTTGTCGGGTTGCGCCCGGCAGGTTGCCTGGAAGTTGTCCGAGTGAGCTCCCGGGCAACTCTTCGCTCCTTGCTCCCCTTTTTCCACGGGTTTCTGGGTTAGCCTGAGCCTGCCGGGTGAGATTTGGCAGGTTAACTCAGAAACCTTACTCCCTATTTCCCGCCTTTGCATTTTTAGCTCATTTTTGCTACTTTTCGACCTGTTTTCACCAAAAAATACTTCTCGAGCCATTTGTGAGGTAAAGTAGTATTTTATTCACATAAAACTAATAATTCGGGACAAGATGGGGAAATTTGACTAGGTTGGATACATAATATCCGACCACATCAAATCTCGAAGACTTCCTGTTTTATTCGCAGAAGCTATGCGCGCGAAAGAATCAAGTCACGACTGATTAGGCAAGGCCTAGCTGGAATGAAGACATGTCAGCAAGGCTTAAAAAAGGTGACAACACCAAACCTGTCACTTGCCAATAAAGCAAGGCAGCAAGGGTTTTCTTAATCGGAATAGGAATCCGATTAGGCAAGAAGAGTTGCTATAAAAGCAAGCGCTACCCCCTTAGAAACTCAGTCATTTCTATGTGCTAAATTCTCAGAGCTCTTAATCGTGTATGACTAGCGGATTGAGAGGCTGATCAATTTAGAGAGGACAAGGTCGATCACATACATCAACTTGAGAAGACTTGATTGTTTGTGATTTGCTGGTATTTTTTCGTGATTGAATACTCACGAAGAAATTGTCGAAGACAACAATATCGAACATAGGCTTGCTCGAATGGTGGAATTGAGAGGATCTCAAATACAGGGGGAGTCCCTGGTCGAGGTGATTCATGGTGAGATCTATAGTATCTTAGGACTATAGCTTGTGTGATAGCTAGTTGCTGCTTGAAGTTGTACTATTGACTACCAAATAGTGAAAACCTTTCCACTGGCAGAGTGGCCCAAGACGTAGGCGTGGAGTCACCGAACTGGGTAAACATATTGTGTGTCTTCTGTTTACTGCTTTACTATTTACTGTCCATTATCTGTGATTAGACAAGTTGTCGAACCAACTGTTACAACATTGTGTTCGACATCTTGTCCTTGCTACATAACAAAATTTCAATTGGTAGCAGAGGAGGCACCTTATCTTCTAGATGATTTCCTGCAAAAATTCTGAATATCCGATATGGAGTCAAAGGAAGGAGGATCGATCAATCGACCACCCGTGATTAACGAAAAAAACTATGGATATTGGAAAGCCCGCATGTGCGCCTTCATGAAATCACTCGATAGAAAACTTGGAAAGCAGTAAGCAATGGTTGGGATGAACCTCAATACTCTGATGCTTCAGACAACGTAACTAGTTCCAAACCCAAGATGGAATGGAGCCCCACCAAAGATGAGGCAGCCCTAGAAAACTCTTATGCACTCAATGATATATTCAACGGAGTTGATAAGAATGTCTTCAGACTGATCAACACATGCACAAGTGCTAAAGTAGCATGTGATACTCTTTATGTGGCCTATGAAGGAACCTCTAAGATACGTGAGCAAAAAATACAATACCTCACCACTAATTTCGAAGCTCTCACAATGAACGAGGATGAAACCATAGTCGAGTTCAATGTACGGATTAGAAACCTGACCAATGAATCCTATTCTCTTGGCAAACCCATGACTAACGAGGACCTTGTCAAAAATACCCTAAGGTCATTAAGCTCTAGGTTCAAGATGAAGATCACTACTATAGAAGAATGTCATGATCTAAAACTCTTGAAGTTTGATAAACTCATGGGATCTCTCATGACCTACGAGCTCTCCCTACCTACCGTAGAGAAGAAACACAAAGGCGTGGCCTCCAAGAGCTCAACTCATGATAAAAAAAGAACAGGTGTTCTCCGACTCTGATAGCGAAGTCGATGAAACAATTGCTATGCTAGCCAAGAACTAAAACAGAGTTATGAGAAGATTTAATCAGATGGCGGGGAAGAATGTCTCTCGGGGTGTCAGAAACAAACCCCAGCAAAAGTTTCAGAAATTCGAGAACATTAATGGCAGAAGAGGTGAGCAATCAGGACAAGAAAGAGAAGTTCAATGCTTCGAATGTAAAGGATATGGACACATGCAGAACGAGTGTCCCAACTTCCTAAAGAAACAGAAGAAGGGATTCAATGCCTCCCTATCAGATGAGGAAGAAGAAGACAGCGACACATAACAGACAAGCAATTATGTAGCCTTCACTGCCTCCACATCAGCCAACACTGATCAAGCCACTGAATTTTCTAAAGATGTCTCTGAAGAAGAGTTATCATACGAAACACTAAATAATGCATACAATGACTGGTACGTCAAATGGCTCGAAGATTCTAAGGTACTTGAAAAACAAAATACTCTCATTCTATGACCTCAAACGAGAAGTTGCACGTCTATACAAGGAGTTAGATCATATTACCAAGTCAGTCAAGATGATGAACCCTTGTACAGAAACTCTGGATCAAATCTTATCCATTGGAAAGTCAGCAAAAAACATGGAAGGACTTGGTTACTCAAAAAGAACCTCAACATCCCAGGCCACCTTCGTTCCTCAAAAGGATGTCAACAACATGTCTCAACAGATGTTACAGACACCTGGTAATAATAGGCCACAGAAGAAACGCCACCATAGCAGCCCAAAGAACAAGAAACATAATTGGGTATGTCGTCACCGTGGACAAAGGGGTCACATTTGACTATTCTGTTATTATCTCTATGGAAAAAGCTCCATCAAACACAAGACATCCAAAGTGCATCTTCATCAAGTATGGAGAGTGAAAAAGGAACACCACCAACCTCAACCATAGAAAGAATGGTGAATCAAAGAGGTACACTATCGAGCTAATGTCGCATATATGTGTGTAGGTGTGTGTGTGTGTGTATAGGGATACACTTCAGTACAAACCAGGCTGAACGTTCGAACCAATCTCAAGTGTTGATCTGCACGTGCGTTGTTTCAGCGCGTGACACGTATCCTGAAAGTTGACCCGCGGTGTTTTTTCGGGTCCAAAACATTCCATACTCATACGCAAAAGTTCCACCGGTTGTTTGGACATTTCTCCTAGTTTGTATGTGATTGATGCTTTATATATATTAGGGAAAAGGACACTTTTGTGCACCTAAATATACACTTTTGACACTTACATACCCTAACTTTTTTTTTACTCTTTTTTCCATACTTTAATTTCATTTTGGAACAATTTTCTTCAGACATTTCAAAATACCGAAACTACCCCTGAATTGAGCCGGTTCAATTTCAACCAGATCCAACCATATTTTAATTAATATGAAATTACTTTTTTACCCTCCATTGAATAACGAAATTATCACACAATTTAAGGGTATATTGGTCTTTTCAAATAACAAATTTAAAATTTAAAAGTAAATTATTAAATTACATTTTGCCCCTCTCTCCTCAATGTTCATCATCTTCTCCGGCAGCCCAACCACCCATCTCCACGTCTACCGTCTGCCTCCGTCCACAACGTCCCCGCTGTCTACTTCGTCCAGCCCTCTGTCGCATCGTCTCAGACGCATCCCTCTCGCTCTACGACCACCTCCACCTCAACTTCTCCTCCTCTATCCCTCGCCCCCTTCTCGAGGACCTCGCCTCCGGAACCCTAGGCTCCGCCGCCAACTTCACAAGCTCAAATCTTGATGGTTTAGGGCTAATTTGGTGGTGGCGCGCAATGTTGGGCGGAGAGTAGGCAGATCTCGTAGAGGAGCTCGGCGCCGTCGGTGTCGAAGGAGGCGACGACGTCGAGGTCGATGGAGGATTCGCCGAGGGAGTCGCGAACCCTGGAGGCGACGACGAGGTGGTTCTGCTCGATAGAGGAGATGTCGGTGGCCTGGGGCGACGACGAGGCGATGCCGGTGGCCGTTGATGGAGGCGGGGACGGGAAGGGCGGGGGGCTGAAGTTAGAGAGGGGCATTCAATTGAAAATTTGATAAATATGTGAGGGTAATTTCGTCTTTTTACCCTCTTTAAAAGTTGGACCGGTTCTCTCCATCATACCAGATTTAATTTTGGTTCAACTCAGGGGTAATTTCGGTATTTTTAAAATTTTAGGGGTAAATTGTCCAAAATAATATTCAAGTATGGAAAAAAGAGAAAAAAAAAGTTAGGGTATGTAAGTGTCAAAAGTGTATATTTAGGTGCACAAAAGTGTCATTTTCCCTATATATTAAATACAAAATAAATGATATTTAATCATTTTTAATATCAAACTTGTCAATAATCTCGAAGTTTAAACGTGAAATTGAAAATGATGAGTGAATAGAGATGTGACTTTTTATTGTTCTTTATTAACCTAACTCCAAATCGGAATTAATTAGGTGGATTGGATAATATCATATTAAATCAGATAAGACCGAAATTAATTGATTTAAATAGAAATAAACCAAAATTAATTGATTTGAACTGATATATCAGTCGGTATATCAACCGTTATCAAGAATATCCATAACACCGACAAGAAGATTCACCCCAAACTTAATTGAAAATACGGGCCCGAAATAATCAAGCCCAAAGCGAGACACCATGGAGACCCAATGCAATTTCTTGACACGAAGCCCAAGTGTGTTGTAGCAGTAGCCGTTTCTTGTTTTGTTGGACATGTCACAGTCCTCGCTCTTGTGTCTCTCTTAATCGGATAAGACCCTTTTCCATTTCAACCATCTCTCTCATACAAAAAAAACGCTGTTACTGAGCACGACACAAACCCATCAAGCAATTTCCGATTTTCCCATTAGAATTTTCTCCACCTCTAAGGGCATTAATCATCGTTGTCAAAGAAGAGAGGGTTTTTGTGGTGCGAGATCTTTGTGTTATTGGTGGCCACAAGTTGAGGAATCCTTAGCTCCAACCTTGGGTTAAAGATCTTTTTGGTGAGTCTGATTATAAGGGTATTTATAATTCTTTGTGGCTCTGTTTTCTTCTCTAGAGGAAACCAAAAAGGAGGGATTTTGCAAATTTCTAATGGCCTGCAGTTTTGTGTGAGCTCATAGAAGCTCCTAGAATTTTATCTTTTATTTTTTGCCAAGAAATTGGATCGATCATAGGAGAAGGCACAGTTCCTCTTGGTCAATTGTGGATTTCTGTGGGCTGTTGGTGAGTTCTATACTGAGAATTTGATTTTGTATTATTTGTGCTGTATGGAGAATTGGTACTTTTAGTTCTCATCCCCCCCATATCTAGGGTTCTTGTATTGTTTGCGGAAATGTTAATCCTGTTGATTGGCCTGAGCAGTGGTCCTTGCTTCTATTTTCAGTAGTGACTGTTTCTATGCTCCTTATTGTAGGGATTTCTATTCCTGAAAACTAGGTTTGCTTCTATTTTTATTATCTTGCAAAATTACCTTCAACTGTTGTGTTGATTGATATGCAATCGAATTTGGCCATGTGTGTTTCTAGGTTATCTTCCATTCTCTCATCGTGCTTTAGGCAGAGTTTCATAGGGTTGATTGTTTGTCATCACAATTTGAAACAGGCTTCTCAACTCACATCATGATCTGAATTGATATCCGGGTGGTTCAGTGAGGATTAAACAGTTGAAGGATGGGAGGACCTTGTGAAATGATCAACAATGGGGAAGCAGCCGATCGCAACCTTCAGATTATTAGATATTCTCCTTTTCAGCCTCACACCAGATCATCATCATCGCCTTGGCTAGATTTGAGGGTGTTCTATGTAAGGATCAGCAATTATCAGGTCGATCATTTGACTCCTGAGTTCCTTACTCTCAACCATATCCCTCTAAGCCATGATACCCTTTTGGAAGTCAATGGTGCTAGAAGCAGTATGTACTCTGATGGCATTTCATGTCTTCTAAAACGAGATAGAGCAGATAAGAAAACTGAAGAGGCCACATTTGTGAGCACCGACAACATAAGATTGACGGGGAGCGTGAAATTCGAGGTGTTCAATAAAGAGGATTTTGTTCTCTCCGGGGTCTTGGAAATGTCAAATCGTAATGGCTTTACCGGGGAAATGAAAAATAGTCCAAAGCGATGGAGCATGAATTGTGAAGCCATGATCACTGCGGGCACCGGATTCTTGAAGGGAAAACATAATGGGGATGCTGAAAAACCATGTCCAACAATCGAGGTTTTTGTTACTGGTTCTTTCTCAGGAACACCAATCATACTGACCAAGACTTTGCAGCTTAGTTTTCGGAAGAAGCACAACAGGAAAGTCACGTTGGATGCAATTCCTGAAAATGAGACAACTGAAGGCCAGAAAGTGGTTCCTCCTGAATATGATTTGCAGGTAATGTACTATGAAATCATTGATGTCACATTTGAACCTTTATTATCAATTTTGATGATAATGGTTTCTTAATATTGCTAAATATAACGGTTGATCGTTGCATTCATTTGTATGCATTAGGCCAATTTTATTAGGGCTTGTATCTGTCATCAGTTTTCATCTGTGGGATGGCTATTAAATCCAAATCCATCATGAATATGTTTACTTAAACTACACTGTGAATTGCCTTTACTAGTTATTCTTATTCAATAGTTTATTCGTATCTCTCAATTATTGCGACCAAGATGGAGCTTAGGTCTCTGATATGCTTCCTTCCCTGAATGTTTCTTGTCACTAAAAGGCATATATACACTTTTGAGTTCCATAGATATCTTATCCTAGACGGGTCATTTGGAGTATGGGCAAGGAACAAACATTTAAGTGATGGGCTGGTATTTCTTATCTTCTTTGTTTTTCATTGTTTGTGTATCATGTGACTCTATTCGCAGTCATCTGAGGATGGCCTAGTCATGTGAGTCCACAATCATCTCTTAAAAGCAGTACTGCTTGCAAGGTCATCTGTAGTAAAAAAACACTTTAGCTTCCACCCGGCATTTGGATAGTCGAATAACCAGCTATATTATGCTTAGTTTGTAAGTTGTTTCGCTTGTGTAATTGTGTTTCTAGCTCTGGAAATGTTGCAGTTCTTCTGGTCGGACTTGCGTAGCAGATTAAATAAGAAGAGGACAATTAATAAATTTAATGTTGGGGTTACACACTTTCAGGACAGAAGGAATATGATCATATAAATGAAAAGGATACGAGCATTTGGTTTCAATCTAATTTTCCGAGGGAAATGGATTATTGTGAATATATATATCATGCATCAAATGTTGAGAGAATTTGGATGCGTATCTGTTACGGACAAGAACAAGCTCTACAGAAAAGAATTCTTGTTTACACAATTGCTTTTGTTCTGATTTGCAGGTAGCAGAATACAGGAACTACAGAATGAAGAATGAAGAAGAGTATGACAACATGTACCGGAGGAGGTCGGAAACAGAATATATGGATGGTGAAGATGGTGAACTGTCATGGTTTAATGCCGGTGTACGAGTTGGTGTTGGGATTGGGCTTGGCGTTTGCCTTGGAATTGGTGTAGGAGTCGGCTTGCTGGTCCGGACCTACCAATCTACCACTGGAAACTTCAGAAGAAGGATTCTCCGTTAACCTGTTGGGTTTTTGGAAGATTGGTCTTTTATAGAAGATTTTGACTGAGTAGCGTGTGCAGTGCAGCTTAACATTTGACAAGCTTTTTTGTCTACTTTTTGGTTGTGATATGGTTTCTGTACATAATCAGCTCAGTGCTAGTTTGGATTAAAGGTATGAAACTAGTGTAAATATTGTGTTTGTGGGAGCTAAGCTGATATGTCCTAAGCTAGCGTGTTTGTTAGTCTTGTAAAGAAAGTGTTGGAACTAAATTTGGAGTGTAAAATCAGACAAATATTTTCTTCTTATACATAATCGTCAAAACATAAGAATCAGACAGATGAAATCTTTATCGTTTAGCAAATTCAACTCACAAAAGTGAATTCCTGTAATAGCTACAATATGCGCATTCATAAGAATAGGGTTGTTCAATTTCGACTGGACCGGAGCAGTTAGGCAGTCAACCAAACTGATCGCTTCTGGACGGGTTGGTTCTCACGTCAACCGACCAGACCACCCGTTCGGTCTTGATTTGATTTGCTAGAAATCACTCATAATTGAACCGAACCAATCCGGTTTCAACCTCCAAATGTGTCAACCTAATCTGTGTCCACCTAGGTGACCAGACAATGCGTTTTGTTTTTTCAGTTTTTTCCTTGATTTCATTCGACGAACCCTAGTTTGAATATTTGATTTGCTCACCTAATGTGCAGATGTTATTTGGGATTTTGGAGCTTTGATTTTAAATATTTGTTGGTGATGTTGGGGAGGGGACACCACATAAGCTCACAATGGCAGTCATCTCTAACGCGTGTCTTCAACTCTTCATCATTTGATGCATTCTTTCTCGCTCTTCTCATTCCTTTGTATTTCTAGGATCTCCATTATGATCTTCATTACTTTTTTAACCAGTGTCTTCATAACTTTAAATTTTAGTTTAACTTACATGATAATAGAAATGAAGGGAACGAATCCAATAGAACAGAAAGAAGGAATTAAAGAGCAAAAACACATTTTTAAAATAAAAAAGACAATTTAATTTTTTAAAAGAAACTTTAAAAGATTAATAGAAGAACGAAAGAAATTTTAAGTGATCTATTTTAGTATTATGTACAAAGCTGTGGTGTAAAAGAGGTATGAAGTTGTTTGGCGATTGTGAATAAAAAGAATTCTTTTCATTTTCTCAATTTCAATCTACTTTCTGATTTTACCGTACGGTTTTACATTAAGGAAAAGGGAAAAACATTTAATTTTATTAAACTTACATTATAATCATACAAATACAACTACCATCCTCCTCATCCCAACCAACATGTATAATTGTCATCATCAACTACGACCCATTAATCCAACACTTTGTTAGATCATATGGCTGTATTACGTGGGGTTACTTGGGAAAATTTATTATTTAAGGTATTAATTAGTAACCCATCTCAATTGTTAAATAAATAAAATAATGAGTTGTGATTAAAACATATCATCAATAATAAATAAATTTAGTATAATTCAAATTTAAATTTAAATTCACCAAAATTATATAATGAGCAAGATATAGATCTAATATTAATCCTCTATTTTATCAATCTATTGACTAACATGAATTTTTAATTTGCACCACAAAAATATTTTTTACCCAAGTAATTCTTATTTTCACATATCATTTCACGTAAAATTACTCAAAACAAAACAATTTATTGTGAGTCCACGATCTAATCTCTTTAGCTGTCAATGTTGTATAGGGAAAAATGTGAATTTTGCTATCATTCGATCATCAATTTAAAATTTTACATGAATGAATGAGACTTTAACGTGTAATTAAAGTTCAGTCCGTCTTGGACATACACTACTACGGGTAAAAGGCCATACATTCCCGTGATATGAATATTTTCTTTTCCAAGCAAAAACGCTATTAAAAGAGAATGGAAGATTTCGAAATGTGATCGGGGCATGGTTAGCCAAGGTGTTGCATCCAACATCGAAAAGGCGTGAATTTTATCATATGTTAATAAACATTTTTTACTCTCCGGCTAAAAAAGTAATACATTCAGGTCCTTCGAGGGGGTACATGGATGAGAAACGAGAATATTTAGGTGGATCGATGTGTAACATCATATATAATGCATTATTGAGAGAGAGTTAAAAAAAGGATTCTTCAATTTCTCTAATTCCCAGGTTTTAAAGAAATTTCCAAGAAATGAATAAAAAAGCAGAAGCAAAGGCAAGAGAGACAGTGACTAAAGTGTGAAGGAGAAGCCCTTTATAGACATAGTAGCATTGCTTGGATTGCAATAAAAGTTAGAGAATTCACTGCCACTTGCAATGGAGAAAGAAAGATGAAGAGAAGAGCAAACGTTCACGTCAACCTTCCCGCACAAACTTTCAAACTATGATTTGATTTATTCCTTTGAACCAGACTTCCCACCACACCCAACTCTGACACAACCCTCTCAACCACAAACCAAACAAAACATTCCAGTTTCAAGCACAATCTATTCACCATTTGGTACCTGAGAGTGTTGCACACTGATGCTTCATTGCAAATCCGTAAGAGCATGGCCAAGAGATCGGATTTCGCGCAGAAGCTGCTGGATGACCTGCGCTTGCGCAAGGAACGGATGGCTGCTCCTCACAGCTCCGATCCTTCTAGCACAACAACAGCCATAGGTACGCAATCTTTTCATTCATATGGTAAATCCTGCAGGATTCAGAACCATGGTTTTTTACATATTTGGGATAAGCATTAGACGTTGCATGACCTTGAGAATCAATTTCAAGACTATATAGTATAAACATCATTTGGCTTAAACAAGATAGAGCATTTCAGCACTCTTAGTCATTTTTATGCTTCCAACTGGCACTTCAAGATGTTGCAAGTATGTTAAATAATGCAACAAAATCACAAGAATGTAGAAGTGTCCAAAATATATATATTCGTCTTGGCTCCTCAACAAACAAAATCAGATTTTCAAAGTGTCAATATTTTGGCAGCTCAAGTATATGCATCGGGAACAATATACGATCATGCTGATGAACGAGGAGGAGAACTTCAAAAGATTTTTCTGTCTATCTTCTCTAGAACCATACGAAGTTGCAAATTATTTTATCAGCCGATGTTAGGTTACATTATCTCTCAAAGACTAAGTCAACTATAAACATCAAGATTGGATGAACTAGAATAAGTAATCGAAGACAAACCACCAGGGAAAATACCAATTTGGAACTTAAATCCCGAAACCAAAACAACTGATTCAAGTAATTCGCTCTTCTTTTCTAAACAGGCCTTCATAAATTTGCCCAACAGCTATTATTAGATATCTATTCCAAGCTATCCCAACAGCTAATATCAGATAGATGTTTCTAGTTAGGGCACCATGTATCTCACAAAAGGATAAGGGTAGCTTTGACAAGCTAACCACAAACTCAAATTCCAATCAATGTGTAAAGTTGTTTGTTTTGTCACTTGGTGGTACAGATGCATATGCCTACTCAAAACAAACATACAGAAGATCCAGGGAAAGAAAACAAAGTGGAACTGTAAGTTACAATACGTCAAGTTCTTGATTTGCTGCCATAAATACAGAGCCTGCTTTGCTTAGCTCCATTGTTTTGTTACCTGCAGACTGGTTCCAGAACTGGGAATTCGTACAACGGGCCTAACGCAAGAAACATATCCAACAGTGTAGAAGTCTCGCATATTGTTCCGTTTGGGAGAGGCCAGAGGCCAGCACAAATAGATCTGTCCATGGTCCTTGCTTTTGCACTTGAGAATGGAGGGATACTCAGAAGAATGGATTCAGCTGGCAATGACTCAATGCTGACTTTCCTGAACCAAATCGGCAAAGGATCGGTGGAGTTCAGAAAGGTGGAAAGAAGAAGCATCAATGATAAGCACAAATCTTCAACCAGCCCTTTCCCCACCCTCTCTCATCTTCATATCAAAGAAATATCTAAAGGGGCAGATAAGTTAAACCAGATACTGAAAGCATATTCTAAAAGCAATAACTTCAATAGATATTCAGTAGAAATGGGAAAGGAACTACTGAAAGGAGCGCGTGATTTGGAAGATTCCCTCCTGATGTTTGTGAACATGCAGGAAGCCTCCGAGTGCATGACTGCCCCACAGGGGAAAAGTAGGATCACACTGCTTGAGGATGACAATGACAACGATAACGACAACAACACTGTCATGGCTACTGAGCAGAAGCAATTGGAACTGCCCATGTTTTCCTTTGACAAACCCTCAAGAAATTCTCTTGCAAGTACTGGTGCCAAGCAGCCACTAGCGGCTGTGAATTACCTCAAAGATGCTTCTAACTCCAGCCAAGCTCTGACTACCCCAAATTCAGTTTCTCATACACGAAGAGCTAGCAATGACTTAGATGTCAAAACTACTGGAACTTTCACAGGCCAGAAGAACTCATCAAAATCCAAACCGGAAAAGGGGAGGATTCCAAGTGTAATTGTCAAACTTATGGGATTAGATGAACTTCCAGAAAATGTAGATCCCAAGTACTCCACTCATAAAGACTCTAGTTCAACCATGTCTGTTGAAAAGAAAAATATAGATGCTCAGAATCTGACTCAGCAATCTTCAAAACAAAAGGTGATGCAAGCCCACAAGAGTCGTGTTGTTCAGGATACAGCGATCCTACTGCAAGCACAAAAACACCCACCAAACTGGTCCTCCAACTTTGAGGGGGTACTTCCCAGTAGAAAACTGCTGTGGAAGGACTTGGAAGTTACAAATTCAGTACCAAGCTCAGCAGAGACACCCGTTAAGATGAAGAAGCATAGCAACATAACCTTGTCAAACCAAAATACAGGAAGACAAAAGGATTTTATAGAAAAAGAGAGAAAACGTGATAATACAAAGCAAAGGGAACAAAGGGGCACGGAGAAGAGCAAAATGAAGGAACCAGTGGATGAGCTCCAACATATAACATCACGGAAGCAGATGAGACCACAAGCTGTAGTTACAGTGCAAGAAAAGACAGAGTACAAGGCACGCAAACGTCTCATACAAAAGCCACATAGTCATCTTGGGGTCCAACAGTCACACATGCTGCGAAGATCTGAGCCTCAAGAAGAAAAAGAGTGGCAGCGTGCAAAACAAAATATGCATGCGAGGAAGCAAAAAGGAAATGAAGTGATGTCCAAGATATCATTGAAACCCAGGCATGATGAAATAAACTTGCGACAGCATATTAAACATAGTAAGCAAGATCCTAGGGAATCTATTGATGCACTGCAATCCAAATGGCTTGAAGACAACAGGGAGCATGAAATGAGCTTACCTGTCAGTGCACAAGGTTCAACTAAGAAGAACTCGGGTCAAAATTCCTCCATGAAGTATTCAGTATCTGAACCAAATAGGGCACTACCATTGTTAGAAGAGAATCGTGTTCATCCACCAGTTGAGAGAAAGCCAAAATATACGGACATGCATAGAAGTGACATTCCTAGCAAGATGAATGAAATCATGACTAGAAGAAATGGAAGTTTAAACAGCTATGTAGAGTCATTGAACCATCAGAATTCAGCTATGCAGGTAATCAAAGATAGAGAACATGATTTACATGGTAGTCCAAGAGGAACAGAACAAGTGAGAGGCAGGAGGGTCCAGGAACTAGAAACAGGCATCACGAAATCTAGTGAATTAAATGCAAGCTTCCAACCACTAGATATGGCAGAAGACTTGCAAATAGAATATGAGAAGGCCTCCACTTTGTATGGTGCAGTAGGAGATGAAGGCCTAACCATAAAGGAACCAGCGATTGTAGCTTCAAGTGACAGTGTAAGCTCATTCTGACTAAGAACAAGAACCTATACTTTCACAGGAAATTAATAAGTAGACCTATAAATATTTTGAAACTACAAGCATGATTTAATTAAATCTGGTAATGAACTCATATAAGCTTTGGTGATGTTTCCTGCAGAACCAAAGAATAACACCAGTAGCAATTAAAGACTGGCAGTGTCAAGCACAAATGTTGGGTGGAGAAGAAGATATACTTGATGAAATTTCATCAGATGCAATTAACAGTAAGTATAGTCTTTGTATATTCGAATCTAAGTTCCTCGCCAAAGTTTCAAATTGCTTCTTCAATTTGTTTTTCCATCAGAGAGATGCCTCAAATGTGGTTACACTTTTCTGTGCAAATACCCCCTCCTCTTTATTATTGACCAAAATAAATTTTCCCGTGAAATTAATCTGATCATTTGTATTGCTTCCAAAAATTTTACTATGAGAAGGGATTAAAAAATATATGTCAATAGAACTTGAAAAATGAACATGGTTATTCAAATACTAGTCTTCTTTCCACCTTTGTAAACTTCGCGTACCTAGATATATAGAGAGCATTTCAGAGACAGGCCATTGTTTTATATCGCAGGAACTCAAGGAGGAAATGAGATTTCTTGCCGCTCAAAACTGAAGCAAAATAAAATTTCGGAAACGAAAACACAAGAGCCATTGACAGAAAGAGAGAACAACCTCAAGCAGATATTGATGAAAAGCCAGCATTTCCTTGATACATCAGAGGCCCTTCTCAAACTGAACATTTCTTTTGGAATTCTTAATG
Organism: Geranium rotundifolium; assembly: GCA_963920655.1. Lineage (NCBI taxonomy): Eukaryota > Viridiplantae > Streptophyta > Magnoliopsida > Geraniales > Geraniaceae > Geranium > Geranium rotundifolium. The sequence goes on from OY987318.1 coordinate 24,624,462, forward strand.
CTGGAAGCCACAACTGTCTGGATGAAGATTCAAAACTTGTACTAGACTGTGGCTATGAGCTAATGAAAAGGAAAGGCACAAGGCAAGAACTAAGTGTTCATCCATATGTGAAGATATCCATTACATCCGCAAAGATAAATTCCTTGAATGACTTGGTAAAGCAGATAGATAAAGACTTTGAGGTGTTAAAAGTGCTTGGAAGGAACGGCAAAGAAGATTGCAATGCTGAAGACTACCTTCCTGAGATGATTGAGAGTGACATTCATGACAGATATCCGGACATGAATTGTATGTGGGATTCTGGCTGGAACGAGAATGCACATGCATTCCTTGAGAAAGACGACGTCGTAAGGGATGTGGAGAGGTGTGTGTTCAATAGACTTATAGATGAGATCGTCCAAGATCTTTTCCATGTTTAGATCAATGGGTTTGCACAAGAATAACATTGCGACTTGTACCATATATAACCGAGAAATTTTTGTGAGGCTTGTATTTTCTTATTTTTTTTGCAAATGCTAGTGTCTTCTTTTCTCCTCTCTTTCTCTGATTTCCATTCACAAGACAAGAGACCTCTTGTTTTGCAACACAATTATGCAAAATGTACCATCAGATGCAATTCTCAAGATGATAAAATAAATAGGAAACCTAAATACGGATACTGTGTTCAAATGAGACCCAATTGTTCAATTGGGCATCTGATGAGAATTGTTGAGTCTGCCGAAATAGTAACCTAAAAGTCATATATAACAAGGAATTGGGCATATTCAATTTGAACAGTACCTTGCCAAGATTTCTGGGTTTTGGAAGCCGAAAGGCCAGAAACAACTTACTCACAAATGATCATCGCCAGCTCAAAGCAATTCCACGGCGACGCAAAAAACTGATTCGCGTAGCCGACAACTGGCGGCAAGTTCACCTCCTCGTGCGTGCAGTATTTATCTCTGGGCTTCAAAATGAGTTGGAATTGGTTTACACTTTAATTTTTAATAATAATCCTTAATATGACCGTTGAAGAAAACACTAGCATTCAATTCGGAATCACTAGTTCAATCTAGTACAAGTTTCATTTACTTTCATTCGTCTTGACTCAATTTAGTAAGCATGAGTGGGTTTAAAACAAAACTCGTCTACGAATAAAATTTAAATAGCTAATTATGCAATCGAGGTAAATGTTTATTACTTTTTATTCAATTTTAAAAATGATATCCAAAGCTCATTTACTTGTTAATTTATTATAGGGAAAAGCTCATTTATCTCTTCTCAAGTTTAGTTGAGGAATTAGTGGTCCAAATCGAAAATGACTGTCAGAGCCACATCCTTACTATTTAGAATTTTAAGAGGTTGTCCAGTTAAAGGGGTTTATTAGTCTAGGATTGCCACCACCTTGTCTCGGTAACTCTTTTGCATGTTACTGTATTTGTAAGTGTAATGTCAATAGAGCGTCACGTGTTTTGACAAGAAGCTCTATTGTTCGGGCCAATTGGATTATGAATGAGGCGTCTATCCCACCAATTTTTCTGGAGGTCGTCGTGAGGGGTCGTAATTAATATATTCCTTAGTTTACTCTCAAAAACAAAACTCTAAGTTTAAACATCATTTCTGGAGTCCCCTAAGTTTTAAGAAATCCAAGTTAACCCCTCGCTGTTAGGTTTTTTGAAAAATTATATAAACTTTTTGTGAAATGACAAAAATGCCCTTATATTAAATATTGAGATATGAAATTATTTTAAACTTATTTTTTGTAAAAAAATAAATGATGAAAAGATGTTTAAAAATTGTTTTTTTAAAGAAACATTTATATATTTTTTCAAATACCAACATATTTTTTGTTTTAATAAAAATAGAAAAAATGAAGTTCAAAATAATTTTATCTATTTTAAAACTTTTGATACACGGAAATTTTCGTTATTTCACAAAAAGTTTCAAAAATCCTAACGAAGAGGAGTAAAGTGATACTTTTTAAAATTAAGGGACTCCAAAAATGATGTTAAATCCTAAGAGAAGTTAAGTGATAATCATGTAAACTTATGGGGGGATAAGTGAGCTTTTCCTTTTATTATAAATGATATCCCTTAGTAAACTAGTTATACCAATAATTGTTAGATACGAGTTAGTGTATAAACGTAAATCGAAAAATAAACCAAATGATCATGTACACGGTAGTAGAAATAGATTCAATCATGCAAACATATTCAAATAATACTTCTTGTTTTATTAACAAGATAACGAGTAAATTGATACAACTTAACCTGAATTTGGAACGGGACAGATATATGAGACAGAGTTAGTTTTTCGTCGAGGCATGGTAGATTGCTTTTCTTAAAATGATTATTGCCCCCAAATGGAAAACTATCCCCCAGAATACAACGACGAACGAAAAATAATCTTTTCATGTGTGGCGTTTAAAATAGCACTATGAATGCACAACCCAATTTATTAATAATACCATTTCAAGTAGATAATTTTGAGATTCAATTTCTTATTCACTTTTTATCTGTTTAGAGATTGTGATGTATCAATGTAATGATCTCATTTACAAGAATATGTAAACGTATTTTACATCATTCAATGTGGGGTCTAACCATTCCGAAGTCACACCTCAAATTGACACAATCACAAGTTAACTTGGCCATTTTTTACAACTTTTGTCCAACAAAATTATCATAAAAATGGACTATGACAAGTTAATTACAGGTCATAACTGCATAACATACATGATCAATTTACATCGATATACGTTTAAATGCACATATTCAAAATGTTTATTTTTTTACACTGTTAGTTAATTGGGACATAAAATATCTATTTTTCTTATTACGTGACACCCCATTTTATAAAAATGATTGAGTTGCACCTATAAGAAATTATATGGAAAAAGACTTTAACACGAGGCATGTCAGCGTTCTTCAATTTCATTCATGCATCTTTGATGGCTCCATCAGCGGCGAAAACCTCAACCCCTGTTGGTATCTTTGTCACCTAGAATAAGCAATCTCATCTCCCATGAAGACTTCTCTGAGTACCTCGCCAAATCTAGACCAAGTTTGCCGTGGCCTTTTTCCCAAGATGTAGACTAAGGCTGATGGGGCACATGTAAGATATATCTGGTGTAAAGAGACGATAAAGGGAATAAGACAAGATTGGAAGATTTATTGAAAATTGTGCTTCCGTTGACAACTATTCAATTAGGGTTTCTAGAAAAATATACCATTTCCGGTTTTGTCATTGCCTTCGTCTCCTCTCCGTCGTCAACTCCTTGTTGTCGATCCTTCAATTCCCCAACGTCAGACTAACTACTAAAAACGGGTCTTACCTGACTGTCATTGTCAGTCATGTATGGGCTAAAAACTAGTCGAGTATGCATACACGGCTGGATGTTAATCGAGAATGACTATACCCGACTATGTCAGTCGGCTATGATATTTTGGTCAAATAAATGACTATTATGATCAACAATATAACAGTTTCCCAACTAAACTCGATTATACGATTTGAAGTACTCAAGTATTTATAAATACCCGACTAGCATTGGTGTTAGTCGGGTTTGTGAAAGTATACCCGACTAAAAAAAATTGAGTTGGTCGAGTAAGTGAAGATTTCTAGTGGTGTCGAAGAGAAGACTAAATCCCATTGACCAGCAACACTTGGATCTGAGGTAAAAAACGATTGAAAATTTTACATTGTCAACATCAAATTGATGTCCGCTGTGTTTTTTATATTTTATATTTTTCAAGGTAAAAAAATTTAAAGTACATAAGTAATGTGATCTCTCCATGTAAAATTTAACGACTGATAATAATATAACAAGCTTAAAGTTTTACACGTAAAATGGGACATTTTAAGCTTTCCTCTTAGTAATGTCATAGATAAAATCTTATTTTCTATCTATTTAAACTATCGAACAAAAATGTACATATATGAAGTAAATGATGTAAGGCCAACGCTTAATTTTAGGAGAAATGAAATATCAAGAAAATCTTATTAATTTGTGATCTGTTCAATTCAAAGATTTTTATTTTTTATAAAAGGAGCCACCTATTTGAACTAAAATCAACAAAAGATCTTGAAACTCAAGTATAAGCATTGGTGGTGGATATGTTTTTGAATAAAAGTAAAATTTACAGACAGAATTTGAAATAAATACATCATATTTAGAGTATTAAATCTCATGCAAGCGACCAAATTTGAGGATAGCATGTACAAATTACACAATCAATGAAAATTAAAGATGAAAACAAAGCTATTTAAGAAGTTAAAATTGAATACATATAAAGTATGTATCTTGCAGTAATATTTTGAGCTTATGATTAATGCTTGTTTCATTAATTGGTGAAGCACTGGAGCTTTGGTTCAAAGAGTCTAAATTCAAGTCACACTTCAATATTTATATATTTCACATTTATCTTCCAACTTTTGTAAAAGCAGACGAATTTTGAAGAGCTTCATATACAATTAAAAAATGCGTATTGTATATCCAATGGTTGCTTGCTTTGCTTCTGCAACAAATGTACCAATCTTGATAAAGTCTGTTCACCTTTGTGCTTTTTCTTGCTAAAGCAACTCATATTCTCATGATTATATACTTGAGAAGCTGTTTGGTTACTTTGTTCTGTGATCCAAAATTGCTCTCACTTTCTCCACTATTTTCCTTCCATGCTTAAAACAACTTTTAATGTGGGAAATTTATGTTTGTCACATTTCAATTTCACAATGAAATGCGTTGCATTGCATTTCTTAGTGCATAAGAAAGAACCATGTATACCATGTATTGGACTGGCCCACCCTCCCCCTCGTATAATGGAAGGAACTTTGTGAATGAATGATTACCAATTTTATAAGTCTCTTTGTTGGAAATATGGCTAAGGTCATTGTAGTTAGGACGTTTTTGATAATTGGCTTATTTTTAAGAAATCAGAAATGATGTCATGAATAATATCGAAATATCGTATACGACATTTTTGGATGACATCTTTGTCGACATCTCGGCTGACATCATGTTCAACGCAAATCAGGAAAGTTTCTATTTTTCATAAAGTTCGACTACAACAATAATTGTGAAAGCTCCAGCTATATTCGACGCGAACTGGAAAGAATACATTATCACACGTTTTCCAGCTTGTCTCCGATTCTGGAAAGAAGAAAGACGGTGACAAAAAGGAAACCCAATAGGGTTAGTATTCATGATCGATTGCTATAAAAGCTTAGGCTGCCCCCTTAGCAATTGTGTAGCTTTTTATTGTTTCCTAGCAATAATATACAAAACTCTTAGACGTGAAGGTTTGCGGGTTGAGAGGCTGTGTATTGTGCTATGGACATTGTGTATCACGTTAACTATTGAGAGTAAGTGATTGAGGGTTTACTGATCGCGTGAGTGAAGACTGCACGCAACCAAAACGTTCAACGACAACTTGAACTGGCAGAGCAAGGCGATTGCTCGAAGAGTGGAATCAAGACGGTGTCTTGGATTCAGGGGGAGACCTTGAGATAAGTTTGCACTTGTAATAGTAGCATAAAGTATAGATCATGTGATGATCATAGGTACTTGTATGTTTTGACGTATTACCACATAGTGAAAATTTTCCACTAGGCTGAGAGCCCCTGGACGTAGGTGATGTTGCACCGAACTGGGTAAACAATCTGGTGTGTCGTTGTTTATTACGTTTGATATTTACTGTCCATCTTTGTCTACGCAAGTCGTCATACACTTTGCTATAACATTATACGTAACATTGTACGTGACATCTTGCGTGATTATCTGATCAAAATGTCAATTGGTATCAGAGGAGGCACCTACTACTTTAGGTGAGTTCCTAGTCATAAAATCCGATCATCAAGATGGACAATACCAGAGAAGAAGAATATATTAACCGACTACCGGTTCTAGATTGAAGCAACTTCGGCTATTGGAAGGCTCGCATGTGTGCCTTCATGAAGTCTCTTGACAATAAAACATGGAAGGTTGTGATCAATAGTTGGAATGCCCCAAAACTTAGTGATAATGATTGTAACCTCATCGGTCCGAAACCAGAAAAAGACTGGACTGATAACGAAGACGAAGAATCACTGGAAATTCTCGAGCCCTGAATGTTATCCTTAATGATGTTGACAAGAACGTATTCAGACTAATCAACACATGCACCGCTGCCAAATATTCTTGGGATATCCTAGCCGTTGCATATGAAAGAACAACCAAGGTTCGAGAACAGAAGCTTCAATTCTTGACAACCAACTTCAAAGCTCTTGTCATGAAAGAAGATGAATCAATCGCTGAATTCAATGTTCAAATTCGAGATCTAGCCAATGAATCCTACTCTCTTGGCGAACCAATGCCTGATGAAAAAATTGGTCAGAAAAACACTGCGTGCTCTAAGCCCAAAGTTTAAAATGAAGATCACCGAAATTGAGGAAGTTCATGACCTCAAGACCCTGAAATTTGATGAATTGATGGGATCTCTAATGACCTGTGAGCTATCTCTACCCAATATTAACAAAAAGAATAAAGGAGTTGCTTTCAAAAGCTCAATACACAAGCAACCAGAATCTTAGGATTCTGACTCTGATGAAGACATCGACACCACAATTGCCCTACTCACAAAGAATTATAACAAATTCATAAGGAGGTTCATTCGAATAGGTGGAAGGTATGGCACAGCAAATGCCAGAAACAAAACTCCACAGAAAGCTTAGACAGGAGGAAATCTTGACAAACCTAACAGAAGCGAAGAAGAAAACAACAAGAACAAAGGTACCAGGGATTCAGCCATCTTCGCAGAGAATGCCCAAACTTCATCAAGAGACAAAAACGAGGATATAATGCTACCTTGTCCGACGAGGTAACGAGGATAGTGGTTCTGAGGAGGTAAGCAATTTTGTTGCATTCACTGCTGCCACTTCTTTGTGTAACATTAATAACTTCATTGATATTAATGATGACCTTCATCAACTGTCTCCCAACGATAAATGGACCGAGGAGCAACTGACCGAGGCATATAGAAGCTTGTATAACAGATGGGTCGAGGAAACTCTGATTCTTGACCAACAAGCAGGTCGGATCATCACTCTTACCAACGACAAGTCTAGATTACTAGAGACAATTGTTGAGCTAAAATGAGAAATTACAAGACTTAATGGAGAAATTGGACTTATGACGAAATCGGTAAAGATGATGAGTCCCAGCACTGAAAGCCTTGACAAGATCATGTACGTAGGAAAGCAGTCCAAAGATATGATGGGACTAGGGTACACACATAATACCTCCTCGTCAGCCTTCATAAAGTTTGTCCTACAACAAGCCGTGGCTGACAAAAACCTACAAGATGATGCGACACATCCTACAACCAAAAACTTGTTGGGCCAAAATGTGACGTGAAAACGTCGCACAATAGTTTCCACGTGCAAGTGCACACGGTTCACAAGTAATATAATTTATAAGATCCGGTAAGATATCGAGTCGGTCCACAGGGATTAAAATGGGGTTTACGATTAATCAATGAAAGTGTTTGCGGTTAAGACAAGGATAAACAATTGCGAAAGTGATATCGAATGGTTTAAAATGCCTAGGGTGCTAGACAATCATCAAGTGAATAAGTTCGCGAGACTTAAATTTTATGGAACGAAAGTTATGTTGAGCGTATGTCTTAAGTGCCGACCTCGCCTTTCGGTAATGAGGTTAGCCTAATCTCGAGTTTCCTCGTGCCCTTTCGGTATTGAGAACAACTCGAGACCACATTAGATCGATAATAATAAGATAATGGTTACTACAAGGTGCCAAGACACGGTCTTGAGCCTACAACCCTCGGTGGATGCTAGGTCTGAAGTCTATCCCTTCCCTTTCGGTATCGGATAGAACTCCTCAAACACATATTGTAAAGCGTCAATTAAACAATACATGCATTCAAACAACAATCCACACAACAAATTAATCATTCATAGAATTAAATCTCAATAACTTTATAATCACATTTCATATTGTCTAGCACCCATGGCTAAGGGATTTAGCCCTCAACCATGCTGCTAAAGTCTAGCAACATCATGGTTAAAGAAAGAACACACATAAACAACATAGTAAACACAAATCAAATGGATAGAAATGCTCTTGGAGTCTAGAGCAAGGTGCTTCTTCAAGTTTGATGAAGAACGGGGGAACCCTTTAGCCTCTTGATGTTGGCAAGGATGAAGAACACTTGAGAAACCTTCAAGAATGCTCAAGAAACACTCTGGAACTGCTGGACACTCTTTTCTCTCTCTACTTTTCTTTAAAGGGCAAGCGATTAAAGTTGTGCCCGGAGGTACTAAAATTTTCAAGTGCGTAGAAGCACTTACCATTCACTTTTTCAACATTTATATGCATCGAATGTAAACTTGATGCATACGAGAAACAAGGCAAGATGTCACCTTTGGTATAGACATATGTCGACTCCTCTGTCTTCTTTTTCTCAACCGGGACCTCTTCTCTATCTCGGATCACCAAGATAGGTCTCATTTCTCTCACCTCCTGCTTCCTCTCTCCAAGCTTTGCCAAGAGGTACCTTTCATGATTTTCAGAAAATGTGTTAGAAATAAACACATGTAAAGATAAATCATTGTCATCAAATGCATATTTAGAATTTTTCGAAACCGGAATTTGCTAAAAAATAACTCTCTCGGGCAGGATATATTCTAACTCAAAGTAGAGGTTATCGTAAATGTGAAAAAGAGGTGGAACCCAAGTTTCTGCATCAACCACGGGTTCTTGCATCATGAAACTCTCTAACTCAATCGGTACTTCATGGGGGACACTCGGGAGGTGAGTTTCTGAATTCTCCATCACCTCATATGTGGGATCATGAAGTGGAGAATCTAAACCCTTATCAGAAATGGACTCTATTGAATTAATCTCAAAGCAAAATGTATCATAAATAGGAGAAGAAAGTGGAGCCCATATTTCTGCTTCAACTACGGGCTCCCTTACTGACAAAGCCTCTTCATAGATGACCTCCTTGTCAGTCTCCTGTGGTACTTCGGCCACTAGCCCCCATGCTTCTTCTAGGGCTTCTTCCTCGAGCTCCTGCTCAACTTCTTTAGACTCGTCCATCACCACTCCAAGTTGCATGAACTCGGGCTCTTCGGCCCTTTCTTGCTCACCATAGATCATGACATTTGATTCAATTCCATCTTCTCTTTCGTCATCGGCCGCTAAAGAAGAGTCAAAGTCGAACTCCGACTTAGGCACAGTGGACTCATCCTCGTCCATGCTGGCCCAACTCTCCCCATTAGCCTTGTCAACCTCCATTTGCAATTGCCACAACTCGTCCTCCTTGGCCCACTCCTCATTAATCATGCGAACCTCCATTTGTAATTCACTCTCGTAATCCTTGGCCCGCTTCTCATTAGCCTCCATAGGGCAAGGAGCACTTCTTTGCTCGAACTTAGCCTCGGTGCTCCTCATCATTCTTCTAAGCTCGTCGGTCGCTGCTGTTTGGCTTTTCATAAAAGTCGCTAAAACATCTCTTAGTGAGTCCTCTTCTTGGTTGTACTGAAGAGGTGGAGAATCATCTCCGGTTTGAAAATTTGACGGCGGCTCACGATAACCATAATCGAAGCCATTGTCGTAGTCTTCGCTGCAGAAATCCTCTTGAGAACCGTAGTTCTCATCCTGGCCATAGTATTCTTCTTGGCCCCATCTTGGCCAACTTAAATGCACCTCGCGTCCTAGATCATCATCGTAGTTATTCCACTCTGGTTCCATTTAGAGGTAACCAAGTTCCGGATCGTACACTAAACAAAGTACCTATAAAATAAACACTTAACAAGTATCAAAAGCTAAAGAAAAAAAGACAAGCAATCAAGCAACCTAATAACAATTAGTCCCCGGCAACGGCGTCAATTTGTTGAGGGGAAAAGCGGTCTCCCCTCTCTCGTGCACCAATACGCGGTCGGGCAAGTACAAATAAACCGGTAAGATACCGAGTCGAATCCACAAGGACTAATGAGGGTCGTAGGCTGTTTTGAGTGTTTGTATTTATTTTAGTAAACTACCAAGTTGAAGAGGACATAGAAGACTTAAATACAGAATCGGAGAAAATGAAAGCGAAGGAAAAAAACAAAAGCAGAAGAGAAGGCTCAGGCGAAAGACAAGGAGAAGGAAAGACCGAAAGACACGGGGAATACCAGTTCACGTGCTGAACAGCCCATGTGGACCATTAACAGTGACATGAAGAAACCAGAAATTGGATTATATTCCACATTTGAGGATGCAGTAGTGTTCTGATTAGTCTTCAAGTATTATGCAACTCGCACATGGTTCGACTACGTTTTCAAACGGAACGAGAGGTTGAAGGTTTCAATGAGGTGAAAGGGTTGCAATTTTTGGGTTTACTGTGGTAAATTTTGGGGTGGTCCAATGATAGAGATGAAGAAACGGAAACCAACACACTCATACACAAGACCTGATCGTAATAAGAGGATCACCTCAGACTTCATAGCACGAAGGTAATAATTTTGCTAACATGGTTCATTTTATATTTCTGTCTATTATTAAATGGTTCCGTTTTTTTTATTGTTTATGCAGATTCATTGACGACATTAGAGCGGATCCAGGCACGAAAAGGAAAACACTGGAGGCTCTAGTTAACAGAAAGCTCGTCGTTAGTGTTTCTAATTCGGGTCTATATAGGGCTCTTCACAAGGCCAGGGAGATATTGGTCGGAGATGTAATGATGCAATACAACTGCCTCATTGCATATGCGAAGATGATTGAGAAGTTCAATCCGAGCAGCAGGGCTGTTGTTGAGGTGCAGCACCTTGTGAATGAAAATGATGATAGACCAGTAGAGAGGAGGTTCCAGCGCATTTACATACGCTATAAGGTATGTAACTATAACTTAGTGTGCTTTATTTAATTTATTTACTTACATACTTACTTACTTATATAACTTCATGCTCAACACTAAACTAAGGTGCAATTGGATGGGTTTATTAGTGGATGTCGGCCAATCGTCGGGATTGATGGAATCCATCTACGTGGGAAATATGGAGAACACATTATGTCTGTTGTTGGGTGGGATGCCAACGATGACATGTTTCCGTTGGCATTTGCTGTTGTAGAGCAAGAGAACAAAGAAACTTGGAGGTGGTTTCTTGAACTGTTCTTCTAAGACTATGGAACGAACGTAAAAATGGATTGGGTTTTTATGTCAGATAAAAAAAAGGTATCTAACTTACTTTACTTTATTTTATTTACTTACTTACTTATATAACTTAGGTATGTAAACTAACACATGTTTTAACACTTTTTTGATTAACATGGGTTGGTGGAGCTGTTCAAACATTGGCTGCCTCATGTGGAGCATCGATTTTGCATGCGACACATGTTCGAGAACTTCTATCTGACTTTCAAGTATCCAACATTGAAGAAAATGTTGTACGGGTTGTCAAAGGTCACATCTACTGAGAAGTTCAACGAAAAGATGGACGAGTTGAGGGTGTTTAACCTGGATGCATACAACTAGGTGCTCGCTAGGGAAAAATCAGGTTGGTGCAATGCATTTTATACGACTAGGTCTAGGTTTGATATACAAACCAATAGTCTATCTGAGTGTTTTAATTCATGGATAAACGATGGTAGGCATTTAGCTATTTATGACCTTTGTGAGTTTATTCGTGGGAAGTTGATGGATCCATTTGCTGAAAGGGTTGGGTTGTTTGTTGATTATGGAGGTAGAATTTGCGAGGGAATCAGGTTATAACTAGACAAAAACATTGAGGCATGTAGACATTGGGTTGCTAAATTTGCTAGAAATGCTGTGTTTGAGGTGATAAATGGTAGATATAGTGCAAATGAATAACAAAATATGCACATGTCTAGATTGGAAATTAACGGGAATACCCTATAAACATGCTATACGTGTCATATACTATAAGAGAGAGAATCCACATGATTATGTGCACAAATACTATTTTGTTGAGGCATACTAGTCCATATATTGTGGGTTTATCGAACCTGTTCCTGCCAAGAGTGATTAGGCCACCAAAACCTGTCGGATTAGCTGAGTCAGAGCTTTCCTTCCACAGAGATCAGAATCATGTAAGAAAATTCATACAAACTTGCAAATTCCTAATTTATTTTATACGATTCACACAAACATATAAACTTACATATTCATACATGTCTGGCATTGGGCTAATTTAAATAGGCAAAAGGGAATTTTTATTACAACACCGGGACAGAGGAACCGTCCAAGAGGTGGCTCACCTCCACCAGCAGCACCATCAGTGCAAGGAAGGAAGAAGGAACGCCAGGGCACTTTTGGATCTGGATCTGGAAGCTCTAGCCAGCTATAATTTTCCATGTGAGGGGGTTATAGTTGTTAGGGAGTAACTTTAGGTATTTAATGTCAAAAGATATGATGGGATTGAAAGATGAGGGGACATGGAATCTTATCTTGGTCCCCCTTTTGTTTTGTTTGTTGCTTTATTTGGGACAGTAGCACTTGGGCTTTCATGCCATGCTTTTGTGGACAACTTGATTTATGTATGCTGAAAAATGTGGACAGCTTGGTTTTAATATGAAATGAATGTGTTGGTTTATTATTTTGCTTTCTGATCTTGTAAACAGGTTTGGCATGGTTTATTTTTGTGCATTATCTTGTAAACAGGTTTTTGACCTTGTATATAGTTAGGATTACAAGTGGGTCATGCCCAAATTTCTGCAAAACTCATGTCCAATTTTCTGCAAAACTGAAAAATCATGGCCAATTTCTACAAAACTGAAAACTAATGACAAAATTTCTGCAACCAATTTTCTAGAAACACAAACATTTTACCAAACAACCTTTAACATTACACAAATATTACACACACATATAAGATCCCGTCAAATAAATCCAAACACAAACCAAACAATTCCAATTTCCTTACTTAAATGCTAGTAAACCTATTACAAACAAACATACAAATAAAAGTTTGATTAGCAATTCATTGACTCTTCTCAATCCTTCAAGTTCTATTTTGTATTTCATACTGTTGGCCTCCAACCTTACCTTGTCTTCGTCATCGTTTCGAATAGTGACATTCATCACCTTCGCTCTTTGGTGTAAACTAGGTAACAATCTCCTTTCATATGCACAAGTTTGAGAATCTAAAAAAATTTGCATTTCATCCCACACTGCACACAACCAACCGAATGAACAATTAACAATCAATTCACTAAACCATAATCTAAACCCTAATTTCTAATTTGAAACCCTAATTTCATAATTCAAACCCTAATTTCAGTCAACCCTAATCTAATCTCTAATTTTAGAATTCAAACCCAAATTTCACAATTCAAACCCAAATTTCAAATTTAAAACCCTAAATTAGAAACCCATAACCTAATTTCTAATCTAACGAATGAATCTATCTGCATAATTGAATTTCACTCAACAATTCGAGCTCTTACCGAATACCCTCCACATCCAATAAATCGACGGCCGGGATTCGCGACAGTCCAGGACGTTCTCACCGGAGCTCTCATGCCGTAATCGCTCCGGACATCTTCTCCGTCGTTGTTGACTCTGCTTGTATCCATGAACATCGTCGACCACATGATAGCTCCACAATCGTCGACAACTAGGTTTCTGCAACATCTCTGTAATTTTTTGTAAGCTTAGTTCAAGGGTCGAATGGTCATATTAACAAATGTTGCTTACACGTGCGCATCACATGTCGAAAAATGATGGAAAATTGGACAGAAAAGGCTCCGGGTATAGACGGTGATAATTTTAAAATTTTAGAGTACCCACAAAGTGAAAAAATATTTTAGGGGTAGTCAAGTGAAAATGTGCCAATTTTATGGGTAGTCAGGTGACATTTTTCTTAAAATTTGTTTAAAAAATTATTATTTTAATAAAATATATACTTAAAATAATATTATTTTCATTAAACATTTATTATAAAATATTATTTTAACAAAAATTTATTATTTTTCATTAAATATGTATTTAAAATATATATTTTAAATATATCGGGGCGGAGCAGGGTGAGGATACCTCACCCCCTCCTCGCCCCGTTTCCATTCGGATTCGAGAAAACCCGTCGGGGACGGGGAATATTTCCATCCCTACGCCCAAGTGGTGCCATCGGTTATGGATGAGATCGCCTCCTCTCCAGTTTCCTTTCCAGCGATCTCCAACGTTGATCTCGTCCTCGCCGCTTCTGCTTCTGCTTCTGCCGTCTTAGACTTTGTGGGTGCTTTAGTCAACGTCACCGCTTATGTTTTTTCTAATTTGAATTTTGTGGGTGACTGAGTTGTCGTTGTTTCTTCTTCTGAGGTGGTGTCAATTACGTCTCCAGATGTGCATGCTTCCGTTCCTACTCTCGGGATATGGATGCGCATTGAAGATGAGGGTTCTGGTGGGCCTTCTCCTCCGCCCACCTTTTTTTCTCCTCGTGGGCTTCGACCATATAGGCCTCCTCTGCGCCATTTGAAGAGAGATGGTTAATTCCAACCTTCACTTATCAATGCCAAGCCAAAATCAAAGTCCTAAAAATCATCCAATCTTAATTTTGGTAAAATTTTTGGACCGAGACTAGATAAGATCATTACTTTCTTTATCATCGTGGATTGTAGGATATATTCTTAGACCATGCTTATCCTTTCAATATCAATTTAAATCTCAATGTAATTTGATAATATTATTACCTGATGTAAATCTAGCTCTTGTTCCCAATTTGAGACCACTTGATAGTTATCCTCAATAAATATTCAATTCGATGAGTAGAAAAGAAAATTGAGTCGATATAGGACAACTCTTAGCCGAAGTCCTTCTAGTAAGGCGTTTGCACCATCAGTATAAACATGATTGACATTAATAGAATGTGAAATTCTGTTAAGTAACAGGAATAAGATGTCGAACACAATGTTGTAACGATTGGTTCGATAACTTGCTTAATCACAGTTTATGGACTACAAATAATAAAGCAGTGAACAGAAGACACACAGTATGTTTACCCAGTTCGGTGACTCCGCACCTACGTCTGGGGGCACTCTACCAGTCGAAAGGTTGTCACTATTCCGTAGTCAATAGTACAACTGTTAAGATTATTCCCTAGTCCAATGTAATTCCTTAATCTATATTGTAACGGACATCATTCTTCCACATAATAAAAGGCATAATATTACTAATGTGTTGTAGTAGTATATCTAATGTGATTTGATCTATGTCATAATGTGTGTAACCACTTATAGTAGAACTATAGATTAGAAAGAATTGCATTCGATGAAGTCCTTGATCGGCTAAGCTTCTTCTGAAGCGATCAGTATGAGACTAACTCCTTGTGATCATGCTCTACTTGTTAGAGTTATGCCCCAGTCCAATATATAAGTGATCTACAGATGTAATGTTTTATCATCTTTCCGAATAAATAAATCGGCATGTATTACTAATGTGTTGTAGTAATATATCGAATGTAATTTGATCTATGTCATTATGTGTGTAACCACTAATAGTAGAACTATAGATCAGAAAGAATTACATTTGATGAGTCCCTGATCAGCTAAGCTTCTTTAACAAGCGATCAGTATGAGACCAACTCCTTGTGATCACGCTCTACTGATCATGGCAAACTATGTGCCGGAGTTATATCATAGATATCATCAGGTCGATGATATTGGACAACCCGATTGTGAGTATGCTGCATAGATCCAGTCATGAGATACTCACATATCGTAGCTTGTCATTATATCCTAAGACCAAGGAGTTTTTGTATACACTATGTAACGAATACCTAAGTTTGACCTAGTCTAACGTTATCTGTAAAAGGGTAACTATAACGGCTTCGATTGGCTTTGATATTGATTACACTAGTGAACTCGAAAGATGTCTGAGGGATTTATCACTCATACTTCGGTATGAGAAAGATATCCGTTTAGGCCACTTGATGAGTATGACTGAAGAAAGAGCACGGCCGTGCAGGTGATACCTTAGTATCAGTTTTCAGTCATCTCAGATATCAACAAACAGGGATTGATAAATTAGGATGACCATTCTATGCCTATTGATCGATCTAGATATCGGTTTGATAAAAGGACAGTGACATGTACGATAACAGGTTAAGTCGAATAATCGATAATCACGAACATTGGATAATCATAATGTCTTGCTAGAGGCCACTTATGATGGAAAGGGTAAAATAGTAATTTTACCAGACGGTTGAAGAAATCAATTCGAGGAAAATGAACCGTTTCGTCTAAACCGAAATTAGAACTCAATTTAATGGGTTTGATTTGGGTTTTGGTTAAACGGGCTTAAAGCCCATTTAGGGATTTAAGTGATGAATGGGAACAAATGAAAATAGAGGGTTTATGGAGGATGGATATCCAATTTTGATTTGAAAAATTCAATTTTATTTTTTCAAATTAAAATTCCAATATTTTCATAACTTCCTCTAATTTTCAGCAACCACTCCCATCTTCTTCTCCCTACCTTTGGCTGAATCCTCTCACTCTCTCATCCTCCATTGTTGTCAAGCTTCTCTCAAAATTAATCGCAAAATTATTGAGTGAAAACCTCTTCGGTTGTGGTGCTTGTGTGGACTTGATAGAGAAACACTATACTTGTGTTTTCATCGATTAGAAGAGGTAACTTTCAGATTTATATTTATATATCTAACATGTTGAAATTGCATTAAGATCATAGCTTTCAACGATCACCACGGTTACATAACGTCCGTTGCATGATATTTATTGATTGGAACCCGTGGTGATCTCTTTCAGTGGTATCAGAGCCATGGTTGTTATGTATTCTTCTACATGTTTAAACCTGATTTTTTTTGTGAGTTTATATGTGTTCATCACCTTAGCATGCATGTAAATCGAAAAAAAATTTCAGATTTGATTAATTTTGAAAAATTGGAAAATATTTTTTTTTGGCTGTTTCGGGTTAGCCATGGCCGACCAGGTCGAGACCCTTGGTGGACCATGGAATTCCCTAGGGCAGACCATGGTCAGCACCAAGGGCCGACGAGGGTCGCCTACGGGCGACCATGGCAGCCCTCGCGGGTGACCATGGTCGCTGCCGCGGGCGACCATGGCAGCCCGTGAGGGCCACCATGGTTGCCTCGCGGGCGACCAGGGTCTGCCCTAGGGGCGACCATGGCTGCCCTCACGGGCTACCATGGTCGTTCCCGTGGCCGACCACGATCAGCCCCGCGGGCGACCTCGACAGCCCTCACGGGCCACCGTGGTTGCCTCCGCGGGCGACCTCGGTTGAGCTAGTTCGGCTCGACCAGATTCGAGCTGAACCGGATGGTTCGCGAGAATATTTGAAACCCTAAAAATTTAATTTTCAGATTTGGTTCGGTTTCAAAATACCAGCGAGAACCGGTCCAAAATTCAATTAATCGATTAAACCGTCAAGTTTCGATAAACCGGAATTTTTCCACACTTAAGAAAGATAAATTTGGAAAATTTATTTGTTTGATTAGCATGTTGATTGTATACATGATCTTTGATAACATGATGTTTTCCACATGATGCTAGCTAAGCCCATTAGATTTGCATTTTATTTTCGGTTTTGCAACCTGCGTGTTGCTTAATTTTGGGTTGTAGTAAATACGGCCTGCGTGTCGTGATTTGTATTTCATTTTATTTATTTAAATTTGTAATCACGAAGACCGACAGAAGAATCAAGTCAAGAGGAAGACTCGGATTGGAGGAGGCTCGAAGCCAGTGGGAGTTCACAAGAACGGAGCAAGTTTGGATCTTGAAGACCATGTCTTTAAGATTAGTATTGCTAGATACTTAGGAACTTAAGATGGGCTTAGCTATGCATATTTTATCGTTACATTTATATGTTTGAATGTATGAATGTATGATAGTTTAAATATACAAGTTTATGTATGATTTGCTATCACCCACATGCAAAGATTAAAATTATAATTTAATCAGACTCGCATGTAACCGGCTAAGGGATCATCTTTGCATGAATTTGCAATTGATGATTCCAGATTAAGATTGTATCGATATACAATCAGACTTTTATAATTCACTTAAACGCAAATAATTACAAGTCAAGCGTGATACCATCCAAGTTTGGGCACTCAAAAGGGCTTTGACCCTATGGATGTCGGTACGCCTCCGCGTAACATTCATAAAGAAAAGGTTTGGATGAGATGGGTAGTTCTGTGTGGGTACGTGCGCCTCCGCGTAGTAGCCACATTAGTTCTATCCATAGTTCAAGCTTGGTAGACTTATCTACGATTATCAGCTAAGGCTGACCTAGGGTATCAATATAGGGTATGCCGTGTACTTTTAGTACAGACCCTAGCCAGGAATTACATAGTCTTGTAGATGGATGTATTCCTACCTTGATGCTCTCAATTGGAGCAGTGAGCCTCCGTTCACTTCAATTGAGGGTATGATAGGATCCTGGTTCAGATTCTAATGTTAGAATCAGACAAGTGTTTTATAACTTAATCTCCAACTTAAATTTTAATTAATTTTACCATGTAGATCTAAAAGGCAAACACAACACAAAGGAGTAATAGCGCACTGAGAGTCCAGATTGAGGACAGACTCAAGGGCGTGAATTACTCAGATTGGAATAGAAACTTGAGGCTTGTACTCAAGCATGAACGCAAGTAGTATATCCTTACCAAGGAACCTCTTTCTGAGCCACCGCTGAACGCCGCTAGGGCACTAAGGATACTTATCAAAGTTCCTTAGTAACCAAATTGACGTGTCATGCATTATGGTGGGCAGTAGGATGCCAGAGTTGCAGAAGCAGTTCAGGAACGTTTCAGATCACCCTCATACCTGTAAGGCAGAGGTCAAGGAAATGTTCAAGGAGAAAGCTCGTGTCAAAAGATATGATACTTTCATAGAACTTAACTCCTGCAAACTTAAGGCTGGAGCCATGTTAGTCCCCATGTCACAAAGATTTAATGTCTTCAGTAACATCTAACCAGACTCGGTTTTGATGATCAGGTTGAAATGGCTGCAGATCTTATGTTGCAGTCACTTGCAGATACATATAGTGATTTCATAGTAAATTACAATATGCATGACATGGACAAGTCCTTAACAGAGCTTCATGGGATGTTTCTGACCGCTGAAAAGAACCTCAAGGGCAAGACCAAGGAGGTCCTTATGGTCAACAAGAAGGTCAGCTTCAAGAAAGTTGATCTGGGTAAGGGTAAGGCACATGGGCACCTTGCAGGGCAGATCAGACACCCCAAGCGTCCAAAGGTTCAAGCAGCTCCCAAAACTGCTATGAATTCTAAGGAAAAATTGGAGGAGATATGCTATCACTGCAATGAGCCAGGACATGGGAATAAGGGATTGTAAGAAATACAAGGATCATGTGAAGAAGAGTGGGTATCCACGTCTTCAGGATCAAATATTTACGTTGGTAAGCTTAATCGCTATAACGTAAATAAGAAAAGGCTTAAATCTAATGATTTAAACCAAGTTATAATCTGGCATTATCATTTAAGGCACATAGGCGAGAAACGCATTTCAACACTTCACAAGTGTGGACTTTAAGTCCGTTTGAATTCACTCAAACTGAAAGATTCAAGTCTTGCCTAATGAGCGAGAAACGCATTTCAACACTTCACAAGTGTGGACTTTTTAAGTCCGTTTGAATTCACTCAAACTGAAAGATGCAAGTCTCGCCTAATGGGCAAAATGACAAAGGCACCTTTCACAGGTTTATGTGAAAGGCGAGTGACTTATTAAGTCTAATACATTCCGACGTATGTGGACCTATGAGTACTCAGGCCAGAAGAGAGTTGAACTAATACTTAACTCTGGAAACGGCCGCATTCATTTTGAATCGGGCTCCGATGAAGACAACGATAGTACACCTTGTGACAGTCATTCTGTCTCCCATTACTGTGGATGCGTGCGCCTCCGCGTAGTATTCATTAGGATGCGAGCTGAATAAGGTAATCAGTTCTATTTGGATGCGTGCGCCTCCGCGTAGTAGCCGAATAAGAACTGGACCAGAGTCACAGAAGGTACACCATATGACACTCATTACGTCTCCCGTTACTGTGGATGCGTGCGCCTCCGCGTAGTATTCATTGGGATGGGAGCGGGATGAGATGGTCAGTTCTATTTGGATGCGTGCGCCTTCGCGTAGTAGCCAAATAAGAAATGGACCGTAGTCATATATGGTGTGGGAAACATCCTAGTATGTTTTTCCTAAAAAGATTTGGGTAGCAGAGATGCAGGCATCCAAATCAGACAAAATGTGTCTTCTTAAGGTATCCTTAAGAAACTAAGAGATACAACTTCTATATACCTAGCGAGTACAAAGTCTTTGTTGCTCGAGGAGGGGTATTTTTGGAGAAATATTTTATTTCCAAAATAGCTAGTGGGAGTCTCGTGCATCTCGAAGAAATTCGTGAGGATACGGAACAGCCTGAAGCAATTCAGGAGCCTGCTATGCAAGATGTAGAAGTACTGGAGCCTCATATGGTCGTAGATGAAGAATGAGTCCCTACAGAAATTCCAGATGGTCCAAGGAGGTCTGAAAAATCTCGTCATGTTCCAGACAGATATGGCTTCATAGCCACTGAAGGAAATGACTTGATGTTGGTGGATCAGGATGATCCAGAAACCTACAGACAAGCTTTGACCAGTCCAGACTCCAAAAGATGGCAGAACGCCATGAATGAGGAAATTAAGTCCATGTAAGACCACCAAGTCTGGTGCTTTGTTGATCAAACCCCTGGGATAAAACCCATCGGTTCCGAGTGGGTCTATAGGATCAAGACCGACATGGATGGAAATCCTCAGACCAATGAGGCTAGGTTGGTTGTAAAAGGTTATCGTCAGATTCAATGCATCTATTATGATGACACCTTTTCACCAGTAGCAATGGTCAGATTGATCCGGATTAAACTTAGCCATAACTATGGCAGATGGATGTCAAAACCCCTTCCTTAGCAGGAACTTACTAGAGGGCGTGTATATCACACGACCTGTGGGTTTTGTAGATCCAAAGAATCCCGGAAATATATGTAAGCTGCATGGATCCATTTATGGATTGAAGCAAGCTTCAGGGAGTTGGAACCTTCATTTTGATAAAGCTGTAAGGGAACTCGGCTTCATCAAAAACGAAAGTGAGCCTTGCGTACGTAAGAAAGCGAGTGGGAGTAATATTGTATTCTTGGCATTTATTCATCGGGAAAGACATCCCGACCTTGCCACCAAAGCTTGGTTAGGGAAGTACTTATCGATGAAGGACTTAGGTGATGCTACATTTAATGTAGGCATCAGGATCTCTACAGATCATTCCAAACGGATTTTGGGCCTAAGTCAGAACATGTTGCTAAGTCAGAACATGTGCATAGGTAAAGTGTTGAGGAGATCTCAATGCTTGATTCTAAGAAAGGATACATACCCATGCGTCATGGCATTAACCTCAGCAAGCTACAGAGTCCTAGTACTCCTGATAAGCTGAGCAGGATCAGTAAGATCCCTTATGCTTCGGCTGTGGGATCCATCATGTATGCCAGGATGTGCACGAGATTGGAAGTCTCGATTGCACTAAGCTGTACCAGCAGATTCCAATCTAACCCCGACCAATTACACTGGATTGCTGTCAAAGGCCATCCTCAAATATTTGAGGAGGATCGAGGATGCATTTTGGTGTATGGGGATTAAGATAGAGAACTAGCAGTCAAAGGACAAGTGGATGCTAGTTTTCAGAAGCTTTCTGATCGGATAAGATGTAACGCCGCGAGCGTCTGATCCGATAAGCTTCTTGTGGGACAACACAGGTGCCGTAGCTATTGCTTAAGAGCACAAATTCCACAACAAATCCAAACATATACTCAGCAGGCATCACCTCGTGAGATTTATCACATATAGAGGAGATGTGGAGATTAAAACACTAATCGACTGATGATAATATGGTCGATCCCTTGACAGAGGCTCAGCCGCAGCCTAGGCATGAGGAACATGCAGAGTCTATGGGAGTAGATCAGAACTTAAATTGGAACCAGGGGCAAGTGGGAGATTGTTAGAGTTATGCCCTAGTCCAATATATAAGTGATCTACAGATGTAATGTTTTATCATCTTTCCGAATAAATAAATCGGCATGTATTACTAATGTGTTGTAGTAATATATCGAATGTAATTTGATCTATGTCATTATGTGTGTAACCACTAATAGTAGAACTATAGATCAGAAAGAATTACATTTGATGAGTCCCTGATCAGCTAAGCTTCTTTAACAAGCAATTAGTATGAGACCAACTCCTTGTGATTATGCTCTACTGATCATGGAAAACTATGTGCCGGAGTTATATCATAGATATCATCATGTCGAGATATTGGACAACCCGATTGTGAGTATGCTGCATAGATCCAGTCATGAGATACTCACATATCGTAGCTTGTCATTATATCCTAAGACCAAGGAGTCTTTGTGTACACTATGTAACGAATACCTAAGTTTGACCTAGTCTAACGTAATCTGTAAAAGGGTAACTATAACGACTTCGATTGGCTTTGATATTGATTACACTAGTGAACTCGAAAGATGTCTGAGGGATTTATCACTCATACTTCGGTATGAGAAACATATCCGTTTAGGCCACTTGATGAGTATGACTGAAGA
Organism: Geranium rotundifolium; assembly: GCA_963920655.1. Taxonomy (NCBI): domain Eukaryota; kingdom Viridiplantae; phylum Streptophyta; class Magnoliopsida; order Geraniales; family Geraniaceae; genus Geranium; species Geranium rotundifolium. The sequence continues at coordinate 24,647,055 of OY987318.1, forward strand.
AAGAGCACGGCCGTGCAGGTGATACCTTAGTATCAGTTTTCAGTCATCTCAGATATCAAGAAACAGGGATTGATAAATTAGGATGATCATTCTATGCCTATTGATCGATCTGGATATCGGTTTAATAAAAGGACAGTGACATGTACGATAACAGGTTAAGTCGAATAATCAATAATCACGAACATTAGATAATCATAATGTCTTGCTAGAGGCCACTTATGATGGAAAGGGTAAAATAGTAATTTTACCAGTCTGCCAATTGCTCGTGAGCCTAGAGGGTCACACGCATTAAGCACGATACATGACAATTAATTATGAATGAAAATTGAGAACGATTCGGTAGATTTCTGGCCTAAGTTTTTCACCAGACGGTTGAAGAAATCAATTCGAGGAAATTGAACCGGTTTATCTAAACCAGAATTAGAACTCAATTTAATGGGTTTGATTTGGGTTTTGGTTAAACGGGCTTAAAGCCCATTTAGGTATTTAAGTGATGAATGGGAACAAATGAAAATAGAGGGTTTATGGAGGATGGATATCCAATTTTGATTTGAAAAATTCAATTTTATTTTTTCAAATTAAAATTCCAATATTTTCATCACTTCCTCTAATTTTCAGCAACCACTCCCATCTTCTTCTCCCTCCCTTTGGCTGAATCCTCTCACTCTCTCATCCTCCATTGTTGTCAAGCTTCTCTCAAAATTAATAGCAAAATTATTGAGTGAAAACCTCTTCGGTTGTGGTGCTTGTGTGGACTTGATAGAGAAACACTATACTTGTGTTTTCATCGATTAGAAGAGGTAACTTTCAGATTTATATTTATATATCTAACATGTTGAAATTGCATTAAGATCATAGCTTACATCGATCACCACGGTTACATAACGTCCGTTGCATGATATTTATCGATTGGAACCCGTGGTGATCTCTTTCACTACTGATCATGGCAAAGTGCGTGCCGGAGTTATATCATAGATACCATCAGGTCGATGATATCAGACAACCCGATTGTGAGTATGCTGCATAGATCCAATCATGAGATACTCACAGATCGTAGCTTGTCATTATATCCTAAGACCAAGGAGTCTTTGTGTACACTATGTAACGAATACCTAAGTTTGACCTAGTATAACGTTATCTGTAAAAGGGTAGCTATAACGGCTTCGATTGGCTTGAATATTTATTGCATTAGTGAACTTGAAAGGCGTCTGAGGGATTTATCACTCATACTTCGGTATGAAAAAGATATACGTTTAGGCCACTTGATGAGTATGACAGAAGGAATAGCACGGTCGTGCAGGTGATACCTTAGTATCAGTTTTCAGTCATCTCAGATATCAAGAAACAGTGATTGATAAATTAGGATGACGATTCCATGCCTATTGATCAATCTGGATATCACTTTAATAAAAGGACAGTGACATGTACAATAACAGGTTAAGTCGAATAATCGATAATCACGAACGTTGGGTAATCATAATGTCTTGCTAGAGACCACTTATGATGGAAATGGTAAAATAGTAATTTTACCAGTCTGCCAACTGTTCGTGAGCCTAGAGGGTCACACGCATTAAGCACAATGCATGACAAGTAAGCATGGATGGAAATTGGGAGAATCCAGTTTTTCAGTTTAGTCAAATTGAAAACGATTCAGTTGATTTCTGACCTAGGGTTTTAACTAGATGGTTGAAGAAATCAAATTGAGGAAATTGAACTGGTTTATCTAAACCAGAATTAGAACTCAATTTTATGGATTTTAATTTGGATTTAGTTAAACGGGCTTGAAGCCCATTTGGGGTTTCAATTCATGAAAGGCCAAGAGTGCAATTATGAATTTAAAGGGGTGATATGTGTAATTATTTTATTTGAATTTAAAATCATATTTTTTGATAATTAAATCACATAATTACACATTATTTCATTTCCTTTATTTTCCCATAATTTTGGCATCTTCTTCCTCATTTCCTTCTTCATTTTGGCCGACCCTCCTATAGCTCTTCCACCATTGTTTTCTTTGTTAACACTTCTCAAAAACATCATTAGCAAGAGGTTGAGAGAAAATTATTTTCTATGATTGTTGTGCTTGTGTGGACTCGATAGAGAAATACTATCTTGTGTTTTAATCGATTATACAAAGGTAATTTTTCAGATTATAAAGTTCATAAACAAGCTGATTTCTTCATTAAGATCAAGTTTTATTTCGATCACCATGGTTACATAAAGCTTCGCTGCATGAAATTATTGATTGGAACCCATGGTGATCCTTTTCAACAACTTCAAGCATCAACTAGCTATCACGCAAGCTATTGCCCTAAGCTACTAGCGATCTCACCGTGAACAACCTCGACCAGGGACTCCCCCTGTCTTCAAGAACGTCTCAATTCCACCCTTCGAGCAAGTCTATTTGGTTGTGTTGTCTTTGACAATCTTCTTCGTGAGTCTTCAATCACGAATCAAAACCCAATAGACTACCTTCCGGCCTTGCGTTTCTGGCAAGTGAAAAGTTGGCGTTGCCGCCATCATTAAACCTTGCTTACGTGTCTTTTTTCCATATGGTCCTTGCTTGATTTATCCATTGTCTTTATTCCTTTGTGCGCGGAGCTTCTATGCTCTGAAACAGGAAGTCTTCGATGTCTTACCTAATCCTGCGATTATCATGTCAAGCCAAACTGTGTTGCAACATGTTGTCGGACATCTTGACTTTGTGCTAACAAAAATATGTCAATACTAAACGTAGTAACAATCTCTCCCTTTGGCAATATTTTAGGCAAGCATATTTTGACGACGATCTTCGGGCGAGCACCTTTTCTGGCTGGTCAGTAAAGAGTCGTCTTCTATAGCATGGTTGAAACATAACACATGTTCGTCATCTCCATGATGTCTTTTGTAGCAAGGCACATAACACATGGTAACATGTTGTGACACATGTTCCATCATGTTCCAGCAATAAGTCACCAAGATTTTGAATGACTTGAAGCTGCCTTACCTAATATCTCCCCCTGATTGCCTCAAAAATGGCAAAAGCGTAACATCAAAGAAGAATTTGGCAAACCACAGATAAAAGCCAGCTCTAAACACGAGCAAACTAACCCCTAAACATGGGGCAAAATCCAGCTCCACCGAGGAGCAAAAACATATTGTTTAAAAAGTAACCCGGACAGTCCCCGGGGATTCAAGATTTTAACAAAGTAAAATAAGTCTTTGGGGCGGGTGATATAATTTCTTAAAATGAGGCAGATTCCTCAACTTCTTCCTCACCGTCATGTGGATCTTGTTCTAGAGTGGTAGCTTTAGAGTTCTCATCAGTAGAGGTCTTCAGATCATGGAGAAGTTTCTCATGAGCAATTTTCCTGTTGGTCAGAGATTGAATAACCTTGTCAAGGTTGTTGATCGATTTAGTGAGCTTTTGTTCCAATTTGTCAACAATTGATCTCATCGATTTTCAACTGCTGCAAGCTCCTGATGTCTTTTCTGATGGTGGAACAATATCTCTAATGTGCTTCTCGTCAAACAGCTTCGGACTGATACTGAGTTGCAGTGGTCGTTTACCAGAAACAACAGTTGAATGTAGTATACTTTGATATTGTTACAGTATCATCCTAGTGATGAGAGAGGGGAAACCAACGAGTAGTTTCACGACGAGAGATCTAGTATGTTTGGCCAGATGATTACACACAAATACTTCAAAATCAGTTTGAGCTTGTATACCTATTTGGTAGATCAGAGAAGTTAGTTCCATTTTTATGCTTGAACTATGCGTTGAGGGTGCCAATTTGGAATTCCAATTCTATGGAGAATGGAGTACTTAGAGGTTAGTTCTGAGGATGCTATTGAACCTCCAGCAGACCAGGTTTTTTCCTTATTCCCAGTAATCTCCTTGGCCACTTCCTTCATGGAAGATGTCTGTCCAATTTGGGCTGAGTTATCTCTTTCGAGATAAGCATTGATGGCTTTGGGAGAAAAATCAAGGACATTTCCTCGGACATGAATCTTTCTGAATTCTGGTTTTTCTTCGTCGTCAAAGGCATCAGGTAGGTTGACGATGAATTCTTTGACCAAAGTGGGATAGTATACTCCTATGTTGGTGACAATCTTGATTAGTCCTGATGCTTGCAAGAGATTCATCACTGGTTTAATGGCTTGTGCTTCTGTAGACAATTCTCTTTCTGGAAAGATGGTTCGGTGGTACATGTATTGCCATTTCACTGCTGACTCTACTTTATGGAATGAGATGTTGTCAAGGGGAGCAGTCGGGACATTCTTAGGAACCCTTTGTCCTCCTACAATTTTCTTTGTTTCACGCAAGAGTGGTTTCTCAAGCTCTTTTTCTTCTGATGTTGTATCTTAACCAGATGTAGAGATCATTTTCCTTTTCTTTCTCTAGCTATATATAGACGTTTCTTCTTCTTCCAAGACTTTTCTCCGTTTTAGTAGCTTTTTCTTCTTTTTCTTGTTTGCTAGAAAAGTCCCTAGGGTTACATGATCTTCACTTGAAAATTCATTCTCCCTACTAACACCCTCGGGTAGAGATATGGTTTCTCCCACAAAAGGATATCCTTGATTGATAAAGACCGATTCATCACTTTCAGTAGGGATAGAGGATCTAGGGTTACCTGATTGTTGACTTTGCGTAGATGTTACTTCTGGAATCTCTAGGCTTTCGACTATTCTAGCTTCCTTTGATGTATCCTTGTCGACATTTAGGGCAGGGATCATGAGTTCCTCAACTAGTGCATCCTTTTCCATAGCCCCAGAAGGCTCTGTTTGAGGGTTGACAGATTCTTCACCATAGAACTGTCCTCCTCTTACTTTTACTCCGTACTTGTTTCTCGCAGCCATGGGTCCAGTGCCCCTTTTTGGAACAGTTTTAAATCTCATCTTAGTTTGAAACTTTTTAGCTCTTGCAGGTGTACGACCGCTCCTAGTTCCCACCATTGTTGCGATTTTTGGTATATAACTATAGAGAGAATAGTGAGAATGGTGAAACCCTATTCTTTTGGGAGAGTGGAGATGTATTGTTGAGAAGACTAGGAAAAGTGCAGAGACGTATGCGTTTAACTGTGGGTAGCCGAGAGGTTTGTATGTGGATTGGCTACTGTAGTTACGACGTTTTTAGTGATTGGCTAATTTTTAAGAAACTAGAATAGATGTCATAAAGAATGTCGAAACATCGTATACGACAACTTGGATGACATTATTGGCGACATCTCGGCTGATATCCTGTTCGACGCAAATCAGGAAAGTCCCTGCTCGTCATAAAGTGCGACTACAATTAGGACTTGTGAAAGTTCCAGCGCGTCTCCGATTCTAGAAAGAAGAAAGACGGTGATAAAGAGGAAACCCATTAGGGTTAGTACTCATACTCGATTGCTATAAAGGCTTAGGCTACCCCTTAGCAATTGTTTGGTTCTTTTATTGTTTCCTAGCAATAATTTACAGAGCTCTTGAACGTGAAGGTCTGCGGGTTGAGAGGCTGTAGATTGTGCTGAGGATATTGTGCATCACCTTAACTATTGAGAGTTAGGTGATTGAGGGTTTAATGATCGCGTGAGTGAAGACTGCACGCAACCAAAACGTTCAACGACAACTTGAACTGACAGAGCAAGGCGACTGCTCGAAGAGTGGAATCAAGACGGCATCTTGGATTCAGGGGGAGACCCTGAGATAGGTTTGCGCTTGTAATAGTAGCATAAAGTATAGATCTTGTGATGATCGTAGGTACTTGTATGTTTTGACGTATTACCACATAGTGAAACCTTTCCACTAGGCTGAGAGCCCCAAACGTATGTGATGTTGCACCGAACTGGGTAAACAACTTGTTGTGTTGTTGTTCTTTACGTTTCATATTTACTGTACTTCTTTATCTACACAAGTTTTCATACACTGTGTTATAGCATTATCCCTATCAACTAGAATGTAGCATACTGACCCAAAGATATGAAAATACTTGACATTAGGCTTTCTCCCCCTCCATATTTCATAAAGTGTTACCGAGGTACCTGGACAAAGGGTGACACGATTGTGAATATGGCAAGCCGTGTTGAGTGCCTATGCCCAAAAGCGTGTAGGGATGTCTTTGGCTAACATTATGACTCTAGCCATTTCTTGAAGACTTCAGTTCTTCCTTTTAACAATCTCATTCTGTTGAGGGGTAATGGGAGCAGAGAATTCATGAGCAATTTCTTCAGCATCACATAATTTTGTAAAGCTTATGTTTTCAAATTCTTGTCCATGATCACTCCCGAGTCTCACTATTTTTCCAATGATTTCTCCTTTCTCTCTTATAACTCTTCGACATAAGGATTCGAAGTGAGAATGTGTCTGACTTTTCACGAATAAACTAAACCCAAGTGTACCTTGGGAAGTCGTCCACACATACAAAAATATATTTCTTTCCTCCAAGACTTTCAACTTGCATAGGTCCCATGAGATCTACATGCATAAGTTCTAGGACCTGGGAGGTGGTAAGATGTTGCATCTTCTTGTGTGACGTCTTGACTTGTTTTCCTATCTGACATTCTCCGCAAATTTTTCCTTCGATGATCTTCAGATCTGGAACTCCGATGATAGCCTTCTCAGATAGAATTTTCTGCATGCTCCTCAAATTTATGTGTCAAAGCTTTTAGTGATAGAACTTGATTTCTTGTGCTTTGGACATAAGACATTTAGTAGGTAGAGGAGTTGCTGTGGGAGACCATAGATACCAGTTGTCTTGTGACCTAAGTCCAGTCATGAGTTCCTCTAGCTGAGTGTTCACCAATGCACACTTGTTACGAGTAAATTTAACTTCGACGTCTAGATCGTAGAGTTGACTGATGCTTATTAAATTGCCAGTGAACCCTTCTACCAGTAAGACTTCCTTTAGATAGGGTGAGTTCAGTAGGTTGAGCTTCCCTTTTCCTAATACTCTGGCTTTCATTCCATCTCCAAATGTGACAAAAAGTTTGAGCATGGTGTCAGAGTAGTAAAGAATGTACTATTACCAGTCATATGTCGAGAGGAGCCGCTATCAAAGTACCAATCGTTGCTGGTAGATGCTTTTAGAGAGGTGTAAGCAATATTAGCTCGATAATGTACTTCCTTTACCCGTCATTCTTTCTGTATTTTGTGTTGGTGATCCACCTTTTTCTCCCTCCATACTTGTCGAGTTTGAGTTTTGGCAGTTCTGCGTTTGACGGATCTTTTCCCATAGAGGTGATAGCAGAATGGTCGGATATGACCCTTTTTTCCATAGTGATGGCATGTCCAATTATGCATTCTTTTCTTTGGGTTGCCATGGTGGTGTTTCTTCTGAGAACGGGTAATGCCAGATGTTTGTGACATCTGTTGAGACTTGTTGTTGATAGTTCTTTGAGGACCAAAAGTGGTCTGAGATGTTGAAGCTCATTTTGAGTAATCTAGTCCTTCCAACCTGTTAGCTGACTTCCTAATGGACAGAATTTGGTCCGAGTTGTTAGTGCTTGGGTTCATCATCTTGATGGACTTATTTATGAGCTCTAGTTCCCCCTTCAGATGAGTGATATCCTTCTTCAGATCAATTATTGTTTCAAGAAGTCTTGTCTTGTCTTCGTTGAGCGAGAGAATAAGTGAGTTTTTTTCTCAATGACTTGAGAATCTTCAACCCACTTGACATACCACTCATTGTATGCGTTGTTTAGTGTCTCATATGATAATCCATCATCTGAGGCTACTACCTTTAAGGGGTTCGTGAATGTAGAGGCAGTGAATGCTACATAGTAACTCGTTAGGTCTGCGTCACTGTCTTCTTCTCCTTCATTTGAGAAGGATGCAGTATATCCCTTCTTTTTCTTTTTCAAGAAGTTTGGACATTCCCTCTGCACATGCCCATAGCCTTCGCATTCAAAGCATTGTACCCCTTTTTCTTTTTCTGCTCTTTCTCCTCGTCTGCCTTCTCTGTTCCCAGGTTTTTGAAACCTTTGTTGAGGTTTGTCTCTAACATCTCGTGATTAATTCTTACCAGCCATTTGATTGAACTTTTTCATGAATCGATTATATTTTTTGGCGAGCATAACGATAGTGTCATCAACATCGTTGTCAGAGTTTGAAAGTACTTGCTCCTTCTGAGCTTGAGTGGATCTTTTGAAGGCTACGCCTTTGTGCCTTTTCTCCATTGTTGGAAGGGAGAGCTCGTAGGTCATGAGGGATCCCATGAGTTCATCAAATTTCAGGATTTTAAGATCATGACATTATTCTATGGCAGTGATCTTCATCTTGAATCTGGAGCTTAGAGCTCTAAGAGTCTTTCTGATTAGATCTTCATCAGTCATTGGTTTTCCCAATGAGTATGAGTCGTTGGCTAGATCCCTGATGCATACATTGAACTCAGCTATGGTTTCGTCTTCGTTCATAGAGAGAGCTTCAAAATTGATGGTGATATATTGTAATTTCTGCTTTCGGACTTTGGAGGTTCTCTCATAGGTAGTGGCAAGAGCATCCCAGGCTATCCTGGCACTTGTACATGTGTTGATGAGCCTAAAGACATTCTTGTCAACTCCATTAAATATAGCGTTGAGAGCTTTAGATTTACCTAGGGCTGCTTCATCTTCTTCGTTTCTCCAGTCTTTCTCGGGTTTTGGACCGGTTTGATTTCCTTGAGTATCAGCATACTGAGGTTCTTCCCAACCATTGATAACAGCTTTCCAAGTTTTGCTATCGAAGGATTTCATAAAGGCACACATTCGTGCTTTCCAATAACCATAGTTGGTTCCATCGAGCACTGGTGGTCGATTGATCGATCCTCCTTCCTTTGAGTCCATACTTGCTATACATAATCTTTGCAGGAAATCACCTAAGAGTTTAGGGTGCCCCCTCTAATACCAATTGAAATTCTGTTAAGTAGCAGGAACAAGATGTCGAACACAATGTTGTAACGATTGGTTCGATAACTTGTTTAATCACAGTTTATGGACTATATATAATAAAGCAGTAAACATAAGACACATAGTACGTTTACCCAGTTCGGTGACTCCGCACCTACGTCTGGGGGCACTCTGTCAGTGGAAAGGTTTTCACTATTCGGTGGTCAATATTACAACTTCACGTATCAACTAGATATCACACAAGCTATTGTTCTAAGCTACTAGAGATCTCATCGTGAACAACCTCGACCAGGGACTCCCCCTGTCTTTGAGAACGTCTCAATTCCACCCTTCAAGCAAGCATATGCTCGGTTGTGTTGTCTTCGACAATCTTCTTCGTGAGTCTTCAATCACGAATCAAAACCCAATAGATTACAGAAACTCAAATCTCCTCGACTTGATGTATGCAATCGACATCATCCTATCTAAATTGACCAGCCTCTCAATCCGCTAGTCGTACACGGTTAAGAGTTTTGAGAATTTAGTATAGAGAAAAGACTAAGTTGCTAAGGGGGTAACACCTGCTTTTATAGCAACCCCTATTGCCTAATCAGATTCCTTTACTCCTTGTCGCCTTGTGTTTTTGGAAAGTGACAAGTTGGCGTTGCCGCCATCATTAAACCTTGTTTGCATGTCTTTTTTTCCAGCTGGTTCTTGCCTGATTTATCCATTGTCTTTATTCATTTGTGTGCAGAGCTTCTGTGCTCTGAAACAGGAAGTCTTCGATGTCTTGCATAATTATGCGAGTATTATGTCACGCCAATTGTGTTGCAACATATTGTCGGACATCTTGACTTTGTGCTAAAAAAATATGCCAATACCAAACGTAGTAACAGGATGAGAAAATTTGACGAAGCTGAATCAGTTACCGCGCGGTGCCAAGGTGTTGAATAACTTGACTGAGTCTACCTGTCCATGATCATAACAAATACTTCTGATTCTGTCTTTAGACGGGCGGCGCGGAAGGTTACCAATGTAAATCGACGAGGAGAGTCGCTTGTCTGTTGATGCCCTACGCCGAGAACGATCCTGGTGTTCTCTGAAGGTCTGGGACTTCATAGTTGTTAAGTTTGATGCACTGTGACGAGGTCGGGATCGCGGCCGACGCCTATGGATGGTTGTCGAAAGTGATAAAACCATAGCCGCCTTGTTTGCGACGCATTCTTTGGCGCCGTTCTAGATCTAATTTGATTTCTACGAGCGCAAAACTGAGAGCGAGGCTTCTGGTAAATTATACATCAATAAGATAGTAGTTCAACCAAAAATTCTTTATTCCTTCATATTTTAATACTTGATTTTCCATCTTTTATAGTCTAAACTTCCGTCCGTACAGTTATTGAAGTTGTAATAATTTATTTACAAAAACATATTTATAAACTTTAATTACTTCACTAAAATAAAAATGAAACACTTACTTTGAGAAATTATCTTAGTTTTTTACGTGATATGACTTACTTATGGTGAAGAAAGAATACATTTCTCGAGTTAATGTATTAATGTTGATAATCACACTCAAAGAAGATTCTAATTGATATTGACATTTTCAACTAAGCACGTTACATTTACGAAAGTATATGCTAGCTCTCACTGCAAGACTAAGAAATGACACGGGTATGCGATGCTTGTTCGGCTATGGTGGGTGGGTTGGAATTGGAATTAAATAACGCTGTACAGTACTATTCACTGATCCTATATAAGTTACCTGTTAATGTAATAATAATTGCTGCAGCTCTCAAATTTCCGGACAATCCCAAACGGTGGCCAACGGTCATAACCGAGGGCATTAACGTCACTCCACACACCTGAAACTGTAACAAAGCCACTTTCACTTGTCGTCTCTCTCTCACCCCTTATAAATCCATTTTCCACTTTGATTTCCATAAATACAAACCCAACAAAAAAAAAAAAGAAGCGTCCCGCTCCCGCTGCATAGATTTCCTTCTTTATTAATTAAAGTATTGTCCACTTATTCGTCTCCCCAATTACCATTTTACCCCCACACCTTTCTCCTATCTCCCATATATAGACATTTCTTCGCCTCTCGGCCGATAAATTTTATCGGAGCGAGCTCTCTGCACTCCATGTCCATGGCGAAACCTCAATGCGCTTCAGCTTTTGTCTTCCTCTTTCTCCTACAAGTTGCAAGTGATGTCTCTGTTTTTTTTCTTCTTTGATTTTTCATAACTATGAAAAACAGAGCAACCACAATTCCAATTTTGTTTGCAGATTGTCAGTCCTTCATCGGAATCAACTACGGGCAAGTGGCCGACAACCTCCCGGCGCCGCAAGCCACGGCGAGGCTTCTCCAGTCGACCTCGATCGAGAAGGTCCGGCTATACGGGTCCGACCCGGCGGTGATCAGCGCTCTGGCGGGTACGGGGATCGGAATCGTGGTGGGGACGGCCAACGGGGACATCCCCGGTTTTGCCTCGGACCCCAACTTGGCCGTCAATTGGGTTAACGCCAACGTGGTCCCCTTGTACCCTGCCAGCAACATCATCCTCATCACCGTGGGCAACGAGGTAATGACCTCCGGCGACCCCGGCCTGATGACTCGGCTCCTGCCCGCGATGCACAACCTTCAGAAGGCCCTCGATTCTGTTTCCTTGGGAGGCAAGATCAAGATCTCCACCGTCCATTCCATGGCAGTGCTCAAGCAGTCCGAGCCCCCCTCGTCTGGGAGCTTCGACCCGAGCTTTGGGGACCTCATGAAGGGGCTGTTGGCCTTCAACAACGCCACCGGGTCTCCTTTCGCCATCAACCCGTACCCGTTCTTCGCCTACCAGAGCGATCCCAGGCCTGAAACGCTGGCGTTTTGCCTCTTCCAGCCCAACGCAGGCCGCCTTGACGCCAACACTAACATCAAGTACACTAATATGTTTGATGCCCAGGTAAACTTTATGTTCCTTTACATTTTATTTAATAAATTACAAGATGCCATGCATGTAAATCTCAGGGAAGCTGAATGAACCAAATTTGGGCGTAGTTAAGTGAAAATGGTATGTATAGTCGTGATGAATAATTGGCTACATTTTCCCCCAAGAATTTAGTTAATTTGACCGTTACATATTTGAAAATGAGAAATAATGATTTACACAGGTGGATGCTGTACGAGCTGCATTGAACTCGATGGGGTTCAACAAGGTAGAGATAGTGGTTGCAGAGACGGGGTGGCCGTACAAAGGAGACCCGAACGAGGTGGGGCCGAGTGTTGAGAACGCCAAGGCGTACAATGGGAATTTGATTGCGCATCTTCGGTCGATGGTGGGGACTCCATTGATGCCGGGGGTTTCCGTGGATACCTATCTGTTTGCGGTGTATGATGAGGACCTCAAACCCGGACCTGCCTCCGAGAGAGCATTTGGGCTCTTCAAGCCTGATCTCTCCATGACTTATGATGTTGGTCTCGCCAAGATTCCCCAGGTGAGTGAGTGACTCTCTTGCATTTACTTCTCAATCATATGATATTGCTTACAACATTTGCTAACATGAGTTAAGGTTTGATCTGGCTTGAGCTTAAGTGGAGTTCCTACCTAATACCACAATTAACAGGCTTCCAGTAATCAATGTTTATTATATAACAATAAGTTCAATATCACCTATGTTGTTGTTCCTTTTAATTCGATCCATAAAGTGTTGTTCCTTTTAATTTGATTACTACATTAAATTTGTTACTATTGTCTTTCATTGAAAAAAGAAATGTAGATCACGTTGATAAATAAATTTAACATTCACATATCACCTTTATTTTTTTACATGGATCGAGGTTTAATGTATATAAGAACAATCTATCTTTGGCATAGAAATCGATTCTATTATTTTATGTGCAATGTGTATCGTCTCAGTTTGACATGCACGTGAGAAACGATCATACTTTAACACTATAAATGTTATCATTGAAGAACGAATACGTGACATTTGAGTAGTATCCGCAGGGTCCTGTAACTCCGGCAACCCCATCTATAACTCCGGGAGCACCATGTACAGCAAAAGGTCCAGGGGCAAAGAAAGCAGCATGGTGCGTGCCAAAGGGAGGTCTATCAGATTCTCAGCTGCAGGGGAATCTAGACTACGCTTGCGGACAGGGGATCGATTGCACTCCAATCCAACCAGGTGGCAAATGTTTTGAGCCAAACACAGTAGCAGCTCATGCTGCATATGCCATGAATCTCCTCTACCAAAATTCTGGTCGCAACCCTATGGCCTGCGATTTCCTGCAAACTGCCACACTCTCTTCCAACAACCCCAGTAAGAACAAATTGTCATGTGCTTGATTATTTGAACATCTTTGGCAAGGATTCATTATTTAGTTTTTTTTTTGTGTTGAATAGGCTACAATAGCTGCATCTATCCTGGAAGGAGTGCTTAAAAATATGACGATGTTGGAAGTAGCCGATTTATGTTTTCGATATATGATGCTGGCGGACTTGTGATGCTGTCAAGAAAAATGTTTATATGTTAATTTCATTATTGGTAAAGTTATGAATGTAAAAGTATCAAATGTATATGTTTATTGCTTTGGTTATATCTAATAGTGCAATGGGAATGACTATATTTGGTTATTAGAGTGTTGTAAATGGCGGCCGTTATGATTGTCATGGCAGCGCCATGGCCCTGAAAACCACACGGGCGCCACGCCGTGGCCGCTTTAAACAGTTTTGTACTCATTTTACTTGATTTTAGACCAATTTGGGCCGATTTTGTTCAAACTAATTTTTTTTTTTTAAAGTTGAAGATATTATAACTTTTAACATAATATGTATTTTTTATTACATATGTGAATTAATTTATATCAAAAAAATTTCAAATACAAAAATGGAAATCCGCCGTAGCTCTGTCACGACCCCGAAGGTCTATGTCCTCCATCATAACGTCATGCGCCATCTACAACCTCGGTTATTAGATTTCGTATCATCTGCTCTTCTCTATGTTGTTAATATATCCTTTTAAACTTGAAATATACATATTTTGATAGTGCACTGACATATATTGTTCTTCCCCAACCTGGAAAGTCAAGGGTGGCCATCAACACACCAAAATCGTGGAAGAAGATAACCAGTCCAAACCAAGAGAATGTGATTAAAGGCATGATTTTATAATTTTGAATAATAATCAATAATATTTTGATCATTTTACAATTAAATTTGACGGTCTTAACTCTAAATGGACGAAAAATTTAGTTGACTGAAAAAAAATTCTCAGCGTACCTATAGCAAAAAAAATAGTCAGCTGTAATTAGGCGAGAAAGATGTCATATCAACCGTACCTAAGTGAAATTATCCCTAAATATTATAATCATAACGATAAAATAAAAATATGAATAAACTATTTTATTATTTAAATATCGAAAGAATTTCTTTTTGAGTGATAGAAAGAATCTTATTAAGGTGTCTTTTAATATAACTTTTGATATTTAAATTAGAGTTAAATGGTATTTTAGTACAGTAATTTCACTTAGTGGCTTGATATGATTAGTTTAAGTTGTCCTAATACATTGTTTTCTACTTATTAAATATCATAACACTATTGTTAAGGTGGTCTGTACCCTATCGCCTCTCCCAAAGCGATTAGGGTTTTGCCCGTTCTGTGGTGAGATCTCGCGACACACGTCTGCGAGTTAATCCGACGGCGACTCCGGGGTGCTGCGGCGACATAGAGGATGATGAGGCGAGGAGGTACAGGTCCGGAGGAGGACGATCGAGGAGGTGCGGTGGGTAGGCATGAGGGCTTCGGAGCTGGACTGAGGGGCGGAGGCGGGGACGTGGGCGAGGTTGGGGTTGCGAGGGCGGAGGACGACAGGCAGCTGGAGGGCTATGAAGGGTTGTTTTTGGAGCTGAGTTGAGACGGAAAGAAGGCTTGGGTATCGCGGAGGGCGGGGAACTGGCGGTGGGGTTGGGCAGAGAAGTGTGGAGCTGTGGGCTAGACACAAGGCTGGACAGAGAAGGCCGGAGGTTGTGGGAGGAGGCTCGGGTCTGAAGGGGAAGGCGCAGAGAGGCCGATGGAAGGTTGGGGTTGTGGAAGAAGGTCAGCCAGAGGAGGGGTGGAGACTTGAGATTCGGGACCTAACGGGTTTGATTGGTTGGCAGGCCGGTACTGGGAGGGAACTGGAGTTACCTGGCGCTGGTGGGCAGACTCATGCAAGCACACCGAACTAGAGGAACTCGACTTGCTCAAAATTCAATACATCACTTGGTTGCCTTATTGGTTTCGGTACTGAAATCCGGTTAAACCCAATGAGCGGGGAGGATTTGAATTTTGTGACGCTCATATTGATCGCATGGTTGATCGAGGATGTTGGTTTAAGGCAGTCTGCAACAAGATCACGAGGTTTCTCCATCCGTATGAGTTGGAGGTCGGGGCTCTGCATGATGTCAAATGGTTCGAGTCGATTGGACTCCGAGATTATGCCTGAGGCCTGGGCTTTGCCTGCGTAAAGTATTATGCAGCAAGATCACGGGATTTCTCCATTCACATGAGTTGGAGGTCGTGACTCTACATGATGCTGAAGGGTCGAGGTGAACACCCATGTAGGAATCATTAGCGAATAGTGTTGCGTACTATCCACTTGTTTTGCTCGTAATCAAATGGCTCACGAATTGGTCATATTTGTTTTAACTAACGATAGCTAGAATTATGGTGAGTGGTCTATCCTACCATCTATAGCTTCAACTGTCCAGCTTAATGTCAGATTAGTTGTTATTCAATTAATAAAATTCCCTTTTACCTCAAAATAAAAATACATTATTTTTTACTTGAAGAAATGGCGGTAATAGAGTAAGTAAGCTAACGCGCGGCACGTGGAAAGGACCCAGTCGAAGCGGTTAATATTACATGTGGCGGGCGCAGGGTTCGGACAAACGGATTTGGACCTTACCGTAGAAGTCACGCACGCCTCCTTATCCCCCACATCCCTATCACGTGACCCCAACCCAATTTTACCTTCTTCTTCTTCGGAAGCTTCTCTCCCGTTCTCCATATAGAATAAGCTTTTTTTTTATTCTCTCCACTCTCGGCCGTACCTGCCTCCCCCAAATACTTCACCTCTCTCGCTCTCCTCAGGTCTCCTTTCTTCAATCTTGGTTCGATCATTTTCTGCTTCCATATCTGGTGATTTGGACGACAGATGGCTTCATCATCTCTTATCAGTGACACTGAGGCCTGGAAGGGTCTGAAGGTATTGTAATGGAATGGAAAATTTGGTTGATAGTATATGTAATTGTGGAATTTGTGTATGATATGGAAGCCATATCAACTTGCAGGCCCATGTGGAAAATGTTAAGAAGACACATTTACGCGAGTTGATGAATGATGAGAAGCGATGCCAGTCAATGATGGTGTATGTTCCTGTATTTGACTTCTTAATGATTTTCATTTATTTCATTCCCTTGTTTAGCTAATTAAGAGGAAAAATTGAGAATATATGTTTGAAAGTGTATTGTCAATTGAAATTTTCTTGTTTATTTTGTAGTGAATTTGATGGGATGCTGTTGGATTATTCACGACAATGTGCCACTCCCGAGACCATGAACAAGCTCTTAGAATTAGCAGAGGTAGGCTTTGCCCATTTCTTGGGTTAGTGACTCGTACCTTTTTTCCTTCTAATAATCCATTTGTGTCAAAATGCAGACAGCTTCTCTCAAACAAAAGATTGACAGGATGTTGAAGGGGGATCATGTAAGTCCGAATATACCATCCTTATATAATTTGTCTTAAAAAAAGTTCTTACTTGGTAAGGCTCCTAGCATGAGCAGTGGGTTTATGCATGTGGCCCTTACCCTGGCATTGTCGATCTTTTCAATTATACATAAATAAGATGTCAGAGGTGTAGAACTAAAATGTTTGTGAAATATGAAATATACTCTTTGGTGTCAAGTTCAGATAAATAGTACTGAGGATAGGTCAGTGCTTCATGTTGCTCTTCGTGCTTCAAGAGACGCGGTTATTAACAGTGATGGGAAGAATGTAGTTCCTGATGTTTGGAAGGTTTTGGACAAGATCCAAGACTTTTCAGAAAAGATTCGCAGTGGTTCATGGGTAATATATTGTTGCTCTGTATCATTGGCTACATCTAATTTGGTTACATTTGATTTTGAATTGTCCAGTAATAAGCAAAATTTGGTAGGTTGGAGCCACTGGTAAAGTGTTGAAGGATGTTGTTGCTGTTGGTATTGGTGGCAGCTTCTTAGGTCCTCTCTTTGTGCACACTGTTCTGCTAACAGGTTGTGAAGGCTACTCCAACTGTTTTTCCACTTATGATCTTTTATAACTTAAAAAAGTTCCAAATCTCATTTTATGGATTCTCTGCAACAAAGTGCTGATTGGTTTGCTGATGGTAACTTGCAGATTCAGAAGCTATTGAATGTGCCAAGGGACGCCAACTGCGTTTGTAAGTATATATGTTTTATTTAATTGTATAATTGTTGGTTCTGTATCAACGAGCTGATTGGAGTATACAAAGTTGTGTGAATAACCACACTGCTCCCGTTCCCCCAGGGAAAGAGAAAAAAGGAAGACTCTTACTAGACTTATATCAGTTGATAATATTACAATTTGCTAGTGATTGTAATGTATAAACTAGCTAATACTTGAACTGTGTATGCTTGCAGCCTTGCAAATGTTGATCCTATTGATGTTGCAAGAAATATCACAGGGCTAAACCCTGAAACTACTTTAGGTGAATAAAAATGTCATATATCTTTCATCTAAGCTCTACCTTGGATTTCATATTAATTGCTGAGATAGTTTAAATTATTATTGCAGTCGTTGTCGTTTCAAAGACTTTTACAACAGCTGAAACCATGCTGAACGCTCGGACACTGAGGGAATGGATCTCAGCTGCTCTTGGGTTAGTATGATGATAAACTTCTTTCTTCAAATCATTGTTTTAGTTTTAGGATTCTGGAATGGTTGAAGAAATATCACAAGATTTCTTTTCAATAATATGCAAAGTACTTCAAACATTTTGATTTCTTTTTAGTAGTTTGCATATCATTAAATATGTTGGGGTTAGGTTGGATTACCTCACAATTTCAATTTATTATGGAAAAAGGTCTATTTTTCTATATTGTCCTGCTCCTCTCTCTCTCTCTCTCATGTGAACTTATGACTCTAATTTCAGACCATCTGCAGTGGCAAAGCACATGGTGGCTGTTAGTACTAATCTAGCTGTGAGTTGGTTACATATTCTTTTCACCTCTTACTTCATGTGATTGTACATACATGCTGGATTTGTAAGTTACAGTGGATTTTAAATGTGTGGTGAAAGAGGGTGTAGGGTAGTCGTTGAAGCTTTCTCAGAAGATGCTCATGATGAGATGAAGACAGTTGAATTTTCTTCATAGTTAATTGTTTGTTTCTGATGCAGCTTGTAGAAAAGTTTGGGATCGATCCTAATAATGCATTTGCATTTTGGGACTGGGTTGGAGGACGTTATAGTGGTGCGTTATTTTCTTTTTCTTTGAAGATATAAATCATAATATGACGTTTCATTGGAATTTGGCTGTCAATTGCAGTTTGCAGTGCTGTTGGAGTGCTACCATTATCCCTACAATATGGTTTCTCAGTTGTTGAGAAGTATGTAACTTTAATCTATTTTGACATTCTTAGTTTTCAGCATATATATGATTCATATTACTCATTGTTTAGCTGATATATATACCATGCTCGGTGCATATTTGATAAAAAAAAAACTTAAACTTCATATTTCCCTTTACGGAGAATAGTTTGCTTATAATAATTACTGAAGCAAAAATAGGAAGGAAGATGGAGAAAATACAATTTCTCCGCTCTTATGAAAAAAGTGTACTATATTCATGAACTATATTGGTACTAGAGGTGAAAGTTCTTTTTCTTCTGAGCTGATTCAGTTAGTATTCTGTGTACATGTAAAATTCTCTGTGGTACATTTTGGAGCTGCATTGATATGCTTAGCTAATCAATACACCCCTTTTCTGTATGAAAGAATATTCACTTTAGATGGAATTTTTTGTCTGAGAAGTTGGCTACTGTTGCAAGTTCTTCTTTTTTGTGGCCTTGTGCTTTTGTTTAGGTCTTTAGGGGGTATGGCATTGGCTTTGCAATTAATGATATAACATATAAGTGGGAGTGGGTAGATACTTCCATCCGTAAAAGTTCTAGTTCTTAAGATTTGCAGCTGGGTATGTATTGTAGTTTCTTTTATTCCCAATGTAAAGTTCTAGTTTGTAATCCATTTAGAATCTAAATAGATAGTTTGTCATCATAATGTATTATGCTATTTCAACTCTATTTTGATAAACAAATAATGTGATTTAAGGTTCTTGAAAGGAGCATCAAGCATTGATCAGCATTTCTTTTCCACTCAATTTGAGAAAAACATACCTGTAAGTTCCTTGATGATATTATTTCACCAGTTGTATACTTGTGTGATTGGACAGATGTAGGGCAATCTACCAGTGGCGTAGGGTTATAAACTGTAATGCTGAATAGGTTTCAGAAGCAATTCAATGCACCTAAATAATTATGACGAGGCAGAATGATAACTGTTTAGTTTTCACTCTGGGCCGATTGCTTGCTTAAAGCCTTCAATTCAGATTTTTTTGGTGCTAGTTTTTGTGGCCCTCAAATGTATTTACCATTGTCTTATAGGTTGATGATTCTAATTGTCTTTCAATAGGTACCTTGGATGGCCATTATCAGATAATTTGTGACATTTTAGCTGACAAGTTTCAGCATTTCAGGTCCTCTTGGGCTTATTGAGCATATGGAACGTTTCATTCCTTGGATATCCTGCAAGAGTGAGTACTTATAATCTGCTTCAGACTATACGGTGTTCACTACTTCTTAGCAGCATCTAATGGATTTTGTTTGCAAGCTTTCCAATAACACTGAGATTGTTTGTGTTCTTCCAGGCCATTTTACCTTACTCCCAAGCTCTGGAGAAATTTGCTCCTCACATACAACAAGTATGTTTCCTTTTGCTACTTGGTACTTTCTTGTAAAGCTTCTTTTGGATGTTTTCATAAATTGTTATGCTTTCTTAATTCAGGTTAGCATGGAGAGCAATGGTAAGGGGGTATCGATTGATGGTGTGCCACTTCCCTTTGAAGCTGGTGAAATTGATTTTGGTGAACCGGGAACAAATGGCCAACACAGCTTTTACCAGTTGATTCATCAGGTAAGTTCCATGCATACATACACCTATCTTTGAGCCTAATATCCATGAAGCCTATGTGGGTTCAATTTTATACCAGTCGTGCCAAGGGAGCAACCACTATTTTATATAGTGCATGACATGATGGTTGAATACCCAAAATACATTTTGTGTGTGTTCGTGTACAATGAAATGTATGAGCTGCTTTCTATACTTCATTAAAGATAGTCGTGTTAGCAAAGGCTTCT
The DNA here is from genome assembly GCA_963920655.1 of Geranium rotundifolium. NCBI lineage: Eukaryota > Viridiplantae > Streptophyta > Magnoliopsida > Geraniales > Geraniaceae > Geranium > Geranium rotundifolium. The sequence goes on from OY987318.1 coordinate 24,667,313, forward strand.
CTAGTTTGGTTGTGCCACAAATACCTAATCAAGCTTTTCCTTATGCTATTGGTTATATAAGGGTCTTTAAAAATGAACTTGGACCTAGGCTTACATTTCAAATTATTTCTGATGTCTTATGTTCTAAGTTTTTTCTTTTTTAAAGGTTTAGCATTTTTTTATTAGCAGCTTAGTATCTATCGAGATTTGGGCTGAAAACCTCCCTTAATGAGAAAGGAGCTTTATTTTGGCCACTTGACCCAACATAAGTTCATAGAGAGAGATACCGTTGCTGGGACTTGAACCTTTTCCCCAGGCCACAAGTTGAACTGCAAAGTTTTAAAAGGCTAAATCGGGAATTGAGGTGTTTTCCCTGAACACCGGTGAGGTGTAAGCCTCAATGATACGACCAATAAAATTGTAACATATCATAAAAATAAGAAAAAATAAATTATAAAGAAAGAAAAAATCAGCAAAATAACAAATAAAATAAAATCACTAAAATAACAAAAAAAATAAAATAAAAACTACTGAAGAATTAGGCGGCTGGAAGAGAGTGATGGAGGAGCTGCTGCCGATTCCTCTTCTAAATTATGTTTTATTATTGTTATTCCTCAGATTTGTTAGGTTAACTTTACCTTGTTACCAACATAACAAGCCCAATAACAAACTTTTTAAAGTACAGATACACAAATTTCAGAAAAGCCCGAAATAGGCTTCTAAAAATTTGAAATTTCGCCTACAATCTGAGGCCTAAGCCTCAACCACCTCGATACCTAAGGCACGAGGCGTTAGCCTCGGTACACAGATTAGAGGCGCAGCGTCAATAGACTTTTAAAACCATGCAAGCAAGCTTTGGTTTTTAAGTCTTATTACAGAGGGATGAAATGTGTATCCTTAATAATTTCTCTTGAATTTTCTAGGGACGTATTATTCCTTGTGATTTCATTGGTGTTGTGAAGAGCCAGCAACCTGTTTACCTGAAAGGTACATAAGTATAATATTGTTTAAAAAAAATACACGTGGGATGGTTGAAGATAGAACTTTGATATTGAGTCATCATAACTTAATACTAGTTTTGTTTAACAGGTGAAGTGGTTAGCAACCATGATGAGCTCATGTCAAACTTCTTTGCACAGCCCGATGCCCTCGCTTATGGAAAGGTAGGCTCCGTGCCCCTCTTTCACGACGCTCCTGTTAATGTTGAAATGAAAATGCTGAAGTGGTCTTTCTAGAAGTGCAAGCGCTTCAATTACCGATTCAGACATTTAGTATTTCTGTATAGTGATCTTGGAATTTTTATGGTTTCTCAATATTTCTAATAAACAGAAAAAGGATTGAAGAACCTTCATGTATCCAAGGGTCATTACTGCGTCTACTTGATAGAGAACATCTGCTTATGGATCTGATAGTTTAACTTAAATTTGTTTTCAGACCCCAGAACAGTTGCAGAAGGAAAATGTTGCACCTCATCTCATTCCTCATAAGGTAAATTAATTTTCATATTTCTAACAGATTTCCTCTTCCTACTGGATGTTTTCTCCTAACAAGTATATTCTATTTTTGCCCTCTAGACCTTTTCTGGAAATCGACCTTCTCTCAGCCTTCTGCTGCCATCATTGAATGCTTACAATGTTGGACAGGTATGACTTTCCTTATTTCAGCTTTATTCTTTCACCAGCTTGTATACTTCATTTGCTTAAGTTCAAGGAGTTTCAATTTTTTCATATATTTCCTTAACTGCTTTGCTTTTTGTACTTTTTTCTAACTTTGCTTTTCAAGTGCTTCCCGGAATGTTCAGATCGCAATGAAATGCTCAAATATAGAGAACCAGCTAAATTAAAAATAACGGCATGTTTTTGGCGTTTGAAGATATCCTAGTTTGTAATTGGTCTACAATTTGACTAATTCATGAATACTGGACTATATTTCACCTATCCACTTTAGTTGAAGCCTTCAATTGCTGATTATTGTGATTTTCTTATACAAGTATTAACTTATATTCTCCAGTAAATAAAAAAAATCAAGTTACCGCCTTTTGGCATGAATTCGATATTTATGTTCATCCTTTGTCTTTTTCACCGTCCTTACATGTGTATATTTGAGCTCTTTTCTCTTGTACAAAGGGTGCAGTTTATCATGCTTTTGTGGTCTAACACAATAAATTATTGCTTTGTTCTCTTCAGTTGTTATCAATCTATGAACACAGAATTGCTGTGGAGGGTTTCGTATGGGGCATCAATTCGTTTGATCAATGGGGAGTTGAGTTAGGGAAGGTTTGTATCATCTAAAGCCCATTATCATGTTGCTGCCCAGTATAGGAGTGCAAGACATGCTTCACTTTCTGACTATGTTGCATTTCCTGTTATGCAGTTGTTTTGATTTATTATTTTCCTTACACCCAATAACAAGTCTAATCGATTGTATTATATAATGCAGTCTCTGGCTACTCAAGTGAGGAAGCAGCTTAATGCATCTCGTACAAAAGGAGGACCAGTTGAGGGCTTTAATTTCAGTACCAAAACAATGATAACAAGATACCTTCAGGTATGGCAAAACACCTGTTCGATAACTTTATTTAAAAAAATTGTGCAATTAAATTAGTAACCTAATTGTGGCTTATTTAACACAATTATATATTTTTCACTTGAAAGGAATAGCACTTTGTGTCAAGAAGTTCAAGGGATAATATAATTATGGGTTAATTACAAAAACTGGGGTGCAGTATTTCACTTTTGCTAGAAGTTTCCATGTACTAGTATATTTATCGGGGGAAAAATTGGATCATACATGGACACTCCTTGCAAAAACAGGATATTGTACAACCAAATTTTGCAATCATCTCTACAATTGTTAATGAAATTTGAGGCAAATAAATGTTACTGATATTTTTTGTTCCCGTGTGCTCTTACTTGCCAAAAAGCTCATTCATGCAATAAGAATTACCATAGACAAGGTAGGATTTATATTTACTATCTAAGAGAGGTGGACGCTAATGTTATAACATTCTTTATAGGGAGGCAAGACATTTATTTCGCTGAGGGATGAGTTATTATTTTTAATAGATATCAACAGGGATACGAGTGCAAATCCCATGTCTTTATTTTAAATTGTTATATAGATGGATCATTTAGCACTTAGTGTCAGTCTTGCTAAATATTACTTGATGATGTCAGGCAAGTTCGGATGTCCCAACTGATCTTCCTACTCTCCTGCCGCGGATATAACTGCTTCCATTTTGGGAAGAATCTGCAGTGTTTAAATCAAATGACTGGTTTTGGCCTTCTTATCATTTCACTAAGCTGTTTGATTCCATCAAGAATTTTCTGTAATCATCTACTAATGAAGTTCTTTTACATTACACTATTTCAGAATCACTATGGGCTTAGTGGTGGGCATGAAGCCCTTTGGTAGAGTGGTCTCTAATTTATGATCACCACCATATCGGTGAATATTTATGGGTATTACAAAATGATGACAGACTACAATGAACTTTGTATTTAAATAAACAGTACACAACTTAAAAGTGCACATATAGAGCTGTTAAGCAATTGAGTGGTCAAGGCAATGCAATGCATCTTTTTCTCGGTAACCATTACACGTCTTCGACAAATTGTAAGTACGTACGTGGAAGAGTCTCCACAATATGTGCAATCATATGATTCCATTGATCACATTGTAATCAGTTCGTTCATGAATGATAAACATGAGTGTAATGAAATTATAAGACAGAATCTATATATCTATACAAGAGAAAAATTCTCAAGCTGCCACGTATCAACCCTATGAAGAGATTTCTATTTTCATATTTTTTTTTTTTTTGATGTTTTGATTTATTTAGTTTATTGTAGTATACTATTCAGTTTTTTTTTAATTAACACAATTAAAAGTTGATTTGTTAATTCAATGATTTATTATAATATACTAATACATTTCAAATTCAATTAAATACTAATAACAAACAAATTTAATATTAATTATAATTCTGTTGGATTACAATTCTTTTTCTAAACTAATTTGAATAAATTTTAATCACGTGTCTCTATATAAGATACTATTCATTAACCAAATACATTGATCTCTGTCCTATTCATTAGATTTCGATAATTTTTTTTGATACGTTTGGTTATGCAATATTTTGATCCGTCGTATTGATTTTCAGGGAACGAATGATGAATTGAAGAAGAAATATTGATGGAGTTGACTTTTTCAGACAGGTTCAACAACAAAACAGAGATCGACAATGATCGCAAGAAAGTGAATTATTTGGTAATGTTCAATATAAAGTAGTAAATATTTTGAATCCTGACGTGATTTGTGTTTTAAAGCTGATTTTCCTATGTTATTAAGGAAAGAAATAACAGTTAAGAGACAGTCAATTGAGTTCAATAAACCAAAAAGGTATCATATGAGACAGTCGCATAAAAGACGATACGATATTGACATGTATATCAGTTACTTTTATACAAATATTTGTTTATCATCTACTAATTTTTTATTCCTCGATATCTTGAAATGCGCGAGACTTATTCAGTGATTTATTTGAATTGTTCATTATATTGTTATTTGAGTATTATTGATATTTATTTATTCTAATTAATTTATTTCTTTTTTACAACTTATTTATTTAATTTTTAATAGTTCACTTTAAAAAAAATAAGTTTGAGCATATCAAACAATTTTAAAAATAACACCGCGCTTCGCAACCTAGTTTATAATAAAAGACAAGTTAAATGTTATAATTTGTAATGTCATTGTCTAGAGGGTATAGTAGGAATTAAAAGCGGTGACTTTTTTCATTTTCGTCTACAAGTTTTCAATTTTGGTCGAGACCTCATTAAGACCGAATGAATTTGGTTTGGAACAAAATAGATTTGTTGATGGAGTAAAATAGATTTTATCATAATACGCCAATAGTATTAATGAATGTGGAATTGTATTGAATTGATCACTGAAAAAGACAATAAATTGTGACTCCATAAGAAAAAAAATGTTAGAAGGCTTATTTTTCTCTCAATGTTGTTTCTTTCTTATTTATTTGGTTTTAAAATGATCACTATTAATTTAGGCGTACGTATAAGAAAGAAAACATGAATAATAATTTTTTTTTTATTAATATTATAAATCCTTTTCCTTTTTCATTTATATTAACAATTGATTATTAATTAGTTTCCCACAGCTTGGTTTAATTGTTTACAGTTTAACCAAACATGATTTGCTAGTTAAGAAACAGAGGGATTGAGTTCCCAGTTAAAGTAGTCCAAAATGAAACGATAGAAGATGAAAGAATAAGGTAGAATATATATGGGTTGAGTTTGAGCAAAATGATTGGAGTAGTCATTTTAGGCATAATATTGACGACGACATGAGAGATTTGGACATCGACATTACCATCACTACGTACGTACGTGTACGTGCTATTAATAATAAATAAAGGTCGGCACTTGGTTTCATCACAAGCTGTCATTATCTTGTTGTCTTTGGCTGTATTCTCCTTTTTCTTTTCCTCTTATTCTCTTATTCTCAGGTGATCACCATCCTCTGTCCCCAAAATGCACGTAACATCATCGACGTTGGATGACTTTCTCCAAAACCTCGTCCCCGACGATGTTCCTCTCCTCGGGGTGGCGGCGCTCATACTCCTCTATGTCCTTGTCTGCAACTTAGTCATTGATTTTATTCGTGCAGGTCCCGCCGAGGGGTTCGACATAGGCCCTCCGTTGCTGTCTTCTGGGATGTCCCTCGAAGAATTGAAAAGATCGCCTTGCTTCGAGTACAATGGAGGAAGGAGTGGTGGGTGTTGTGCCATTTGCTTGGATGGGTTTGAGCGTGGAGAGAGGTGCAGGATCTTTCCGCTTTGTAAACATGCGTTTCATGCGCATTGCGTTGATCTCTGGCTGCTCAAGAGCCTCTCTTGTCCCACCTGCCGCTCCCCTTTCAAGACTTCTTCTATTGTCTAAATTAACGACCCTCTCAAACACACGCACTAAATTTCTATTCTTTTGTTTTTTGTTTTGAAAATTAAGTTTGTGGAATAGTATTATTAATGAAGTGTTAACTTGCAATACATATATATCTTGAATGTACATGAACTACTTTTATGTATATGTTTTGGTCATTATAATTTCCTAATATCTTGATTTTCAATTTATCCTATCTTTGCTCAACTCAACGTAGACCTCTATTGGAGTTCTACACACGAACAAGATGACGGCGTAACCAGTGATGTACTTCTTCAATGTCCCCAATTTCGACACGTTAATGTCCACAAAAAAATTAGTCATTTTGGTTTGATAAATTTGAATCATTTTAAATCTGATTTGATAAATCCAACTGAACAAGTTTTATTCTAATTTTTTAAACCAAGGATATTTTAGTCATTTTAACATAAGTTGTCACAAAAAAAATTGTTAAGATACTACAAAAGAGAGAAAAGTAGTTAAGATATCAAAGTGTCATTTCACAATAGTTAGGTATAACAAAGTGTCATTATCTCTTATTTCAACACACTCATCAAATGTCTTTGATGACAATCATTAACTTAACGAGTCTGTAATCATAAATTTAGTGACGATGAGTTCAATTGATATTCTTTGATTTCGTACTTATTCTATAATGATAAGATATTTCAAATCATTATATTTAAAACCACTTATATATTTGTCATTGTGTGCGACATAATAAGGTTTCAGCGGCTAGGCAATGGTGTCACTAATTTCAAGTCCTGAAATAATATTTCGCATACCAAAACCATAACCGTAGCTTCGAAGCATGCTACGAATTGAAAATATTCATAGTAGTTGTAGTAATGACAATTTGTTCCCAACTAAGTAATTTTGGATATATATACTTAATTATATAGATGTGATAATATCTATTATAAGTGAGCATATAAAATTCGTTGACACATTAAATCTTTTTATAACAGACTTTCATATATAATTATAACAACATTTGTGATTTGTCATGAAATATTTCAATTTCAACCACAAAATATGACTCATTGATGTCTCTCATTATAAAATTTATAAAAATTAATATCTTTGTCTCGTGTAATAAATCAAGATCATTAGTAGCAATCAAAATATCACTGACATATTCACACTAATCTCCATATATACATATAGAGTAGGTATCAAATACAAATCAGGGGAAAATGTCCAAATTGTATAACATGCAGTGCAATGTTGTATAACTATATAGATAGTGTAGTGTAATGTTGTATAATATGTTGGACCTGTTCAAAATTGAACCAATGTATAACATGTAGTGCAACGTTGTATAACTGTCATGTGTTGCAATCTAAGATAGCGTGCGTCTATGATCCAACGGTTATACATTAGTTTGGACGTTTGGACGTTTGGACATTTTGGGTGAGTTTGTATTGGAGTGCATCCCTATATATAGGGGCTGGTTCGGCTGAGAACCAATTGTGGTGTGAGAACATGAGAACACTGGACAATCACTTATTTTCGTTGGACATTCACTAATTCTCGTTGAACATTCACTTTCACTGGACATTCGCTTATTTTTCGTTGGACATTCATTTTCATCAGATATCACTTACTTTAATTGGACACTCGCTTATTTTCGTTGGCCAAAGATAGGTTCTCAGATTCTAACAAAAGTGTTTAGTTCTCACATGATCCATCCTCTCTCTCTCTCTCTCTCTCTCTCTCTCTCTCTCTCTCTCTCTCTCTATATATATATGGAAATCTGCGCGCACGCTTTCCCAGCGCGCGACACGTGTCCATGAAGCTGGCACGGAGTGACTTTTAGGGTCGCAAAAAGTTCCACCTGACCTTTTGCACTAGGTGGAACTGTTTACACTGGAGGTGAAACTTTTTGCGTTGAGTCTGGAAGATTTTGTGACCTCAAAAGTCACCGCGTGTCATCCTTCATGGACACGCTTGACACGTGTTGCGCGCTGGGAGAGTGTGTCCGCATATTTTCATGTCTGCCATGAGTGTGTACGGTTTGTAAATAAGACAAAGTTTGTATGTGATTTAAACTCTCTCTCTCTCTCTCTCTCTATATATATATATATATATATATATATTGACCAATAATGTTTTTGTATTGTGGCGATGTGATGAGCCGTGAGGCGCGCACGCACCACGCGCGCCTCTGGGCTTCACGCATCAGACGCGATCGTTATCAAGTAAATTTATATTTCGGCTGAAATTCGGGTCAAATCTACATGGACCAAATAGGGGTCTCATATTTAGACATTTCATGCTTTCTTTCCCATCACAAACACAAAAAATAAAATAAAAACATAAATTATTTTTGGCTTTTGGTATTTCAACTGATAACTAAACTAAATGCAAAATAATAAAGTGGAGGGAGTCACACAAGAAGTCGAACAACCAAGGGAACTACACCAACAACTCTCTAATAATTAATCAATAATTAAGTCTTAAACATGCAATTCGTCTGGACTAGGTTTGAATACATTACCCACCTCTCGACATTGGGTAACGTCTAATTTCGGACCGATGACACTCTCGGGATTTTTCACAACCGGTCCTCAAAAACTTTAAGTTCAACAATTGTCGAACCAAGAGAAAGACTCTAGGAGACCGATCTCTTCCAATTTATCTATGTCAACTCTCAACCCCACCTCTCAGTATCGATTGGGATTTAAAAGGATGAACCCTAAGTAGCGACCTTAGCATTCAAAGTGAAGCACAAAATAAATTAAGACAACCTCGCATACTTTCAAAAATAATACATCAATCAATCAATCACAAGATATATATAATTCCAAGTTCAATCATTTAGTTACTCTTAACATGCACAAATTGAACTATGTTATAAATACTCTACCCGTCTCTCGACGTTGAGTAGAGCCTAATTGGCCCGAGTCTCGCGAATCCAGATAAGTCTTCCACACTTGCATAATGTCACTCAATGCAGGTCTGGCTCTTTCAAGTGAACCCACGACTCAAGGCTAACCCCAGTACGAACAACAATTTTCGAACCGAGACATCGAATTAAAGAGTCCGACATCTCAACCCTACTTAGATTCGTTCTCAACCACTCCTCTCGGAGCTGTCCTCGAACCCAAAGTATAAACATCAAGTTGTCAATTCAATGTTCATAGGATACTCACAAAGTAGAATCAATTCAGCATGCAGTTAATTAGCCAAATGATTATAAACTCGGGATAACGTTAAGTCACAAGGTCTAGCACCTATGATCTATGATTTTTATCCCTAAATCATGGTGCTCAATCATAAAATTAACAAGGAACTACAAGATTCAAGAAGGGGAAAGACAATAACAAACCCAACACCCACAAAGGATGTGGGAGATTACAAACTCTCCAATCTCAGTCTCCCTCGAAGCTTCCTGCCTCCTTTACTTCGTCCCGTGATGGTGGTGATGGAGCCCTCCCTTGGAGAGCCAAAATTGACCTACAAGGGAGGGTTGCGGGCACTGAGAACTCTCCTGGCACTCAAAAACGGGGCTGCAAGTTGTAAATTTTGGGATCATTCAGCTGAAATCGCAGCTGCAATTTATATTTTTTTCTGACTTTGGCACTTGTGATATTGATAGAAATAAGAGAGTGATTTATTATTGATGTGTATTGTGAATTACAAGAGACCTTTATTTATACAGGCAATAGGAATAGAATAGGAAACCCTAATATATGTGAGAAAGAAACCATAAATATAGGAAACTAAATATAGGAAACCTAATATAATCTAACAGCCTCCCTCAAATTCAATGCAGTGAAACAAGAATTGAGTTTGAAGCTTGATAGTATAGAGTTGCGGCGACGGTTGCGGCCGCCGAGAATGATGTCGAAGTGATGTGGCGAGGATTGAGAATGGAGGATGCGCGCCGCTCACGGCCGATGGCGGATGCCTGATGCACGTATGTGCTGAATGATGCATGATGCCTGCTGATGTCTGATGGCAGATGGCGAGATATCAGCTGCCCGATGATGCCTGATGCCTGATGCCTGATGGCGAGATAGGAGATGCCCAATGATTGCCAGATGCCTGATGGCTGATGGCGAGATATTATATGCCCAATAACTGCCAGATGCCAGATGGCTGATGGCGAGATAGCAAATGCCCAATGATGTCCAGATGGCTGATGGCGAGATAGCATATGCCCAATGATTGCCAGATACATGATGGCTGATAGTGAGATAGCGGCTGCTCAATGATGCCAGATGCCTGATGATTGATGGCGAGATATCATATGCCCAATGATTGTCATATGCCAGATGCTCTCCTCTCACGTGCGGTGTCTGATTTACGGGATAACTTTCCGAATTACGGGATGTACATGTGTCGATTTCCGGATTACAGGATAACTTTCCGAATTACAGGGATGTACACGTGTCGATTTCCGGATTACAGGATAGCTTTTCTGATTTACGGGATTTCCAACTTACGGGATTTTCGCGCGTAAGGAAGCGAGGGAGCGGCAGAGAGGAGTATAAAAGTAGACAAAAGAGAACACTAAATATTGTTGGCACTTCAGGACATAATCAAATTGAATGAGTACGTATGCACGTTTATATAAGCACCTTGGTAGACAAATAGTGATGGATAAAACAAAATAAGTGGCTAAAAAAAGAAGTAGGGCAGAAGAAGACAGAATAGGAAGATGACAGAATGAAAGATACGCAAAATTAATAAGGTAAAGAGTAAACGAAGAACAGATTGGGTTGAGAAAGAAAATATCATATACCCAAGAGAAAGGACAAAAAAAAAGAGTAGAGATGGTGTTTGAACTTGGTAGAAGAGATTTGATGAAGGTAGCGATGGAGGCTTACGAGATTGTCGAGTTGATTGTTTGCGGAAGTGAGAGGCTGAAGATTGAGATTTGAATTGTCTCACCCACCCGTCAGAATCACGAATCATCGACGAGTGGGTAAAACGATAAATTCGTAGAGATTTGACCAAGAATCAATTATGCCTCTGATACCATGATAGAAATAAGAGAGTGATTTACTATTGATGTGTGTTGTGAATTACAAGAGACCTCTATTTATAGAGGCAATAGAAATATAATAGGAAACCCTAATATATGTGAAAAAGGAAACATAAATGTAGGAAACCTAATATGATCTAACAGTAAAGATCGTTAAAAATGATGTAATGATTGTTACATCATCGTTAAAAATGATGTAATGATTGTTACATCATCGTTATAGCTCCGTTTCATCATCGTTACAACTCTCTATTTTCGAATTCCTTTCAAATTGACATATTATGGGCCCAAATCGGAGTTTGAATGAGACCTCTACACCACCCGAAATTATCTGACAATTTTCGTCCTTTTTCAGACCTCCAATGCAGAAATTTCCTTCACGAGAATTGTAGATATTTTTGTCCTCTTCAATTTAGACATAACATTTGCTCAATTTGGATTTCGAATGTGGAAGTTATGGCTCTTTCAAGCCAGCTGGCCTGCAGTCCCGATATCTGTTTTAGTGTTGTATTTGAGTGCAGTTTTGAGTATCTTCCCATGAGATTTAGAGAAAACTTCCTTCTCGAGAGTTGTAGATGGCCGAGTTATCTTCGATTTGATATAAATTTGGATCACGTCGGATTAAATATGAGGAAGTTGTGCGTTCTGAAAGATTCTGCTGCGATTATGGCCCATTTTTCTCCATTTTCACCTGTTTTCTGCACAATTGCACCAAACAATCCCGAGAGCGTAAAGTGGTACAAACGGCTCTAAATAGCCACATAACAAAAGAAATTAGACACTAAATGTGAGTAAAGAAATGTCGATTTTTGCACCGTATGGACCCACATCACGATGGTATTTCTAATTGTTATTCACATATGTCAACTTATGTCTATTTGATCTTTCTTGTGCTTAATAGAATAGTATCTCTCTAACATTGCTTCTGACATTTATAGCACAGAACATATTATTTATAAGTGTAAAATCAAGGTCTAATACACCAAGGTGAAACATAATTTGATCACATCACTTAGAAAATATAGACATAACGACAAATAAAAGGAAATAATTATAGATGTTACGAATACGATATAGTCAAATATGTGAACGTTAATGAGACTTATATGCATAAACATATTAACATAATTTACTCATATACAATTATATACATTGAAGTTCTCCTTTGAAAGATCCAGCAATATATAACATTAAATATAATAAGATACTTTAATTATATTAACATAATTAGTTATTAGATGTATTACGACTAAACACAAGTTGTTATCTTTGAACATGCTAAACGATCTAATCGAATATAATAATTCATCACAATAATGTTTATAACTATGAAATTATTGATCAAATTTTGGGTCAACTCTTAAATATTTTATAATTACTAAACCACAATGACTCAATCAAATCATATAAAATATTATGTCATTCAGTTATATGATCACATAGTTTTGAGTAATTAAATTATTCGCATATTGATGTTTACATATTTATTACACTTCAGTGACTAACAAATAAACTTAATAACATATCAACATCAAATAATTAACAATTATATTTCAATTAGATATCAATGATACTTATCTGTATAATTTTATAATTTTGTCACTTTGGTAGCGACCAAAATAATATTAATTAGACATTAAATTAAAATAAATCTTAGCTATAATAGATTCACCACAACCACATTATTAATTCACACAAGAATAAAAAGAATATAAAAATCTTAAATACAAAAATCACTTATAATAATCATAATACATATCATAAATATAATTTGTGTATTAAAATACGCATAATCAATTATCAATAGATAAAATATCAAGAATAAATGTGTGTCACATTAAAAGAAGTAAAAAAACTAAAATATACATTATATACTCTTACTTTAAATTAAAAAACATAATCATAACTTTATAAAATGTGTATCAAAATTATACATCATCATTTGAAAAAAAACATAATTGAATATACATAATTATACCAATAATATATATGATAATTTTATTTAGGGATAATTTCATGTAAGTACCTCAATTTTACCTCATTTTCAAATCAGTACTCTAAGTTTGAAAAGTTTTTTACCAGTATTCCAAGTTTAATTAGTTGCAGATAAGTACCTAATCTGTTAAATCTAACGGAATTCGGATGTGAAAAGACCAAAATACCCTAATGCTTATAATAATTAATATTACATTGAAACTTTCAAATTTAATAACTCTCTCATACGACCTCCGTTTCGGGCTCATAGTATATCAAATCGAAGAAAATCAGAAGATAAACAATTTTGAAGAATATTAATAATTAAACAAAAATTTAATAGTTATTAATAATTATTTTAATTTAATTATTAATATTATTCTTCCAATTCTCTTCGATTTGATATTTTATGAGCCCAAAACGGAGGTTGTATGAGAGAGTTCTTCCATTCAAAAGTTTCAATATAATATTAATTATTATAAGCATTAGGGGCATTTTGGTATTTTTCACATCCAAATTCAGTTACATTTAACGAATTAGGTACTTATCTGCAATTAATTAAACTTGAGGTACCGACAATTTCAAACTTAGGATATTGATTTGAAAATGAGGCAAAGTTCGGTACTGACATGAAATGACTCCTTTTATTTATTATCTATCTTAATGAAGAGAAAAAATAAAGGTTTCTGACGTCAAAACTTAATTTCCTCTTTTTTTTCTTTATTTCTCAAAATGGGATCTTGGCAAAATAATTTTTTAAAAATTTAAAATTTTGATTAAAATAAGTTTCCGTAAATCAAAACTTCAACTTAAGTTTAAAGATCTTTTAAGTAAGCAAAAATACACATAATTGTTTCAAATTCAAACACTAATTTAAACCAAAATTATTATATCAAAACTAATATTAATCAAAGTTCCTATAAAACAAAAAAAAATTAGTATTTTTATATTGTAAATTAAAACTTTTAAGTGACAGAATGAATTTTTTCAATTAGAGTTTATTGGAAATAAAACTCTTATTCAGTTGTAATTTTATCAAATTAAATCTCCTTATATAACATTAAAAAAATATGTAGTTGATTCAAAATAAAAATTCTAACATTACTAGAATAAAAATTTAAAGATTATATAAATATGAAAAAACATAAATGCAACAAGATTTTTATTTGTGTAGAGAATTGATTTCTCTCTCTCGACTTGATAATTTTTCTTTGATTATTCTTCTTTAATAAAACTATAGATATAGTATAAACTTTTTAAATTAATACTCGGTAAATTAATAAACTCTCTAAAATAATAAATTTGTCCGGTCCCGACTTGGGCTAGTGTAAAAAATTTAAAAACTCGATAAAATAATAAGATAATAATTTTTCGGGAGATCCCTTTATAATTTTCGGTCCCAAGAAAATCATAAATTAATAATTCATAGAAACTGAAAAAAATATTACACTCCATTGAAATATGATTCAATAGTTGTCTGTTTTCCTTTAAAGTTCAAGTCTATTTGGAGTTCATCTCTAACTTTTCTTATTGCATCCAATAGCTCAGGTGTTGTATTTTTGTATTGTATCATAAAGTTGTGAAAAGTGTTTGATGTCATAAGTGCTTCCTTTTGCGTAACAGGCTCCAAAGACACTATATCATCTTCGCCGTCATTCTCTGCATTGTTCTTAATGAAAGTACCCACAATATCTTCTAAACTTTGAACCTCCGAACATGCTTCATTTTCACATGGGTAGTTCATTAGATTGTAGATATCCATCTTATTACGATAGCCACATCGATTGATCATAGTCTTGAGGTCTTGAGTTTTTTCATCAAAAGTGGATTCATCCAAATTTCTTTTAACGTCACTACCTGAATGAATTTTACAGTATCGGAAACAATTCGCTATTGTTTCTTTTCGAACATCTATCGTCCAAGCTGGGATTACCAAATTGATAGCATCAAGGAAATTTATCTTCCATGGATCTGATTTTCCCACCTCATAACCTTCCAATATTTTGCGGCAAAACCTTCTACGGTAATGCATCTTGAAAGCTCTTATTATCCCAGCATCGCAAGGTTGAATTTTTGATGTCATGTTGGGTGGCAAGAAAAACAATTCAACATTTCTTAGCCTTTCAATATTTCTTGGATGTGCTGGACAATTATCCACCACAAGTAGAAATCTTCTACCATGCATCATTTGGTCAAATGAACGAACATATTCATCAAAAAACACACTAGCCATCCATGCCCTTTTGCTAGCTCGATACTGACAATCCAAGCTATTCATGTTGACATTCTTGAAGCAACGAGGTTTTGCATATTTCCCAATAATCCATAGAGGGATTTTTTCAGAGCCATCTTCATTGCAACAAATAACTACCGTCAGTCTTTCTTTATCTTGTTTTCTTCCTTCAAGTTGTTTTGTTGCCAGTGAATGATCAACTTTTAGCCTATAAAACAACCCAGTTTCATCCATATTGAAAACATCTTTCATAAGGAATTGATAAATTTCTCCCGAATCAATACCAATTTCTACTCCATGTCTTGTACATCAACAGACACACTCTCTTGCCAAAACGACGAAATGACTTTATGACATGTCGGTGCTTGAATTTCCCAAGCCATCCTATAGAGAAGTTAAAATCTGAATCATCGTGAGGGTACATGAGTTTCATTATATCTCTTGCCTTATGAAAAATTAATTCTCCTGTGATATTCACACGTTCTTGATGCTGGAGAAACCACTCATAAACAACCTTCTCCATGTCAGCATATTTTGCTGGTTTGTGTCTTTTGATTTATGCTCTTCCCTTTTCTATTTCAGCAGAGAGATAGTCATCTGACTGCTTAAGTGTGTTTGATATTGTTCCTTGACTAACTTTCAATTGAAATTTTTCCTCAAGCCATCTCTGCAAGTCTTTTTGTGTGCTTGTAGGATTATCTCTCTTATACTCACACAACTCCTTACGTATTTGATCTAATATAATTGATTTTGCAACACCTTTTAGATGAGAAGCCATCTTGTGATATATGGTTTGAATACTCTAACACATTCATGTAATTTATATATGCTAAACTTGCTTAAGAATACATTGAACACATTTGTTCCTCTTGTTTACATTTACATCAAAAGTCATTATTGATTTCCAATGCATATGAACACAATAGTTATATTGAGTCTTAATAGTGCTAAGCTTGGAGTCCTAAGGTTCGCTGCAACGTAATTCTAAGAGACATACACTAATTTGTTTGGAATCAATGTATGTATAATTACTTAGTTTATACGGAAATATGAATTACGTTGAATCGGTTAAAAATTCTTTAAATTAATAATTATTAATTTATCGATAAATTAATAACTCTCTAACTTAATAAATTTCTCCGGTCCTGACATTATTAATTTATAGAGGGTTAACTATATAAGTATTTATGTCTAACGAGGAGAGAGAGAAAAAAGTTATGAGAATAATTTTTTTATTTATACACTCCATCACTATATAAAACTAATCATATTTATTCATTCACTCTTTCAATCAACCAACATAAATTAAATTATTAATTAATTATATAAATAATGTGTCACAATTATAAATCAAATGAATTTAAATTTACATTGTCGATAACAAAGATTGTTTCCCAAGTATTCTGTTTTTGTATGCTAACTAGTTCTCTAAGACGTTTTCTTATTATTTTTGCGTTTTCAATTCTCACTCCTTATGCTTTTTCCACCCTTTAAGGGTTTCTTATTGTTTTTCATTCCAACACATGGTATTGTATTTGGGTGAATTAGCATCCTCTGGAAAAAGTTGCACACCATGCAAGTGAAAACATATTCCACCAATCACTACTGGAAATTAGGCTTTTCCCGGCGAGATATTGACATATCTCGCTGGTTTGGTAAAACCATAGCCGTCGAGATGTGCAATATCGCTCTGGCTTGGTGATACTAACCCGGTGAGATATTGCCAATATCGTCGGGTTGGCTTAACCAGTCAACTGGCGGATTATGACCACAACGGTCATATCCTTTCACGGCGAGATATTGCGCAACATCTCGTCGGGAAAGGTAAAACACTACCCGGCAAAATATTCAATATCTCTCCGGGCATGTTTCACCAAACCGGCGTGATATTTAAAATCTCGCCAGACTTATTACACACGTCACCGGTCGGATGTTAGCGACTACAGTCATAACCTTTCTCGGCGAGATATTGTGCAAAATCTAGCTGGGAAAGATTATGATCGTTGATGGTCAACATCCAACCATTGCCGGTCAACGACTCCAACCCGGCGAAATATTGGCAAAATATCGTCGGGAAATTGTTTGTTGACCATCAACGGTAGGATGTTGACTATCAACGGTCATAACCTTTCACAGCGGGATATCAACGGTTTTCTTATTTTTCTTTGGCCTTTCTTTCTTAAAAAAACTCCTAGTCATATGAGTGTCAACTTCAATTTCCCCTCATTGTTTGACAATGGACAACGCCTTTACATCATAGCAAATAGAAATTGGCATTTCCTTGGCTTTAGCTCCATCCGGCCCACTCGTAGCCTCGAGAGCCTCTAACTTATGTTCTACCTTCTCAAGGTCACTCATTTCTATCTTCACCTTCTTGCACTTGGGGCTCGGCTTCTCATCGAGCGAGGACATTCGAAAAGTGACTAACTCCTCCCCGATTGTCATTTTCAACTCTCCATCCTAAGACTTATGCATGAGTCGGTCGTGGCTAAAAATGGTCTTCACAAAAAAAGATTCAACTCTTTACTCGCTTTGTAG
Source organism: Geranium rotundifolium (assembly GCA_963920655.1). NCBI lineage: Eukaryota > Viridiplantae > Streptophyta > Magnoliopsida > Geraniales > Geraniaceae > Geranium > Geranium rotundifolium. The sequence continues at coordinate 24,684,990 of OY987318.1, forward strand.
TCATGGACTACGAAATCTGTGGGCACAATGAACTTTCCCACCTTGATCAACACATTCTCCATGACACCTTTAGGATTCACCACCAAATTATCGGCGAGTTGCAACTCCACCGTTGTCTCCTTCATACTCGTCAAACTGAGTTCCTCATATAAGGTTAGAGGCATCACATTAACTCTGACGCCTAGATCACATAGGACTTTACGATGTGTAAACCCTAGTCCTATCGACATAATAAAGCTTCCGGGGTCCTTTGCTTTCTCGGGAAGAGAATTTAGCAATAAAGCACTTTCCTCGGGGCTCATGCTCACCATATGCCCTTTATGTGCTTTAATTCTCATTTCTTCTAGCTTTTTGACAACTTCTTGTAGCTTCAGTTTCCTTTCCACTTGCTTCATGAGTGGAGCATTAACTTCAACTTTCATCAAGTCTCACAAGCAACCGCGAGTATTTTTCAGCATCCTTGCTCTCTTGTGTCCTTTAAGGAAAGGGTGGATAAGCTTTGGCTTCCACGATTCAACAACGTGCTCTTCTTCCACTATCCTCATAAGCCTAGCCCCCTCTTCCATTCCTTCAACAAAAATAGCACTTATTTGTCTCTTTCCATTGTCACGAGGAACCTCGGTGTTACTTGAGAGAGTCCCCACCGGTCTTGGTGCACTACCTTAGTTTAACCAGGTCTCTATATTCTTGATCCATTGTCCCAATTCTTCATTGATAGTCGTTTGAGTTTTCATAAATGTCATGAGTGTTTCTTTCAATGACTCGTCTCCATGCAACGTGGAGGGTTGATTACTTTTCTCCCTATCATAACATCCCCGACCATTGTTGCTAAGACCATTGTAGTTCCCCCCTTGTGGAACACCTCCATAAACTCTATCATAACGACCCTACCACCTTGATTGTTGTTGTTGTTTCCAAGATTACCACCATCGGGATAAGGCGATGCCGGTATTCGGTCTTGATTGTTGTTGTTGTTTCCAAGATTACCACCATCGGGATAAGACGATGCCGGCATTCGGTCTTGAAATCCTCCATTTTTCCTTTGGTTCGGACCACCCCTGAACTCTCCTTGGTTAATGTTGTTGTCCATCCGTTGTACATCTACTTGTGGATCCGACCCTTGTGCTTGGCCACCTTGCATCATCTTTAGCAATGTGTTCACCTTCTCCGATAAGTTTCTGATGCAATGTGGTTGAAGAAGCCGGTATGCAGAATGTAGAACACCTGGAGTTATCGCAAAAGTGTCAGATTTCGACAAACGACTAGTGTTTTCTGGGTGGAAACGGCATTCTGAGCAAAACTCATGGCCTGGCCATGAAGTACAATGAATTTCGGCCATCCGAGGTCATCTTAGAGGTCAAAATCGCGCTTTATAAGTTTCGGGCAGTTTTTTTTATAATTTTTAATAGTTATTTCCTTTTTTTTCCTTTTTTCCTTTTTTTTCGTTTCTAGAGAATTAGGGTTTTCCTTTTTTGCAATTTGTGTTTCATTATTTAAGCACTCTCGTCTTTGTTATTGAATTAGTTTTGAAGTTTAATAAAAAATCGAGGTTTCCCTCAAATCTATCACATTCGGTATTCGCAAGAATCAACGAACTTGATAAAGAGTTCTTCCTAGCCACGTAAGCTGCATCAGTTCCTCACAGTCTCTCGCTTCTCATTCCCATTCCAACATGAGGCTGCTTGCCTTAAGTCTCTTTCTCCACCGTCGTTCCATTGATAACTATTAAGTGCACATTTTTCAACAATATCATACTATATCCGGGGGCAACAAGAGCAAAGCTCCTCCTCCTGCAGCGTTAACCCATTTGGGACGCTTGTGACCACCCTCCAAAGAACAACTCATTTAAGACCACATCGTTGATTTGATGGTCAGGGCATTTTCGTAACGTTGACTTGAACCGCTCCCAATTTTCGCCCAACGTCTCTCCATTCCATTGCACGTACTTGTAGATATCTTTTCTCAACTCCGCGCTTCTCCTAGGTGGAACATATTTCGATAAAAGAAGGTGTTCGAGGTCCCCCCCCCCCAATTGTGCTTGTCTCGTGAGTCCAACGCCATGTACCACTCCTTAGCGGAGCCTCCTAGCGAGAACGGGAATAACATGCATTTCACCACATCAATAGGATATACTCTCGCCGTTGTCTCTACTATTTGGTCAAACATACTAAGATGGTCATGCGCCTCATCACCGGCCCCTTTGAATTGGGGGTTGGTTTGGAGAACGTTAAGCATCATGGGCTGAAGCTCGAAATTGTGCATTCGGTACATTGCTCTTCCCTTCCCCCATATCGTGGAGGTTGAGGACGATGATGGTTTTCTCGCTCTCCCCGATGTTGTTGTTGTTAAGGGCGAGGCGTGTTGTATCCGTCTTCTCGTTTATCCACAAAATCATCGTCTACTCGGTCCCTTCAAACATCAAATTCCTCTCTACCCCGCTCACTTCTCACGTCATCTCGGGCCACCTGGCTCCCATGAACCCCTTTACCCGAAGATTGTGCCATTTCCACCATGTAATTAGGTCGTTTTCTTAATGCCTTATTCTCCGACAATATGCTTCGATTTCCGGAATGCAATCAAACTCAATGTGCCCACTCGCTCGTGTCATGCACTATCAATGGTATCTACAAACAAACCACAAACCTGTCAAACACTTATCGAACCAAATTACAAGTCAAAACAAAACCATCGCCGATTAATCCCCGACAATTGTGCCAACTTGTAATGGTCGAACCGTTTCGTTCTCACGACACGAAACAAACCGCAAGTAATATAGGGTAGGCAATCAAACCCCGATCATTTATCCTCATGGATTAACAAAGGGCACGGTTTCATAATTCATGTTATTAGTTGAAATGTGCAAGTCCTACTACTTCTCTTTTTGGTGTTTTCTCAATTACTTCAAGTGCAAACTACTTAACAATTGTTGATATTTCGATTTACAAAGGGGCTTAGGAGACTAACTCATGTAGTTCACTAGTGAAACCAACAATCAAGACATACATTCCAAGCAATTCAAGTGTGATGATAGTCAATTATTCTAATGTCAATTTCTGTCTCTCGACATTAAAATCAACCTAAAATGAGATGTTCACGACTCTCTCGAGCTCGCTCTTAACTCACCTAGCAATAAGCACAACAGTCATTATGGTTGAAGTACAATTCTAGGATCGATGATGATTAGTCTATGCCTTAAGCTACTAAACTCGTCTCTCGACATTGAGTTTAGCCTAGTGATGCATCGTTCTTCTCTCTCTCGAGATCAAGTACAATTATCACCGCACTTAGATCGAAAATCTTAGACTACAAGTTCAATCTTGTGACAAATGCTAGTTTAAGAAATTCTTATCCTCTCGGAATCGGTCCTTAACCTATATAATCACTCATAAGTAGCTAATTCATGGCAATATCTCATCAAGCACAAGCATTCATGCAATAAACACCAACTTACCTAGCATGAGTACCTTAACTAACATTCAAGGAAGTAAAAGGTTCCAAACCTCCACCACTGGGATTACCTCGATCCATCAACTCAACGGCTTTCTCGACTCTATGAATTGACTAAGGTCAAACTATCCTAGGCCTCCAACATAGAATATCTCTATCCTACACATTCAACCATGGATAATCATAACAAATTCAAGTAATCCACATCAACACATCAAATCACCTAGAACTAATACATCAAAGTTATGGAATCATACTGTTTTACACAAATTATCCTCCATAGTCATGGAACTACTCCCTAGCCAAGGAACTACTCTCTAGCCAATGAGTCTAAGCTAAATCTCATGGAATCAAACACAAAACTACAATCCATATTCAACAAGCAACTAGAAAAAGTGATAAAAATATAAGAAAGCTTAGGAGATGGTGAAACTCTTCTTCTCCAAGCTTGCTCCCTTGAACTGGTGCTCCTACCTCGTGGATTCTCCACCTTGAAGCTCCTTCCAATGGCTGTCAAGATCCAAGATTCGAGCTCCAAGTGTCTCCCACAAGTCACCAAGTGTTTTGAGTCTCAAACTCTCAAGTTCTCGTTCCAGTCCCCCCCCCCCCCCCCCCCAAAAAATGGCCCTCAAAATGCCTAAATAGAAACCAGAAAATTACCCTCCTTTGGGCCCTCCGGTCCGGAGGCTCCAAAGGAGGCTCTTAACTAACTTAATGGATAGCCTCCGTTTTGCCCTCCGGCCCGAAGGCTCCAAAGGAGGGGCTCTCAGGTGTGCCCTCCTTTGGCCTCTCCGATCCGGAGGCTCCAAAGGAGGCCCTCTCAGGTGTGCCCTCTGATTTCCCCTCCACTCCGGAGGCTCCAAATGAGGCCCTTTCTCACCTCTTTCCTTTACCTTTCCACTTTTAGAAATAGAATCTAAACCCATGCTCCTGCAACAACGATGCCCAAACCACTCGCAACATTAAAAGTTATCAATAACATTGATATTAAGCACAAGAAAGAGCAATAAACCAATTAGTTATGGGCGAAATGCGTTTGTATGGCGTCCTTTCAGGCCCATAACACTGATGTGCATGACTTTGGTGGTACAACCATGCCTATAAATAGCCATTGTTTATAAACGCAAATGAAGTAATAAAGGGATAAAGCTCTGCAAGCTCCATTTACATCCGTGTGGAGTGATCTTATTTTACATATTTAGTTGGTTCTTTATTTATATTTTACAACAATACACAACTTGGTGATCAAGAAAAAAGTTACTATTGGCAAGAAATTATATTCAATTTAATCTTCATTTGGTAGGGGATTGATCCACAAATCATATATTCACAAGAATCCATGATGATACGGCCAAAATGTAACTTAAGGGTGATTTTGTTTTTGTTTTTCACTTATCATTTACAATTTAGGGTTGCATAGTATCCATACTAGAACTATTTTCCATAGTTGAACCACATATTTGGATTTGTGATCAATCATCTCATCTGCAAGGTAATTTTGTACACTTATTGATGTATGGATTGCTAATCATTGATTAATCCATTAACCTTTTCTGGGTTGAAAACTTTGAGCAAAACATCATACCACTACATTGAGGACCACTCAATTAAGACAATGAACTAATATCAGGCAAAGTCACTATAGTCCATAGCTAGTTTTTAGAGCAAGTTAGTGTTAGCAATGATGCATCTGATTTTTTTTACCATATTGTCGTTTATTTGACCATATCTTTTACAATTTAGTAGAGGTTAAAAGAGTGTAATATGAATGATGAGTCTTAATAATTGAGGAAAAGCCATTGCATCAGCATAGAGACTAAACTTCATTTTTGGCTAACATAAAATCAGCAACAAAGTTACCCAACCATCTCGATTGAGTCGTATGTGTCTCCAATCTACCAATCCCATAACTAAGACTTACACCCTAAAAGTTCAGTGCGCGATTCTATCTCCCACCTTAACCTCAAAGTCAACATTGGAGTAGTTGAACAACACAAACTCTATATGTTCTCTTTTATCAACATCGATCACGCCCGCGCCAATGTCATTGAGTGCTTCCACGCCAACCCCAATTTTGAGGCTACAAAATCCATTTCACAAACCAAACCTAGAGAAGCAATCATGAAGAGAGATTACCAATTCAAGCATAAGTGCCTTTGAGTATGGCGATGCTTAGATCGGTTAGATCGCCGTTTTAGTGGAGTTTGGGTATTTTGGGGGTGACTCTTGGCTGTGCATGTCTGATTGGTCAGCCATTCATGGAGCTCAAAGGAAAATATCTGGGTATTTAGAATTACAATTAACAATGATTAAAATCCAGAAATGGTTGGATAGGATTTATATAAAAGAAAAGATAATGGGATGTGGATGGGTTCCAGACACGAAGCAAAAACTTTGCGCCATTTTCATGCACTAACATCTCTCCTACGCGAATGAATGTTAGATTTTGTGCTGCGAAATGGGATTAAACCTTGGCCCTTTATCTATGAGCCTTTATTTAAGGAGGCGAATGATCCATTGAATGAGGCCCAAGTCCAATCAATTGCTTACAATATCATACATTTGTATGGGTTTTGATAAAGTAAATATCATTCCTTTAGTGAAAAATTTAGAACTAATTATGACTATTGAATGAAGGTTTGGATGATTTGAATTTTTGATGACTCGTCAGTTGAATTTAATTATCCACAACTTGCTAATTACTTTTATTTTTTAACACAAATATAAGAGTATTTTTATATCATTAAAAAATTTAAAATACAATATTTTTTAGGGATGCACTCCCCTACAAATGGTTGATTAAATAATTACATCCATTGGATATAATCAATTAATGGTTTATATTCTACTATGATTTCATTAATTAAAAATGCATTAAATCAATAAAAAAAGATATGATGGTCATTGCGTTTGATTCTGATAATCAATGAAATGCATTAAAATAGGAAATTAAGAAATAAATTAGCATGATTCTAGGAATTTAAATTTGAAAAAAATATTCAGAAAATTATTATAAAAAATTAAGAAACTCTACAACTTAATGAGACATGGAAATAAGTACAAAATCGAGTAATAGAATTATGTGATTTTGTGAAAAATGAAATGAAAGACTCATTTGAATCGACTTATGAATGAAATGGAATCATGGAATTATATGCAAATGAAATCATGGAATTTGCACATAATCTCATGTGTAAATGGTAATTTCATGATTCCATTTTATTCATAAATCGAGTAAAATGATTCCTTAATTCCATAACAAAATCACATAATTCCATTATTTTATTTGTAATAAAATCATATAAATTTCGGGAGATGGAATAATGTAATTGTAATGTAATGGAATAATGGAATATGTGGAATAATGGAATACTGGAATGATGGAATATCGAAAAATGGAACAATTATGTGATTGTATCGTGATGGAATAATGGAATTTGTGGAGTAATGGAATATGGGAAAATGGAGTAATGGAAAAATGAAAAATGAAATAATGGAATATGTGGACATAGCAGACATGAAAAGTTGTAGGATAGAACAACTAGAATAATTTAATGAAATCATAATAGTGCAATGCAATAATTTAACTTGAAAGCAAGTTTGGGTGAAATATATGTTAAACAAAGTACCTTCGCAGGTGACCATTCATCTGGGTGGTCATTTTCACCGGATAGTGTTGACCTACGCATCCTCTCAGCAACTACATGGCCTTTCCCGACGGATTTTTTTGCTAATTCTGTGCTTATACGCTCATCAACAACTTTATCCGTCCATCCTATGAGTGTTGGCCACACCCGGTCTATCCTTACCATCCCAAGCTCCACGCGATCTAAATAAAATAACTGGAACAGAAAACAAAATTAGTAATAATTAAACAACGATCAAGGAGAAAATATTGTGCAAAAATGAAAGTAAATTTTGAGTACCAGTAAGAAGGTCAGAGTACCATAAAATTGGGGGTTTTTTTTTGTTTCGCCTGAGTTCCCAATCACATTTTGTTGCGTGCAGACTTGTGAGCATGGCAGCACACCAATTGTAATCAGTGGCCTTATCAACATCCTCGATTGCCTCCCAGTATGCTTGGTTTGTCCACTTTCAACCAAATGGGGCGCGGAGTCAATAATTACAATGGGAAGATTGGAAGAATATAAATATTTGGTTCCCATAAAAAGTAGGGCTCACAAACATATTATTACAATGTACATATAAAAGAAAAGTTTATAAAAAGTACCAATGGAGTCCATCACATATGAGGCACCATGTTAAACAAACTGAAATGTAGTAAGGAAGGAAAGGAATGTGACTATTGCAATACATTGGGTCATGGGTGGAATGGAATAATAGAGTAAATATGAAACGGAATCATGTAATTCTAATATGGAAAATGGAACAATGCTAATATGTGAAGTGGTTCAATGCGAGAAAAAAAATTTTCCCATACAAAATATGAAAGGATAAAGTCATGGAAGTAATGTTATTTGAATTGCAAAATGGAAATTTGGCAAAATGGAAATATGGAATAAATGATCAATGGAACAACTGACGACTAAAATATGGAATAATGTTGTAATGGAAGCATGGAATCATGTTGTAATATCATGGAAACATGGAAAAAATGTAAGCGTTGACAGTGGCAATTGATTTCAGTGTTTAGTGAACCAAGAATTGTACCTAACCCATCATCATGTTAAAGATCTGACACACATCAAATGGTTAATCCTTCAGTATATTAGCAATTACATACTGAATCACAAATTAAGTGGGCATACAAAATTGATAGAAATATGATAGTACATATTGATAAAAATCACAAATCAAGACATGCAAGACCCGAACTGCCCTAACATAGTTCAGAAAGTCTTCAATATGTTCGATGGACATTCAATCGACACATTATTAAATGGCGACTCAAGAAAATCCAAAAAAACATAAGAAAATGTTCACACAATCAGCAAAACAAGAGAAAATGTTCAAATAATCAGCAAAATCTAATCAACTACCAAATCAAATTCACGAGCAAAATTTTAAGAATATACAAATTCACATCAAATTCATGAAATTGAGTAATTTAAAACCAAGCTAATCAATTATGGTCGATTCAAAATTTCACTTCATCGAGCAAAACCACATCAAACACAAAAACCCAACAATTCAAAAACAACCCACATCAACAACGGACCGATCAAACCCACCAAACCCCCCCCCCCCCCCCAACAAAATCAAACCCATACTCGAAGCTGCACCGCGTACTCTTCCCGAACCTTCTCACTCACATCGCAAAACTTATCCAGAAACAAAAATGTCCTCAACCCATACCTCCGAGTCCAAGCCGAGAGACAAACAAACGAGATCGAGGCAAAAGTAGAAAGTGAGAGCTGCACAACAGCGTCGTATGGACATCGGTGGGTCTCATCACAGGATGAGCACTCGTAGACGACGTGAGTGACGAATAGTGGTATGGTTTGGTGATTCGACGACAAATGACTGATAGAGTTTTAAAAAGGAAAGATTAGATTTTTCTGGAAGCCACAAAGAATATGGGATTGAGCGTGATTGAAATTCCCAACCCATGTACAAAATAATAAACTACCCCCATTATCATTGACTAAAGACATGAAAGGGTTTAAAACTAGAAATAATTACAATGTGTGACACTCTAATTGTCACTAATCTGAACCGTATGTTTCTCAATCCAATGATCCTTATCTATTCGTATATTTGTACATGACAATAGTATTTGTAGCCGATTACATGCCTATTTTTTATCAATAATAAGATATTCTCATTAGTATAGAGGAAAAATACATGTGAGTGAATGTGTACAAACTAAAACATGTCATAGCAAACGAATAATCACTTTTGGATTGAAAATTCAAGGTGGAAAAGAGAGATCTCCATCCTAACAATTTGCTAAAATTCCTTCATCCGCTTGCATCAAAGTATACGAGCAGAGCTGTACGAATCTAAGCACCTCTCGAAGGGTTCTTGTTGCTTCCTCAAATATGCAATCGTTCATGACGATCCAGATGAAGCATAGACCAAGATTAAAAAAATTTGCTCCAAGACCGCCGAAATCCCCTCTCCATTGATCTTTGCTGCCACGAGTTAAAAAGCTCTAATACCGACTTCTGCGGGGCATAAGTTTTTTACCACCACAAATGAATTAACTCTCAAATCAGTGGGTTCAAGGACAAGTGAGCAAACAATGCTTCAAATATCCCATTCTCCTTCGGGGACAAATGATACATCTCCATTATTCTAAGGAGAGTGAAACTCCTCTTGTTACCAAAAACAAGGTTGTGGGTAGGGGTGTTAAAAAAAACCGAACCGACCAAAACCGACCGAACCGAACCGAACCAAAAATTGGTTGGTTTTGATCGGTTCGGTTTTGGTCGGTTTGTGAATGTGGTCGGTTCGATTTCGGTTTAATGAGATCAAACCGTCGGTTAACCGAACCGACCGAATGGTTTTATAATGTTTTATTAATTTGATATTTATGATGGTCCAAGCCCAATATAAGAGGCACAAAGCCCAAATCAAAACACATTATGAATCGTGAGTTGTACAAAAACTTTTGTTTTTTATTTAATTACAGCATTGCCACTCCATCATCACGATTCCCAAGACACTCCATCTTAAAGACAGATCTGTGATGTTTTCTCTCTCCTCTGATGAGCTCTTCTTTGCACAGTAAATCTATCGTGTGCTGCTCTCTCTCACTTCTATCTCCACTCTCAATAACCATTTCTTTGCACAGTAAATCTATAAATGCTAACAGATTTGAGTTTTGTGAGATTATATCTCAAACGATGAAGAATCACAAAACCAAACATCACCGAGAAGAACGAGGACGGCAGGGAGGATTCGCCGGAGCGGGCGACGGACACAATTCGTCGGAGAGGGCGGCGGAGACGATTCGCAGGAGAGGAGAGGGCGACGGCGACGATTTGTCGGAGAGGGCGGTACAGACTCTCCTCACATCACCTCGGCCTCGGTCCTTTCTTCGCTTCGAACCTTTCTCTTTCTCTGTTTGGTTACGTTCGGTTTCGGTTTGCTTTTCTTAAAAACCGAACTGGTCGGTTCGGTTCGGTTTTGATCAGTTCGGTTCGGTTTTTGGACCGTGAACACCCCTAGTTGTGGGTACTGCCTCCCGCAATACTAACCAAGAAAATCACCTCTAATTTGGTGGAATACTGCTTCTTAACCTCGAAGCTCAAGCCAACCGGTCAACGGCCTCTTCACCTGAAAAAATCTTGAAACCCTTGGAGACAATACACCCATTTAAACGTAGGTTCTATATCAATGAATCCTCTTGATTCTAGATCTATTTTTAATTGAAATTATGCATGAACTTATTATATCTTGTTTTGTGATTATACATATGTTATATTAGCTACTTAATACTTGTTGTTTGAGTTCGAGGTTGATCCCGAGAGGGACAATTGAGAATTGACTGAAAGTAAAATTGAGGAATCGGTCTCCTAGAGTCGATTTCTTGGTTCGAAAATCGTTGTTTGTATTGCTATGAAGGATTAGGTTTAATTTCCGAGAGGGTTTCCTAATCTGAAATTAGACACTTTCTAATGTCGAAAGGTGGGTAGTGTAATTATAGTGTAGGCCTAATAAGATTGCATGATTAAGATTAACTGGTAAATCTTGGATTGACATTAAGCCTTCGTTCTAGCACCCGTGATTGCTAGTTAACTGTTCACAACCCACCTAAACTCACTTGCCTATTTTGATACTTGTTACTTATTACCTAAAATTTCACCAACACACACAAATTACAGACTTTGTCTTTTATATTTCATGTTTTACAATTCGAATACAAGCTAATTGAGAAAAAAAACCCTATTTTGATTCCTGTGGAAATCGACCCGGATTCTAGCCGAAATACAAATTTACTTAATCGACTAAGGGCGCCTCACAACGTCCCATCGCCCTTTAAACGTAGGGTCTATATCAATGTATCCTCTCGATCAGCCAAAGATCTCAAAGTCTCAAGGAGCCTTAAAAGCTCCATTTTTTCTTCATTTGCCCGAGGTGGAATCAACCTGCAAGAGAGAATCATCCATCTTTTGCCTCTAAACCGAGTGAGTTTTGGAATCAATACGATCATACATCTCGGGGAAACGTAATTTAAAATTAAAATCACCTGCCCAAAACATTTCATTAACTTCATATTGATTTCATTGATTTATTATTTCAAATTCATAGTTCATGATTTACACGAATTTTTCATGATTTCATTTTTTACAATTACATCATTATACCCAAATTTTTTACAATTCGGGTTTCCCTTTTTATGAAACTAATTTTCAATTTCTTAATTCCACGTTCCATTTCATCATGATTTCATTTATTTAATGTTTCATTTTATACAAATTTTTTATTTATTTCCTGTTTCATTTCATGCAACACGTTTAATTTGTTTCATTTCAAACATGTATGATTTTTCAACAAAATCAACACATTTTTAGCTATAAAGATGGTTAATCTCAGGTAGGTACAATTAAGTTGATACCTTTTGTAGATAGGTATAGTTGAGTTAGAAAACCAATTTTAAGATGAGTTATGATTATTTTTGTGTCAAGTTAGACAACATGGTTAAGTTTCAGTTAGTTTGTAGGGTAAAATTAAAAAAATGTTTTTCATTATCATTCAAATTTTCAAAAGCATGCCTTTCACTGTATTTGTTCCCTTATTTTTAAGGAAACAATCTATTTATACACCGACTAAATTAATATTTTTAGAGAAACAATCTATTTATACACCGACTAGATTAACAAGAAAAGTAAGATCATTAAACTTTCTATAGACTCTTGCCTCGACCTTGTCTTCGCCTGTGACTCCTGCACATAAATTAATGAAGTTCCATAATTTGACATTTTCCTCACTAGAAAAATCAATGAAAAGAACTAGAGAATAACAAGAGCTTACTTCTTCCTAGTCATTTCTGCAATTGATACATAATAGAATTTTTTTTAAATATATGTTTACACTGACATCTCTAAATTTGCCCATGAATTAGAACAGATATACAGAAAAAGGAAGCTTGGGAAAACAACAATCGTCTAACAAGTGTCAACATCTATATGTCAAAATGTAAAATAATGTCTTGGTTTGCAACAAAATAAGTAACATATTTTAACCCAAAAATCATAACCGGTAGGTATGAGAACATAAGTTTGGAGGTCATAGAGTGCACAAAAAAAGTACACAAACATCTCCCAGGGCGCTGTTATAAATGCTCCATACAAAGGGGTAAACCTCTCATGGTCCAAGGAGCTATGATACAAGGCACAAAATAAGGGGCATGTCTTCGAAAATTTGAATAATTGTGAAAGACATTTTTGTTATTTTATCTTAAAAAATAAGTGAAACTTAACCATATTATCAAACTTAACACAAAAATAATCTTAACTAACCTAAAATTCGGTTTTCTAACTTAACTGTACCAAACTGTATAAGACGTCAACTTAATTGTACCTATATGAGATTAACCCCTATAAAAAGGTATCGTATCAATAAAAAACTGAATTTTAATATTAATTTTTTAAAAAAATTAAAAATGTTTTATTTTATTTTTAATATTTTCTTCAAAAAATACTTTAAAAAATTAATATTGAAATAAGTTTTTTTATTTATTCCATACAAAAATTTAAAATAAGTTAAAGATGTATTTTTTTAATTTTTAATACAACTATATTTTCGACATTTGATAAAATTTGAAAGTCAAACAATATATATATTTTTTAACGGCGTTAGGGTAAAATGACACTCGCAATGAATTGACGTAGTAAATTGAAAAATTAGTATAGTTAACCATAATGATCTGAAATTTTCTTTTCATGATACAAACGCATCATGCCATATATTTGTAGGGATCAAGTTAATGACAGAGAAAGCAATTATGGACTGTCTGAGTGGTGTAGTTGGTTATCACGTTAGTCTCACACACTAAAGGTCCCCAGTTTGAACATGGTATTTTTGTAATTTTATTTCTGCTTTCTTTCCAACTAATCAATCAAGATATTTCAGTTTCTGATGCCACTTAAACTGACTGAGTTTTGCGGATCATGTAGAATTTACAAATCTAAATGAAGTTCTGTTATTTCTGATCCATTAGCGTTTAGCAGTAATTTGGTCATAACACTTAAGTTGCTAGTGAAGTTTTTTGATAAAGCTCGTTTGTTTGGCAGTGCAAACCAATGCACATTTAAATTCGTTGCTACACATTAAAAAGAACAAACGTGCAAGAGGAATGTATGGTGGCTATATTTTGGGACATAGAGCAACTTAATGAAGATGGCAACAATCATCATGAGTTAGCGATTGGGTTTGTCAAGTTTCATGTTAATTCTGTGATTTCTTCTGAAGGTGGTGGCATTAGTACACAGTGTATTGTGTGTGATTCTAATTAAACCTTGGTGACGACTCGATCTAACTTTGTGAAAAGGAGTTTGTCATTACGAGTAACTAAGGCGATTAGTAAGAAAGATCTATCTAGGAAATTATCTTAGTTAGATTCCACAATGATGTTTATGGTTTGGACATTTAATCTTCATTGTTTAGTTATGTTACTTAAGTAAGTAATTTTCCAAAGTGCATGTTCAGTTGTTTGACCCAAATCTGTGTGCTCAGAATGTAATTTTTGCTGATACATAATGAATATATTCTCATTGTTTATGAAAACAAATAAGTTCAACAATACATCTTCAACTAAATCATAAATTTGGTAGTGAGTTAGAGATGCTAGGCATGTATAATTCCATATATTAGAGAGGCATACGAATACGATCCGCACATATTTGTAATACAATATAAGTAGAGCCACCACATAAATGCATACTTATTTCAACAAGAGAGATGGTTCCATTGATTTTTACTAAAATAGCTATCCATGTTTTGAAGCCCTCAGTTACTGAGTAGAGATGAAAAGGCAGGTTCACGTATTGGCTACCCTACCTCAGTGCTTTCCTCCACTTGCCGGCCGCCGCCTTTCCTTCCATCCCTGGTGCTCTGTGTGTGCAATGCATAGGAAGCAGCTGTTAGAATGCATGTAAGTAGCTAGAACTACATTTCACAAAAACAGTGATATATCTATTTGGTTTTGAAGCAAATCCTTTCAGTTAAGTAGCTAGCTTATCACATTCACATCCTTTCAATAGATTGCTTGTCCATTACAGCACCTTCATTCCTTACTTGGATTATCTATACCTTTATATTCCAAACATACTAAATTGTGCTTGAATTCAATTTTATCTGACTTGCATCAAATGGATATATCTTTGTGTTCAATTTCAACATGGTTTTACACAATCCATTCAGATCTGTGATCACATAGTTGAGGGTTGTTTCTAGAAATTAGATCCAAATATACCTGGTTACTTTAGGAGTTGGGATTTGTCAGAAATTAGTTAAAGAAGAAGAGTGGAGTAACAAACCCAGATTTGAGAGAGAGTGGGTCGAGCAGAGACATCTTGGCAATCTCGGAAACGGCGGCGTTTTGGACGGCGGGGACGTCGCTGAGCAAGTGGTGGTAAGCAGCCTGAAAAGCCTCAGTCCAGAAGCGAGGCAAGCGAGCAGTGGAGCTGTGGCTGTACACTTCCCACATGTTCCGCACCATCTTCTCCCTCTCCTCAACCTCCTGCAACAACAACAAACCCGAATCATTACTTGCCTCAATCACACAGATGTTGAATTGAAATTACCAAGATGTCGACATCGGCGTGTAAGGGGAATTTGGGGCCGTCGGAGAAGCGGGTGATGGACGACCATTTCAGGGTGACAGAGCCAGTGAACATTGACCAGATTGCCAGTACAAGAATCGCGGCCAATACCCACAACTTGTACCCCATTTTCCCCAACAAAGCACCTGAATCTGAGCTCTCCCTCTTCACCATAGACGGAGACGGTAACAAGGCCCTAGTAGCAGTAGCAGTAGTGGGTGCTTCATCTTCTTTCATTTCAATTCTGGGTAAGATCTCAAAAACAAGAGCTACCTAGTGCCTAGAAGAAGAAGAAGAAGAAGGAAGTAGAGGTGGGGCTAACCATAAAGAAGACTTTTTCAGCACCCACCGACGATCATGTAACAATCTCAGAGTGATGAAATGATTTAGTAAGTGATAGTGAAAGCAAGACCCTGGTTTTCATCCAAATCTCAGATCTTCACCTTTTTTACTTACTGTATACCTTTCGTTTTCACCGCGTGTTCTTTGTGGACAACTCTCATCTTGTTCCTTTTTCATAAACCCAACCTAAAGTTTACTATACTTTTATGGGTACTGATCAATTGGAATATTGTTTTTTGCTACAAATTTTAAAATACTTCTAGTTTATTGAATTAATTAATTAATTAATTAATGTTCAAATTTAATGATGATTCATCGATGACATATTGACCTAAATATGAATTAAATGTAAATTTCTTTTGATCATTTTATATTATCATAGAATTATAAACGTATTTTTATATCCATATTTATTTTGAATATTATTTCCTTGATTAAATATCTTATTTTAAATTTTGAATTTTATTTCATTAATTGAATAGTTTTTAATATTGGTTTATTGCAATGATTTGATCGGTTCACTTGTAAACCATTTTATTGGTTCAATGCAATGGTTTTATTGGTTCATATGATATGTTTAATCATCGGGTTCATCTAATATGTTTCATATGATATGTTTAATCATCGGATTCATCTAATACTTTTCATCTGACATGTGTCATCTGAGATGATATGTTCAATCTGAGATGCTTCATCTGATATGTGTCATGTAATATGTTTCATATGTTATGTTTATCTCATATGGTTCATCCCTTATGTTTCACCTGTCATGTTTCATCCGTCATGTTTCATCTAATATATTTCAAATCCGTGTCATCAAATCTATTACCTCAAATCCGTTTCAAATCAGCGTCATCAATTTCATGATTTATGTCAATTATATGAACCATGAACCAACATCACCGATTAATTGAATTACAATTCGTGCAAATACGATTAAATACAATATTTTTGAATCATGATGCGTACACCATATGAAAAATCAACTACCAACATAAAACTATGCATATTTCTATGAAACGATCTCATCTGTTAATGATTTCAAGCAAAACTACATTGAAATTATTGGTGCCACATTTAAAGGTATGGTAAAAGCATACTAGAATAAACAAACGAACTATAACAACGATGTTGTTCATGTAAGGTAATGCAAAATTTGAGTCATTTCATTCAATCAAGCTTCACGAAATGCACAAACCATAACGAAGGGAGGAATCCTAATGTCCTTGTCGTGAGCATGATCGTCAGACCCGAATTAACACAGATGTAGCAAATAATTCAATTTTACACTACATGGGAGCCGATCCATATCACAAAATCAACTCAATTTGCAAAACCATCACAAAATCCAGATGTGAAAGATAATCAAATCAGTAAATGAACCTGCAACTGTCAAAATCCTCCGAGACCCGATTCTCAAACTGACCCAAAGAGAGGTGTTCGAGGATGAAATCAATGTGGAGCCGTCGAGAACAAGAACCACCGCGAGCTCGGCGTCGTCCTGGCTGAGACGCACGGCGGACATGCTTGAATCGGGGCATGTCCCGAATCTGAATCGACGTGTACATCGTCGTCGTCGACTGGAGAAGGAGCCATCTTCGATTGGAGCCGGGAGGCCGCCGTCTGGAGCTGGAGCTGGAGTCGTCACCGGGATCCGAAGCCGTCTGGAATGAATCGTGGAGCTGAAGCGGCGATTCGAATCCACCGTCCCCGTCTCTAGAGCCGCCGCCATCGTCTGGATCCGTAGTCGCCTTCGTCTGCAGCAGGAGTCGCATCGTCTGGAGCGGGAGCCGCTGTCGATGGAGCCGGAGGTCGCTCTGCCTCGAGAGAAGCGGCGCTGTAAATTTGTTTGGGGAACGAATCATTAGGTTTAGGTATATATATACACAGGGATGTACTCCAATACAAACTCACCCAAATTGTCCAAACTAAAGTATAACCGTCGGATCAGAGACGCGCGTTTGGTTAAATTGCGACACGTGGCAATTATACAACGTTACACTACATGTTATACATTACTTCAATTTTGCATAGGTTCAACATATTATACAACATTGCACTACATGTTCTATATAGTTATACAACACTGCACTGCATGTTACACAGTTTGGACATTTTTCTCTATTTTGTATTTGATACATACTATATATATAGAGAGAGAGACCACAATACTTTTTTGTATTTTTAAAATTATTTTATCTACCATTAATTAAGAAGGTTGATGAAACAAATCTGATGATCGTTGGTTATTCTAAAATTTGTAGCTCATAGCTCATATACTGTTTGTTGCAGATCTCTTCCCTAGTTTTATATCATCATTAACATGAATAATTAAAGAGTGTTTTGAATTAGTCCATAAATAAGTCAAACTGATTTATAAAATCTTGAAACACTTTTAATATGGGAGCTCATTGAGTGAGAGGTTTCAATTGGTCACATAGTGTAAATGGTTGATAAATGTTACTAGGCCGTAGTTATCAGCTGACCAACTTTAAAATAGCCTACTTTTTGGAATATATAAATACAAGTAGTAGCAAGCAATTCCTGGGAATGGTTGGTTGGGCACCAAATTTGACAAAACATGTTCACACTAATATTAGAAGCATGGATCACATTCACACCTCACGTGAAAGAATAGTGTCGTATTTTTATTTTGAGATCTACCAAATGGCATACCATTAGACAAAACCCATCGAATCAAAGCATATGTGTGAGCAAGTCTCTGTTTGATATCACGCTCCAATTTAAACAATGAGTATGCGTCTTAAATACCCGATTTGTCTGGAATCCAGAAAATTGATATTTATAAAGTTTATCACTATTTGGTGAGTGTAATACGATTTCCACTATCAATTTTGAATTTATAAACTTAAATCATTATTTCATCTTCAATTATTTATCCGTACATGGATTTATGCAAGAAACAACTAATATATTTTTATAAAATATACATCATTTGTATATATGTATGTGTTATATTTTGTTGATAAACTATATTTGTTCTCCTAAAGTTTATTCGATCAAGAAATTATAGTTTTCAAGATGGAATAGTCTTGAGTCGGGGTTTATAGGGGTAGTCCAAAAAAATTATGCTTGTTCTTGGTAAGGTTGAGTGAGGAGGCATCTAAGGCATGTGATGGTAAGGGTAAGGGTAAGATACAATGAGATTTGAAGTTGTGGAGGCAAGAAACTAATCTGTGACAACTATAGATTGTGAGGATTAGTGTTTTGAACTAGTGTCAGTAAGAAATAAATCATAAACGGGACAAATTAGGTGTGTAATTCACTCAAACTGTCAACAGCCGAGGGTCGGATCCGGAAACAAACAATTTGCAGCCTAAAGTACCCATATGTGAACTTGATATTTCAGCTTTTTGTACAAGCATTCTCTTTCAAATTAATTAACATTTCTGTTAGTAACTGGCAATCAATTATTTTAAAGCTCAATACCATCTTCATCCGTGTTCAGCTCTGCAGGAGGCAGAAAGCTATCCATCGTCAGCCCGCATATGTTGAAATCTATCTCTTCAATTCTCCATGTCTCCTCAATCCTACTCTTGTGACTGTGTGTTTCTCCGTATCTGTACAGCACGACAGAGGTCTTTCCACTGTGCCCTATGTTAATGCTATCGACGTGCTTGTAGTCTCCTATTGATGACTCCATACTTGTCTGCCAATATACAGTATCATCTCCATACGGGGATTTCATCTTCACTAGCTTTGTGTCTGAGAATTGGACGAGCAGACCTGTTCGCTGGCAAAATGATCCCCATATCGTGTGATGAACAACTTCAGTGTTTTCCCTGCTTTGAGCCTTCAGAATGTTTGCATCTGTTTCAATCTTGAGTATGAAACACGGGTAACCGTTAACATTCTTCTCTCCTACACATGCTGCCTCTGAAAACAAATTGGCGATGGACTTTGGGTCCAGTCCCTGACAACATCATTGTAAATAAGCTCTAAGCTTCAAACTTCTATAAACTAATTGATGTGCTAGCATAAGCTATAACTAGTAAAACTGGAAAGGTATATCAAGTAAAATAATATCGCTCGATATGTTTATATTAACTGAAAGGTAGGTTTACCTGGAATATGCGGCGCAAGGGTCTGGGAGAACTTTTATTTGGACGACAGGGCTGAGTAGAAGACTGATTCCATGAAATCTTGCCGTTGCTGCCAGCACTAACCTTATAGCCAGACACGACCAGTTCTAGATACCATAAATCAGGATTCTTTGTCCATAGGACAAACCCTCCCATCTCACCATTGCCCTCAGGGAGCTCACTGTTGTCTTTTTGTACTTCCATTGCTACCATGTTCACTTGTCCCATTACAACCATACTCTTAACTGAATTCAATGCTTCTTCTCCCCCTGTTGCAGCTATATATTGCTGTACTATGTACTTTGCTTCTGAGGACTCCTGCACAAATGTAACACATCATTTTTCCCTACCAGCCCAGCAATGAATTGTTGCAGTTGTAGTACTGAATTTAACAATTGGTATGAGTTGGAAAACAGGGTTCATCAAATCAATTAAATTTTCACCAAGATCACTGTATGTTATTAAATCTAATTAACATACAGAAACTACCCTTTGTACGGACTTATACTCTCTGCTCTGTAGACTGTGGAGTATCAACATTGCCAAAATAGGTTCAGAGCTCATGACTGGGAATCAGAAACTTACAAGACTTAAAGCAAGCTAGTTACAAATTTCAAAACTCCAAGATAGTTCAAGTCTTCTAGTCTAGATGTCTATATCAAAACTGTGAAATAATGTTTTCAAATTAACCAATCTAAACAAGAGAAACCGATAAACAGAATTCCATCATATATCAGACAAATTCCTTCAATTTTCTTCACAAATTAATCATTCAATTGCAAAGAGAAAACCATTTTCTCCCAGACTACAAACATAACATGAAACGATTGATAAAACACAACTGACATGATGATATAGTTCTGTTTATCCTAATCAAAACCACTCCTATCTCAAAAGAAAAGCAAAATGTGCACAATATTGCTACATGACATCTAATTTCACCTATCTCATTCCCAAATTCAGTACCAAAATCATATTCAAAACATATTACTCGTTCTAATTATCCGATACACAACTCTACATTGAAATAGTGAATCATTGTTGATGAGCTTGATTGTTTGTATATCAATCCAACAAACTTATAAGATATAGTGCAATTGTTTCTATATCAATCCAACAGATCCATGCGATATGAAAAATCAAATAAAGTAGGGATTAGGCTTACGAGAGAGGCGTCTTGGAAATTTGGGCGAGCGAGGACGCGCGTGTGATCCAATTGCACCTGAAAAGGAATGAGCGGAGAGCCAACAAGCTTGAGCAACGACAAGAACTCGGCGTCAGATCCGGCGGAGAGGTGGTGCGTCTGGGCGGAAGCGCCGCGAGATCTCATCAAATCGCTGAGATTCTGCCACCTCAACACCGCATTGCTTCCCATACTGGTGAACATCTCCTCCGGAATAGGCACCTCCAGCACCGTGTCGAGCGCGTCGACATTGTCGTAATTGGTACACATCTTCCTCATCGGCGTCGCCATCGGCGTTTTCCTCCACGCCATCGGCGGCGAGAATGAGGAATTCCGGAGGTAGAATTTAGAGAAACGCCCAGCTCGCGCCAAAGATCGGAAACGGATTGATTTTGCTTTTTGTGTAATTAAATATTTATTTAAAACAAATAAATAAATGGAGAATTGTGAAAGGTTTTGGGGTCAGGAAATGTGCGCCTTTCGCGGAGTCGTCGTCGTGGAGGCACGGTTTCTACCGGGAGTGGTTTTGGAAACAAACGCGATCCTGTGCTTCGCGACGGATTTCAATTTGTGTCCAGTTTTGAAGATGACCAATTATGTTGCTCCTTGTGTGGGATCGATGCACGTGGCCACATGGAATGTAAATCCAACCGCTACTATTTTGAGGAAGATGATTTTCATCATATTGGATCTGCATCACACAACAACCGTAAATAATAGAAATGGTAAGAAAATTTTGACCCGACCAATACCTGATGCACCCGTCCTAATTGAAATGGGTAAAACTCGAAAAGAAAAGTTCGGGTCGGGTTAGAACTTTTTAGCGGGGTTTTTATAATGGGTGAGGGGTGTCCAATCCTCAATCCGACCCACATCTGATACTATTTAAAAATAAATAATTATTATTATATTTTATACTTCTAATTTTATATTCTAATTTGGTGTTATTGGTAGAATTTGTACTTGTTATAACATTTTGTTGGTGAAATTTCAAATTTGCATTCAGTTGAGAAATTGAGTTATTGAGAAAAGTATTGGAACAATTATAGAGCAAAGTTTCGAGTCAAGTATCAGCATTTAGAAAATTCATGTACCCGTCCGGTTTTGAACGAATCGATCACCCAAAACTTTTCCCAAGTTTTTGAGCAGGTCGGGTGCTTATTGAAAGTGAGCAGGTACCGTGCGAGTTTGGCAAAACTCGACCCATTGTCATTCCTAATAAACAATAACCAAAACTTTTTCAAGTAAAATGTCTTTTTGGGTATGTTTGATATATTTGAAAGAAAACAAATGTAGCATTTAAATCGTCATTCTATCTTATGTTGGAATAAAAATCTAAATAAAAGTTATCAAAATCATTTTTTTATTTTTAATATTATTATTATTATTATGTACCAAATGAGTGTTACCCCGTTGGTTTGGGGCACTTTCTTGGATTTAGGTCCTGAGTTTGAGACACAGTTGGTACTCTTTATTGTGTTCTTGCTTTGATAAATAAATAAGATTTGTACAGAAAATGATAGTTTATTATACTTATCCATAGTCGATTATCACTTAATTATTTTTTCTTTTTTGGTACACTAACTTCAAAATTTTCTCATTCCGTTAAATACTACGATTAAAATCATATTAAATAACAATTTTGCTCCAAAATATTCATTAAATTCACAAATTTATGTCATTATGCAAATGGTTTGTCTCCGGTGATGCACTCCGCCGAGATTCCCTCGCTCCAGTTATGCTCTTTCTCTCCACCGAGATTCCTCTACCATATTTCTATTCAGGGGCAATCAACGAGTCATTATTTTCATGACATAATCAATAACCAGCCCTCATTCTCTCAGCGGAATCGAACATTCGACATTACCACAAATAGTGTGATACTCAACTGTTAGGCTGTTTTCTTGAAGCGGCATGCTTGATATATTTGAATGAAAACAAATGTAACACTTAAATCATGTAAATGTTTAAATAAAAATTATTAAAATCATATTCTTATGTCATTTTCTATTTTTAAATTACTTTTATGTCATCTTATGCAATAAAGAAATTTCAAGAGTACAACTATTCATTTTTGCAATATCAGAAATGAATAGTTTGCATCAATAAAAAATAATAACTATTTTGTAATGATATTGATTTTACACTATCAAAATTTTGCTATGGCGCGATGGTATGCTCGTTGTTTTTAAACAAGGGTTGCGTACATGGTTGACTATGTATGCACCCGTTGATATAAGGTTGCACACAACACATGTATGCAACCCCTGATAATTAAAAAATAATAATAATTTTCAGTCTAGTAAAATCAACCCATCCCTAAAATTCCCTCAAAAAAAACATCTCTAAAATCAGAAGAAGAAATGTGCATTGAGATGAATTAAATGCATAATCTAATAGAACATCAGCAATCAAATGGAGTCAAACTATAAAAAAATCCCCAATAAATGAGCTTCTAATTTTCTCATAAGATTACGTGAATTACAATTGATAAAATCACCCACTCAAATTCGCATCATATAACAATATTATACTACTAATTCAATTACATTGTTTTTCACACAAATCTCAAATTAAAAAAATCCAACAACATAAACACCAATTTACCTACAAACCAACAAAAAGAAAGCAAACCCTAATTTGTTTATTATAAACTAGTAGAGAGAGAGAGAGAGAGAAATCACAACCTTTGATGCGGAAATTGAAGGTATAATGATTAGACGGGGAGATGATCGATGTTGTGGGCGAGGGCGGAGTTGAAGCTTCTCGTACTCCGTCAAGCTCTCCATTTTCTTAATGCTCAAGATTTATGGATTGTGATCTAAATTGCAGCGAGGAGACAACAACGACGTTGGACAGAGAGGGAAGTCTGGCGGCGAGGAGGCGACAACGAAGGTGGATAGAGATGAGGTCGTGTCCAGCGTGGAGGTCTGAACGACAGGCGACAGGCGAGGTCGAAGGTGATCGGACTAGCGGAGAGAACATGTCAGCGTGAGAAATTAAGAGAGGGAGTGAGATGTGTTTTTAGGATTAAGTTCTTTTATTTCAGTGTTATATGGGATACGGGCCTAGGGCTGTCTAACGAGTCGGGTTGGGTAGACCCGTGTCGGGTCGTACCCGACTCGGTTGGAGTTGGATATGGAAAACCAGATCCAATACTCGACTTGGTTTAGGAGTCGTGTAGTCGGGTTGGGTAGAACTCGGGTAGTCGGGTGAGTCGGGTATACCCAACTCACCCGATGGGGCTACATTCTGGGCCCATTTGCAATTTCTGTAATTAAGGCCCACTCAATTTGAAGCCTCAGCCCAAACTGATTTTGAAGCCCATTCATTATATATATATATATATACACACACATACATTTACATTTACATATTCCACATTCACATTCATATATATATACATCAACACTTACATTTACTGATTTACATATTTGTATTTATATATTTACATTAACATTTACAAATTACAAATTACAAATTTCAAATTAAAAGTTCAAATTTATAAAGCCTCCTCACTGTCTCTCACTGTCTTGTCTCTGTCTGCCACTTCTTCTACTTCATTCATTTCTTATCCTACTGCCACCAGCCCACCACGTTTTCATTCCAATAAAACACAAGTAAGTATTATAACAAATCATAACAGTATAAAATATGGCCAAAGAGCAATACTTGCTCAAACTTTTTATTAGATAATACTTTGCTCAAACAAACAAACACATTCATGAAGTTTTGAGCATACAAAAATGAACTAAGTGTTCATCACCATTCACCCCTAGTAGTACCAAAAGAAGGTGATCAAAAGTGAACAACAAGTTCAAACATCACCATAGCGTTCAATCGAACTTAAAAAATTAAAGCAAACTTAAACTTGAACACCATCCAAGAGGGAGCCTCATTCCGTAGCTTGAGTAGCATAACGAATTAAATCTGTACGTTAATAAAGATAATTAGGGGTTGTCCATAATTGATAAAATAGAAAATATTTGAGGATTTAATTAGAGAGTTGTCCAATTCAATTACCTCGCTCGACCTCTTCATTCTCGTGCAAAACCTCCTCAAAGCCGCTTACAGATGTTGTTCCTCGGATCCAACTTTGAGTGCACACTAATGCTTCCACTGTAGTCGGTATTAAGGCGCTTCGGAAGTCATTGAGAACCCTACCACCCGTTGAGAAAGCTGACTCGAATGATACGAATGTGATATGTATAGCCAAAAGATCATTGGCTAGTGTAGAGAGAATCGGGAATCTAGATGAGTTGTTCTTCCACCATCCCAAGATGTCGAACTTTTCCTCATTGCTCTCTACATCTTCCGTCAGATATTTGTCCAGCTCTGTCTTTTTCACACCTTCTTCAAGAACTTGAGTTTGATCAAATGATCCACGGAGTGTTTTCCTTGTAGGCTTAGGAACAGCAACACTTATAGTAGTAGTAGGTGCACCTCCAGGAAAAGGTGTAGTGCTACTACCTACTACAGATGCATTGGAAACATACTCATCAAACAATTCCTGCAAAGCATTCTTTATATGAAGCTGTAAGGTTGCAGCAATATCAGGAGGGTACATGTTATCCACAACATACTTCACAACATCTAACTTGTTCCTCGGATCAAAAATAGATGCTATGAAAATTAGCAAATTCATTTGGGATACATTCGACCAATACTTGTCGAATTTTTCCCTCATTTTGTTTGATATTGCTGTGATGTTGAAGTCATGCTATGCCCCCGCTTGTCCCTCTTTGATGATCTCCAATATGGAATTAACTTCATCCAAAAAAGTGTGAGACGTGACATATTTGCTGCATGAAACACTCTTGGTAACAACAAAGAAATGCTCGAAGAAGTCCATGAACTTCTTGATGTATGTCCAATCTTCCTCCACCAACATACCCAACGGCTCTGTTGAACCCTTCATGAATTTTGACTCCAGCTCATGTCGAAGAAGGGCGGTCTCGCTATCATACCTTTCGAAGGCAGGCTCCAAGGCTACGCCAGATTGAAGCATCAAGAAGGTGGAGTTCCACCTAGTAGAAACATCAAGAACAAGTGAATTCTTGCAATCAAGCCCAACGGCAGCCACACAGTCCTTAAATCTGTTCATCCTATCAGCTGATTGTTTAAAAAAACGATCCGCAACCCTAATCTTTTCCACTGGGTTCCCGAGCAAAGTCAAACCCTCCTTCACTATGAGATTTATGACGTGAGCACAACACCTCATGTGCAAAAACTTCCCTCCTAAGACGCTCTTCCCCACCAAGTTCATTTTCCTCCTCATAAAGTGGACAACAACATCATTGCTTGTTGCATTATCTAAAGTAATGCACATAAGCCTATCAATCCCCCACTCATGAAGACATTGCTCAAGCGCCTTACCAATGTCTTCCCCCTTGTGGCTATTGATTTGACAGAACGATATGATTTGCGAATAGAGCTTCCAATCATCGTCAATGTAGTGGACGGTGATGCACATATAATTGATGAGTTGATTGTTTGTCCATGTATCCGTTGTGAGGGACACCCTAGGAGCCTTCCGTCTAACGAATTCCTTGAACTTATCCTTCTCGCTCTTATACATCTCGCCAAGGTCTCTTGTGACGGTGCTCCTGCTTGGAATATGAAATAGAGGCTGGATTTTTTTCGTAAACCGTTGGAAATACTCATGTTCTACAAAACTAAGGGGCAACTCATGCATGATAAGCATCCTAACCAAATCTTGTCTACCCCCTTGTTGATCAAGTACCCATGAACCCAATTTTGAAATGTCATCAGAAGTAGTTGTAAAATTAAGTATAGACTGATTTGTGGGATTGTTATCCGGGTGACCCTTACAAATTTTAATATGCTTATTCAAATTTGTTGTGCCACATTTTTTACTATCAGCCTTATACTTAGCTACACAATGCTTACAATGTGCATACAAAACACCGTGTTCATTAGGGGCAGGTAGGTGAAAATCATTCCATACATGACTATACTTTCTAGTTTTTTTTCAAGGGAGGTTCGAGAGTACCTGGGGCTGCTGCACATTGCTCAACAGTATGAGCAATAGCAGCAGCCTGAGCAGCTCTTGGTTCCCAAGCAGCAGCTTCCCGAGCAGCAACTTCCCGAGCAGCAGCAACAGCTTCCCGACCAGCATCATCCTATTGTCGTGTAATCAAGAATAAACAAGTATTAGCATAATCAAGAATAAAGATTTATTAGATACCCCCCAATCAATCAAATAAGTCCTAATTAAACTTGCCTGACAAACCCTAAACCTAAACAGAAAATATAGATAACGCATGCATTATGGTCAAGCATTATGGTCACAAACCAATATAGTCAAGCATCATGCATGTAGAAAACAGATATTACTACACACACAATATAGACATTGAATAACAATATATCAGAAAACAGATCCATATTACCTTATTACTACACAATACATAAATAATTCCATGACCTTATTGCTACTAATACTATCACATGACATTGAATTACTTAAAAACAGAAAACAGATATTACTACACAATATAGACATTGAATAATAAATATCAGAAAACGGATCCATATTACTTTATTACTACACAATACATACATAATTTCAGGACCTAATTGCTACTAATACTATCACATGACATTGAATTACTTAAAAACAGAAAACAGATATTACTACACAATATAGACATTGAATAATAAATATCATAAAACAGATCCATATTACCTTATTACTACACAATACATACATAATTGCTACTATCACATGACATTGAATTACTTAAAAACAGAAAACAGATATTACTACACAAAAACCCCAATTCAAATCCTAAACCCTAATTACAAACCCTACTTAAAAACAGAAACCCCCAATTTCAATTTAAATCACAAACCCTAATTAAAAAACCTAACCCCCAATTAGATTTTAAATTCGAAATCCCCAATTTCAATTGTAAAATGAAAACAGAAACCCTAACCCCCAATTTGATTTTAAAATCGAAATCCCCAATTTTATATGAAAATCAGAAAACCCTAATTTGAAATTGAAATCAAAATCCCCAATTTGAGTTAGAAATCAGAAAACATAATTCCTAAATTCCCACCCCAAATTGAAATTGAAATTCGAAAACCCTAGCCCTAATATAATTGAAAGCAGATTGCCTAAATCCCCACCCCCAATTTCAATTTTTAACCGAAATCCCCAAATTCAAATTAAAATTCGAAAACCCTAGCCCTAATTTGTCAATTGAAAACATATTGCCTAATTCCCCACCCCCAATTTCATGTTTAACCCGAAATCCCCAAATTGAAAACTAAATTATGAAATTGAATATTGAAAACCCCAAATTGAAATCGAATTTCCAAAACCCTAGCCCTAATTTGTCAATTGAAAACATATTGCATAATTCCCCACCCCCAATTTCATGTTTAACCCGAAATCCTCAAATTGAAAACTAAATTCTGAAATTGAATATCGAAAACCCCAAATTGAAATCGAATTTCCAAAACCCTAGCCCTAATTTGTCAATTGAAAAAAGATTGCCTAATTCCCCACCCCCAATTTCATGTTTAACCCGAAAACCCCAAATTGAAAACTAAATTCTGAAATTGAATATTGAAAACCCTAAATTGAAATCGAATTTCCAAAACCCTAGCCCTAATTTGTCAATTGAAAACAGATTGCCTAAATCCCCACCCCCAATTTCATTTTTAAACTGAAATCCCCAAATTCAAATCGAAATTCGACAAACCCTAACCCTAATTTGTCAAATCAAAACCGAATTCCTAAATCCCCACCCCCAATTTAATTTTTAAACAGAAATCCCCAAATTTTAAATCAAATCAGTAACCCCCAAAACCCCAATTACAAATTGAAACAAAAAGCCCTAACCCGGACCCATAATAACACATGCAAATTGCAAACCCAGAAATTCAGACATGCAAGAAAAGAGTAGAAGATGAGATGAAAACCCAGAACAAAATGAAAAAGAAGCAACAGGTTTGAGAATTCTTACCGTCATCGGAGTTGGAGCCCCAGACATCGTCGCCGAGAACCCTTCACAGTCCACTGACTCCACTCCACCGTCGAATCGATCCGTTGGAGAATCCTCTCTCCACCATCGACGATTTATAGTGGAAGAAAGAGTTCTCCAACGGATCGATTCGATCGGTAACTAGCTACCAAATCGATCCGTTGGGCTGTGATGTGATATGTGTGTGAGAAAGAGAGAGAGGAACGAAGACAGAGGCGAGGCGAGGACGGCGACGGTCGTGTAGGGTTTCAGACAGAGAGAAAGGAGCGGTGGAGAAGAAAGGAGTAGTTGAATCGCATTGAATGCGATTCAACGTGTGAGAGAGAGATGACTGAGTCTGAGACTCTGAGAGTCGTGAGAGAGAGAGAGTGAGCGACGTACGTGTGTGGAGTAGGTTGTGCCACGTGAGTCAAAATCGACGGTGTAGATGAGTTCGTCGAAATGGATCAACGGACAGGAGCTTGCCACGTCGCCTACTCGTGACATTGAAGGAGAAGAGTGTCATTGAGTCCCACATCGGAAACGAATGGGACTCAATGACAGTATATAAGCGTTTTTGAGTTTGAATTGGGCATCTGATGAGTGTGGGTTGGGCTTCTGGTCTTGGTTCTCTTATACGTTGTTGGGCTGGGCCGTTATTTGTGTTGGGTTGGGCTGACTATTTCATAATTAATATAATTAAGATTAATGTTTTTATATATATTGTCGGGTAGTCGGGTATTCGGTGGGTTTGACAAATCGAACCACTACTCGACTCGGTTAGCTTGTCGGGTTAGTCGGGTTCGGGTATATCGGGTATCGGGTCTGTTGGGTACCGAGTAAGTCGGGTCGGGTCGGTCGGGTCGTCAGGTTTCCGGGTAAAATGAACAGCCCTAATCCCAATGCACCTAAATACATTGATTAATTTGGTATTCCTTATATAAATGGACGCTCTCATTGTATTATGGGGATCAACAATGATCGATAAAACTTTAGATTTACATGATGTTAGAAATTCTATATTTTTTCGATTTTGGTTCAACTTTTGTGCAAGTGTTGTTTTGTCAACTCGTTAATTGTGTTTTAGTGGTGGACGAGATATTATAATTATGATTTTCCCTATTTTATTCTGATCTTCAATATTTTTCACTCTCCTTCATTCTCCGAAGCCAGTCGTGCCGCCATTAACTCCAGATTTGTTAATCCTGATTCAGATCTACGTTGAACCAACACCTACTTTGTCTTACCTCTAACTCTAGGAGGCTCAAATATCGCCAATCTATGAGGAACCATCGTCACCTCGTCCAGAAACTTTCCTGCGCGCCTCCATATCCATCACACGCCAACTGCGGCCAAGTCCAAATCTAGCGATTTTCAACACGTTTTTTTAACCTTCAGAAAATGGAGGTTTAACACTTCGATTTCGGCTGGTTTGTGCAACCTCGAACTTTGACGAAGCACGCGTGCCCCCAACCTTCTATGTCAGATTTATGAGATTTTCTTTCTGGTGCCTCTTAGATTCCTTCCTAACCGATGTACCTCGATTTGTTACACTAACTCGTTTGTACCGTAACTTTTCTACCACTCTCCTCGTTTGTCGTCAACTTTCTTGATTGATATGATTTTGGTGTTTACTTGAGGCGTTCGAGTCTTTATTTATCTTTTACTATATTTCTTAACCTCTATTGAATGTGAGAGGATGTGCTAAGACCCTAGTATACCCGTTCTCTGTCTCCAAGTTGGGTATAATTCCCCAGAGTCTCTGAGTTGGATATACATCTCCAAAATCTTCTAGCTCGAGACTCTGTGTTCATCTTAAAATTGAGTATAAATCTAAAAGTCTCTAAGTTGGGTATAAAGTCCAAAGTTTCC
Organism: Geranium rotundifolium; assembly: GCA_963920655.1. Classification (NCBI taxonomy): domain Eukaryota; kingdom Viridiplantae; phylum Streptophyta; class Magnoliopsida; order Geraniales; family Geraniaceae; genus Geranium; species Geranium rotundifolium. The sequence continues at coordinate 24,715,663 of OY987318.1, forward strand.
GAGCTTCAGTTTCCCTCTACATTTTGGGTATGAATTCTTAAATTCTCAAGCTTTCATCTCCGTCTCTGAGTTAATGACCCATTATACAGTTAATTATTTTATGATGTATAGGAACTATTAAGCCTTGGGCCACCTCCTTATGTTTCCTTTGTAGCTCGTGTTTTAAAATCATTAGAATAGTTGCTGATGCACTTTCATTACATTGTTATGCCAATATTTACCCCGTAGTGATCGGATTAAAAAGCGAAAACAACATATTTTTGTTAAATTTGAGCCATTGCAATATTTTTATAAACAATCAGATTGAAAACATCAAAACAATGTCATTTTTTCTTAAAATTTCCTTTTCGCTAACCAATAAAGCCCAAATTATTATGTAAAATAAACAAAATAGCTCAAATGAGGAAGCCCAATAAAAAAGAAACCAATTGTTCATTTGAGAGAAGAATCTTAAAGCCTCCTTCGGCCCTTCCCTCTCAGTGTGTTCCACCCCAAAATTTTCAGTACCTTCATGTTCATCTCAAAATAACACTGAAACAGAAATCCCAGTTTTTATTCTCTTTTTCCTCATTCAGAAACCATGGCCTTCACCTTCACTGCCACCAAAATTCTCAACTTTACATGTAATAGGTACTTTCATGCTAACTTTATCATTGCTTTAGGTTATTGAACATTGTTCACTTGTGCTTTCTGTAATTTATTTTTATTTGATTTTGAAGTATGTTTGTGTTTTTATTTCATCTCATTTAATGTTCAAATTTATTCAACATTCTTACAAATTGCAATGACACTATTTATTCAGTTTTCTCTTTGTAGGTTTTCAAATTATTTTCATGTTCACGTTCATGTAAATCTATGAACATTGAGGTTTTGGTATACATATTTATGAACAATCCGACTTTTCACAATACACATTATTAGGCTTTTTGTCTCGCAACCAGTTAAGCTGATGACTCTACATAGCCGATTTTGTTGATTAATAAGTATTTGCTCTAATAACCAGCCAAACTTGAACTGTATGAAAATGTGAACAGAATTTTGAAGACACTGGTTGAAAGTTAACTTCAACAACCTCGTTTTTTATTTCCAGAATTTGGATGAGCTCTAAATAAAATAGTGGGAAAGTCACGAGGAAGCCGACTGATTAGTTAGTGTAAACAACCTTTCAATTTATTAATTGCATACAAGTTTGAAATCTGATTAACCCTCTCTCTCTCTCTTGTGCAGGTGGTCGGGTTGAAAGAATCCATGTAACAACAAAATGGACCTTTGGCCCGCACGAGCGCATGTTGATGACAGCCTGACTCTGATATCATGATAGGAGCCCAACCCACCTAAAAATTATAGCTGATAGGTGGAGGCATAGGCTAGGCTTATTATTAAATTGGTGAATCGATACACACGCGTTTCAGGTGTAGATTCTAACAATGTTCCTTGTTGGTGTCTTTGTGTTCCTAACCAATCCCCAAAATTGGAATGCACTGCTTTTTTATTTGTTATTTTAAAGCGCCACTTTGAAAGAAGATTCAATAAGAAGTCAAAGAATAAACTACCCCCATTTGTTTCTTTTTCCAAATAAACATAAACTATTGTCAGTTGTGGTCTTACATCAGGAAAAAGTAAGGTAATCACTCTCAGACCTTGATTTTCTAGCACCTTTAAGGAAAATGATTCTACTGTTAATTGTTTTTTAACGTGCAAGGACTATTAAGCCTTTGGGGAAGAAGAATAAGATGTGCTACACGAGTGATTACAATAGCTTCCTGTGATTTATTTTCTGATTGAGTTTGAAGCAGCGGTGAGTGAAGGTAATTTTCCGAGGAACCCCTATTGATTTCAACTTATTTAGAATTTTTGTTATGCCTTCTTTGCTTTCCATCAACTTGAACTATTGCTTGAGCATCATAGTTTTATTTGTTTTTTCCTTCTATCTTTGTTTTTATTGTCTTAAAGCATACAATTGATTGTGTTTATATCTTAATACCTCCTAAAAGAAACTCCGAGAGGCTTGAATTCCTCTTAATCGGGATTAGCTCACCTTTATTTAAGCAAAGAACTTTATGGTTTGATGTACCTATTTATGAACAATCCCTGCAGAATAACTCACGACCAAATGAAACAAAATGGCCTCTGAGCAAATCCTTTGTTTTGGATCTCTAAAACGACAGCTCGTCCTTATACTTCTTACACTTTTGATAGTGTCAAAATATCAAATACACACCTCTATGCAGACTCACTTGATCTTTGTCGACCTGAAGCGGCTAGATTCACTGCTACAAGCTAATTTGTCTTTTCTTGGACATGTTAAAATTGTTTTCAATTATTTAGTAAAATTTGTTAACATGGGTGGATCTGTTTTTGTTAAAGGAAAGATGTTTTCATATGTTTCTGTAACATGTTCTTTTTTTATCAAATCCAAAGAATAATAATAATAATAACAAAAATATATAGTCTCAATTAGATATATATATGTATATATATATATATATATATATATATATATATATATATATATATATATATATATATATATATATATATATCACCTTTGTTCCATTAAGTACACGCTTGAATTTTCGGTTAAATTAGTTTCTTGAAGTTCACATGTATATATTTTGAGCACCTGGAAGGTTTCTGTTGAACGCTATCTTAGATTCTTCAATCATTATACCTTTCTTCCCTTAAGAATATTGAACCTGCAGCTACCAATATTGTTACATTCTCGTTGCAAATTTTTTGTTACTTATCTATCAATTTCATCATATATATAGATGAGCACTTGGCATACGTGGAACTTTGTTTTTCAATTTCACAATATATTATCCTCTGTAGGATCTACAAGGTATGGAAAAGTTGGGGAACATCATTGTTGATCAGGTTGCCTCTTACTTGAGCTTTGACGAAAACATGAAAACTCTCAAACGGAAGTGTGAAACTTTGCTTTGTCGTGAAGTTGATGTGAATACAGAACTAGTACATGAAGAGTCTCGTGGAAAGAAACGAAGAAAGATCGTTGAGAATTGGCAGGCAAATGTGGAAAGGACAAAGAATGAAGTCCAGAGCATAAATGAAACTGCGAGTGAAAGTGGAGTATTGGAACGTGTAAAGTTGGCGAGTCAAGTAGAAAATCTTACCAAACAAGTGGGAGAACTCCTGGAGGAAGGTAAATTTCCCCAAGGACTTGCACTGAATACACATCATACTGGAGGAATAGACTTGCTGACAAAACCATTAGTTGGTCAAGCATTTCAAGAGAATGTGGTGAAAGTTTGGGGATACTTAAGGGAGCCGGAGGTCTTAACCATTGGAATTTGGGGAATGGGAGGTGTGGGGAAGACAACACTAGTGACACATATCAATAATCAAGCCCGACAGCAGCGTGACATTTTCGAAGATGTGTGTTGGGTCACTGTGTCGCAGAGTCTAGACATTCATAAGCTGCAAGATGAATTCGCTAAAGTAATTAATATGCAGTTTAATGAACAAGACGAAAGGAAGCGGGCAGCTATGTTATCAAGCGGATTGAAAAGGAGGAGATTTTTATTCATTCTAGATGATGTGTGGCATCATATTGATTTGGACAGGGTGGGAATTCATGTTCAAGTCAACGGTTGTAAGCTGATCATCACTACTCGATCACTGGATGTGTGTCGAAGGTTGGTTTGCCAGCAAATGATTAAAGTAAAGCCTCTTTCTGACACAGAAGCTTGGGACTTGTTCGAGAAGAATCTTGGACATGGGGCGACCCTTTCTCCGGAAGTAATGGAGGTTGCATTGTGTGTTGCAAGAGAGTGTGCCGGTCTACCCCTTGGGATAATCACGGTGGCAAGATGCATGAGAGGGTTGGATGATGTATGTGAATGGAGGGATGCTTTATGGACATTGAGTGAATCGAAAGATGGGTTGGTGGAGATGGGGGAAGAGGTATTCCATGTGTTGAAGTTCAGCTATAGCCGCTTGAATGATCCAAAAGTACAACAGGGTTTTCTGTATTGCGCCCTCTATCCAGAAGACCATAGAATCGAAAGAGAGGACTTAATACAACGTTTAATTGACGAGGGGGTAATTGGAAGAATGGGAGGCAGGCAATCACAATTTGATAGGGGTCATGCCATATTGAATAAACTTGTCAACCTCTGTTTATTAGAAAAGGTTGTGGTGAGGAGGTTGGGTATCCATGAGGATAATGCGGTTGTAAAGATGCATGATTTACTTAGAGACATGGCGATCAATATGATGCGTCCTCAATTCATGGTGAAGGCTGGTATTCAATTATGTGATCTGCCAGACAAGCAAGAGTGGTCGAAAGATGTAGAGAAAATTTCTTTAATGCATAATAGGATAAAAGAGGTGTCAGCAGGGACTTTACCAAGGTGTCCTAATTTGTCAAGCTTGTTGCTATCAGATAACAGGCATTTGGAGAGATTTGAGAATTCATTCTTCCAGTATATACCTGCTCTCCAGATTCTCGATTTATCTTGTTGTGGGGGGATTGAGGGTTTGCCGGATTCGGTATCAAACCTGAAGAGTCTCACTGCCTTAGTGCTGCGTGGGTGTTGGAAATTGCAGAAATTGCCTACATTAGCAGAGCTAAAATTGATGAAGCGGTTGGATCTATATAACACTGGCATCACAGAAGCTCCCCATGGACTCGAAAGGCTTGTCAAACTCGCATATTTGGATTTCCGTGCACAGCATTTGAAGGTATTCCCAACTGGAATATTGCCCCAAATGCTCCTACTAGAGTTCCTAAAGTTTCACTCTGGAGAACACAGAGTGAAAATAAAAGGAGAAGAGTTAAAAGGGTTGGAGAGGTTGAGTACATTTGAAGGCAACCTCGTGTTTGAGGATGCTTATGGTTTTAAGTCATATGTTATGTCTAATGGTTTTAAGTCATATCTAATGTCTAAGCAGACACATAGAGGGCCTAACTGCAGCTACCGTTTTACATTAAATGACAGAGGTAAACTTGTATCAGAAAAATGCAGACATGGTGACAACTTCAATACTATCAGAGTAAAAGGTTTTAACATCAGTAAAAGAGCAGTAGAAGAAGAAAGTATTGTGGATGTCGAAACTCTTGAAGCACTTGTAAAAGATGTTCCGTCTCTTGAGCTTGATGAATGCTATGGTGCTCGAAACTTATGTGATGTCTCGTGGTTGGACAATGCAACACATGACTTGAAGCGGTTTCAGCTTTCTAATTGTGGAAGTGTACAGTGTTTGGTTCCGTGCGGTAGTTCCTCTCTTCCTTTCTTACAAAACCTTGAGAAATTAACACTTGAATCTCTGGAAAGCTTAGAGGTGTTGATTGAGTTGGGGAGAGGTGAAAATGATGCTCCATCCTCATCAACAGCGCCTCCACCACATGTTGCTGCTACCGTTGCTGGGGGAGCCTTTTCTTGCCTTAAAGATTTATATTTAACATTTATTTTTAAAATCAAGATGCTTTTCCATCCTTCCTTTCTACCAAATCTCAGAAACTTACAAAAGATTTGGGTGGATAAATGTGAGGCTCTGGAAGAGATAATAGCATCATCTGATTCTGAAGGAGAGACAAGCACAAGTAGTAAATATGCTCTCCCTAATTTAACGACTTTGACTTTATATGGTCTACCACAGTTGACGAGCATATGTGCAGAGACTATTTCTTGCCCTTCACTTTCTGAGATTACAATTGTCGATTGTCCACAACTGAAAAGGATGCCTCTGTCCGAGCCTCCCTCCTCTTTTCGATCAATCTGGGTACATCCTGAGGAATGGTGGGAATCGGCAGAGTGGAATCATCCCAACGCTAGGGAACACCTTCAACCTTATTTAAGGATAGGTATACCATGGTATGATTTTTCATTTTTTTAACATTGTAGCCATTTTTCTTGTGTTTCTAAACTAAATTAGTAATGGTTTCTGTGTATTTTACATGTTTATCTTATTAGAATAGTTATCCCGAGTTATACATTTTTATACATAACTACACCCAACTTAAATCCATTAGTGTCTTTCCAATTCTAGTTTACTATCTATTGGTTGAGTTTCCTGTTGTTCTTGTTCCTTGACTATGTTAGTTTGCTAGATCTTGGAGTTCAGAATTAGATTAGGATTTCTGATCAATATGTATTTCCTATAAAAAGATCAATATGTATTTCTAACAGCCTTTCTATAACCAAATGCTACATCTAAACATTTTCCTAGGGTGCACGGGATATATTTAGGTGAAGCGGCAGAGGAGCAAGATTAGGAGAAGTCCAAAGTTGTCAAGCTGTTGGTGGATTTGGATTCATAATTGTTATCTATCTATCTAGGCCTTGGCAATTTTAGAAGGCCAGGAATGTAAGGGTTTTGGGGGACGAGAATCTTGTACTCTTTGATGCACACTCAAGAATGCTTCATTTCTTGAGGTCATCTTGTCCTTGGGCGGGTTTGTGATTTCTTCCATCTCAGGTGCACTTGGACCTCTTTTAATTTTCATATGCATGTTGTTTCTTGGCAACATATTAGCAACAAATCATGTATTTAATTACAGTCGTTTTCTTGTTAACTTTTTATTATCCAATTTTGAATATCAAGATTCGGATTCAAGAAAACTACTTTTATAAAGAGATGGAGCTCACAAAATATAAGTTAAGAGGGTTCTGAAGGCAACCCTCACATAAAAGTTCTTTTTCCTTCTCACGCTCGGAAATTTTCATATACTACAACTTGCCCAAATGCACTTTTGTTCTAGTTGTATTGATTTCTGATTACAAATGGCGATTAGATCTGTAAGTAAATAAGTACTTTAGTCTTGTGTGCTTTTGTTTTAGTTTTTATCAATCAGAATTAAATAGCAATATTGCTTTTTATAAAAAAAAAAGATTAATTATAGGAAAAAACCCTTAAAATCATATTCATGATTTTCTTCCAAACTAAAAGAAAATAATTAAATTTATTTCAAAAAAAAAAAGAAAATAATTAAATCAATCTACGGCAAAAGGATACTTACTTTAATGTGTATGAAACCATTGATAGAGATAAAGATTTTTTTTTGAATATCACATCGATTTCCCTAATTACTCTTAAACTCACATCACTCAAATGCTATGTTGAACCAATGATAGAAAAGAAGATGGTGTATAAAGAAATATAGAAAAGCTATGATTATTGGGAACCTCTACCATTTTCAATTACTTATCTATATAATGAGTCACTTTAATACATATCAAAACTTTATGATAATAATATATATTATACATATATGTGCCTAAAATATGATTTTAATCCAACAAATATTGTTAGTATGCAAATTTGAACCATCAAGTCACTTTAATACATATCAACACTTTATGATAATAATATATATTATACATATATGTGCCTAAAATATGATTTTAATCCAACAAATATTGTTAGTATGCAAATTTGAACCATCAACCTCATTTTTGTTAGGATGTATTTTTTTTACTTGAATGTACTTTTTCTCCTTGAATCTTCACTGAATACTTTTGAAGTGTTGTTTCTCAGTAACTTATAAGACCCTCAATTATTTTGAAAATCCACACAAAAATAAGATCGTACTTTCAATTAAGCCAACAACTCATTGATATAGACAATTCATTTTGCAAACCTTCCATCAATATTAGGTGAAATCAAAAGGAGTCTTTTACTTCAACTCCACATTAAACACATGTTGGCTCCAGTATGTAAATAATCAGTTTATTAGAGGAAATCATGTCATGCATATAGAACCACCTGATTATTGAAAAGCTTATCGATATAGAATGCATTTTCGCTTGTTTTTCCTTTATTTTGACATTAAGTTGCCTATTTTATACATTTTTATGCTTCACGGGTATTCCAAATATGTAAGTTGCAGAATAAATGTTGTTTAAACTTTTTTGGATGAATTGGGAGCATGCCAAGAGGCTTGGTATCGAACCCGGTGTGCTACCACACGAGTTCGCGGTAGCCAAAAAGCAGTTTGAGACTATTTGGTGTGCTGAGTGCTACCATGTGTGGTGCATTCAGGATAGTCCCGTGTGGTCTGCCTTAAATTATGAACTCGAGATTTCGTGAAACCGCACGGGGGTCGTGGGTGGTATTCACTTAAAGAGTTCGAAAACATATACCCAGATAATGTCTTCACGACCTCTAAATTCATCATTATCTACTATTGCAGAGATATCACTCATAATAATCTTCTGTCTTCAAACCCTTCGAAATTGTCCGCTTTAATTCCACTTCTTATGTTTTATTTCTAGTATGAGCATTATTGATAACTTCATTAAAAGTGTTAATATCATTGAAATATTTCATGGTGCGTTTTACTAAAACTTGTGGCTTGAAATTGGGTCATAGCAAAGGTTTTTATGAATAACTCTGACAACTTCAATCTCATCTTCCATGTTAAGAATTTTTCATGAGCACCAATACAAGTTGGGTCAAGTGGTAGTGAGTTTAGTTTAATATATGTGATCCTCTAAATTATTTGTCATGTGTGACTATATAATCTTAACGCTTCCCCTCGTGTGTCTTCTGCACACAAGTCTTTATCACTTCACCCCCACGACGTGGGCCATAATAGGACATTTCCTTCCGCACGCGAGCTTATTCCCCCTTTACACGGACCATCATCACTGCACTTATAGAGGATTGGAGCCATGCGGAGGTAAGGCCCATTCGCAAATGCCGAAATCGATATGCTCTAATACCATGAAAGTGTGTAATTCTCCCTTAGGGTTTGACTATTATTAAACTGATATTTATATTGTAAAACCATAAACTCTAATAGCACAATAGGAAAGATGTACAAGAAGTCTAATACAAGTAATCGTGTAATATTAATGTTTGTTTGACCAATTAGTTAAACACCTAAACTTAGGTTCGAAGGGTATCTCGCCTTTATTTCTAACGCACTATTGAGCAGTGAAGTGTAGCTAGCCGAGTTAAGACCGTGGTTCTATTGTTTGTTAATTTGTAGGGGAACGCTAAATATAAGGTTTGTGGTCTAAAATACCCATTAAATATATAATATTTTGTTATTTATTTTTATTCAGTTAATTGATTTATATCATCATATATCATTATATATTGTTGAAGTTCTGATACAGTTTCTAGACAAGTCTTTTGAGAGAGAATAAGTGAGCAACGTGCATGAGCTAATGGTAATCAACATCAACTAAATTAGTGATGTCGTTTGCGATTTTCACAGGAAAAATATGTCATGTCCGATTTCTTTCTGATTTCGATAGAGTGAAAGTCGAACCAGGGTTTCATTTTCGTCAAATTTTGAGTCAAACAAGGGTGTTGGTTTCCTAATAATGAGGGTCAAATAGAGAAGGTAATATCATGGTATTCTCAAACATGCATTTGTAACTTCTGTGGAACTTGTTCGAATGTGATTTAAGGATTTATTGTTTTTGGGGTTATATATGTGCATGTGTGCGCTGGTATGTGTGTGTTTAGCACCACTAATTGACATAATAAAAACTAAAAACTAGTTTGTGTGTGTCTTACCCTTTGATGTTGAGCATGACTAATTGACATGCGTGTCTTTACTCTTTGATGTTGAGCACAAAGTAATTGACATGATAAAAACTAATTTAAAATATAATAGATGAATTATATAGGGATAATCTCATATAACTACACTTGAATTCACGCATTTCTCACATGACTATAGTTGACTTTTTCTTTTGCTATAGATGCGATGAGAACTTTTTTCTCAGATATCCACACTGTTGTTACGTGAGAGATAGTTTTGAGTGTGAAAAGAACAAAATACCCCTATTTTGTTTCAAAATTTTAAATTGATGTCATTTCTAGAACTGTTCACGGGTCAAGAACCAACCCGACCGGTTTGATTCTTCGAGGAAGAGAACTTAAAGCGACTTGATCCAATGTGGTCAGTTTAAGAGTAACTAACCTGACCCATTGGTCGGTTCTCAATTTGACTTGACCTGAACCAGAATCTGTATGGGCCCAATTCTGTCAGCCCAGAGCATAAATGCCTATAGTGCATAAATGCACCATTTATCATCTATGGTTGCATACTAATATTCAAGACCAAAACAAAGGCATTTTCCTTTGCAATTAAGACGCAACAACACAAGATAACGTCGAAAGACTAAAAATTAGGGTTGTAGGGCCAAAACGTGTCACGTTTCGGATTTGAACCCCGCAAGCGTACGCGATCACAAGTAATATAATTTATAAACCGGTAAGATACCGGGTCGATCTACATGGACTAATGAGGGTCTTTGGTCGATTTCATGTTTGTGATTGAAGACTATGATAACTCAATTTGTGGGCTTTGAGATTAAGGCAAGCTAGCAAATAAAGTTTGTAACGATTTAGGTAAAGCGCCTAGGGTGCTAAGCATATGTAACTCGAGTTTGACTTAAAGCGAGATATTCGTCCTAAAGGTCTTTTAGTGTTGAACATATGCCTTAGTTACCAACCTCGCCTTTCGGCCTTGAGGTTGGCCTAACCTCGAGTTGCCCCTTATTCTCTCTCGGGTTAGGAACTAACTCGAGATTGCATTCGACCGGAAATTGTCGACTAAGGGTTGATCCGAGGGGTCAAAACACGGTTTTGAGCCTCCAACCCTCAGTGACTCCTAAGTCCGAGATTATTTGTCACTCTCGAGCACGAGCTAATCTCCAAAACATGCGTTCAAAGTGGACAATCACTATGCAAGTATAATATCAAGGAATTCACACAACAACCATAAGTAGACTTAGAACTAATACCTGATATTAAGACATAATAATCAAATTACATAATGTTTAGCACCCATGGCTAAGGGTTTTAGCCCTCAACCATGGTGCTCCAATAACAAGCCATGTGCTCAAATCAAAGAAAATAAGAAATGAAAACAAGTTTGCACAAATCTAAAGCATGAGAGAATAAGAAATGCTCACGTGTCCTTCACTTTGTTCCAATCCCAAACTTGGTTGATATCTTCTTGACACTTCAAGATGGGGAAGGTAAATTGATGAACTTTTGGCTCCAAATCTTCAAGCTTCAAGCTTCAAGCCTCTCTAATGGTGGGGAGAGATAGGTCAAGATGGAGGCTAGGAGGGATGGTGGTAGGTGAAGTGATAGAGTGTGGGATCCCCCCAAAAATGAGCTAGGGTTTCATTTTGTCTAAACTTGAACTTCAATCCGCCAGGCAATCCAGTCCGGACAGCTTGGCGGATTTGCACTTCTGATTTCTCAGGTCCGCTAGGCAATCCAGTCTGGGCTGCGTGGCGGACCTGAGACATATGTCTCATGTTTTACTCTGCTAGGGAATTCGGTCCGGATTGCCTAACGGAGCTGCTCTCTGCCCGTTTCCTTTCCTCGCTTGCTCAACTCTGAAATGCCCTCCTCTCTCGATCCCTTCGACTTCTGATTATCGCCCAACAATTTCCCTTTCTTGCATATGTTTCTCAAACCACGACCAAGCATCAAATCGTCCTATTTGGCTCCCTATAGCCACTACGAGGCAAATAAACACCTAATTGTGAGGTTGAGCGGGCTCAAACAGAGACTGTTTGACCCCACAACAAGGGTTGTTCACGGTTCGCTTTTAAGAAAATCAAAATCAAAATTGAATCGATGGAAGTCAGCCAATTCGGTTCATTTCGATTTGTTATGAACCGAATTTCATAAAATTCTCACACTTTAGATTGTTTTGAATTATTCTTTCACTTACCTCTTTTCAGTTGGATTTTCCTTAAACTGATATTCATGAAATTCTCACATTTTGAGTCGATTTTGACTTATTAATCTTATCTCAATATGTTTAGACCCAATTAATAAGAATCGATGACTTAAAATGAGTCACGTGTCCAAATCGATCAGTTTTCCGTTCAATTCAATTTTTATCGGTTCTCATTCATATATTAAAACTGTATCGATGGAATTCGATTCGATTTTGAACCGAACAAATTCATTTCTTTTCGATTCAATTCGGTTTGGTCAATTCAGTTATTTTTTAGCACCCCTACTAAAGGTACATAGTCATAACAAGCAATGTCACTTTATAATTTCTACCACTCAATTAAACAGAAAGCGAACTGAAAGAAAATATATAAACTTTACCGAATCCACAAAATGAGACTCACGTTAAGATAGTAAATTAGTCTCAAAATGAGCAAATCCTTGTAATAAAAAATAACTTCATAAGAACTCTCAAATCAGTCATGGGAAGATTAGAAATAATATGTATGCAAAATATAAGGATGAAAAATAGGAGTAATAAAGGAAGAAAGTAATTCTATCTCATCTTTCTTGACTGTCCTAATTTTACGGTTATCGTTACTCTTCAGACATCACAAGCTACAAAATAAAGCATCCAATAAATATATGTTGCACAAATAGACGTAGAGATGTGAACTATATGTATATAATGTCAAACTCTAGAGATTAATTACAAAAATCTGCCTGCGTGTGATTCACGAACTCTCATCCGAGTTCGTGGACCTAGACAATCAAGGTTTGCTCAACAACCTCTGATTGCCTCTCCAGTCATTGTGATCTCGTTTGACGTCCAAACAATCAACTCTGACGCCCGACGAAATCCCTATAAGTTCTCGTCCATTCAACGTCGTCTCAATTCTTAATTCACTAATTGAACCTCTGACGTCCGGAGCCAGAAGAAACCTAAGACGTGGGTCCGGCCTCACAACGCCATCCCGCCGTAAAAATCAAGACCGCCTCGCAAAGACATCGTCGTCACGACGCCACCACAAAACCGGTTTAACCAGACTGGTTCACCCAAACTTGTTTACGACCCGCTTTGCGCCAACCACGCTGGTCCAACGCACATGACTGGGCCGACCCACTATGCCTCCTCCGCGTGAGGCCGCTTACATCTAGCTGCTTGGTGGTCAAGCAATGCCACCTCATCAAGATATCTACAAGATTTTCCTTATTCAACGAGGAATCATTGAAAGAAGGAACTAAGGCATGTTGGTACTAAACAAAGCTCAACAATACAAGATTGCAAATTGCATGAATATGACGAAAGCTAGATGACCAATTGCTTCGTTTCCAAAATATGCAACAAAAGTAATCAACTGTAAGTAACAAGTCAAGGTATTATATTCATCATGAAATGTGTAAATGATTTTGCTGCTTCTATCTCCTAGCGGTAACAATTTAAACATATTTCTCCATAAAACCATTTGGCCTTATTCCCAAGTATCTGTATAAACTTATGCTCTCAAGCAGTGCTTATAGAATTGAAGTAAGATGGGTAAAACTATTTTGCAATGCAGTGTTATAATAACCAAATGGCAATATTCAGCGGATAATCTTAGCTACTAGTAAAGAAAACTCACTCACGTGAAGCATAATTTTCCAATAAATTAACAATAGCCTGGAAATGTGGACAATCATCAAAAGTAACCAATGACGCAACACCTCGGTTACTAATTCTACCGAAATGAATCTAAAAGATGTGAATCCCTATCATGCTTTGAACTCACCCCTCTCCACTGAGGATGTGAAACTTAACTGTTAAGGTGTTTAGTTTTGTTTAACTGCATTATTTTTTAACTAAGCAAAGCAGGATTAGGTTCATGCCATCTATTGGTATGGATCAAGTAAACAAAAGAGAAAATTATAGAACAATTGTCTGGGTGGTGTAGTTGGTTATCACGTTAGTCTCACACACTAAAGGTCCCCAGTTCGAACCTGGGCTCAGACATAAGATTTTTTAATTCTATTTCTGCCGTCTTTCCAACGAATCAATCAACATATTTCAGTGTCTGATGCTCTTTAGTTTAGACAGACTTAGTTATGCGGAGGAACGGTATCTATCTTGTATGCAGAGTCCAATGGCAGTACTGTGAAGGGAAGAAGAGTTCATTATAGTTATTTTTTTCCACTTTACTCAAGAGCATTCGTTAGTTGAGAGAAACCAACATAAACTAAAAGAAAAACTATATCAGTGTTAGGACCTTTTACTAGAAGTGTTAGGATTTTTGAACTTTAATCATTAAAATTCAAATGTTTAATCAGTCTGTCAAACAAATTTTAGTATGACCTCATCATAATCTAATTTACATTCATCATGTAAAATTTACAGTACATGTTTCAACATACTATTTGCCCCGTGCACTTTCGGAAATTTTTATCAATAATAACCGCCTCTGTAATTGAAGTTGTGTCATTTCACCCACAACTATTAATTTTGATAATCCCTCACCTGAGACAAACTCACAACTACTGAATTTTCACTCTTAATAGCGACAATATGTGTACATGGATATGACACTAGAATTGAATGTCCCTTGGCATGGTAATACCTAAACTTGCCTTATTCCACCAGTTTGGAGATTGGAACTCAAGATATTGATGTAATGAATATGATCATAACAATTAAGGTGCCAACGAAAATTTCAGATAAACCTCTTCAGATAACTCTGCCAATTAACCAAAAATCTTGCTTGTAGCAAGGATCAACAATAGAAAGCAAACAGAACACCAATCATTCACTACTTATACAAAACAACAACCTGGCACCAGAAATGTGAATAAAATAGAGACCAAGTGTCAACAATATACAAATAGCTTTTCATGCAAATAACAGAAGACATGTCCTATCATCTTGGGGATCAGTCATAACAATTAGACTGGAATTGGCAAGCCTTTCTTTGCCATACCATCCAATATATCATTCAGCGCCTGACACAGGCCAACTATCTGAAAATGGAAAAGAACAATTCTCATCAGATATTAGAGATGAATGATTCATTATGAATGAGAACCAGGATATAAACATGCTTAAATTTTTAAAACAGAAAAATCTTCAATCTCTCTCGTTTTTATTCTATTTTATTATCTTCTCTTTCATTGAAAATCAGGGTGTTGAGGTCTCCATGGGGATGGGAGCAAATGATAATTTCATGCATTGATGTGATTTCTTTTGACTCTTTGCACATTGGTCGAGTCTCATGGACAATGAAATCAAATCGAAAAACCAAGGAAATCACCTGTTGGTCCCACTGTTGGAGTTCTTCGGAGTCATCCTCAAAATGTATAACAGCTTCCACCTGAAACAAAGTTTTGCCGGTGAGTTACATTGGCTAAACAATGATAAGGGAGAAGCATTGGTTCTTAAAGTGTCACAAAAAAAGTGAATATTATGACAGTATACTGAATAAACTATCCACAGTTAGTAATGCATTCCCAATATTATACCTGGCCTCAAACTAATAACAGATGTAAGAAAATCAATTGCAGTATATCTACAGATAGCATAAACTATTAAAATGTTCAGTAGAAGACGCAATAGCTGCATAGCAGATGAAAGTAAAAAACCTCATTACACATTTTAAGAGACAATAGTTAGAAAAAAGGGTATAGTACCTGATCAATAGATCCCCTCATTCTATCCTCGTAAATCATTCTTGATGCTATCTTCTCTGCCTGCAACGAAAAGTCCAGCAGAAAATTACAAGGTAAATACCATGCTCGTGTAAAGGACACTTAACAACCATTATTGTCTTAATCATTACAAGTAATGTAAGTACAGTTGTGTAGAATGTAAAATGTACCTTGATATATACAATAGTAGCAATATTTACAAGATCACTAGAACTAAATTCGAAAAGATGTACAGAGCAGCCAAGATACGATCTATACCTTATGAGGAGGAATAGCCAGCAGTGTGCCTAACTCTTCAAAGCTATGCCAAGTTAAAGGGAACATTACAACCCAAAAATGTTAACAGAACAGCATCCCCAAAAGTATAACAGAAATAATATTAACAGGATCACATATTAATTCCAACCTTATATTCATGTAAAGCTTGCTTGCACTTAGAAGATTATGCTCAATCATAGCTCGATCCAGAACGGTAAAATTATCTGGCAGAAGTGCTTTCTATTGAAATGCATAAAGAATTGATTAGACACACTGCAATGAAAAATCTGGATCAAATCAGTCAAGAATGTTATTACCTGGTGTGCTTTCAGTTCCTCAGCAAATGCATCAATTTCAGGTTTTCTCAAAATTCTCTCCAGGTAGACCTGGAACCTTGTTTATTAGAGTCTTCCCAGATAACAACAGCTAAGACCTAAATGCTAAGAGGAAAAGGAAAGGAAACAAATCACAAAAATGCATGGTGCATATAGGAAATAGTACCTTCTGCAGTATTGGATATATCTTCAACTTTGAGCACCTCTCATCCTAACTCAAGCCCAAAAGCATCAGCATAATATAAATTGAAGAGCACATGTTTCTCAAACAAATTTATATTTATTGAGTGTTTACTTTGTATAAAGTTGCAAGAACACGTGAACGTTGAGGACCTGCAGCAGCCAGAATTGTACATGTTACAGCAGCAGATAGTGCTTGCTCCAGTGCTTCTTCATCAATCTCTCTGATGTCATACACAGAAATGGAGAATTAATGATTTATTGGTTCTAACAATTGCTAAAGAGTATACAAAAGTTACTATTTCATGCAAAAAAATTAAGAATAACATATTAAAGAACGGAAGTCCAGCTACATACTCGTCTCCTATTTGTCGCTTCTCAATTTGAGATATATCATAATACCGTAGCGCCGCTTCCAAGAACTTCCTTTTCAGGTCCAAAATCCTTGCATAACAAACCTGCCAACACCAAAATAAACCAAATGGTAAAGAGAAATGCAAAAGCTTATGGCCGCATACAAAACAATCACAGAGATGGCTTCAAAATACCTTGTACTGCAAGTTCAATGCTTCTTGCTGACTATTGCTGACCAAAAACGAAGCTTTATTAATAAAAGCTTCTGCATTAACAGCATCATCGTCCTACAAGAAAATTAAAGAAAACAGCCAGTTACACATGTTAAGTTTTTCACACAACGCCAATAAGATCTGGGCAACACTGAAGAGTCTAATAATGATAAACATTTGGAAATGAAAATCAATGGGACTGATGCTACATCAAAGAAAAAAAATTCAATCACGTTTTTCTAATCATCTTCTAGCATATAAACCATAAATGTCAAGCAAAATCATACCTCAAGATAAAGGCGAGCAATCTGAACGCACTTGGTCAATCTGAATGAATCATCAATAACCCTGATCAAGATACCAGAAAAAAAATGCATATCAGTTTGAGGATTGTTCATTAACTCTTCACCTTTCATGATAGATAAAAATGCATCAAAGGATCTTATTCCCAGACCTCATTCCAGAGTCTAGATCGATCCCACTAAGCATCTGAGCAGCTTTTGACCACTGTTGTTCTGACTCGTACAGATCTGCAAGCTTCTCCCTGATGACTAACACCTAAAATTCATTGAATAGTACAGCAATTTTCACATAAGAAAACAAGCTGAAGCTTCACATCAATAAAATCATGTGTTATTACAGTATATATAAACTACCTGATCATACAACACAACAAGAGGAGAGAAAAAAACTCCAAAAAAGATAACATGGCCAAATGAACAGATAAAGCTAAAGTTTCACTAAATACTCTCTCCACTTGCACTAAATAAAACTGTGATGTAATATTTATTCTACACGGTTAATACACTTGGCAAGAAAATTACAAGTTAGCATCAGATTGCTTGATCTTTCTTGCTTTAAGTTGCAATGCATCATATGTACTTTTCGATCAGTAATCAGAGTTCACATTAACTTGCAGCTTACAGAAAATTAAATGAAAACAAATGAACCTGCTCCTCGAAGGATACAACCCGGGGTTGAATCTGAGCAAGTGTATAATGGGCAATGTCCTTCTGCAACTCCGGCCCCAAGCGCGACAACTCCTGAGCAAACGACTGCAGAAGCTGCCGCGAAACCACCAGCGGAACATCATCAGACAACACTGCAATTCACAAGATGATCAGTCCAGCAGGACGAAACCTAGAAAATATGGGGAAGAATAAGAAATTTACTGTGATCGATGAACTTCTTGGCCTGAGAGATATCGGTGGAGGAGATGAGAGAAGAGAGAATGATCTTATACTGTTCGATTTTCTGCCTCTGGTCTGCAATCGCAGCAGCGCTTGCGCAAGCACCCTCCATTGCTGCTCTGCAATTTGATTCCCCTTTCCTTCTCAGTCTCTCTCCACACTATAAATCTTTTGGGCCCATCAAAATGTGGGCTTTCAACATGGTTCCTAGGATGGGCTGGTTATACTTTTCTTCCGTAACTAGCCTTGTTTTGGGATGCTATGCCCTAGAAATCATGTTTCAAATAGGTACAAAATGACCTTCAACAGCTGTCAATATTAACCAAGTTCAGCTAAAAAATAATTCAATAAATCTCATAAAAGGTAAACTAGTAATTGTGTCTCATAAATCACATCTACCGTTTCTCTCACCCCTTCCACACGATTGTGCCTGAGCTTCAACTCCACCGCGTCTAGCTCTGCCTCATCCGCCACACTCACCGTCGTGTCCTCCTCCGCACACGGCTCCTTCACCACGACCAATCCCCACGCGCTGTCATCCGATCCCCGCCGGTCCGCGATCCAACGGCTTCGATCTGCCTCCCCATCCTCGCGCCCCTCCCTCTCCGACCTCAGGTTCGTCCGGAGGCTCGGGTCCGGCGACATCGATTCGGTGTGGGAGAGGTTGGGGAGATGGAGAGGGCCTACTCGACGAAGCCGGACATGGAGGGGACGGGGTCAGACCGAACACCTGCCGCTGGACCGCCTCGAAGGAGTGCCCAGATCTGGATCCAAGAATTTTCAATGATGAAAACGTAAATGCGTGCACTGTCATGTGATTGTGATTGCTTGATTCATGAGAGAGATATAAATAAGAGAATTATGGAATGAGAAATTTGAAAAATGAAAATCTGAAAGTCTTTCATATAACTGAAAACCTGAAAGCCTTTCATATAACTGAAAAATTGCAAGTCTTTCATATAACTGAAAACTTGTCCAAACAATAAACAACTACATTCGAACAGTTTTTCTGAGACACATTTCATGAACAACTCATAAATAATTCATATCAAGGTTTTTCCAAAATATGAAAACCTTTCATATTTTATAACTGAAAACCTGAAAGTCTTTCATATGTAACTGAAACATTGTCAAAACAATGAAGAACTACATTCGAACAGGTTTTCTAAGACACAGTTCATGAAATGGAATGGTGTGATGTGGGGTCCTTAAGAGTAACGAGAGTTTCAGGTATTATTCTATAGGAAAACACTAATACCCGTCGAGGGAGTGTGTAACGAGGGTTTCCCTAGTGTAACGAGGGCTTCGGGTACTTTTCCATAAGAAAACACTAATACCCGTCGAGTGAGTGGTGTAATGAGGGTTTCGAGTATTTTTCTATAGGAATACACTAATCCCCGTTCCCCGTTGGGGAAGTGGTATGACGAGGGGTCCCTTGGTGTAACGAGGGTTTTCAGTAATATGAAAGGCGTTCAGGTTTTCAGTCAAAAATATGAAAGGTTTTTCATATTTTGGAAAAACCTTGATCTTAATTGTTTATGAGTTTATACATTTGAATTTTATGAAATGTGTCTCAGTAAACTTGTTCGAATGTAATTCTTAAATTGTTTGAACATGTTTTCAGTTACATAAAAGGCTTGCAGGTTTTCAGTTATATAAAAGACTTTCAGGTTTTCAGTTATATGAAAGGCTTTCATATTTTCATTGTTTCCAATTTCTCATTTCATAATTCTCTTATTTACAGCTCTCTCATGAATCAAGCAATCACAGTCACATGACAGTGCACGCATTTACGTTTTCGTCACTGAAAATTCTTGGATCCAGATCTGGGCACTCCTTTGAGTCGGTCCAGCGCCAGGTGTTCGGTCCGGCCCCGTCTCCTCCATGTCCGGCTTCGTCGAGCAGGCCCTCTCCATCTCCCCCAACCTCTCCCACACCATCATGACTAGCTTCAACCCCGATTCTCTCCCCGACCCAACGCCATGAGCTTGCTCACGAAAGGGTCGTTCGGGGAAATCGACGACGATCCCGACAGCGGAGTGATCGGAAGAGTGGACCCGACGGACGAAGGAGACCGAGGTTCGGACGACGGAGATGCTCGACGTGTTTGAGTGATGAGAGTTGGGAAAGGTGCGTGAGGAAAGAAGGCAAACTTGAGGAACAAAAATACAAATACACCCCTATGTATATGTTAAAAGACTAATAAAAATGACAAATTTGACTTATTTACACCTATTTGTCACCGTGTGCATCTTGACCATTGCTTATATAATTGTGTGGCGAAGATTGGTCCGATCATGCTGATTCTTCCCCCCTTGTTTTCTTAAAAAAATTACTCTGTTGAATTCAACGGTGACTAACTGCATCTCAGTTCTGAGTCTTCGCAGCCGATCTCATCTCTCTCCTCTCCGGCGATCTTCCATCGCCGCCGTTAACTTTCTCCTTCAGCCGCAGAATCACAAGTAGGTTACTCTAAATCGATTCAGATCGCCTTTCTTTTTTGTTTATTTACATTTAATTCGCGCGTATGGAAGATTAAGACAGCGTTTGGATACGAGCTTTTTGATTCGGGAATGGGATTGGAAATTAGATTCTTATGGTAGATGTTTCTATGACATTGAATAAAAATCACCCATAGATCGAGAATCTGAGGATCAAGCTATGATTTTTTGTTCTTTAATTTGTAATACGAAGAATCGTTCCCACTCCCCAGCCATAAATTTATACAAACTCAGACTGAATTGGTAAAGGGGTGTGCTTGAATCCACTCACTTCCTTGTACTTTTGAGCTGTATCTCATTAGATGTTTGATTGTAAATTTACAGTCAAAATGCTCAAGCATTCACTGGCATTAACAATAACATATAGCTTCCAGCTTACTGTTTGTCTAGTTCTAGATACTTGTTAGAACTCCAAAAAATGAAGGGTGTGATTTCTTTCTATTTTCTGTGTTTGCCAATTTTGGGATGATAAGATGGTATATTTGAAATTGAAGTGCATCATAGTTCACTGAAATTACTGCTTCTAGCATTCAATTCTGAATATTTGCACAATTTTATTGTTTGCTATTATCTGTAGATGTTTATAAATGAAATAGTTGTCTGCATGGTCTGAATATAGAGAATGTTGTAGTGATACATACAGCATTTCTGTTTGACAGTTTTTCGTACTTCTCGTGTAACGGGAAAATGGTAAAGTTTTAGCTCAATTATCATGGAAAATAAGATGAAGAGAAATGAGAATAACGCCCGGCCATACTTACTCTGTACTATGGTTGAAATGAAGTAAATGGAGTTTGTAGGATGTGCTCTTTGGTTCACAAATTAACAACCTCCCTGCTTTGCGATTCTTAGTAAGATGTTTGATGACGTTTATAAACATGATTCTCTGCTCAAAGTTATATTATGTGATATTCATACCATTTAGGCAAAAAGTTCATTTTGGTCCTGATCTATAGACAGTGTAACCGATTTTGCTTCTGAACTTTGAATAAGCCAATTTCGTTCCCAACCTATCAATATGTGAGAGAGTTTAGTCCTTGTCCTTATCAAATGTTAGTAAACTGTTTTTGTTTTTAAGATTATTATAAACTCACACTAGTGGTTATGAAATTAGAAAAATATTTTATAATGATTTTTCACCACATCAACATCAACTAGAAAAAAGAAGTTAATATTTTGTAAGAAATCCATGTCAGTAAACTAACTGGCTAAATGTTGGGGAAAAAACTTACTGGAAAAAATGTGAATAGCTTATAGACAAAGTTTACTTATTCAAAATGCAGGGACAGAATTGGTGACATGGTAGTTCTTGGACCAAATTGACCTTTTTCATTTTTACCTATCATTTTTAAAGGAGTTATATGCATGCATATCAATTTGGCTGCTTATGTTTAGTTTACATCATATTTTCTTCAAATTTGTGTCTTGCTCGTACTCTTACATCATTTGCAAGGGGGTCTGTAATCTTTCTTGCACTTGTTTTCTGTTCCTATGCTGGGACTGATTAGTGTGTATTTGCTTTTGGGATTTTTGTCTATGTATTTGGTAGATAATGATTTCTGTGCATGGCATTTTTTTGTGTGTAACCATTCAAGTTTGGAATAACTATTTGACTTAGCAATTTACCGACACCATACAAGTTTAGATAGCTTATCGACTCAGAATCATCATTATTGAATAAGCACTTGATACAGATCCCAACTCTTATTTGCATTCTCTTCATTGGTTAGCTGAAACCTGTATTTGGTCCCCGTCAAAGTGAAGGAACCAGTTTCCTTGTCAAAAGTAAGTACTTTATAAGTGTCATATACTGATTTTCGAATTTGGTCTCTCATACCCATCTCAGCCTCAGCTGGACTCTTTGCAGGTTGTAAAGCAATGAATTGGATTCAACGTAAGATCTATCTATACAATGTCACTTTTGGACTTTACATGTTGGATCCATGGGAACGATATCTTTTCAGTATCCTTTTCTTAGGCTATTTCACTTTCAGTTATAGCATGATTTTGCGTGTAAAGTTTGAGCCATAGATGTTATAGGCATGCTTATTTATTCTTAAGTAGCAATTAGAATGCTTAAAGAACTGTATTTCTTATTCATGAATACTTAAATCATGCGTACAAAATAATTTGAAGTTTCAATCTGTGGTGTGAATTATGTAACTAAGAAGTTGAACTGGTTAATTTGAAGTTTTGTCTATAATTATAGATACCAATCTCTTGCATAATTAAAAAATCTATAGTTGATAGGGAGAGTGAGAGTGAGATTGATATAGTTTTTCTGGTGAATTATATCCTTGTCTTCCCTACATACTGTTTTTATGAGATGAGTTCCTTAAGTATTTGTAGATGCTTTGGTGCTTGTATTGACGTGGTTCGTTTTCTACAATGGGTCACGAAATGTAACCGAGTATTGCAAGAGGTAACATTAATATCCTGGTCTCTGGTTCCATCTATTTGAGTGTTAGTACCATCTTAATTGATATGAATCTTCTTTTCCTTTGAACCTTTCTTCCAGGTATCTAAAGTGAAGCTCAAAGTTAGCATCAGTATGAAGGATTGGATGAGTGGAAGATTGATTTATGGCATTGCATTACTTATACTTGGATAGAGGATTGACTTGTCCAAGTTAATGAATACAATTTTTGCCAGAACTTCAAAACCACTTAGGCTGCTAGTTATTCTTATAACTTTGCCGAACATGTGCGAGTCATCTAAACTTGAGAGCACAGTTCATACACTTATGTTTGTTTTCATGAAGTTAGTAACTGCGGAGCTAATATAGCCTTTGGTGGAGTCTGGCTTGTGCATGTACTGATGATTGACCATGAATCCTAAAATGAACCTTGTTTTATACAAAATGGTTGCTAAATCTGTAGTGTATTGTAAACGTGTCCACGTCTAAGCAAGGGCCAGATCAATTAGAGGTTCCCACCTAGTAATCATTGTTGTAGTTCCATTTTCTTTGATTCTGCATATTCATTGTGTTAGGTAGGTATCACGTTGTTTATTTTGGTCTTTAGTATATATATATATACGTATATGAGATTAAGAAATTGTTAATATAACATTGAATTCATGACACTAGTGTTTTAAGCTCTTAACAGTGTTCTAGAAATCTCCGATTTGTTCGCTTAGTTCTTGAATAATAATATTCTACTAATCCCAATTAATTTCCGACCGATCCTCAGAAGCCTTCTGTGTTTGACTAGATCCTACAGTATTTTAGAATATTGGTTTGTAATATCTTCAAATGTATTTAGAACTAGGATCAATGCTCTGGCCATTTTTGGCCCTTTAGTTTGGGCTCTTGTATTTTGTTCTCATGTTGAGGGAATCACATCACCCTGTTAATTAAAATTGATAAACTTTAATTAAAGTTTTCAATTAATATTGATTAAATTTTTTTTAATAAAAGTTGTATATTCAGAAAATATATTATATTATATTATAAATTTAAAATATATTTATAAAATAATAGTAATATTTTTAATATAATATTAAGTAAAAATATTTTTTATATTGTAATATAATGTATTTTTTAATATGCCGTTTTAATTAAAAAAACTTTAATTAATAATTATTAATAAAACATTAAATAAATGTTAAGGTTGAAGGATAATTTTGTATTTTTAATAAAATTTTTAACATAATCTAAAGTATTATAGTGAAAATTTTAAATACTTTAGATAGACTAAAGTGTCATTTTTCCTTTACGATAAAAAAAAAATATAATAGGTATATTACTGGACTAAATTTGTAACTGATTGAGTCTTGGTGACCAAGATTCAGTCACATTATTTCTGTTCTGTTTAATGTGTTCAACATGTTCAGCCAGGTCAATTTTCTAACTTAAATTCTAATATGTTGCCAATAAAAATGTATATAATGAGTTTTGGTTAGAATTTTGTTGGTATGATATTGACTAGAAAAGGGCAGATAAAGTTGAAAATCCTATATAGTTATGTAGATATATAGCCATATAAATGTGGTGATGCAAGTGCAGTAGTGTGGTTATTATATGGATAAGAAGTATATGGATCTGTAGCTAAACTTGGCATATTAGCCAAACCAAATCTTTCTTTCCTCAGTATGTGCAAATTGGAACTTATTAATCTACTTTTCTCAAGGTCGCACCATCATCTCTCTTTAGCTCTTGCCTCTTGTTGAGTTGAGAAGCTTAAACGATGTTGAGAGATTAGACTACACAAAGGCCAATAATACACCTTTCTTCCATACTTATCTCTTCAACAATATTAGGAATAATAATTCTACCGAAACGTTAATAGAATATGAATAAAAAATTGTGTATATAAAGAAAATGGTCAAAGTCAACTAATAATGTACAGCTCAGTTTTATATAACATCAGAACGGAGATTTGAATATGTGTTGGTGGATCTCGTCTCTATGTGACTCCAATCTCCTGAAAGTGTTATATGAATTGAAATGAGTGCATATAGAAAGAAAGAGTGAAGCTCAGCTACCGAACCAGGTTGTACTTCCTCACACACATGACACAACTGCCTATTTGCTTACAGTGACAACATCTTCTTTATCTAATATCTAAAAGGGTAATTAAGAAAAGAGAAAGTGGTCTCCAACTCCATCCCTCATAAACTAGGCATTGACTAGTGCATCGTAGCAGACCCCACAAATGATCATAGCAAAGTTGGCTATTGTGAAAAAGGAGAAAGAGATCAAGATTCAAGCTGGACCTTTGCCAAAGTATTCCAATCACAAAAGGAAATAAAAGCACCACACCACACCACACCACACCACAGGGAAGGAGGGATTATCAAACTCCTCATCATTATTCCCATATCTATGTTCTACTCAATTTATTATTTTCTTTCTATTTGGGCAATTCATTTCATATCAAGTAAATTTTTCACAACAATATGGTAAATTTATTATTTCCTTGGGATAGAAAATGAAAGTAAGCATCATGAGTTCATGACAAGACACCAATTATGGATACACTTGCAACACATTTATTGATAAAGATAAAAAATAGCCATCTAAGTTCTCTCAAAATTACAAGGTGCTTATTGGAGGGAGAAAAAGAATTATCTTTTCTCTCTGTGGGTGTATATTGATATTGTAGGGAGTTTTTGGTAGTGGGGCACAGCCTCATAGCCATAGAGGAAAAGCATATGCAATTATGCATATATATGCATATCCAAAAGTCGAAGCATCTTCTTTGTGGATTGGACACAACTCAAACTCTATGCATAGATTTACATATGCATGTCAAAGTAATGCACAAAGGAGCAAAAGTGGGTCCTTTATTTCTCAGTTCATTTATATGTTAAGATTCAAATTTAATGCTTAAATACTAAGTGTCACTTTTTTCCAAGATTGAGCACTGTTCACCTTTGTAGCAAATTAACTAAAATTGTATAATTCTCCTTGGACATTTTTTATTATTCAATGCCAATATGTAATACAAGGCGTAATCTCTCTACAAGTAAAAGTCATATACACATTATTTATCTAAATAATAAAGAATGCTCTCATGTAAAAAGAAAATTATGTAATATAATAATGCTCCCGCAGTCGAAGCAGTCAGAGACAGATGTTGAGATTGAAGCAAAAATCATCAAAAAGTGCAACATGCAAGTCTTTGGTAAATATATATTTAAAATAAAAAGACGGTGATGCACGAAGCACACGAACATCACCCGGGACAACTTTAACTCGAGCAAAATGTAAATCTAGTTCAATATGTTTAGAAAATTGGTGTTAGAAGGGATTGAAGAACATATACATTAAGTTATTATTATCACATACACTAAGAAAATTGTTGGCTTATTTTTTAGTTAAAAAGGATGTCGAGCGTATGATTAGGAAAGATATCAACCCGAAGGTTGCATCATCTTTCTCGACATCCATACGCCGAAGCATTATTTAGTTTCCTTAAATATGAAAATATTCGGCGATTGTAAATCTTAAAGATCTCAAAATCTGTACAAGAATTTTAGGAAGTCTTGAATATGTGATGATACTGGAAAGCTTCCTACCATGATAAAGATTATGCAAATATATTTGGCGACAAGGATTTGAGAAATCAAGATCTTTAGGATTAAGGAAACTCTAATGCATTTCAGTGGTCATTTTCGTTGAGGTAACGCCCCGTTACACGTTACAAGGATGTAACGAGTGTTACACTCAACGTCACTTTCAAACATAAACTTCGTGGCGAAGAGGCAATAGGTCGTTGCATGTTGTGACGCTTTGAGTAACGGGTGTCACATCCATGTAAAGTCCATTACATTGAACGTTACAAGTTCAAAGTGGACAAATTTAAACGATTTAAGGCCTATCGTTGAGGGATCCACTTATGTTTGATCAACCTCCCTTCTCTAAGAGCGATTTTTCAGCCAAAGTGCCCACCATTGCATACTACAATATGAGTTGCATACTACAATATGAGGCATCAAGGTTGAAGATCAAATCACTCACCATCTAACCATCAACCCTTATCATCGAAATCAACACAACTAAAAGGATTCATCACCAACAACGCGATTGAAACTCCAACGAGTCTCTAACTCTAATCAGAGTTTTAGAGTTTGTTTATTTTATCTTCTACTCTTGAATAGTGTTGTAAAATGATGAATTTTTTCTAATAATCATGGTTTTGAGCTAAAAATTCATAATCATGGGTGCTAGATTTTATAACAATTTTATGTTACGAAAAGTTTACATTGTTGATTAACTTAGCATGTGATGTTTGATTATACTTTACACATATTGAATGATGTTAAATCAATTAATTGATATTCATAATTTGTTTCTTATTCGGCTCCGATGGGTGGGATTAAGAATTAACCTAAGTAGAATCGACATAACGGTCTCTTGGAGTCGATGTCTTGGTTTTAAAATTGTTTCCCGTAGTGTAGTTGATGATTGATAATAACTCCCAAAAGGGTCTATTGATCAGAAATTAGACATTATCCAATGTTGAGAGACGGATAACGTACTTACAATATAGTTAAAATGTTGGATGCTTAGTTAGTTGATTAATTATTTGAATTTAAATTGGCGAAAACCGTCAGTCTAGCACCCGGTTGCTAGTTTAATTGTTGAATTTCCTCATCGTTGTAATTTGGATTGAATAATTTAGTTTGTTTGGATACGAATACTAGTTCTTATCAATATTCACAGGCACACAATCAAATTTGCGTTATTTAAATATATTTTCACAAATTGAAGCATAAATTGCCAGTATACGGACTCCTATTTGATTCATGTGAATTCAACCTGGATATTTATCGGTTATATTACTTGTCTGATTGCGATCCTTATGCGAGGCCTAAAGACGCATTGTTGTGGTGCACGCGTCGTGGCTGACAGCAAAAGGGGATTTTTTTGGAAAAACCCGCTACTGTCGAGGTGAGTGGCGGAGGTGATTCCCGCCACTATCCTCCGAGACATCTTTCAAACCATTCTTTGTGCCTTTCCCGAGCTCTGATGGAAAAACTTTCTTCTATGAAGTTGTAGACCTTTCAATTTACTTCATTTTAGACTCAGAAATTTCCCAATTTGAAGTTCAGGTGCAATTTCTATGACTTTTATGAGATTAGTCAACCAGTAGAAAAGAAAGCGGCGGCCGTTGACTGGTGAGTTAGAAAGGGACTAGTGTTGATTTGGTGGAGGTCGTCCTCCGCCTCTCCTCTTGGTCAACGACCTTCGGAACTTTTAGGCGGAAACTTCAAAATGGTTGTGGCGGGCAAGAATGGCGAGCAACGTCCTCCGCCACTTCTTGTTCGCCTCTCCTTCATGAGACAATGGAGGCCACCAGTGGTTGAGTGGCGGGATTTGTTGGCCGCTCACTGATGTCCGCCTCTCCCTCCTACAAGTGTGGCGGCCATCAGTCCAACGAGTGACGGGCATCAACCTTCGCCACTCCTTATCGTCTATGTTGTCTTGTGTCTGGCAAGAGCTGTCCTCCGCCACTTCTCTATTTTCTCCGGTTCCTCGCCTTTTTGCCTATAAGTCCCCCTAAATAATATTACCATTCTTATGCCATGATCTATTTTTAGTAATAAGAAAAAACAGGAAAGTCAAATTGAGTTTCTAAGGATTTTTTTATGAAGGATAATGTCATGTAATTACTGTTGACTTGAAACTTTTTTCATCTAACTACAAGTAACTTTGTTTCTCTTTTTATTTTCTTAGTCAACGACATTATGTTTATTTTTCAATTATGAATTTGAAATGACCAAAATACTCTTAATTGATGTTTAAGTTTTCAAATTTATGACATTTAACATATTCTTTGTTTCTCCTCTCACTTTCTCACTCTTTCATATAATTTGAACATATTTATAAAATTGGACAAAATCATATAATCTCTAAAATTGGCAAATTCATATAATCTGGACGTATTTTAAAAAATTAACAAATAATCTCCAACTAATTTGTCAGAAATTCATTAAGATAAAATTTTCAAAATTGGGCAAATTCATGTAATATGGACATATTTTTCAAAATTAGTATATAATCTCCACCTAATTTTCCAAAACCTCATCGGGACATTTTTTCGAAAATTGGGCAAATTCATCAATTACAAATTTGGAGGAAGCATCGTTGTTCCTCAAATGTTCCATATCTAAAAATCAAACCCGCAAAATTGTCAACCATTTTGGGGCATCTTAGCCTTTCTCTGTGACTCACATCCTCTGGTGCCAAAACCTCTAAATTTTACGTACAAGGTTCAGAGCATTTTGAAAATGGGTTCTTAGATTTGGGTGATAGGTCTTGTGTTTGATAGCCATGTACGTGTGCTCTAAACAAAATAATTTGGTAAAAAAAATAGGTGAATGACAGGTTTTTGAAATTTTGAGGAACAATTAAAGGTCATTTTTCTTATTTTGTAATGAAAATTGAAGATGTGAACTTGTAGAAAAATAAAAAATAAACAGGTGAAATTATCATCTAGTTGATGAAAATAAATAATATAGCATCGATTGATTCTAAAATCAAATAGTAAATTGTATCAGATCCTCAATCCTCATTCTATCTTTATCGAAGGTCAATATATTATTATTATATAATTTTTTCAGAATTATTTCATAATCATTCTTTTTTATTAAATTTTACAATGAAGAAGGGTATAATGTATGTAAGTAGTTG
This sequence comes from Geranium rotundifolium, assembly GCA_963920655.1. NCBI lineage: Eukaryota > Viridiplantae > Streptophyta > Magnoliopsida > Geraniales > Geraniaceae > Geranium > Geranium rotundifolium. The sequence continues at coordinate 24,745,186 of OY987318.1, forward strand.
TTATACTCATCAACATTGATAAAAACATGTATAATTAATATTTTATTAAAATATTCAATTCACTATAATATATATATTTAAATTTTATACACTCATTTTATTAATTGTTATGATTTAAATAAAATTCGTTAGGAATTATTATTTTTATATATTTATTTTCTTTTATGAATAAAGGAAATCTTAAATACTTATTACGTCATTTGAAATATTATAATCACCTCAAAAGGTTTAACTTATCATTTGGCCGACTTCTAAGTTAGACTTACAATTAAAGACAAAACAAGAATCAGACAGCTTAACCATACCACCAAATAAACAAATATCTCTTGAGCAAAATACTTGTACTTTAGTCAATTATAAAAGTGTCAGTGCATAAATAATGAGTTTAAAGAGATGTAATAAAATATTTGCAGTTATTTTTATTTTAAGGTTACATAAGTGGAAAAGGTTGACAAAGGAGATTTGAGTTCATACTTGAAAATAAATATAAAAACAAAACACAAAAAAGACACTAGTAATCTCATTTCCACAATAAATTAATCGTATCTTACTCCTAATAATTTGTAGATTATGACGATTGTGACAAGTACAGCTCCGCAATAAAATAAGTCAGTGAGTGCAGGATCATGTGGGTCGTCGATGGGCCTACCAGTTGGTGGGCCCAATGTCATCAACGGCCCAGACACAGCTGGACGCACAAGCCTATTCTAATAATAAATTAATAATAGTGGGCGCGGTGGGACCCAGAATCTGAGGGAGTGAAATACCAATACTGCCCTCTGCATTTGAAGCAATCATGCCAACTTTTGGGTACAGAAGAAGTGGCCTTTGTGGGCACACTCCAAATATAGTGATTCTCTCTCCACAGAAACCCAAAAGTTACCTTACCTTTTTGGGTTAAAAAGGGGGCAGTGTTACCATACAACAAGGCCTACACTCATCTGATTGCATCCGTGTCTAATCGGTTGAGGGTGCAATGAGTCTGTGATGTAGACGATCATATCCGGAACCACCATTTCCATGTGCCCAGTATACGTACTGCGATAAGAACAAAAGAGGACGACTGGAAAGAGGGCTCAAACCAAGAGGTTATTACGGTATTGCCACTAGAGGCCTTCTTCTTCTTGTTGTTGAGGCACATGGAGGCATAATTGTTGTTTTGACCAAACACGCCCAGTCAATAGTCAATAAATAAGAAAGAAACCGACCTTGGGAAGATGTTACTCAATAATGCTCAAGTGGTTGATTTTTCGTGATAACCTCAAAATCGTTCCATGAAAACCACAACCTAGTACACTGCTGTCTAATAACCTTACTGCAACCCTATATATGAGCTATTATTACATATAATTGTTAAAATTTACATTAATATTCAAATAATATATCTCATGTAAGAGCTTCTATTTATTAAAACAATAAATATACATCTTTTGGTGGATGAGACTGAGAGTAAATATAATATTAAAATGAAAATTTACTTCAAATACTGATCAAACATAATTATATATATATATAAGCAGATAATTTGTGAAAATCAAAGGAGAGGGACCAAACTTGTTCCGGTTCAAGCTGGATGTCTTATGCGTCTGGTGTTAGTTTGAATTACAAGATTGCCATTGGGATAAAGACAAACCGTGGGTTGCTTGGTATAATTAATTGCAAAATATTAATATATTTCCGCATTCATGTCCCTAACCTAACCTAATCATATGGATTGTTCACCACATGAGCGTTAACGTAAACTCAATTAAATCCTTATTATAATGGAACATTGGGGGATCAATTAAGAACTCACAAACTTACAAATAAAAATAAATTAAAAAAATCCCGCAAGGTTTGCTAAACGACAAGCACCGCCAAGTCCGACCTCTCCCGACAAATGTCACAAACCCGGATGTCTCGCCACGTGTACGGTGGGATCTGAGTCAGCATCCAGAGTGTGTACTCAACCAATAACCTAACCATGGTTACGCGTGGCCGCTTTAAGTAGTTTTTTTTTCAATTTCACTCCGTCCAAAACTCCACACACTCTCTGCTTCCTTTTTTTAATACTTCATTTTCACTGTGTGGAATTGGAGCCGCCGCCATAGACGACCTCGTTGCTCCGGCCGCGACTCGCTAACCCGGTTGACTCATTTTAGATTTTAATTTACTGGAAGGGTGGTATTTTGTATCTACTGATCGGAATTGAGATCAGAAATGGTGGAGTTGGAGAGCTGTTCAGTTTCCGGTGACGCCAGCGTGTGCTCCGAAGGGAAGAGCAAGAAGAAGCGGAGCCTCCCAGGAATGCCAGGTGAGTTGTCGATCGATCTCTTTGTGAAGTTAACCCCACATATTATGTATATATATATATCTTTACGTGGTTATATATAGATCCAGATTCGGAGGTGATAGCTCTGTCGCCTGGTAGTTTGATGGCGACGAACCGGTTCGTGTGCGAGATCTGTAGCAAGGGGTTCCAGAGGGACCAGAACCTGCAGCTGCACAGGAGGGGGCATAACCTGCCGTGGAAGCTGCGGCAGAGGGCGAGCAACGAGGTGGTGCGGAAGAGGGTGTACGTGTGCCCGGAGGCGACGTGCGTGCACCACAACCCGGGGCGTGCCCTCGGGGACCTCACCGGGATAAAGAAGCACTTCAGCAGGAAGCACGGCGAGAAGAAGTGGAAGTGCGAGCGGTGCTCCAAGAAGTACGCGGTCCACTCCGACTGGAAGGCCCACATGAAGACCTGCGGCACCAGGGAATACAAATGCGACTGCGGCACCTTGTTCTCCCGGAGGGACAGTTTCATCACCCACAGGGCCTTCTGCGACGCCTTGGCCCAAGAGACCGCAAGATCAGCTCAACCCCCCAAACCCCAACTCGTCTCTATCCCCCCTCCTCCTCCTCCTCCTCCTCCTGCTCTATCTCCGTCTTTGTCCATTCACAGCTCATCAGGTAATCATTAATCTTATTTAATTCTCTCTTTATTACTAGTATTATTACATTTGAATCCCAAACTCACTTGCTGTGGATGCTATGCCTAGGCTTAAACACTATAGAACTAATCAACTATATGGCTCCAGGATCGAAAAGCGGTAACAAAACAACGGTGGATGATAGGGGAAAAAGATGCTATGATTGCTACTCTTTCTCATAAAAATTATTGCTTTCGGACACCCGACTTTTTATTATGCATAAAGTTTCTTTTTTGTGATCTGGGTTTGATTAAGTATATCCCAATATATAATAACCTTTATTTTTACAGAATTGCCGGAAACTCAGAATGAGCTGGTTGAGGCGCCGATTCAGGGAGGGTTTCACAGCACTGCCACCACATCCTCGAGCAGCAGCATGTTCGGTGGTGGGTTTTCCTCGACGGCCCCGTCTTGGATGTCGGAGCCGACGTCTCTGTCGCTGTACGGCGGCGGCGGCGGAGGGTCGTCCATGTTCCAGCAGGACGACCGGTGCTATGCGCAGCCTGCAATGTCCGCCACCGCATTGCTGCAGAAGGCGGCCCAGATGGGCCCCGCTGCCTCCAACGGGTATTTCCTCAGCGGGTCGGGTCTGCCGGCGGATCAGCAAGACAACAGTTCGGGGTCATATGGGCTTGGGATGAACAGGCCCGCCACGCTGGACTTTCTGGGCCTGGGGGTGGGGCCTGCTACGGCTCTGCTCACATCGTTCGGTGGTGCCGGTTTCAATGTCCCGGCTGCCGGAGGAGGAAGGAATGGGTCGCCGGAGAGAAACGCAAATGCCAATGCCAATGCTCGTGCTTTGCCCTGAAGGAAATTATGTTGTTGTTTTGTGCGGGTAAATATAGGTAACAGACAGTCTACATTAATTGGTGCATTTTAGACCGACAGAAATTAAGTTCATAGAAATTATAGACCCAGGACACAATTTGTCTTTTATGTTAGTAATGGTTGGTTACATTACAGCGTTGTTAAGTAAGGAGTAGCTAATTTGTTTGTTTGTTTCTTGGACTCTTCTTTTTGGTGTCTGCTGCCATTTCTGGATGAACACATCTGTAGTTTCTGAATTCAAAACAAACTGCAGACATATTACAAATATATGGTTCCACATTGTTCACATAAAAAACATTAATCACTGTAATTTGGCAATAGAGTGCTGAGATTATTCCCAAGTATTTGCTCGTACTATACAATGATCAATATTCCTAATTATAATATATTTTTCTTTCACGATATGATGATTGGGTTTGTGCTAATCAAATTGAACTCATTTTTCCTAAAGTGATTAAGAAAATTGTTAGTTTGTCCGGTGCTAGAGTTCGTTAATAACTATGCAATCAAAACTATTAACATGCATGGTACTATGGTCATCCTGATAACTTCCTCATACATGCAAAAATTATATCAAGAATGACTAACGATGTTAGATTTATGAACTCGATTTTTCCGATCTAACGAGATACAAAACATGCCCTAAACCTAGACCTACTTAAGGAGAGGTAAAAGTCTATGATCAGGTGAAGATCTAGTATCCTCAATTCAATGAAATGGGAAGGAACAAAGGATTCATCTCATTGCCATCCCTAATTAAGGATGATCAAAATTACTAAGCATTTTCTTAATGTTAAATATTAGTTAGCAAGGTATGAAAATCACAGTTGATAAATTAATATTAATAGATGTATAACATAAATTATTGGAAAGATGAAACGATTATATATAACTTGTGAAACGAGTTTTATAAATTACTCTTTTTTTCACAGAGTTTGATTTTTTCAACCTCAAAATTGACTCTCTTTTATAATTTGTTATCGTTTTATTACTGATAAAAAAAGTATCACAAGAAACTAGATATTAAAATTAACTTGAGGAAAGAATAAGTCGTAGCAACTATTGTTGAAACAAGTTGTGTGACATTTTAAGAACTATATTGTTAAAATGGATCATGTGTTTATAGAGAATTTATATGAGGAAGGCATATGCACTTAATTCTTAATGGGTTGTGGATAATACTTGGGAAAATGTCATGTAGCCACCACAAATTTACCTCATTCTCACTTAGATATACTCAAATCTCAATAGTTTTTCACAATCCGTTAGCCACCATGAACCGAATTCAACCAGTTCGATTCCGATTTTAATATTTTTTAAAAACAAGTTGATCAGTGTGGTTTGATTTTGGACCCGTTCAGTTTAAAACGGAACCTTGAGTATCCCCTACATCTTAGGATACTTGGACATCTGAATCATGTTCTTTTAAGCTTGCTTTTTTTATTAAGGATACTTAGACTCATCTCTTATTGGCTTGACCCCAATCAATAGAGATTGTATACAAAAATGTATTAGGAGATTCATAGGACTAAATAAATTAAAGGTCTAGATTCATGGGAATACAAGGTTTGTGGTTGAATATGTGATCAGATTGTTTAGGACAAGAAATAACATGTAAATTTAATATTCACCATTTTCTGTTTCTCATTGTTGCCCCGTTCATCAAATTTCTGCAGCGATTAAGAGTTTCTCGTTGATCTTGAAAATCTCACTCGCATTTACTGATTCACAGTTCATTTCCCTTGAATCGAGCAAACTAATTCGGACAATTTCACCGACTTCCTGGTCTTTGGTGGAGTTGTTGAGTGAGTGAGTGACCAATACTGACGCGCAAGCATCTTGACATGCTTTTCTATACATTTTTCTCTGCACTTTAGCTTGTTTTCGCCATTATCAGACATTAAAGTGTCCATTTTATGGCTCAGTATGACTCACATGTACTTCGAGTTCATATTGTGCAGATTATATGTTTTTTGGACATTTTTCGGAGATTTCTGGTGAAACATGTGGTCGAGAACCACAGCCCACAGGCGTGTGCCCAAGTCTGTGGTTGCTCTCTAGTGCAACCTGTGGTCGAGAACCATTGATCCGTGGCCAAGTTTATGGTTATTCTCAGGTGCGAACTATGGAGACTTTATAATTTTCATTAAACTTTAAACTAACATTGTACTGTATGTGAAACTAGTTGTATGGATACTAATTTTTGTTGCATATAGAGTGATTTTTTTTTGTTTCACCCTTCTATTTATTTTTCAAACAATTTTCAATCACAAGTGAAATGAAACAAACTTCAACAAACTAGTTTGCAGATACACTTATGAACCCAATAGATCATGACTTTTACTCGCCTAAGAAAGTTAATTCCATGCATTATTACAGAAGCCAAAGAAAAAGAGTGGTTCTTGTTTTATTAATTAGGGCTTGAAAATTATGGGCTAAACAAGGAACCTCAATGTTACATCAACAAAACCCTGTCTTATGTTGCTCACTGTCTGTCTTGAAAAGATGAGAACGCGCAACGATCGATGAGGAAGGAAATTTATATAAATGATACAAAATATTTAGATTCAAAATTTTAAATATCAGGCAAATTCAAGAATTTACCATCTCTGGAAAAATATTACACTCTCTTAAGAAAGACAACAAGCATATCGAATTCCTTGAATTAAAATTTCAAGCTCAACTAAGAGGTTAAATATTTTTGTCATGCTAACATGGTTGATACTATTACATTCAACTCAAGATCCGTAACGGTAAGCAGCCTAAATTCATGTTCATGTCTTTTCCCTACCAAGCTAAATAGTCTATTATAGTATTCACTGACCCCTGACATTTTCATAGCTGATTCTACATCATTAAGGTCCCTTATTGGTGTGTATCCTGACTAATTCTATGCCATCCCATGCCCCTTGACCCGTATCCCTCATATTTTGTTAAATACATTATAAAACAAAAATCTCACCAAAAACCAAGACACCAACTTAATCAATTCATCATAGAATCTCCCCTCCTAAAGTAAGCTATCCTTAATCAATTTAACCCATAATATCACTCAGCAAAAACACACTAAAAAGGGTTTCCTCAATTCCTTCGTGGAACCAATTTGAGTAACCTTTATTTTTAGGGTAGGTGACCTACCAAAGTCTTAATTAATGGTTGATGGTGAAATGTCAGAAACTTCATGTAATAAGCAAGAGGTCATTAGTTACAATCCCACCCATAATAGATTGAAGTAAAATAATTATGACTTGTAAGAAATTTAGTTATGGCCATTTGTTTTTGCAATCATCCAAAAAATAAAAACAACTAAAGAGATTGCAAAAAAGGTTGAGAACAAGAGAGATTTATTTTCATACCACTATAGGGGGTTAGAATTGCTCATCTACAAAAATTCCTTAAAATATCCACTTTTTCGTAAAATACCAAGTTTCAGAAAAGATGTAGAGATTTTTCAATGAGTTCATGTGGGCTTGGGCCAATTTAGTCGAGCCTGTACAGTAGCATTTTTCCTTGTTCAAGCTACTCCGAACCGAAGGTTTTTGATCGTAACCGTTGTTTAAAGAAATGAATATTTTTATATGAGAAATACACAAGTTGCCGTGAGATACAATTTTGTAATGTTCGTTTCGACTCATTCCTCACACAACTATTATTAACCCTATACGGCGCCACGACCTTCTCACTCACTCTCGTCCGTCCGATCTTAAATTAATCATCAACACTCTCACGCACGTCTTCACATTCCAGGCTGCCATTTTACGTCGCGCCGCACCCAATCCCACCCGCTCCCTTAAACAATTCTCCATTCAACGACCAAAAAAAGTCGTCTTCCGTTTCCCTCTCGATTCTCTGTTTGGCTTCCTAGAAAATCCACTTCTCAAGGGGACACAAGCCTGATCTAGGGTTTCCCAATTTCTCCCTCAAGGAAGGTTTCTGGGCCGATGCTGACGGCGAGAGGAAATTTGTGGTGATTCCGTTTCTTCCTCGAGAGGGTTAAGTCATGGCGGGTCGCAGAGATAAGGGTCAGTCACTTCTCAGATCTCGAATTTCCATAGCCATTGCGATCGGAATCTTCCTCGGCTGCGTCTTTGCCGTCTTTTTTCCTCATGGATTCTTCAGCTCGAATCAGTCAACCCAAATCAATCGAATCGCAAATTCGCATCTCCTGGTACGATCTGTGTTAATTCTTATCAACCGTCTTCTAGCTCTTTTATTGATATATTTGTGTCGTTTGTTTGTGATGAAAGTTCTACTTTACTCTTCTTCTTTTTTTCTGAACTTTTGTCACATTAGTGGGTGAGTGAGTGACAGTGCTTCAATATGGTTTTGCTTAGTGGATACTTATTATAGGTATGTATGGGTTTGGAAGTATTAGCTCTGGTTCTTGAACACGTAGCTCTCTTTGCATTTTCATAAATGTGGTGAAATATGTAAGTTTTAGGAAAATCCCCCAGTCCTAATCTGTTTGTGTTGACTTGTTGTGCTGGTTGGAAACCAAACAGTATATGTTGATTTCTGAATTGATTGATTAAAGCCAATGATCCATAGGTTAACCAAATCATCATTAATTCTAGCGACGTGATTTGGTGGATTTGATCTGGGTTGACCTAATCATCACTGATTTTAATACTGCCATAGAAGTGCCTCCATATCTAAAATTGGATTTTCTGGCTAGCCATGGGTTTGTAACTTTATGTGGCATGCAAGTAGACAGTGCAGATATTGAACTGTTCTGTTAATTATTGCTTGGTTTGTTGGCAAGTATGATTTGATGTTTTAAGTTTTACCACTTGTATATAACGTTTGGAGTAAGACAGCTATAGACAGTATCTTATTTTCCTTTCTTTTGTATGTTAGACTGGATCATCATCTTGTGAATCGTCAGAACGAGTTAGCCTGCTAAAGTCAGATATTGTGTCACTATCAGAGAAGAACAGTATGTTGAAGAAGCAGATTAGGGAGCTAACTGGAAAATTAAGACTCGCTCAACAAGGATCTGATAGTGCAGAGAAGCAGTTCGTGGCATCGGGTAAACAGCACAAAGCTGGGACTTTTGGTACTGTCAAGGCGTTGAGAACTAACCCAACTGTGCTTCCCGATGAATCTGTCAACCCAAGACTGGCAAAGCTCTTGGAGGATGTTGCTATCAACAAAGAAATAATTGTTGCGCTTGCAAATTCAAATGTGCAAAGCATGTTGGAGGTTTGGTTTACTAGCATAAAGAAAGTCGGTATTACCAACTATCTGGTAGTAGCATTAGATAGCAATATTGTTGAGTTCTGCAAATCAAATGATGTACCCGTGTATGAAAGAGATCCCGACAATGATATTGATGAGGTAGGTAAAACAGGGGGTAACCATGCTGTCTCTGGATTGAAGTTCCGTATCTTGAGAGAGTTTTTGCAGCTGGGGTACAGTGTTCTTCTATCAGATGTTGATATAGTATACTTGCAGGACCCATTTGATCACCTCTATCGTGATTCAGATGTAGAGTCTATGACCGATGGCCATGATAACATCACAGCTTATGGTTATGACGATGTCTTTGATGAGCCTGCCATGGGTTGGGCTCGATATGCGCACACAATGAGAATATGGGTGTTTAACTCTGGTTTCTTCTACATTAGGCCCACAATTCCTTCAATTGAGCTGCTGGATCGTGTGGCTGATAGGCTTGCTCGGTCAAACTCATGGGACCAAGCAGTTTTCAATGAGGAGCTATATTACCCTTCACATCCTGGGTATGATGGGCTTCACGCCTCCAAGAGAACCATGGATTTCTATCAGTTTATGAACAGTAAGGTCCTGTTCAAGAAGGTGAGGAAAGATGATAAACTGAGAAGGTTGAAGCCGGTAATTATTCATGTAAATTACCACCCAGATAAACTTCCAAGAATGCAAGCAGTGGTAGAGTTTTACGTCAACGGCAAGCAGGATGCTCTTGATCATTTTCCAGATGGTTCTGAATGGTAGAAATAAGAGCAGACAAGGCACAATTACCACCCACCCATGGATCATCCAGACCTCTGCTGTAAGTTACACAGTAACACAGGATAAATGTCACTCAGAAGAGATCATTGCTAAATGTATCTTTCTTTTATCTTGCTCACATTTTGTTTTCACCTCTTGTAATGACTCTTTGTTCAGTTGGACTCTTGTTTGCCTCAACCAATGAAATACTTGTTTCCTTTGTGTACATGAATTCTTAGCATTCATGCAACAACCACCAGAAACCATGTATCTTTCTTATTCTCTGCTTGAGAATGTTTGTTTTGGTCTGGTAAAAGACTTTAATTTTTGAAGTTCCCAGCTATCTTAACAAGGCCTCAAGACCAACCCTCCCAAGCCCCCAAACTTAATCCCATGAGAAAGCAAATCGGCTCGAACCCTGACCATTGGCCAAGGCGAGCCTCCTTGGACGACTTTAGCAAGTACGCTTTCTCCCGAAAGACCTTAATTGTTTTATGTTTTAATTTTGATATCCATTCAATTGCAGAATGTGTGGACTTTAAAGATCAGAAAACGACCGGCAAATGTGTAATAGGTCACAAAAAATTAGGATTAACGGTCGCCATGAGAATTATTCCTAGTAGATGACAAAAGCAATTAGGTTCGAGTTGTGTCGTTTTTGATAATTCTCTCCTTATCCACACACACCCTCACAATTACAAACCAGCGAAAGCCAATTATGGATTCTTGTTTCCAACTAAACTGGTGGCTTTCAATTCTCGTAGAGGGTAGAGACCTACCCATCTCTCTGTCTCTTCTCTTCCCTCACTGTTCTTTCTTCAGTTTCCTTGAAGAATTATAGTGCCGCCATTAGAGTATTTCCCGCCGAACAGAGATTCAATGTGGTTGTTGGGTTAGTAGAAAATGGATAGGTTTGGTGAGAGAGAGAGTGTCAGCGCCGCCGACAGGAGGTCGCCTCCTGGCGATGTCAATTTCAGCGACGTGTTCGGCGGGCCTCCTCGGCGGTCTTCCATGTACGAGACGCGTCAGCGCTATAGCGGCGATTCAGACGCTGTCGATGGCGAGGAAGAAGAAGAAGAAGAAGAAGAAGAAGAGTCGCTTCCGTACAGGGCCCAGTGGCCCGGGATGAGAGAGAAGGCTGTGTTCGGCGAGGACACCTCCAATCATCGCCGGCGACGGCGTGCCAATGACTTCTACAACGACATTTTCAGGTCCGACGAGTCTTTGTCTTCTTCTCCGGCCTCCAGGGTTTTGAGCCCTGTCCCTGACCCCTCTGCCCCTTCACCCTTCAGGTCTTCACTCTCAACTCTATGCCTCCTTTTTTGCTATTCACATATACCATTGTTTCAGTTTTCTGGATTGAATTCCCTCAATTCTTGCCTCATTGTGATACACTCTAATTACTTGCAAGTATTTCAATGTTTAATATTTGTTGAAATTTGAATTGTCTTTTACAAATAAACTCAATGCAGATTCATTGCAAATATAATCATTCATCTATGGGTTTTTGTTTTAATGTGCGATCAACTATGAGTTAGATGCGGGTGGCATGATTATCAGTTGAATCTCTGAAGCAATTTTGTGTTTTTCTCCTGCATTTTCATGTGTATTATAAACCGTTTAAGTAATTCATATAAACTATTTATGAGCTGAGCTTCCTTGAAGCTGCAGTGTTGTACACTTGAGCAATGGCTTCAATGTGCACAATTCCGGCTTGTAATTGTTTATGTTCACTGATGTGTTGCTCAACTGCTTTTGACTTTTTCAGCCTTTCTCCGAAATTACCCAAAGTGATGGATCTTCCTACATTTGGTTCCCCTCCTCGTGGCTCCCGTAGTAGCAAGGATCTAGATTCTGAAGGAATAAACTTTTCATCTTCTCCGAGAGTTACTTTGTCTCGGTTTTCGAGCGAATCAGCCCAAGACCAAGAAAGGAAGAATGACATTTATTCCTTATACCGCCAAAGTTCTTTATCCCGGCAAGTATCTCATAACAGTGACGAGCTGTCAAATGCTGTCGTATCTGAAAGAACTGATGGAGCCAATTCTAAAACTGCTACAAATAGTTCTGAGGTTTTGGGTGATGGTCCCCAGTTTCACTTTTCAATCTACAAATGGGCTAGCAAAGGGGTACCTTTAATGATGCCTCCAAGGGGGCGCAACAGTTCAAGATCAAAAGAAATGGGCAAATCAGAAATGACATCTAGCTTCAAGGGACCAATGCCAAATGAGAATGTGGAAGGGAAATCGACTACTGCTACTCCATCTAGCTTGAAGGGATCATTGCCAAACGAGGATTTGGAAGAGAAGTCGACTACTGCTACTCCATCTAGCTTGAAGGGATCATTACCAAAAGATAATTTGGAAGGGAAGTCGACTACTACTACTACTACTCCACGTGATATTGACAAGCCTTTCTTTGCTATGGATAGCAATAAAAAAGATAATGGCCTGCTTCTTAGTACACGCAATCAAAGTAGAGAAGAGTCATCCCGGATGGTTGAGGAAGAAATTATTTCCTTACCCAAACCTGCAACCGTAAGCAGAGTTCAAAGAACTGTTGAAGATTATTCTTGGGATACTATCTTCAACAATACAAGAGAGAAGACTGGGCCTAATTCTCATTCTGAAGTAGGCTTGGGTGGAAAACCAAATAAAGAAACTCCTACAGCTGAACAAGGAACTCACAAGGCTAATGATCTGAAACCTCTTCGTTCTCATTTGAGTGACAGCATTGAACAAGGTAAGCTGTGTTCCAGATCTCGTGTTAAAACAGGCCTTGCATTTGAACTGATTCTATATTTTCCCGTGCAGACAACCATGCCAAATCTGTAGCCGGAAGGAACAAAGGCAACAAAAAAGCAGTTGCGGAAAAAAATCAAGCTGGTAAAAACATGAAGAAACAAGAAGAAAAACAAAATTCTCTCATTGACACAGAAGTTGTAGCTGATGTTGACGATTCACCCAAGAAACCTGAAAAGGGTCTGGGAAGAAATAGAGTAAGAGGAAAGATGAAAGAATTTGTCAAAATCTTTAACCAGGAAGTGTCATCAAAGACCAAAACTGTTGTTGACCCTCGAAGTCAAAGTCAGAGCTGTAGATGGAATGGCACTTTCAGACCAGAAAAAGAGGCAAGTCGTCATGTAGCTGAAAAGAATCAGAAATTGCAGCCCCATCCAAACAAGGAGGTGACATTAGAAGATGCAACCATTATGGAACTCAAGAACGTTACTCCTTCAGAGGTTAGTAATTCTATATCTCTTGCACGCAACTAATCATATTTCTTTAACGGTTATGTAAAGTTAACTTATTCACATCATCTTTCTTAGGTTGATGAGTATCTTAAACAATCGGAGGAACGGTACTCTGCCACACAGACCGAGAACTATACTATATCTAGCAATACTTCTGAACCAGAGTACACCTCAGTATCAAGTACTGGTTAGTTCTTATATCATCTATATGGCATATGGTCGGCCTAGTTAAACAGTATGGAAGAGTAACATTGTAAAGTACATAGGTATTACAAAATATGCTAACGAACCATGCATATTTATAGGACGAGCTTGTACTGCCATCTAATTTGCTAAAATTACGAAATTTATGCCATAATGCAGTTCTCAATGATTTCATGTAACATTGAGTGGCATTGTAATGATCATTGGTTTTCTTAAACTTGAAAACCATACTCACTTGTTCTGAACTAAAACTACTAACTGACATCAACACTGTTCTTGAGTATTTGACATGTAATATATTCATGTTTTTGTCAGCGCCAGTTCCTGATGTGCCCCAGACTGTAGTTGCAGATACAGACGAGTCCTTCCATCAAGACTTTGTGGTATGTGGTACTTCTATTCAAAAGTGTATCTATGTACACACCACACTTTCCCATGTACATGTGAAGATGGGTTTGGTGTGTGGACACCAACATCATCACGCATGCCAGTAACACATGTTTTTCTTTTTTCTATTTATTTTCTCTTGCAATGTGATCATGAAGTAGTATAATTTGACTTTTTTTAGATGGAAGAATTACCCCTAGAGGAGAATGGCAAACCGCAACCTGATAAAGACCGTGAAGTTAAGCAGGTTTGTAGAATTTGCATGTGTCCTTGGACCCACACGATCTCCCTTTGTAGTTTGCTACGTTGCAGTAACCATAAAACTAATTCCAGATCATTGACGCTAAAATTCGAAAGTGGTCAAATGGAAAGGAAGGCAACATACGCTCCCTACTGTCAACTTTACAATATGTGAGTATGACGGGGTTCCTTTTCCCCCTTGACTTTACTTGTTTCCTCTTTCTTCTCTGTTTCTAATGGTGGAGGAATAATATCTTGTGAATTCAATGCAGTATTGTCTTAACCTGAACTGAATAAAGGCTTTCCTGTAGCCAGTTTTCTGAAAAAATATACTTCATTGCCTTATATTTGTAACTTGGATAAATTAGGGTCCAACTTTGACTCTTATGTTTTTGGTTGCTTTATATTATCCTGCAAAATACATATTTGTGCATGAAGATATAGTTATCATATTCACCTTTTCATGAAGATACCATTTCTTGTTTGTGAGTCTAATTCTGTCCATGCTTTAGTACTTCATCTCTTATAACTGGTAATGGTCATACATACAGGTCCTTTGGCCTGAGTGTGGATGGAAGCCTGTGCCTCTTGTTAATATAATTGAAGGAAATGCAGTGAAGAGGTCGTATCAAAGGGCTTTACTTTACCTGCACCCAGATAAGCTACAGCAGAAGGGTGCTTCTTTGGATCAAAAATACACTGCTGAAAAAGTTTTTGATATTCTGCAGGTAATAAGTAGTTCTTAGTAGACTGGTTTAAAACATATATGAGTTCTTCCTATAGTAACCAAATTAAGTCACTGGACAACCTAAGCCAGTTCCTAGTGCAGGCTTATCATCATTACCGTCAATAATTCCTAGTGCTTTACGGATTCTTGAAGTAACCTTCGGAGCTCAATCAAATGTTGAATATCCCAAAAAACTTGAGCTGATCATACCCATTATACTTGTTAACTGTGTTTGAAAATGATCTTGTGCTATTTTTGGGAAAAGGATTTTCAATTAGTTAGCTCAGTAACACGAAGCGCCATTCACAGTTAGCTTACTTGCCCATGCAGGAGGCTTGGGATCAGTTTAATGCACTCGGATCACTTTGAATACAGACTTCAAGTTCTTCATGCAAGGTAATATTTTGTAGGTTATATATTGGATGTACATGTATATAGATTAGTTATACAATCCCAGATATGTTTGTTCATATAGAAGAATCATTGGTTCCATGCTAAAAGTTGTTATGAGAATTATGTGTTGCTGCATATTGAAATGGTAAATGGTATTGTATTTATTTATTGAAGTGGTAACTGATGAACTTGTACTAAACGCTCATCTCCTCTCTATGTATAAAAGAATTCACATTATTACACAAAAATCATTATACCAATACAGAAACATAAGACATTTTACTTTATATACAACTATTTATTCTGGTATTATATTGCAATTTGCAATATTCTCCATGACACACGAGCGAGGTAACAAACGAATAAGAGGTGTGGAAAGGTAGACCCCAAAGGCAGAAGAAACACAAGATGGTGATGAAGGGCTTTAAAGCAGCTAGATAGAGTATTCATCAAAAAAATTTAATGTGTAATTAAACCCATGGCCGACCCTGGCCTAGGTTGGTAATTAAACTTCTCTCAGAAGGTAAACTGTAATGAGTGACCGCCTAACTACAAATTTGACTACAAGTGATAATAACAAAGGCATAATTCAAACCAGGAGCTGAGCGACTTTAAATAATTATTATAGGTTTGCGGTACTAGTGATTTATTGTTGTAATTTATCTCTCCATATATATATATATATATATATATATATATATATATATATATATATTATCAGTATGAGTAGGTATGATGATAAGGCATGATGGATGACCTTTAACCCAACCTGAATCTGATTATCAAACCGTTTCTAAAGGAAATAAAAGAGGATGATCCCTCCATTCCATACAATTATAATCCAAACTCAACTTAAATGTATGAAATGGAAAACATTCACCAGCAAACTAATTATAGAATAGGCATACATTTAAAGATGGATAAAAGCAAAATCCGAAGCCAAGCCACTTCAAAAATGCCAGTTGAGCTCCACATAAATGTTACAAAATTTCACCAATACATCTTCACATGACCTACCACTTTTATGTTTTCCCTGAAAATAATCGAGAATTATACAAAGAATATACAGACCACCAATCCATATTAGCACTGGCAAAATTAACCTGCATGAACACGAAACAGATGCTTCAGATCTACATATACATACTTTTCATCGAAACGGCTTCTCTGGGTATTTAATAACAACATAACATGTTCCAAGTTAAATCCAGAAAGTTCTCACATGGATATTTTGACACAACAGAAAATTTGAACATTTTATTAATGGCCAGGCTTCTTCATAAATATTAAAGTTACAAAGCAACAACGGCACAGCAATGTCTATTTGAGTAAATGGGGGAGAGATAAACCCCCCTAGCTGTGGCTCTGCATTTATGAAATAGAAATACCAAAAGAAACTCAATCGAAGCTACATATCATTTGGGAGTGAGGCCATGAAATTTTCAATCCTCTTTCCGATGCAAAACACTAGGCAGTCTATTATTACCATTGAGAGCTGCATGATATATTCTCTTCTCAGGTAGCGCGATATCTGACATTATCAAATTACCCTGCAAGCAAAAACAGGAGATATGAAATTTAAGCAGTACCTAGCATGATTATGCATACGCGTGACAATCAATCCAAGTATAGAAGGGGCATTACACAAGTGGGAGGCAATTTATTTAAGTGTGAATTAAAAGTAAAAATGTTTATCAGATCTTTGACTATAGAATAAGAGCTAGAATTAGCCAGTAATTAGTAACATTATGAAGATGTAGCCTACTCTATAACTGAGGAAGCTGCATTATCCTATGATTAATCTCTGATGGAAGACTGGACATTTGGAAGTCATACCTCAGTAGCCATCAGCTTTCGGACATTACTAGCATATAGTTTTGGATCATTTTTTTCTTGCTCTGAAGGACAGTAAATTGGCAAGCGTGCCACCTCTAAGTGATTTACAAATTGACATAGGAGTAAAATAACATGGCGCACCTGCAAAAGAAGATAAATATTACAGATAAATCAACAAAAATCATCTACGAGACACCAACATTAGCAACACTAAATTTCCACTTTCTGGTTCCCTAGCACGACGATAAAGCACAACCAAGAACAATTAAATCATCAATAGAGAACCCTAGTCTCCTCGGATTTTGAATAACCAAACTATCAAAACTTTAAAACTTCACAATCAATTGAGGAAGATACTACAAGGACAACAATACAAGAACTTTCATGTAGATAGAATATAAGTTGCCAAGTTGGTACTAGAGAAGTTAAATATACTTGACATTGTGGTTGTTGAATACCACAAAAGTCATAATTGCTTAAGAAAGACTCACCCCAGATATCGTGTCCCAGGCAGGGCTAAATCTCTGATATGGATATCTTAGAATCACTGGAAGCACTGGAGCTTTTGCTAGAAATGCACCCGTCTTGAATGGAAGAAGGTAATCCCCATTGGTAGTTGTGCCTTCTGTACAAATATAAATTAAAGGATATATTCAACAGCTGTAAAGACTAAAGAGCTATATGCATAATAAGCATGGATCCATCTGTTAACAAATGTATTGCCAATCACATTTAATCATCAAGCATAACAGTTGTTTGCTATCCTGAGAGAATCTACAGCTTTACTAGTCAGTTTGTGACCTTTCCAGTGTAAAAAAAAGCATTATTATAATTATTCTGAGCAAGCAAATAATTGTTTGAGTGTCAGTTATCACCGAGAGTTATTCAATCTTTATGCTCAACTAAATTCATATACTAACTTGTAGATGAAGAAAGGGAAAACATCAAACTCAAAAAAAGTGCAACAATGTCGGACACATTGATGGCTCAGAGATATAAGGTCTTTTTTCACTTCCTTTTACTCCCTGGCGAGAGACATCTAAGAACAAAATGCATGGCATTAATATTTTCTCTGAAGGCAGGGACAGCTAAAAGCTATATGGATAGAAGAATAGAAACAAGCCTAGTCTCTAGAGCTAAAACCAGTTAATGAAGAGATATACAGGAAAGAAACCCTTTCACCAAAGTCTATTCACCATACTCAGATGTACTTCTTGAAACTGAAGGCCCAACTTATATAAGTAGATGAAATAATCTGTGCACTTCATTAAACATTAAGTACTGCAGACCAATATGTAAAGAAAAACTATGCGTTTATGGAATCAGATATTCAGAACCTGGAAAAAGCAGCATCATTGGAGCAGACTTATTTTGATGAGCTTCTTGAATTCTTTCAGTCACAACAGCTGCAGGAAAATAAGAAAAAAGATACACATAAATAATGATGGAATGAAGTATAAGAAAAAGACAGTGATCTAGTAGCTTTGGGAAAATATCAAGAAAACTCAAGCATGCCTATAATAGCAAAAGAGAACGAAGATTGCTCTATAAATAAAATTTTCCACGTCAACACAAAAGAAACTGTTAGATTCTTTATAGAAAGAAAGTAAACGAAATGAGAGTAATTTCTCCTGATCAACACAAAACTGGTCCTTCACAGGAAAGCAAAACTAAATAAGGCTACCAATACCATACTTTGTTGTGGGTATAAATAATTAATCAGTTGATTTCTGTAAGTGCACTTGCCTTCATGTTTGTTTTTGCTTATAAGCATATTGATTAAGTCTCCACCATCAATGTTCATATTTTCTGTTTCTTATACATGGTTTATGACAACAAGCACCCATTACAATTTATTGCAGCCTTTAATCAAGGCATCATACAAAAGGATGCACATTCTTTTAGAAGCTTGTGCGTATATTACAAAGATAACTAGAAAAGAAGAAAAAACAGAATTTAGATTTAGTTTAATTATGCACTACACATCACACCTGAGAAATAGTACTGAATTACAAAGTATCAGCCATTTTATGTACCTGAAACACCTTTGAAATCGCTCGACTTGGACTCTCGTTGGACATATACACACCCTAGGCACTTGCTGTCAAAATCAAACAATAACAGAATGAAAAACTAAAAAGCTTTCATATAATATGGTCGTTTGATTGACAAGAAATGTTATGGCAACAAAAGCTAAAACACTTGATATAATATGTCTTTTTTTAAAACACACCCCTTCATAAAAGTTCAAACACGGGAGGGACAAATCCCTACCCGAAAAACCGAGCATCGGCCGTATAAACCCTAACAACCCACAGAACCAAGTTTGAGTATGTTCAAAATACAGTGAACTAACCTGATCAGGCCTACAAGAGGAAGTCTAGCCACTGATCTCTTCAGCAATCCAATCCAGGATTGAAATTGACAAAAAGAACAGCAGAATCATGTCAGCAATGCATAAACAGAAACAACAGGTCAGGTAGTGAATCGAGGTACACTCAAATTCTGAATCCCATTAACTCAACTAACCTTTGCTACAAAGCTAGGAAAGGAAGAAGACATATGGTACAAAATATCCACATAAGACACATGATTAGAAATTATAACCCCTGGTCTCTCCTGCTCTTTAGGTTCAACTCTTCCCTCATTCTATGGAGGAAAAAAATCAAATGTCAGCAGCACGCTACAACCATCAAAATTCAAACTTGACCATACAAAAATGAAATGACCCAGTTCATATAATGATCAGCAGAGCAAGGTTTTTGAGTTCATATACCTCAGTAATCCAATAAAAGCCGACCACGAACAACATGGCCCTGGAGAGGAACCTCCCGCAGTGCACAATCACGGCTCGTCTCCACCCACCCATGTGGGCATAATCCTCCTGGCCGCCCTCCACCTCGTCGTCCCGATTCGGGGCCTTGAGAAGCGTACAAATCCTGCAAATCAAGTAATAGAGCAGCAAAATGATCATGGTGAGGACCACCCGCAGCGGGAGCAGCGTGACGAACGCGAGGCCGAGCTGAACCTTCTCCGTCAGCGGAAGCTCGCCGCGGCCCATGGTGCCGTAGACGTCGTGGCGGACGTAGGCGGCGCACTTCTTCTCGAGCTCCTGAATGGACTCGGAGGGCTCGGGCTTGAGGAGGGGACGGTCGTCTTTGGACGAGGCATCGTCGGAGTTGGGCTGAGGCACCGCCGGAGCGATTGTTGGCAGCTTGGGATAAAGTTCCTTGAGCTCTGCCTCCATGAGAAACGGGAAATTGGGGATGATTATGAGACGGGCATGGCGTGGATTTACAGAGAAGAGAGGAGTGATTGAGGGTTTTGGGTGGATCTGAGAGATGAAGAAGAAAAGTGACGAAAATGTTTAAACAAAGGAGAGATCGTATCGTGAAAATGTATGAATCTGAGCCGTCGGATGGGGGAAGCTTGTGATGGGGTAGGTGGGACCGTGTACAATTACACGATAAAAGAACAACTCTCTTCAATAAACACTTATCAATCAACAATCATATAAATCTAAGAGGAAGCACTCCAATAAAACTTCTTTTAAATAAGTATAAAAATTAGGGATCATTTTGTATGGATACACTTCACTTATTTATTAAGTAAGTTCTTAAACATTTTTTTTAAATTTTACAGGTCATCTAAAATCTTTTTTGTTCACAGTTGATAAGAATGTGTCTATATTGTCGTAATTTATTTCCAAATTTTAAAATGTCAATTTAAAAGTTATTTTATGAATATTTGTTGTACTTGTGTAATATATGGGCTCTCTCCATTTCTTCAAGCTACCATTCTCATTCTTGTAGTGTTCAGCTTCAACTTCTCTTTAATGCATTGTACTCTATAGCTCGCTTCTTCAACGCTGGGAACAAAATAGAGCAGTCATTCTCCGCCACTCCATTTACCCCGCACGAGCCTTTCTTCCACACATCTTGTTGTTGCCGCCTTCGGCCCCCACAGCCGTTGATACTCTTCCGGCAAACATTAATTTGTTTGAGTTGTTGCACAAATTTGAAAGAGAATTTTGTAAATTCACTTCAATTTTGTGATAGCCAATTGAGATTTTTTTCAGTTTGGGGATTTGGAGTCAGGTTTCAATTGGGAGGTAACCGGACAAATCAAGAGAATCGAGTTGAGGCTAATCGGGATGGTGCTATCATGCTAGAGAGGTTGTTATAAAAGAGGTCGTAAATCTTTCGATTCTCTTCGATTTGATATACTATGAGCCCGAAATGGAATTCGTATGAGAGAGTTATCTTATTTGAAAGTTTCAATAATTTTTTAAATACATGAGCATTTTCGTCATCTCCAAAAAAATTTACAAAAAAGTTAACATAGTTAGGTTAAGTGGTACTTGAGGAAACCTCGGAGACTCTGAATTAGCATATTTTTTCGAGAGATGTAAATAGGATTTCTGAAAACTTAGGTGGAGGTTGATGGAATTTTCCATACAATATATTATTAGACTAATTTTTTATGCAAACTCACTAATTCACAAAGAGTTGTAAGGTGTTGCTGCTTTTTGATACAAGTCACATGAAGAAGGCAGAAAAGGATGTTTGAGGACTTTCTTTTATCAGTAATAAAATAGGTAAATAGATAAGTTTGAAAATAAAGGCGAGATAACTGTAGCGTGACTCGACCTCAAGTCTTTTGTTTCCAGTTTTGGTTGCACGATCATCTTCATATTTGATTTTTACAACTTTTTTTTATTGATTTGCATTACAATTTGCTATTTATGCCGTACGTAACACTAGAGGTCTTCTGTAGCCCAAGGACTTCATGAAGAAAAATGACGATGGCATTTTAAATTGACAACAGACAATGTTTAGGTTTCAGGTGAAACAGACATAAAGCATATTTTAGTCATGTTCATTTTTTTATGCGTTTGTTTGTGGGATTTTAATGTATATAACTCATTGGTTGATGAATTCGCAGAAAAACAATATGGCAAATCAAAGAAAGCACTTGATTTTGTTACTAGCAAATGTTCACACACGACAAATTTCTAAAGCCTGATCCGCAACCTAAGGTTTGTTCTTAGAAAAGGGCGGTGCTCTGCCCAATTGAACTACAATTCTCAAACATAAAGTGTACGACATATATGTTCTTATGGTTTCATTTATACATTTTTTTTCTATTTATATTTTAGATTGGAGATTAGAATCGCTGTGTTGAAATAACGACAGATATATTGATATCCCCGTGAATATGCTCTTTCCTTAGTGAGAAGATGAATACCCTTTTATTTGTTTTCAAAAATTTGTCCTTTTTTTTGGGTTAGTTTTATATAGTTCACTTGAAGGTCATCTGAGTGACTCCAATAATTAATCAATCTATGAATCTTCATCTGAGTGACTCCAATAGAGTCAAAGAATGCCATAACCAATTTTTCTGTCGAGCTTCCTGGTCAACGGTGAGAGGGCGAGGCCGGCCGGCGAAGTCGGTTGGAAGAAAGAAACATAGGAGTGAGAGGAGAAAATAGTAGAGTGACATGTTTTGAAAATTTGAAGTCAGACTAAATGCATTTTCGTCTTTTTACTTCAAAATTTAACGTTTTCCATCCAAATACTTAACGGTTCTAGATGAGTGTCAATTTCAAATCTTTAGATGTAGCTAGGTGTCCAGATTGAAATATGAGTATAGTTAAGTGTCTTCCGACCTTAATTGGGTGTGGTTATGTGTAATTTTCCCTAATTTCAAAGCCTCATAAAATCCCCAATTATAATATCTTATCGATAGATGTGATGGTTATTTGTAAAACAAAAATTCAAGTTGTAAAATATCATTTTGTTTTAGATATTAGGATTTCATATTTATTAGATAGAATGAGCACGAAAGATTCATAAATTGGTTAATTATTTATGATTATGTAATTAGGTTATTAGTTGAAAGCATATTACAGAGGGTGAGGTTTTTGAGGCTGCTATGTGGCATTGTACCGCTTGTGGGATTGCTCGGCAAAGCACACCGCTTATCTTAACAATCTTAAAGTCAACCAAACCTTTTTGAGGACTGCTATGAATGAACTCAACAACCTATGGAGAGCACTGTGGTGGGATTTGACTCAACGCTTCAAGATGTTTTGCAATACGAACAACAAACCGAACTTGATCAAAAAGATAAAATTAAATGAGATATTACATACAATGAAACATGGAATTAAATAGATGAAAGTTAGGTTTATATAAGTGCAATCATAAAAAAGTGTGTAAAATAACGTGATCATAAAATTGAAATCATGAAAATTTTGTGTAAATCATGTAAACGTAAAAATGAAATTAAGAACTCGTAGAATGAAATAGTAAATAAATAAAGAGAAATAGTAAATAAATAAAGAGGGAAATTATACATCACTATCCCAACTATCACTCATTTTCACATAAATATCCGGAACTAAAAACACAATTTTGCATTCACCCAACTATTTTTTTGTTACACATAACTTAAACGGTGTTAAATCTAACCGTTGGTAAGGTACAAAGTCCAAAATTCCCTACCATTTATTTTTGTTCATAAATTTAAGTTCAAAAATCTATTTTAAGATATTTTACGAGAGAATATGAAATGATTGGCTTACCCTCAATCACACGACAATACTAGCATATGAATTAATGGTATTTTCATCTTTAACCTCACAAGTCACAACCTAATTATGTTTTTCTTAAGAATTATGTTGTTTATTTAGTTATAATAATCATACTATACCTCTAGGAGAATTGAAAAAGACTTAACTATGGTAAGTGTGTGAGTATATATTATATATATACAAAAACATCCCATGCTTGATATCTAAACATACAAATCAAGTACGTGTATATAAAATATAAGGGAGAAACAAACTTATTTCTGTACATGTTTATTTTCTCTTCAAGAGATCACTCTCATCCTCTTGTCTCTTTATTTTCATGCCTTCTCATATGATCCGTTGAATTCTTATCAAGATGATTACAAATATGTATTCAATATGTTCATCGTATATAAATTTCTACACAAAACATATAGATATAAACTCATTAGACAACTCATTACTCCATAAATAATAATCAAACTTATAATGAAGAATTAATTGATAATTTTCAGCCCTGTCACTTTTAGTAACGTTACTATACGGAGGGTGTAGCGGGGGCTACAGATATTCAAAAAATCTAAAATTAACTTCTTTGGATTCTTCGTTCTGTCCTCTACAACTTTGTAGTTTTGGTCAAAACTTGATTCTGACCAGAAGTGCTTCGTTTGGAGCAAAACATAAACGTTGACAGCGCAAAAAAATTTTGGACATCTTTTCGATTCTTTTCGAATGCTCTGAAAAATAAAACTTAAAAATCATAATCAAATCTAATTATTCCCAAAACAAATATCATGTTCATTGTGTTAATCTTTCATGCAAGTTTAACTTAGAAACAAAATTGATTAACCAAAAATTATTAGGAAAATATATTAAGAAAATTTCGAGTAAACCGTTTAATCGAATCTGTTTGATCAATATCAAATCAGATTTTTCCCATCAAGTCACCTGTTCATCGGGCTAGAAACGTCTATGGAAAAACTACAAAATAATTGTCTTAAGATTGTTAGATAATATGTTAGTCCATAAACGTAAATCGAATAATTAAATAATTAAATCGAACAATCATGCAAGAGGGAAACAAGTAAGTCACATGATAGAAACACAATTAAAATAATATCTCAGTTTTATTAATAATACTCATAAAATAAGAATAGTAGTATAAATATTAGGGGAAATAGCATGTCACTATCCTGCACTATGCAACTTTTGCATGTCACTACCCTCTACTTTTTTTAGTTGCATGTCACTACCCTCTACTTTTTTTAGTTGCATGTCACCACTATAAGATTTCATTTAGTTGCACCGTCCATCACAGAGTTAAGTTTGATGTAAAAAGTCCATTATACCCTTATATTAAAAAAATTCAAATTTTTTTAAAAATTTCCTTTTGAAATATATATATATTTTTAGTAGATAAAAAAATAAAATACTGATTTCAAAATTAATTTTATTAAAAAAACGATTTTTTCAAAAAAAATATTAAAAATAAAAAATCACTTTTAACAACGTTTTTTTTATTTATATTTTTCATATATTTTTTAAAAATTATTAATATTCAAAACAATTTTTTATTATTTACTCCATAAAAAATGTGAACAAAAAAAAGTTAAGAAAATGATTTTTTTTTCATTTTCTCAATTTTTGAATATAAGGGTATTTTAGTCATTTAATAAAATTTGAAACTGAAATATTTAAATGACTAAAATACCCTTGTATTTAAAAAATGAATAAAAAATCTTTGTTTAACTTATTTTTTTAAAATTTTTTTTATGGAATAAATAATAAATAAATTATTTGAATATTGTTTTTCAAAAAAATAATAATTTTTTTAGAAAAATATTAAAAATAAAAAACGTTGTTAAAAGCTTTTTTTTATTTTTAATATTTTTGAAAATATTTTTGAATTTTTTTAATATAGGGGTGTTTTGGACTTTTTACATCAAACTTAACTCTGTGATAGATGGTGCAACTAAATGAAACCTTACAGTTGTGACATGCAACTAAAAAAAGTAGAGGGTGGTGACATGCAAAAGTTGTATAGTACATGGTAGTGACCTGCAATTTCTCCTAAATATTATAGAATCTGGAACCGGTACAAGAATGGTTGATAGAGACGAGAATTGAATATCATCCAACCACGATAATCCGTTTTCCTTAAACAATTATTGCCCCGTATGGACAACTTGCTCGTAGGATAAAACGACGATCGAAGTCGAACTCTAACCAGGCTATAGAGAGTTTTGAGGAGGAATGAATGTGACATAGGTTCGACAACTAGGGATTTTGGCGTGTTTTTGCTCTAGAAAATTTTCTCTACTTATAGAAGAAAATAATCCCTCATTCTTGGAAAATATATTTTGAAGGAAAATATAATTCTACTAAGAAAATATTTCCTTTAGGAAAAAATACTCTTAGGGAAAGAACTTAAAACTTGGAAGACAATAAATGAAATAACTTACCAAATCATTCTTTTGGGAAAGTAGGATTTTCCATAATTTATTTCTCAATGAAAATTAATTATTAATGACTATTCCAGGTTTTATCTTTTTCTTGAATTTAAAATTAAATTCAAACTCTTATTGTTGGGTCATAATTATGAGCCCAACTAAACGTGGCAGACTTCAGATTCAATTTCTCATTCACCCATTTACCTATCTCGAGCTTTTAATATATCGTTGGAAAGATCTCATTTCATACAATATGTAAACATATTTCACATTATTCTATGACGAGTCTTGGTATTTCGAATCAAGGCTCACGTTGACGTAGTCACAAGTTAATACACTTATTAACTTAGCCATTTTGTACTTAATTGTACAATTTGTCCAACAATCCCCCACATGAATGAAATTGAACGTGTAAGCATTTCGACGTGGTGATTACTCTCCACAGTCGATATATGCATAGGATAAGTAAGTTACCCCATTTGAACTTTCCTTGTGAGGGTATACTTATCTTATTGACGGATGAGTAGACACGATGTCCTTGAACTCTCTGTCGTTTTGTGTAAGAGATCATATACTTCACACATATACCAACGAACCCGGTGTTTAGGTTCTCATGGTTGGGTTCGTTATGGTCATGAACACCTCCTGGTTCTGCAAGAGCTTAAGAGATCTAAGCCCCATTAGTCTCCCTTGAAGCGACCCCACTTCGCTCTCACATAAGTGATATCTTTTGCTCAACTTCGTGATGCACAAAGTATCGTTAAAAGCATAACTTAACCTGATCCATTTTTGTGTCACTGTTTGACATCATAGGAATGGTCTCGGGGTTACCCCCACAGTGACCGCACAAGGTTCATGCAATTCAGGTTGTCCCTTTGAACCTAGATCTTGGGATCTCCAGTCAACTAGGTAGGGTATTCCTTCACATGACGCCTTAATTATATGGGCTTGAGCCCCATTCCTTTCAATGTTTATCAACTTAATCTCTGTTTAACCTAACGGTCAGCGGATCCGCAGTATTACCTTTTGACCTTATCGAGTCAACATAGATAATTCTTGTAGAGATCAGTTGTCTAACGTTGTTATGTCGACGACATATGTGTCGATCTTTACCGTTATCCCTAAGCTTTATGCACTACAAATAGTTGTTCGGTGATCACAATGCACACATATTTTAGGCACAAACTTTCGCCATTTAGGAATATCCCCTAGAAAGTTACGTAGCTCCTAGGCTTCTTCCACAGCTTTATCCAAAGCTTCAAACTCATATTTAAATGTTAATCTGGTTATTATCGTTTCTTGTGAGGATTTCCATGACACATCTCCTCTTGCTAGGGTTGAGACGTTTCTCCTATTGTCTTTGGAATCCTTTACATTAGATATCCAACAAGCATAAAATGATACCTCTAGCACGACAGGTTCTCTTGCATAGTACGATCCATAGTTACGGGTTTATCTTAGACACCTCAGTACTCTTACGATTCCTTTTTACATAGACACACATGTTCAAAGAATTAAAATTCGTTGATCCACTTATCGTGTTCTTGTGTATTTCAGAATCCGTTATATTCATACACCAATAATCGATACCACTATGCAAAGCATATGCAATAGAAATACAATCCAACGTTTTTGGATCTATTTCCATTTTCTTTTGTAGAGAGTTGTTACCTTAGCAAGGTAGCCCCACATTCTTAGACAATTATTGGAAGGTTCGTTTCCTTTCCATAATTCCTACAATATCTTGTCTGATTTCTTGTGGGGTTACTTTATTTAAAAAGTGATTGACTGACACACAGTTTCCCCCCACATGTATCGTGACATCCCATCATAGGTTAAATCAGACGTTTTTCTTTGTGACAAAAGGAAAGAAGATCTCGTTGGTTTTTTACTTATCATAAATTCACACTTAGAATTTAGGGATTCTACATTTGTTAACCTACACAACGCTACGTAGTTAACTTTTCCAAGTTTATATGTCATCCATAAATGACTTATTGAAATAAAAATAAGAAACGTCCCTCCTATTTTATTCCTCACTTTGGACTTGCATGAAATGATTTATTCATTTTCCACATGCGTTCCTTAATTAGTCAAAACTCATTCCAGCCTTGCACCATCTTAGCACCTTGTGAGGTTAAGAGGTTGCCGGACACAGTTCTCTTGCGAATGTTCGATACATGAGTGACATTTTGCAGAACTACTTCTTTTCCAAAAAAACTTTCATGAAATTGATCAATTAAAATGTTTAATTTCAATTTCTCATATCAAGTTTAGACAATTCAACGTTTTCCCGTAACGAAAATAATTGTTCTAACTTGATTCCACACATTCTGGATGAATAATTGAGAACATTCAATTTATTCACATGTGTTTTCGCAACGTGTTTTCGTTGATCACAAAAATTATTCGGTTTATCCTTTTATGTTCTTGAACATGATGGATCATACCGGCCTCCAATCAACAAACTCAATACATGTTGATCTCACGTGTTTCACAAAGAAACATATACGTTGTTTAATCTATTTTACATTTCTCGTATAATCGATTAATTAATAGTCTTTAAAATAATCGTTCATACATGTTTATGCATAGATTAAACTTTCGGTGTATCAGTTAAAACATTTGATACTGTTCAATACGTCCTTTCGTACTCTCGTCTGAAGTTGGATCATAAGAATTCAATTTGCATTTTTCTCGTAGAATCCATGTTATTCAAAATTAACACTAGAGTCTTTCAATTTGTTCGTGCGTGTTCATCTATGAACCGAATCAAATTGACTTAACATCACGATATATAATAATTAAGACCATATTATTCTATTGAATAATTTTCTTAAGTAGTATATATTTGTTGTCATTATAATTGGAAACTGCTTTAATTGTATTTCCATTATAAATGGAACGTGTTTCCACCTTCAGTAGAACGTTTTTTCAAAACCATGAACTTGTTTCTACTGTACAAGTATTTAAGTGAGTTAATGATAAAAATATAAGAAACGTTTCTCTTATTTTATTCATAACTTTGAAATTTATTGAAATTATATACAATTTTCAAATCTCAACTGAGCACTTAAATTTAATGTCATACATCTCTTGTGTCATGACAACGTCAGCTTCAAACTTCTTTTCTTTTCTTCAACATCCTGCATTCGAAAGACATAAGCACTTACTTGTTGCAATTAAAGCACATCCCATTAATCTTGGGTTTCAAGGCAACGCCTTCTCAAGGTTTCTTGCTCTTTGTGGGATCCCTTTAGACCTCTACCATGTTAGCCACAGATTGGCTGTCAGCGTTATGTCTTAACATCTATCCCAACAAGTTTCTCGGATTTATCAAGGTGGGACATAAGCACAAGTGTCATCTGGTGGTTCATCTCAAGTTGAGCACCATAACCGTTTGAAGCGGCTCGAATAACAGATTCAGTTGCATTCGTAGATTCTTTGAAGATTTAGCAACTTTCACACTTTCGTTACTCATATCTGAGACAACATAAATTCAAATATTAGATTTAATTAATTAACGTATTCACATAAAACATTAATTCAAATCAACAAAGTTTGAATATTTAGATCTTGTGTTATTGGAATGTATTTCCACAACATAGAGAATCTATTTCCACTACACAAAACACCTAATTTTGCTTGTAAGAAACGTAATTCCCCCACACAAACAATGTGTTTCAGTACGTTGGAACCTGATTCGATTTTTCCTTATGTGTTCTACAAATAGAACGGAATCAAACCGATTCAGAAGTTCACATCAATGCTTTATGTTAATCGTCTTTACGTGTTTCACTTGGAAACATATCGATTACATAACAACATTGATTGAATCGTTTTTACGTGTTTCATAAAAGGAAACATAATCGATTAATCATGCATCGAGCAACGCTAGACCATTATATTCATCAATTGAATAAATTAGGTCATCATCTTTTTGACCAATTATGTCAAATCAGATAATCTCAATTCATGTGAAAATTCATGCATCAAATTTACAACATCACATACATATAATCATTCAGTAAATTTGGCATATACACATACATATACTTATATCTCACCTACCATGTATATTCATATATTCATCTATAATATAATAATACACATGCTTGTGTTATACACCCTTAGCATATATATAAATGTATACACACACATCTGTAGATCTGTAAACATGCATATTTGTTCTTAGCACACATACATATGCACATCTACATATCTCGTTATAAAAAAAATGTTAATGTTTATTTTAAATACACATACATCTCAATATATAACTCACTGAAATATGTTTATATATATATATATATGTATATATATCACACACATATTACATGAGATTTGTCTTCACTATTCAAGCTATATACATATCTCATAAACAAATAATCTCTGCATGCATGTTATTACGTTGATGATCAAATTCTTAATGTATACACATCATATATATATATATATATATATATATATATATATATAAACAATCAATCAACATATATATTAGTATCTTATGCTCGCACATATAATAACGATCATATACAATTACAAAGAATCATATTGATCTTAGCATATAACCATATAAAAATTAGCATCTCATGTTTGTAATCGTATAAGTGTGAGAGTATATATATTACATATATACAAAAATCATCTCATGCTTGATATCTAAATACACAAATCAAGTACGCGTGTATAAAATATAAGGGAGAAACAAACTTATGTCTGTACATGTTTATTTTCTCTTCAAGAGATCACTCTCCTCCTCTTGTCTCTTTATTTGCATGTCTTTTCATATGATCTGTTGAATTCTTATCAAAATGATTTCAAATATGTATTTAATATGTTCATTGTATATGAATTTCTACAAAAAACATATAGATATAAGCTCATTAGACAACTCATTAATCCATAAATAATAATCAAACTTATAATGAAGAATTAGTCGATAACTTTCAACCCTGTCACTTTCAGTAACATTACTGTACGGAGGGTGTAGTGGGGGCTACAGATATTCAAAAAATCTAAAATTAATTTTTTGCATTCTTAGTTCTGCCCTCTACAACTTTGTAGTTTTGGTCAAAACTTGATTCTGACCAGAAGTGCTTCGTTCGGAGCAAAACATAAACGTCGACAGCGCAGAAATTTTCTGGACATCTTTTCGATTCTTGTCAAATGCTCTGAATAATAAAACTTAAAAATAATAATCAAATCTGATTATTCCCAAAACAAATATCATGTTCATTGTGTTAATCTTTCATGCAAGTTTCACTTAGAAACAAAATTGATTAACCAAAAATTATCAGGAAGATATAATAAGAAAATTTCGAGTAAACCGCTTCATCGAATCTGTTTGATCAATATCAAATCAGATTTTTCCCATCAAGCCACATGTTCGTCGGGTTAGAATCGTCTATGGAAAAACTACAAAATAATTGTCTTAAGATTGTTAGATAATATGTTAGTCCATAAACGTAAATCGAATAATTAAATAATTAAATCGAACAATCATGCAAGAGGGAAACAAGTAAATCACATGATAGAAACACAATTAAAATAATACCACAGTTTTATTAATAATACTCGTACAATAAGAATAGTAGTATAAATATTATAGAACCTGGAACCGGTACAAGAACGATTGATAGAGACGGGAATTGAATATTATCGAGTTACGGTAATCCGCCTTCCTTAAGAAAATTATTTCCCCGTATGGACAACTTGCTCCCAGGATAAAACGACGATCGAAGTTGAACTCTAACCGGGCTATAGAGAGTAATCAAGGAGGAATGAATTGGACAGAGGTTCGACAACTAGGGTTTTTGGTGTGTTTTTGCTCTAGAAAATTTTCTACTTATAGAAGAAAATAATCCCTCATCATTGGAAAATATATTTTAAAGGAAAATATAATTCTATTAAGAAAATATTTCCTTTAGGAAAAAATACTTTTAGGGAAAGAACTTAAAACTTGGAAGACAAGGAATGAAATAACTTACCAAATCATTGTTTTGGAAAAGTAGGATTTTTCATAATTTATTTCTCAATGAAAATTAATTATTAATGGTTTTTCCACGTTTTATCATTTTCCTGAATTTAAAATTAAATTCAAATTCTTATTGTTGGGTCATGATTATGAGCCCAACTAAATGTGGCGGGCTTCGGGTTCAATTTCTCATTCACCCATTTACTCATCTTGAGCTTTTGATATATCGTTAGAAAGATCTCATTTCATATAATATGTAAACATATTTCACATTATTCTATGACGAGTCTTGGTATTTCGAATCAAGGCTCACGTTGACGTAGTCACAAGTTAATACACTTATTAACTTAGCCATTTTGTACTTAATTGTACAATTTGTCCAACACACTATATGTGTGAGTACTTTTTTGTGTTTATAAATATTTTCAATAATACTTTTGTTATTCTATGAACTGTATTTGTCAATGTTGTAAAACTTTCAGACTTGTCCGATTATTCCCTAATTAGTCTCCTGACAAGTACCCGATTAATCCTTTATAATTTTTGTTTAATCCTTCAATGCTATTTATTTTTCGATTAATCTCTGATTGATTCTCAATTAGTCACTAAAAAGGCATCTCCGCCTGATTAAGGTCTAACGTTTTTTACAACACTGCTATTTGTAATTTTCTAACCTTGTTTTTTGGGTATGAATTGTTATTGATGTTTGAGTTGTAAAATATTTGGTATCGTACAACTTTTTGATGGTGTTTATTAGTTTATGTATATAAAACAAAATTTGATAATTATTTTTTAAATATTGGTTAACCATAGTCGATGGAACATTGCATAATGTTTCATCGACTATAAGTAAACATAACTGACATGACTTTCCTGACGTACTAAACATCAGGTATGTACACACAAAACAGAATAGACATTCTTCTAATGCACCAAACGTGTAGAAAGTGTGATTCCTACTACTGATGAATTAGTAACTATATTAACCAGACTTAATAGACAAATTGCAATTTTAATGATTAATCTTGTAAGAATTTAATCTCATTAATTTTTCAAGCATTTTTTTATCAGCGAATTTCGTATTAAGAGTTGGGCTTAACTATGCTCTAGTGAAGTAGACAACACTAAATTACTGATTTTTAAGAGTTCTTAATGTTATTGTGTCATCAATGAGTTGAAGACCAATTTGAACCTAATTTAACTCTCCTTTAAAAAAAAATTCTCCACTCTCATTTCTTGTTTTTTGAAATATAAAATTGATGAATTTAAATCGAGAGGGAGACAAAGTAGATCCTTTTCAACCATCTCTTATCTTGCAAGAGAAAGAGGGAAATGAATAAGAGCAAATAGGTTTTCTTGAGAGTAGAGAGAACATGTATTAGAGAAAACTTCGATTTTTTTTTTGCAATTACTAGTTGTTATTAGTTTTTGCAAAGCCTATGCCAAACTATTATATATCCGCAAATTCCATTAAAGGGATGAAAAGAGATCAATTTTCAAAAATACTCTCAATACTTATTTTCAAACTCTTATTTTGTGCGACAATTTTATGCTAGCATATCTATTTTAAATACAAATAGTTTATGTGATACGTGACTCATTATTAACATAATTTCACAATAGCATTTGATTGGATTTCACAATGCATGTTTTGTTTTTTTTGTCATCAATAATATGTATTTTGATATTTTGTTCAATTACACTTTCATTTTTATTTCATATGTACACTCACAGCTTGTCTCTATTTAACATACAAAATTTAGTTTTTTAGATGTTGGCTTATTTGTCACGTGACTTGTTAGATTAAATTTTTCATAACGAAATGTACCGAATGTAAAGTAATTGAAAGTTAAAACACAAAAATAAATAAATTAAAATGATTGTTATAACTTACAAAAGAATCTAATTTGAAATGTTAGTTGTTGCAATTTCCCCTCATAATTTGCAAAAAAAAACATTTAATCGGAAAGGAAAGCGTATAATTAGTTGTTGATAGGTGACATTTTCTTTTTATAAGATTAATCCTTCCATCGTCTAACAATTCATTTACTCATCATTTATCTTATGGAAAAGTTACGATAAATATAGGAGGAAACAGAAGATTATTATTTTCAACATGATCTCCAGGAGTATTGGTTATGTTGGTCATCTCCTCACCCGTATAAAAGATAATTAGGGAAAGCTCACATGATTACCCTAGGTGAGATCTCACGTAACTATCCCTAAAATATTATTTAGCATTCGCGATCCCCTTAGAATTACAATTTTCTCACCGTTATCATTCCATTAACTTTTGTTAAATTTTAACGTTAAAAAGATTGAAGATTGAAATGCCCATGCTTATATTTTAATTTTTCTAATGATGTCATTTCTCACTCATCCCTCCTTCCTCCCTCTTTCCAATGTAACTCCATCTGGGCATATTTGTGGTTGTATGTTGATTTCTGGCGGTGGAGAAATTACAGAAGGGAAAGAGAGGGAGGAAAGAAATTAGATGCATTTCAATCTTTTTAACGTCAAAATCGGGCAGAAGTTGACAAAAATAGTAATGGTGAGAAAATTGCAATTATTGGGGTCACCCTGCTAAAAAAATATTTCATGAGTAATTACTGAAAAAAGCACATGTTCTACAGATAGTGACGGGAGGTTTTCCCAAGATAATTTTATGCCAAAGCCTCTTGTAGACATTATCAGTTAATTCTTCACATATTTACTCAATCCTAGGTAAGACTGACAATGTAGACATTTAAGCCTCTCTCATCATACTAAAATATTACAAGAGCAACCCAAAATATACTTATCAGATACCAACAGGCTATATAGAAGGTGCAACAAGCCAAGTAAATAGCACATATTTTTGTCAAAGTGTAGCTAAGTCCTCTATGAATGAAATTAACTCTTAATATGTTCCTCCAGACCCAGTTACATACCATTAGGCACCAAAACCTACCCAAATAGATTGAATTGCAAGTAAAGTCAACCATATTGGGTTGATATAAATATAAACACGGCAGGCACAATCATTTCCAGCAAGTTGATAAGAATCCAACCAGATGACTCCACAAACATCACCCTAATCCAATTAATAATTCCACCCAATTTTGTTTGTCAAAATTTGAAAGGAAAGCTGAATACTTAAATGACTTTTGAGGTAAGACCAGAATTAAACAATTTGACACAACCCAATCAGGCATTCAAGTAGAGAATGGTCATATAGGAGCACAGTTGATGAATTTGGCCATTTACTTTTATTTCTGAGAAGAATGTTACAATACACTAACACTACAAACTATAAAGAGTTTCACTTTGAATTCAATTTTTTGACAGGCAACCAAAACAGGTTATTCAGATCAATTACATACCTTTTTCTGTGAAAATGACCAATCAGCAAGACACCCAGTTCTTATGAGTGCTAATTAGCGCCGATAGCATTCCGGCGCAGGAGACGACCATGGGCGCCGATATGAGCCCATCGCCGCCGCGAATATCAGCCAACGCCATCAAGCCATCGGCCAAGTCCTGCACGATCGACAGCTTCTTCAACATCATCTTCTCCCTCAGTTTCCTCTTCCTCTTCTCCTCCTCCGCGCACCCGATCCCCCTAGCCACCGCGATCTCGATGCTCGATTTCAAGCAAGCATCGTCCTCTCCCAGCACCTTCAGATCCCTAAATTTCAACCACACGCTCCCGATGTATCCCACAAACTCGGCCCAGGCACTCGCCTTCTGCAAATTCCGCGAGTGCTTGGCGTCGATCAACCCCGATTTCGCCAGCCACACGAACTGCTCGACGAAGTAGTAGAGCCCCTCGCCGCCGTAAGCGAGGAGGGAGAAAAGGAGGGCTTCTCTGGAGTCGAAGCGCGAATCGCGAAGCGCGTTCACGTCCTGGACGAATTTGCCGAGGCGGAAGGCCTTGCGGCTGAGGCCGACGCTGGAATCGAAGGATCTGAGGCGCGAGGAGAGGGGCCGGGACTCGGGGAGGAGTGATGATGCTAGAATGATCTTGGTGGCGTATCGAGAGATCTTGAGGAGCTTGTCGACGCCGTCGCGCTTCGCGAGGTAGACTTCGAGGTGTTTCAGGAAGTCTCTGTCCGGTAATGGCCTGCTGGGATTTTGGGGAGAAGGATGGGTCGTTGAAGCTTTGGAATCCATGGATTCAAGTTGCAGAGACGAAGAGGGAGAGAGCGCTACGCAAAGGAGATGGCGAATGAGACGACTGTGCTTGTGTTCCTCCAACTAAACGGTGTCGTATCAAATATATTCTTCTCGACATGTGTGCCACATCGGCACGCACACGTCATCGCACTGTCTGTTAACATAGCTTGCCGGTGAAACAGACTTGGCTTACGCTGTGGATTAGTCTAGCTCGCTCTCACTCCTACATCTACTCTTTTCTATCTAGTAGGGGCACGCGCATCCCGTACAAACTTATATTCATATCTACTTGTGAAAACATAACATATTCTGAGTTAAAATTTGTATGGTAAATCACGATACGTTGATAAAATTGTGTAAAACAAAATTGAATATTGTTACGTTTGTTATTGACTTATTTTTTAGACGATACGAAAGATATCTAGCATTTGGTCAGGAAAAATGTCAAGCGTTTATTCTCAACATATTGCGTGACATCTTATAGATCGCAGTATTGAAAAGTTCTCTTAAATAGGAGACATATTGCGATTGAAAAGATCCAGTTGTGTACAAGACTTTTGGTAAGTCTTGATTGAGTCATGATTCTGGAAAAACTTCATGCCGTGATAGAGACTCTGAAAAGATATCAGCGTTAATGATTTGGGAAACCTAAATCGACTAGGATTATGGTAACCCTAATGCGTTCCGAAATCAGTTTTGCAGCTGCTATAAAAGCTGAGACTCCACCCTTAGCAGCGAGCGTCTCCTTGTAGTTTCTTCGGTGAATACACAGAGCTCTTAGATGTGAAGAGTTGGCGGCCTGAGAGGCTGTGTGTTCTACGAAGGACGTTTGTGAATCACTACCAGAATCGGAAGATCAAGAGTGAATGATTGAGGGTTTCATGTGAATGCGTGATTGAAGGTTCACGTACAAGTGCATAACATCGACTTGTTACATCCGGGCAGTGCGAGTGCTCGTAGAGTGGAATCAAGACGGAGTCTTGAATTCAGGGGGAGTCTCTGAGATAGGTTTGCACTAGTAATAGTAGCATAGGGTATTGATCTGTGTGATGATCATGTATACTTGTATGTTTTGACTCATTACCATACAGTGAAACCTTTCCACTGGCCGAGAGCCCCTAGACGTAGGTGAGATTGCACCGAACTGGGTAAACATTACAATTACACAAATACCCTCTAATTTTGACCGATTGATGGACACGGGGCACAAAAGACGCTGAAATTACAACGCGTGCCACTGTAAACTTACTCTCATCTCTGCCATCTATTGTTTAATCGGTTGGCTAGTAAAAGTTCCCAAGTTTGGGTCTGAATATACGGGTTTCAGCCGAATACTACCCTATCTTTGAGATGTAAATGTTAATAATTTTCAAAAAATATAAAAAAGATAATATTGTTGTAAATGAAATATGGCCACCACCATACCCACACCATGCCTCTACTCTCTCGTCATTGTACTCTTGATTTAGGGATGATTGTGTTGTCATTCGTCCATCTTCATCATTATAAATTTGTGGGATTGACAATGAGAAAGAGAGATAATGTGCTTCATTTTATTCTCATCTTTAATTGCTTTTAGTATCTTGCTATGCTAATTAAGTTTGGTTGCTCTCAACACTCATGTATAACACACTTTTCACAACACGTTATAAGCATGATTAACTCGGTTATCGTAATTTTTATATTCATAACTAAATTTAATTTAGTTCTTGAATTTATGTTTATTTCATAAATTTATGTATGCTTATTATATATTTGTAAGTATCTTCTGTGATCGCCAATCTTGAATTAGATCTTTCACATCATAAATTTATCTGTTATTATTATACGTGTTTTATATTTATATATAATATTTTGTAACCCGAAGTTTACAAAACTAAATATATATTGGACCTGAAGTTCTAAAATTGTCGGAAAAGAAAGTTGATGAACCTGACGTTCATGTAAACGCGAAGTTTACAAAATTTTAAAATTTACGGAACCCGAAATTCCGAATCATAGTGTAAATCTCGAACTATATCATGAGATACCGAGACTAAAACTTGAGATTTTAAAAAGTAGAACCAGTAGTTCTACATACCGCAAAATATGTCTCATTGTGGATAGTTATTTCGGAAATATTTTTATTGTGTTATTATTATATTTATATTGTATATTTATGTATAATATTAGTAACCCGAAGTTTGCTAAAATTATGGCATCTTGAACCCGAAGTTGCAAGATTGTCCGAAAAATTATTGAACTTGTTGTTCATGTAAAATTGAAGTTTACAATTGTTGAAATTTATAGAACCCGAAATTCTAAAATTGTCAACAAAATTATTTAACTTGACGTTTATGGAAACCAAAAATTTACAGTTGGGATTTACGGAATCTGAAGTTCTTAAATATCATGCTGAATAGATAAAAGATCTTGATAATCCATATGTCATAGTATTAATCCTAGCCGACGAGTAGGATATCTTGTTCATATTTCATCCACCAAGATAAATCTTATTGATCATGAAGTAGCACTACTGGGAGAAAATTGAAGTGCATGTATTGTTGAAACAAAATGAACTATCGAACTAGCCCCGTAGGTAGTTCACCATTCCTTAAAGTGAACGTGACAGATTATAATGGTTATTCTTCTTTCAGGAGAGGCCGATGCTCTAGTCAAGGTCTCGGTTGTGGCCGTGGGAGCAATAATTTTCACTATCGTGGGAGAAATGACAAAATGCTCCACCAGAAGTAGAACAAATTTGAGAGGCGTGATAAAGAAAAATGCCCAAAAATGCACTCCCAAAAGTAGTGAACATGCATGTTTTTAGATGCGGTGTAAAAAAACATCGTGCATGTACATGTAGTACTGCCATACATTTGGTGGTTTTGTATCAAACATCAATTAAGGGAGAATAAAATGTCGTAGAGACGAAATTTATGGATATCTTGGATCCTTCAGATTTGACTAATTTAAATGTCCACGACTTCTTTTGGAATGACAATGAAAATGTAGGAAACTTGATTTCCGATGATGTAGCATGAAACTTTGTTGACTAATTTTGGGATTATAATATATTATGTTTTTGTTTTATGAAATCATTTTAAATGTTTGTAGTCTAATGATATGTTTCCCTTTAATGAAAGAATATGGATTCCAGAAATGAATCACCGGTTGACAAAAAAGACAATGA
The DNA here is from genome assembly GCA_963920655.1 of Geranium rotundifolium. Taxonomy (NCBI): domain Eukaryota; kingdom Viridiplantae; phylum Streptophyta; class Magnoliopsida; order Geraniales; family Geraniaceae; genus Geranium; species Geranium rotundifolium. Next base: position 24,784,309 of record OY987318.1, read on the forward strand.
TGTATGTATTGTTGACTCTGCCACTACACATACAATTCTTAAAGAAAGGAAATATTTTTCGTGTCTAACCTTGGTTGAGACAAATGTTAATACTATTATGGGTTCTGCATATTTTATAGAAGGCTCCGAAAGAGCTTCTATATTGTTGCGAAATGACACTCGGTTAGAAATCCATAATTGTTTATTTGCTAGTAGATCCAGAAGAAATCTACTTATCTTTAAGGATATCTGCAGTAATGGATATCATATTGAGACCACAAGTGAAAATGAAACTTAGTTTCTTTGTATCACATTAAGTGATTGTGGTGAAAAGCGTGTATTGGAAAAATTACATGTTCTATCATCTGAGTTGTATTTTACAATAATAAGAACAGTTGAGGCCTACGCGATTTTGAACAAGAAGTTCAATAATCATAATACTTTTATGCTTTGGCATAACTGTCTTGGTCATCCAGAATCAACGATGATGAGTAGAATTGTTGAAAATTCATGTAGACATTCATTGAAAATGCAGAAGCTTTTTCAGTCCAATGAAATAATTTGTACCGCTTGTTCACAAGGAAAACTAGTGGTCTGGCTATCAAAGACCAATGTTAGTGCTGAATCTACATCACTCCTGCAGAGAATTCAGGGAGATATATGTGACACTATTAATCCACCCAGTGGACCATTTAATTATTTTATGGTTTTAATTGACGCATCCAGTAGATGGTCACATGTGTGCTTACTGTCAACTTGTAATGTTGCATTTGCAAAAATTCTAGCAAAAATCATTAAGTTAAGGGCACATTTTCCTGATTATCGATAAAATCTATTCGTCTTGATAATGCCGGTGAATTCATATTTAAGACATTTGATGATTATTGTATGTCATTGGGTATTGATATTGAGCATCCCGTTCTGCATATGCATACCCAAAATGGTTTAGCATAATCTTTGATTAAACTTATATAGATAATTGTACGAACATTGTTAATGCAATAACAATTATTAGTTTCCTCTCGGGGACATTCTGTATTACATGCTGCTTCTTTAATTCGCTTAAGACATAGTGCATATCATCAATATTCTTCTATGCAACTTGTGTGTAGACATCAACCTGATATATCTCATTTACGTAATTTTAGTTTTTGTGTGCAAGTGCCTATTGCACCCCCCTTAACGCACAAAAATGGGACCTCAACGACGATTGGGGATTTATGTTGGTTTTGATTCACCATCTATTATCATGTATCTTGAGCTCTTGACGGGTGACCTATTTACTACACAACATGCATATTGTCATGTTGATGAGACGACATTCCCACATTTGGGTGGAAATAAAAAGCCTCCTGAAGTTAGGCGTGAAATTGAATGGAAAGTAAATTTCATGTCTCATCTAGATCCACGTACATCACAATGTGATAAAGAAGTACAAAGAATAATACATTTGCAAAATGTTGCAAATCAAATGTCTGATGCATTTGTAGATACATCAAAAGTGACAAAGTCATACATAGATGCTATCAACACACATGCGAGAATTAAAGTTAATGATGATAATTCGAAAGCAGCAGTCGATTCCTCTAGTACATGCCAGAAGCGTGGGAGACTATTGGGGGCAAAAGATATTAATCCCCGTAAACGAAAAAATTAAATGAATAGACAAATAATTCCAGCAGAACTATCGGTTCCTGAAGAACCATTGGTTCTCGTAGAACCATCGATCTTAAAAGAAAATGAAAGTTATAAAATTCTTGAATAATTACAAGAACAAGAAAGTGAGGAAATATACATAAATCATTCATACACTAATGAATATTAGGATCGAAAATCGATTTAATGTAGATGAAGTCTTTGCATTCACAGTGGCATGTGAGATAATGAATGATTTTGATTTTGAGCCACGTAGCATTGATGAATGTTGTGAAAAACATGATTGGCCAAAGTGGGAAGAAGCAGTTCAAGCATAATTGACTACATTAGCAAAATGACAAGTTCTTGGACCTATAATCCTAACACTAGAAGATGTTCGACCAATTGGATACAAATGGGTTTTCACAAAGAAAATAAATGAGAAAAACAAAATTGATGTCCTAACACTATTTATATGGTACGTTGGACACTGATATTTATATTAGACTCTTGAGTTCAATTGCAAGAAGCAACTAAAAATCATCCAAGGAACCTATATACAATAAAATTACAAAGGTCGTTGTATGAACTGAAACAATCTGGTAGGATGTGGTATAATCGTATTAACGAATACCTTACCAAAGAAGAGTATAAGAATAATGTTATATGTCATTGTGTATTCATCAAGAAAACAAATCTGGGATTTGTTATTGTGGCGGTGTATGTTGATGATATGAATTTAATTGGGACTCCTAAAGAGATCCTAAACACTATAGAATATCTTAAGAAAGAATTTGAGTTGAAAGATTTGGGGAAACAAAATATTGCCTCAGCCTGCAAATCGAGCATATTTCTGATGGAATTTTGGTCCATCAATCAACATATGTTGAGAAACTCCTGAAGCGTTTCAATATACAACAGCTCATCCACTAAGTACTTCTCCAATGGTTGTTCGGGCTCTTGATCCTAAGAAGAATCCTTTTCGTTCCAAACAAATAGATGAAAAGATACTTGGTTCTGAAGTACCATATCTAAATGCGATTGGGGCTTTATTATATCTTGCGCAACGTACAAGACCGGATATAACTTTTGCGGTAAATGTAGTCAAAAGATTCAGCTCAGAACCGAAAAGACGGTATTGGAACATAATAAAACATGTATTTTGTTATTTGAGTGGAACTAAAGATTTGAAATTATTTTATTCTAAATCCTCAAATGTGTTGGCTTGATCGGATATGCAGATGTTGAATACCTTTCTGATCATCATAAAGCACGCTCCCAAACAGGATATGTATTTACTTGCAATGAAACAATAATATCCTAGCGTTCTACGAAACAGACTTTGGTTGCAACATCCTCCAATCATTCAGAGATTATAGCACTACATGAAACTAGCCGGGAATGTGTGTTCTTGCGCTCAGTCATTCAACACATGCAACATGCATGTGGAATTCACTCAATTACAAGCTCTCCTTCCACGATATATGAAGACAATGCAGCATGTATAACTCAAATCAGATGAGGATACGTCAAATGAGATAGAATCAAGCACATATCGCCTAAATTTTTCTACACTCGCGAACTCCAAAAGAGTAATGAGATTGATGTCAAGCAGATCCACTACAGTGAAAATCTTGCAGATTTGTTCACTAAGAGTGTACCGACATGCACATATGATTAGTGAGTATGGCAAATCGGCTTGCATCGACTTAGCAAGCAAGCAAAGTAACTCAATCGGTCATCAGGGGGAGCATCGATCGGGGGAGCAAGACTATGTAGATGATCACACTCTGAATTGTGTGCTGCACTTTTTTTCCCTTATTCAGGTTTTGTCCCACTGGGTTTTCTTGAAAAAACATTTTTAATGAGGCAGCATTAAACACGTCCAACATCGCATACATAATTGTTTATGAATGGTGGTGTCTAAGGGGGAGTGTTATAAATGAAATATGGCCGCCACAATACCCACACCATGCCTCCACACCATATCTCTACTCTCCTCTCTCACCATGCCTCTACTCTCTTGTCACTATACCCTTGAGTTAGGGTTGATTGTGTTGTCATTCGTTTAGCTTCACCATTACGAATTTGTGTATAAATTTGTGGGATTAACAATGAGAAAGAGAGATCATCCAAGAGAAAATTTTCTCTTCCTTTCTCACTTGTAATGTTTCATTTTATTCTCATCTTTAATTGCTTTTAGTATCTTGCTATGCTAATTAAGTTTGGTTTCTCTCAATACTCACGTATAACACATGTTTATACAACAAATATTTATTTTTTGTCATAGTAAGTCATTATACATGAATTATCGTCATGAATAAATGAGTCGAGCTTTTAATGAGCCGCTTGAACTCTTGCTATATTAAAAACTGATATGTGCTAGTTCTAATTTATCTCGAGCCGAGTTTGAGTGCAACGTTGGGTCGTTTGATAAAAAGCGGAAGCCCAATTTATCAGGATTTGGAAGGCTCACCAACCGACTTTCTTTTTATTTCTATATACATGAAAATTAAATTCAAACTCAACTAAAAAATAAAAAATTAATCTCAAATTAGTTTTTGTTATATGCATTTAGTAATTATTTTATTATTATAAATTTTAAATTCGAACTCAACTAAAAAATAAATAATCAAGCTAGAATTAGTATATATATATATATATATATATATATATATATATATATATATATATATATAAAGTAATTATTTGAATAAACATTTTTTGTAATTAAATATGTTATTAATGAAGTTAAACTTTTAGTAGCCCTTTCCTGCTTGGCGTAACGTAGTGGTCTGAGTACTCATTCCCGTTCAAAGAGAGTTGTTTATGATTAGTTGTAAAGAAAGGTATCCTTTAAAACAACCAATAACTCACGATATTGCCTTGTTTGATTTGACTTTTGCAAGTGTTTTCTTGGAATTAAAATTTTCTTAGACTTATGCACAATTTTAGCTTAGTCTGATTTGACTTTTGCATAGTTTTAGAATTGAATTTTAATAAGAATATAATATTAAATGTATTTTTAAAAGGTGAAATTACATATAAATGTTCCAGCTATCATTCATTTTCACATTAATATCTCAAATTAAAAATCTTGATTTTGCACTCACCAACTATTTTTTTTGTTACACTTAACTTAAAGTTAAATAATAGAATTTTGTGGTGAAAAGTTCAAAATTGTTATCTCTGTGTAATATCTAAATAATATAATTATTTTATAAATGTGAAACTATTGTTTTACCGTCGGTCTGAAGGGTATATCGATACAAAATATTAACAAAAATTAGAAAAAATTGACCTTTGCCCATCTTCAGTGTGAAAGGACCCATTTACCCCTCTTCACACTATCCTTTTCTGGGTTTTTTCTCCTTTCACTATAACCTTTATAGACTATAGTCATATCATTAAACAAGATGAAAAATAATATTGCACATCAACATTATCGACGAATTAATCATATCATGAACAAGTTGAACAATTTTAATTGGATAACTTCAATTCTAATATCATTAAACACAAATATCATCAATTCAACACAGTTTGATCGTTTTTATGTGTGCCGGAGCTCTAGCTTATTTTTCTCCATGGATGGAATCATTAGGTTCGTTTGGACGGAAATATGGTGAGTGGTTGGTCGTAGAAGGGACCCTGGGAAGGGAAGAGGCTGGAACGGTTAGAGCCGTCTAAGCTCTAAGGCTATTTGCAACAAAGGGCCTCCCTGGGGGCCTCCACGTCAACTTTTGAGTTGCTAGATAAGCACACCCACTCTCTGCAGGCACTCACTTTTTGGAGGGCACAATAGAGTGCCTCGTTTATATTATTTAATTCAACAACACTGTTTATACATAATTAAATTGGGTTATCCGAAAAGTAGTCATTGAAAATTATTCGGGCACCCGCAACACGACGTCGTCGTATTTCGGTTCTCCTTTCGTGTGCAAATTGTATGCGTTTAACTTGATCGGTTTGAGAATGTTGAGAAAAGTATTGTTGGTCAGAAATCAAATATTGATTGTATGCCTCAACATGATGTTGAATTTAAGACTGAATCGAATTCTCGATTTCATCTTCAATCTCTTCACTCTAGAAGACAAAGAAGAAGAAATGAAATTAGAAGACAAAGAATAAGACGGGGAAGACATCACAAATTTTGTGAATGAAATAAGAAAATATGGAAATATGAAAGGTATATATAGATAAAATAAATATTTTTTAGGGAATAAAAAATTAATTATATTCCATGAATTTATTTTTCTATTTTTATTATATATTAATTCCACAAAATATGTCAGTTTATGAATAATATAAATTCGTATATAACAAGGGAGAAAAAAATAAGGAAGAAATCACAAATTTTGTAAATCAAATATGAAAATATGTGAAGTATATATAAATTTTGTAAACTATTTATGTATAGATTATATAATTATTTATTCATACATAAAGTTAATTATATATTATTATTATATACAGAACGCCTCATGTTTATATTATTTAATTCAACAATATTGTTTATGTATAACTAAATATTTCAACATCATTATTCAAATCTAATTATAAAATAGAATAAATATTTTTAGGGAATAAAATTTTTATTATACTACATGAATTTATTTTTCTATTTTTTATTTATTATTATATATTAATTTTACAAAATATGCCCATTTATAAAAAAAAAATATATTCGTAGGTAAAATAAGAGAAAAAAATAGAAAAAAATTCACAAATTTTATAAATCAAATATGAAAATACGTGAAGTATATATAAATATAATATATATACGGATTATACTTCATGAATAAACTATATATTGTATATAACTAATTAATTTTAAATAATTACATAACCTTTTCATATATAATTATTTATATATAATATAAATTATATATTATTTATAATTAATTATTTAGGTATATATAATGTAATTAATTATATATTGTATGCATAATTAATTATTAATATGTAATTGTATAAATTATATATATAAATTATAATTATATATTCATATAGTTAATTATATATTATTATTATATTCATTCCACCCCGCTCACTCTTTTCTCTCTACTACTCTCTGCACCCACTCACTTCTCTTTCATACCCTTCCTCCACGTCACTAATTCTTGAAAAAACTCATTGTTGTGGCTGCCACATGACAGCCCTGAGAGTCCCCACTTCCTTCTCACTCTCTGTTGTGGATGGTTTAACATGTAAGGAAATGAGGTTTCAAAGGGAAGAAGAGACCGCTTTGGTATGGGGTTTTCGGGAGGCTCAGATATGGAACCAGACGGAGAAGAGAGTTCGAGAGGGAAATGAGCTAGAATAGGTACAGTCGCCGAAGCTCTCTACAGTGTGGAGAGGAGGTCGCTCTGGGTTGACAGTTTTAAGAAGTCTATATCTCGGCTCATAGATTCTCAAAAAGCTTGTCAAGACTCCAAACCACATCGAAAAAAAACAGCCACACCAGAGAGAAACAAAGCACAAAATTCTCAGAGAAACATGGCACTAAATATTCTAGATATTTGGAGAGGAACCGAGAGCGAAGTCGGAGACCTCATTCTCCAGGAAAGCTTCGATTATGTCCAAAATTCTTGAATCACGAAGTGGATCCAGAAAGTCAAAATCACCCAAAAAATGGTGTGATCTAAAGTCCCAAATTATCATCCAAGCTCAAACACAAAGGAATTCTAAGTCGTCGGAGAGATGGAGAGTGTTGATCGGAGTTGAGAGAGAAGAGAGACGATTGAGAGAAATGGAAAGGAAACAGAGTGGAAGGATATGATTTTAAACTTTTGAAATTGATTTGAGTGCATTTTGGTCTTTTCAGAAAAATAAAAAACAAAATAAATCAATTAAATTTTTTTATCGTAAGAAATATATTTATCGTTAAGTGAGAAGCGAAATGTATTATTTGATTGAGAATAAATATGTCATTGCATATGTAATGAGAAAATGTATAAAAAATAGACGGCGAGGGCATTTTAAACTTTCATTACCTCAAAATTTTGTAAGATTTAATTCACTAAAATTAAATATAACAAAATAGTAGTTAGGCAAGTGCTAAATCAAAAGTTTTAGTCTGTAATAGTTATTATGGAAGAATAAGTGCTAGTTGGGGGAAAGGAGCAGTGACTTACTTGCAGTTTCTCCTTTTTAAAAATTAAGGGGTGCTCTTAATAAGATATTTAATCATGAGTTTGGCGTGTTTTTGTAGTGTAAGGATTGAAGAAAACTATAGCATATTAATTGACGAGAATGGGTATTAATTAGAGGAAAGAAACTGAAAATTTGAAGCATTTAATGCACAATTGTTAGGCGTAGAATTCACGAATGCTCTTTCTCCTATATGAAATCACATTCACTTCGACCTCTCCGAGTACGAGTATTGTTCGAGTATTTGCCAAACAATGAAGGGATTATTGTTAGGGAATAAACTAAGTATTCAAACTCTAATTACAAATATAAAGATCGAAAATTTAATTCTTATAGTTTTTGCGGAAGCTAACCACCTTTAGAGACGACCAATTCCAAATCAACATGTAACAATCAACAATACTAAACTAGGCAAGTAATAACAGAGATAGAGACACGAGATTTAACGTGGTTCGGCAAAACCTACATTAACATCGACCTGTAAACATCCGGGCAGTGCGAGGCTCGTAAAGTGGAATCAAGTTGGAGGCTTGGATTCAGGGGGAGTTCATGAGATAGATTTGCACTAGGAAGAGTAGCATAAAGTAGTGGTTTGTGTGATAATCACCGATACTTGTATGTTTTGACTAGTTCCATTATAGTGAATTCTTTCAACTGGCAAAACGCCCCCAGACGTAGGTGAGTTGCACGGAACTGGGTTAACAATCTTGTGTGTCACTATTTGCTCCTTACTCTTGATATTGTGTTTGTCTGAAATCTGTTTGCTGACAAGTTGTTAAGAACATAACTAGTCAAGACTGTGACTAATGTAGGTCCCTACTATCCATAGTTGGCCAAGGAAATTGTGGTAAATCTTCTCATAGCATTCGACCGTCCAGAAGATTCTAAGTACAAAATGGTGTATGTTAAAGGTAAAGAATTCTATATTTCCCCTGACATTGTGAATGCTTTTATTGGAAGACAACCTGTGCAGCCAGGGCCTGTCCCTAATCTTGATGAAGTGGAAAAAGAGATCACCGAGAACAAGCACCAGGTCTGGCCAGTCAAGGGATCGATTGCAGCCTCGGACTTATCATCAAAGTACTCCATATTATACCGCATTGGACTAGCTAACTGGGCGCCTTCTTCAAATGGTTCTCTTGTCAAGACTGAGCTGGCATTCATGATCTTCCAAATAGGTGCTGGTTCTTCCATTGATTTTGGGCAAGTTGTTATTGATTACTTTGTGAGACATGCTAGATTTTTCGCTATCAAACGACCTATCGGGTTTTCCTCCCTCATCTCTAGGATTCTCATTCAGCAACACCCAAATGTACTGCTGAAGTCTGACAAAGTGGGCAAGAAACCAGGTGCCATTGTAATCAGCCACAAAATGCTCGAAGGAAAGCAAGATGTGGATATTGTCGAGAAGAATGTGGGACCTTATGTTAAGCAGAATGTCAGACCTCATGTCAAGAAGAATGTCTCAGTTCCTGAAACAAATTCCAGTCACACTGTGAACATTGGTCCCCTCCCTGCGGCCTTCCACGATGATGTAAACATGGAACTAACAAGAGAGATTGCAGCAATCAACCGGGATATTGCCAACATGGAGGAGGTAATCAAGAACCTTCGAGCAAGGAAGAAGGTTTGTGAAGATATTCTCAACAACATGCCTGATCCAGCAGCTGAGAAAGAACAAGAATAGTCCAGTACTGAAGGTTCCAGTGATGATGAAGTGTCTAGCAGCGATAATTCTGAAGTCCTTAAGTTTATTTTTTTTTAAAAACTCTACTTTGTGATGTGTAACTCATAATTCTGATCTTAACTCGTCTATACGAGTTACTATTTTGTGACTTTATTTGGGGCGTTAGCCCATTTGGTTATAAGCCAAAATGTTTTATTCATTGATTGTGGCTCTATCTCTCCCCTCGGATATTCTGTTCTTGTACCTCAAGTATAGTCGACTATGGCTACCTTTTGAGGAAAGCAGGAGGAGAAGTTATGATAAAGTCTGAAAAAGTGAAATTCGCAAGACTAGATGCAAGCAAACGAAAGGCACATAAGATGAAGTCTGAAGTGAAGTGCTTGCTTAAAAATAGCCAAAGGGGGAGATTATTGTTACGTTTGTTATTGGATTTATTTTTAGGCAATACGAAAGATGTCGAACATCTAGTCAGGAAAGGTGTCAAGAAGTTAATCTCAACATCATGCTTAACATTTGTGGATCGTAGCAGTGAAAAGTTTTCTTAAATAGGAGACATATTGTGATTGGAAAGATCCAGATGTGTACAAGGCTTTTGGTAAGTCTTGTTTGAGTCATGATTCTGGAAAGGTTCCTACCGTGATAGAGACTCTGAGAAGATATCGGCGTTAAGGATTTGGGAAACCTAAATCGACTAGGATTATGGTAATTTTAATGCGTTCCAGAATTAAGTTTGCAGCTATTATAAAAGCTTAGGCTCCACCCTTAGCAGCAAGCGCGACTCCCTTGTAGTTTCTTCGGTAAATGCACAAAGCTCTTAGACGTGCAGGACTGGCGGGCTGAGAGATTGTGTGTTCCCCGAAAGATGATTGTGTATAACTACCAGAATTGAAAGATCAAGTGTGAATGATTGAGGGTTTTATGTGAAGGCGTGATTGAAGGTTCACGCACAAGAGCTTAACAGCGACCTGTAAACATCCAGGCAATGCGAGGCTCGTAGAGTGGAATCAAGTTCGAGGCTTGGATTCAGGGGGAGTCCCTGAGATAGATTTGCACTAGGAAGAGTAGCATAAAGTAGTGGTTTGTGTGATAATCACTGATACTTGTATGTTTTGACTAGTTCCATTATAGTGAAATCTTTCAACTGGCAAAACGACCCCAGACGTATGTGAGTAACACCGAACTGGGTTAACAATCTTGTGTGTCGCTATTTGCTCTTTACTCTTGATATTGTGTTTGTCTGAAATATGTTTGCTGACAAGTTGTTAAGAATATTGTCTGAACATTGTTCTTGACATCTTGTCTAATTGTCATAATCAGAATTTCAATGGGTATCAGATGAGACACGTACAACTTTAGGTGAGATCTTAGGAGAAAAATTCTGATTGAGAAATATGGACAACGCTAGAGAAGGATGATCAGTTAGTCATCCACCGATTCTGGATGGGAGCAACTACGGATATTGGAAAGCCCGTATGTGCGCCTTCTTGAAATCCATTGACAACAAGACCTGGAAAGTTGTGATAAATGGCTGGAGCACCCCGTGCTATTAAGATGCTGAGGAAAATTTCACAAATCTCAAAGCTGAGTCAGAGTGGACCGACGTTGTTGAAGAAGCAGCTCTAGGAAATTCTCGAGCCCTTAATGCTATTTTTAATGGCGTGGACAGGAACGTGTTCAGATTGATCAACACCTACACTACTGCCAAAGGAGTATGGGACATTATGACTGTTGCATATGAGGGAACCACAAAGGTACGAGAACAAAAGCTTCAGTACTTAACAACAAAGTTTAAGACACTTATAATGAAAGAAGATGAAATTGTGGCTGAATTCAATGTGTGAATTCGAGACCTCGCCAACGAACCTTACTCTTTGGGTGAACCAATGACAGATGAGAAACTAGTAAGAAAGATCCTAAGAGCCCTGAATTCAAGGTTTAAGATGAAGATAACGGCCATTGAAGAGGTTCACGATCTCAAGACCCTTCCCTTTGATGAACTAATGGGATCTCTAATGACATATGAGTTGTCCCTACCAAGCATTGGACAGAAAAATGAAGGAGTGACTTTCAATAGCTTCATGGCCAAGCATATTGAGCAAGAATGTTCATACCAGGATGATGAAATTGACGCTACCATAGTTTTGCTAGCAAAAAACTATAACCAGGTCATGAAGCGGTTTAACATGATGTCTGGGAAAAATGTCACAACAAATGACTGGAAGAATGTCACAACAGATGTCAAAAAGGATTTTCATGGAAAATTCAACGAAGAGGAAACTTTGACATGGACAATAAAGCTGATGAAGGAAACAATGACGGTAGAAGGTTTCAATGCCATGAATGTGAAGGGTTCGGGCACTACCAAAGGGAATGTCCTAACTTTCTAAAGAAACAGAAGAAGGGCTATAATGCTATCATGTCTGATGAAGAAACCGATGATAGTGAAAAAGACGAAATAAGTAATTTTGTAGCTTTCACTGCTTCTACTTCGTCCAGCAAACCTGATCATTCTGCTAATGTTAGTGACAACATACAAGACTTATCACCAGATGATGAATGGAATGATGATCAACTCAACGAAGCCTATTGCATCCTCTACAACAAATGGATCGAAGAGTCTAACATTCTAGACAAACAAGTTGATCAGATTATCACTCTTACAAATGACAAATCTAGGCTTATGGAGACGATCATAGAGCTAAAGCAAGAAGTCACCCGACTCAAAGGAGAAATTGATCAAATGACTAAGTCGGTGAAAATGATGAGTCCAAGTACCGAGAGCCTCGACAAAATAATGTCAATGGGAAAACAGGCCAAAGACACAAAAGGACTTGGCAACAATAAGAATGGCTCAAAATCTGAGACCATGTTTGTCCCGCAACAAGTACCAACTAATGAGAAGGAACATCTTACTCAACATTCCAAGGCGGGTGAAGGAAAGAATGTCAAGACATCTTGCTCGACAAACGTCGGCCATATAAAAGCAAGGATGAAATCTCCTTCCAAGGTATCTGCCAATAGTCTACATTGGGTATGTCAGTATTGTGGACAGAAAGGCCATATCAAACCCCAATGTTACCATCTCTATGGCAAGAGGACATCTCCCAAATCACAATGGGAAGCTCGAAGCTACTATCATCCTAGCACTTAGAAAGCAAGACGGGTGGAATGGAGGGTGAAAGGAAAATCATACCGAGCCAATACCTCCAAGTGTGCCTCGACTAGTTCAAATTTTGCTACTGGTACAAAGTGGATTTTTGAAAAGAAGTTAACCAAAACAGGAAATATCACTTATCAAAAGGTTTCGTATGTCGTCAAACAAGATGTTAAGAAAGAGGTTTCGACATTGCTCTTAAACAAAGGAAGTGATATTAAAGTTGAGAAATTTATTCGGAAACCAGTCAAAGATAAGGAGATTGCGCTGAAATATTTTCATACTGCAAAGCTATTCGCTGACTCCTCCACACAAACTTTGGATTCAAACCTAATTAAGAGCCTGAGAGTGTCACTTGGGCCATATCCTATTAATCGATGATCAAGCAACCGTTTGAGGGAGAGTTGTGAGGTTGGTATCCCATCTGAAACGTCATAATCCTAACTGATTCGGTATGGGCCTAAATATCGAGGCTCGCCCAAAGGATACAACGTTTGAATTTTTTTTACATCACTCTTCTAAAAACACTCATTATTCGTACTATTTTTGTTTCTTTTGTCTCCTCTCAAACCCTAGGCCCCTTCAATCCCAATCCTCTGCAACAATGGTGAATACGAGAAGCACTACCGGCCAAAGGTCGAGTGGCAAGAAGACGGTCGGAAAAGGACCACGAGCCAAGTTTATCAAGAGAGACACTATGGAGTACACCGGCGAAATAAATTGCCATGTTGTATGATTTCGGGGTTTAGCAGCAGCTAAAAATGCCGATGGTCCAACCGAAGGTGTTCAGGCTGTTGCACCCCCTGCCCCATTATTCTCCAAGCTTAAGCGAAAACCTAGGTCGGGAAGTGCACCTCTCTCAATGGACGACTTGACCGAACCAGTAAGAGGAGGAGAGGGAAGTTTGCCTATCGGTACCATTGCCTCAACAAAGGAAGCCTCGGTGCATGTGCTGAAAGATGATGTTCGAGGAGAAATCTCCGTGCCTCTCTTGCCACCGATTGCAATCGTGAGCCCTATCAATGAAGAAAAAGATACTGACCAATCTATTGTTTCTAATACGAATGAAAACTTTAGAAATAGCGATCTAATAGATTCGCTTTTAGAAAATATTGAGCCTCCTCAAGAAAGAGTGGTTGAAAAATTGACGGAGAAGAAGGGAGTTGAGGAAACTATTATGGAAAATGTTGAAGTTAATGGTATGGAGAAAATAGTTGAAGAAGAAGATCCAATAGAAGTGAGAAATGTTATTGAGAAGAATGTTACTAATAATGTTATTGATGAGACAGTGGTAGCTGAAGCCACTGAGAGGGAAGTTTCAAAAGATGGTTCGAACAATGTTGCTGAGGAAAAGAAGGAAACTGGTGCCATTGAGACCAGTGAGAAAATTATTTTTGAAGAGGTCGAGGGTGTTTCAGCCAGAGTTGCAGAAAATGTAGAAGAAGAAGTTGCAGCAGTTGCTGCTATTGTTGTTCTTGAAGAAAATGCACATGATGTGTGTACATCCCTGAAAAGGAAAGCCCTCAGAGAAGAGGAAGTATGCCTGGCTACATTGCTGGCAGAAGAGAAGAAAAACAGAAAAAGACAGGTTGAGGTAATCAAGAAGGCAGAAACCTTAAACAAGAAGAAAATGGTGGGAAGTAAGGAGCCAAAGAAGAATTCAAAAGGAAAGAATGTGATACAACCTACTAGAATCCTGCTTGATGAGGATAGCGATGAGGAGACAAATGATGTTATACTCCCCAAGGAAGTCAAGTCAGTTGCAGGACAGAAGGTGGCTCAGAATGTTCCTAGCGTCTCCACTGATAACATCTCTTTCCACACTGTCAAGACCGCCAACAGGTGAAAGTTTGTCTTCCATCGAGTCATCTTTCCGGAGAAGGTGTATGTTAGAGGAAAGGAGATCTATATTTCCTCTGACATTGTGAATGCTTTTATGGGAAGACAACCTGTGCAACCAGGGTCTGTCCCTAGTCTTGATGAAGTGGAAAAAGAGATCACCGGGAACAAGCACCAGGTCTGGCTAGTCAAGTGATCAATTGCAGCCTCAGACTTATCATCAAAGTACTCCATATTATACCGCATTGGACTAGTTAACTGGGCGCCTTCTTCAAATGGTTCTCTTGTCAAGACTGAGCTGGATATCTTGATCTTCCAAATAGGTATTGGTTCTTCCATTGATTTTGGGCAAGTTGTTATTGATCACTTTGTGAGACATGCTAGATCTTTCCCTATCAAAGACCTATCGGGTTTGCCTCCCTCATCTATGGGATTCTCATTCAACAACACCCAAATATACTGCTGAAGTCTAACAAAGTGGGCAAGAAACCAGGTGCCATTGTAATCAGCCACAAACTGTTCGAAGGAAAGCATGTTGTGGATATTGTCGAGAAGAATGTGGGACCTTCTATTAAGCAGAATGTCAAACCTCATGTCAAGAAGAATGTCTCAGTTCATGGAACAAGTTCCAGTCACACTGTGAACATTGGTCCCCTCTCTGTGGCCTTCCACGATGATGTAAGCATAAAACTAACAAGAGATAATCAAGCGGGATATTGCCAACATGGTGGAGGTAATCAAGAGCCTTCGAGCAAGGAAGAAGGTTTGTGAAGATATTCTCAACAACATGCCTGATCCAGCAGCTGAGAAAGAACAAGAATAGTTCAGTACTGAAGGTTCCAGTGATGGTGAAGTGTCTAGCAGCAATCAGTTATAATGTTCTTAAGGTTATTTCAAAAAAAACTCTACTTTTTGATGTATAACTCATAACTCTGATCTTAACTCGCTATACGAGTTACTATATTGTGACATTATTTGGGGCGTTAGCCCATTTGGTTATAAGCCAATATGATTTATTCATTGATTGTGGCTAGATGCAAGCAAACAAAAGGCGCATAAAGATGAAGTCTGAAGTGAAGTGCTTGCCTAAAAATAGCCAAGGGGGGAGATTGTTGTTACGTTTGTTATTGGCTTTATTTTTAGGCAATACAAAAGATGTCGAGCATCTAGTCAGGAAAGATGTCAAGTAGTTAATCTCAACATCCCGCGTAATATTTGTGGATCGCAGTATTGAAAAGTTTCCTTAAATAGGAGACATATTGTGATTGGAAAGATCTAGCTGTGTACAAGGCTTTTGGTAAGTCTTGTTTGAGTCATGATTCTGGAAAGGTTCCTACCGTGATAGAGACTCTGAGAAGATATCGGCGTTAAGGATTTGGGAAACCTAAATTGACTAGGATTATGGTAACCTTAATGCGTTCTGGAATTAAGTTTGCAGCTGCTATAAAAGCTTAGGCTCCACCCTTAGTAGCAAGCGCGACTCCCTTGTATTTTTTTCGGTAAATACACAAAGTTGTTAGACATGCAGGATTGGCGGGCTGAGACATTGTGTGTTCCCCGAAGGACGATTGTGTATCACTACCAGAATCGGAAGATCAAGTGTGAGAGATTGAGGGTTTTATGTGAAGGCGTGATTGAAGGTTCACGCACAAGAGCTTAACAACGACCTGTAAACGTCCGGGCAGTGCGAGGCTCGTAGAGTGAAATCAAGTTGGAGGCTTGGATTCATGGGGAGTCCCTGGGATAGATTTGCTCTAGGAAGAGTAGCATAAAGTAGTGGTTTGTGTGATAATCACCGATACTTGTATGTTTTGACTAGTTCCATTATAGTGAAATCTTTCCATTGGTAAAGCGCCCCCAGACGTAGGTGAGTCGCACCGAAATGGGTTAACAATCTTGTGTGTCGCTATTTGCTCCTTACTCTTGATATTGTGTTTGTCCGAAATCTGTTTGTTGACAAGTTGTTAAGAACATTATCTTACGACATTGTTCTTGACATCTTGTCTAACTGTCATAATCAGAATTTCATTGTACAATCCATAAGTTCGTCACAATCAAGAGATTTACAATTAACTCAAAATCAACTCTTTTGTTCAAGTTCAATCTCTCTCAAGATTTTTCGCACTCGCTCAAGATTTGTTTCACCACAAATTTATGCAAATTAGTTCTCTTCCCAATTGCTAAAGTGGTCAAACCCAAATACAAAAGATAAGCAATTACCTCAAGCTTTTCCACCAAAAGCTTGATCTTCCTCAAAGCCCTTCTTCACCAAAAGGCTTGATAACCTTGATTCTTTTCTTCTTTCGACATCAGCTGCTCTCTCCCTTTTCTTGTTCTCGGGCAACCCCTCACAGCAAGAAGAACAACACACAGCAGCAGCAGCAAGAGCTGCTGCCTTTTGTTTCAAAAGTTTTAGCCCTAATAGGCTTAAGTGATGGGCCCAAATAATGGGTTAACCTCTACAATCATGTATTCATGTATAACTAGCTAGTAAGTCAACCTGTAAGTCAAGTGATTTATAATCAGAATCCATATGATGATTAGAGTCAAGTTCCTGATTAGTAATATTAGAAACCTGACCCTTCGGGTTGGTTTAAAACTGGAGAGGGGACAAATATCCGACTCATACTGACACTTTTAAATCATGAAAATTAAATCATAAATCATACTGGTATGTATGTTGAGCAAATGAATTGGGTTGGAATGCCCAAGAAAATGAAGGGCAACAAAAGTTAGTGAAACTTTATTGTGGAACATTTTGACGATCGTGTATGGAAGTTATTAGATGATGTGAAAATTATACGACTACGATGTGGCTCAACATGTATGAGTCATATTATTAACTGTCCCGATAATCTAAAAGTGGTAATTTTCTAACTTTTAATATGTAACATTTTTATAATTATCATATTACATTAATTTTTCTCAATTCTTGTTTTGTAGTTGTCGATGAAGTAAGAAATAAAAGAGCACTTGCAAGGTCAACAAGAACATGTATTGATGCTGATCATCAAATTCAGTGCCAGGGCGACCTATCATTGTAATCATCGAGGGCGGATGAATGGATCAAAGAACTTACACAAACAACCTCAATTTTAAACATGTCACGATAAATAGATAAAAGATTAAAATTTGACAACTATGATGGACTTTTTGAAGAAAATGAATCTTGAAGCTCATGACTTAATCATCTCCTTTCAAAACATCCTTCTTATGTGTTTGCATTTCCACCGCCCTCATGTTTTCTTATTACATGTACTAAATATTTTTATGGGGTAATTGTTGGAATTATACCTTAGACTCAATCATTGTGCATAACTATTAAGCACATTACACGTGATGTTTTATTAATAGAGATTAATAAATGGTTTATACTGTTATCATACACAGATACTTGTTGATATTATAATATGATGGGTCCTTGATTAAGCTGATATACATGACATCGTAATAGGTATTACGATAATGAGAGTCATGTATTATAGATCTTGATCTAAACTGTTCTTGATCGTAGGATCATCGTACTAGGACTACGATGATCGAGAAAGATCAATATATGTATGACGATACTCATCGGATGAGTATTAATGGATCTCATTCATTAAGTCATACGTATTGATGATGCATATAGAGATATGATCATTGAACTGACCAAAAGTGATATTTCCCATATGGTGATATTACATGTACTGTCAATGTGAAAATTCTTTTAAGAGAAAAAAGTATATCGTTTTCCTTTGACATGAGATCGTCACAGTAATTAATAAAATACTTGTTGTACTTTGATGATGGACACCTAGTGTACAATAATACTAGTTGAAAGGTCGTTGGGTATGATTGAGTATCTATATAATTAGTGGCGAGTCAAAAGAGAATCCATCAACTGTAGGTAATGAGTTTGAACTCTACACTGTCAGCAATCCTATGGTTGAACAAGTACATTGGCCAAGGCAGACGAATAATTTAATAAAAGAGTTTCTTAAAGTTATTCCACGACCATCGAGATTGATGTGAAGTATAGTAATTACCTATTAGGATTTGACAGAAATAACCATACCCTAAGATGATTCGGAGTTGTAACGATGGAAGGAAATGATGTTGGAGTTGTACCATAGCCCAATGGAATATGTCATTTACAATGTATTGTTTTATCATCTTTCATAATAAATTAAATGACATTATATTACTAGTGTGTTGTAGTAATATATTAAATGTGATTTATCTATGTCATTATGTGTGTCAGTAATAATAGTAGAACTATAGATCGGAAAGAAACACATTTAATGAGTCTCTAGGCATATAAGCTTCATTAGAAGCGACCAGTATGAGGATAACTCTATATGATCACGCTCTAATGATCATGGCAAGGTCGTACCGGAGTTTGATCATGGATATCATTCGGGAATGATATTGGACGATCCGATGGTGAGTTTGCATCATAGATGTTGTCATGAGCATACTCACATATCGTAGCTTGTCACGGTATCCTTAGACCAAGGAGTCTTTGTAGTTACTATGTGATCAATAACTGAGTTTGACGTTGCCTAGTATTATCTGTAAAAGGGTAGTCATAAGGGCTCTGATTGGCTCAGTTATTGATTACATGAGGGAACACGAAAGACGACTAAGGGATTTATCCCTCATGAGAATGATATCTGTTTGGGCCACTTGGTGAGACTGAATGAAAGAAATTGCATGGTCATGCTAAGGATACACAGTATACGGATTCAGTCATCTCACATATCAAGAAACAATGATTGATTAAATAAGGATGACGACTCTATGCCTTATGATCAATCTGGATATCTAGAGATAAAAGCATAATGACTTGGACGATATGAGGTTAAGTCGAATCATCGATAATCATGAGCGTTGAGTAATCATAATATCTTGCTAGAGGCCAATTATGATGGGGATGGCAAAATGATAATTTTGCGCCGATCTGCCAACGTTTCATGAGCCTAGAGGGTCACACACTTAAGCCGATGAATATAGCAAAATAGTATTTTGAAAGTCCAGATGAGAAGAGATAAGAAATTTGGGAATTTAACTTTCTTGGTTAGTTAGACCGGACCGATCTAAGCTAAACCGGAATGGATTAGACAATTGCCGGTCTAGGTTGTAAACCAGGCGGTTATGGAAATTGGTCTAAGTGAATTATGCGCTGATTTAATTCAATTAATTTAATTAATAATCCTGAGTCTATTTGGGCTCAAAATGATTTTAATTAAGTGGGCTTAAACTAAAATGGGCTTAAGGCCCTTTTAGGATATGATAAATTATAATTTTAATTTAAAGATAATCCTATATTGGAAAATGTAACGAAAGAAAAAGATTTGACTAAAATTATATTTTGGAAAAAATCAACAGAAGGGAAAGGGGATGATTTTGGGAAATTGGGAATATATTCCCAAATATCCCAAAACCGATCCCAATCTCCTCTCTCTCCCATTTCGGGCGGTTCTTCCCCTCTCTCATCTCTCTCTCAGTTCTTGCTCCCTTCTTGAAAAACTAGTAATACTTGCAAGAAGGTTTTTGATCCTTGATCAAAGACATCATCTGTGGGGACGTGATAGAGAAACAAGATTTTTCGATTTTGTTTAATCGAATTCGCATCAAAGGTATAAATTTATTCGCATTCTAATATTATGCTAAAATTAATTTAGCATGAAGATCATAATTTATTTTGGACATTCATGGTTTAATTCCGCATTCACATGAGTTTTTTTGCTTGTGACCCCATTGAAAACCCTTAAGTGGTATCAGAGGCTGGTTATATGCATAATTGAATTTTCAGCATGATTAGAATTGCATGGAAAACTAGGTTTTTATTTTGTTTTGTGGGATTAATTGCATGAAATTATATAAATTAATTTTTGGATTTGTGAAATTTTTTTTTTTGAAAAATTAGGTTCCCGGTCTGATCTGGCCGAGCCATGATCAGCCCTAGGTCGAGACCCTTGGGTCGGCATGGAATGCCCTAGGGCGAACCATGGCCAGCGCCAAGAGCCGACCAGGTCGCGCCACGGGCGACCACGGTCTACCCAGGCTCTACCATTGAATGGCCCACGGGCCGTCCATGGGCGATGCCTAGTCCAGACCAGGTCGAGACCTAGGACGCCCCTAGCAGCCCTCGAGTTGGCCACGGACAATTCCCAGGCCGGCCCGCGCGGGCGACTATGATCACCCACGGGCGATTCGTGGTCGAGCCATTGCGGTCCGACCGGTCTCGGGTTTCAATCGGTCAAATTTTGACGGTTCGCGAGAAATTGTAAAATCCTAATTTTAATTTCAGATCTGGTTTGGTTTCGATAAACCGGGAGAAAATTGGTTTAACTTCAAAATCAATATAGACCGTCCAGTTTCGATAAACCGGATATTTTCCACACTTAAGCAAGATAAAAATAGAATTAATAATGTTGTTTGATAACATGATATTTGATAACATATTTTTTGACAACACGTTGTTTTCCACATGATGTGTAGCTTATGCCCTCTAGATGTGAATGGTCATTTGATTTAATTTTCAATTTTTGCAACATGCGTGTTGCTTCATTTTGGATTTGTACATGCATGTCGTGATGTTTGTAATTTTATTATATATTATGTAACTACGAAGAATGACATAAGAAATAAGTCAAGAGGGAGACTTGGAGCCAAGAGGAGTCCCAGAGTCGGTAGGTGTTTCAAAGGAGGCTCGAAGCTAGTGGGAGTCCACGAGGATGGTGCAAGTGAAGGACTTGAAGACTTAGTCTTTAGGGTCTATTACTAGTATCCTAGGATCCTATAGGATGGGCTATAGCTATGCATGTTATTTACATTTACGTTTTTTTTAAATGTATGAATGTATGGATGCGTGATTAGTTTAAATATATTGAATGTAGTTTAAAATATCACCCACATGCAAAGATTAAAATTGGAATTAATCACTCATTGCATGTAATATGGACTTGGAGTCATCCTTGCATCGAATGTAGTCGATGACTCCAATTAAGATTGTATTGATATACAATCAGGACTTAAAACACAGAAACACAACTGTTTTCAAGTCAAGCGTGATACCATCCAAGTCTCGATACTCAGAAAGATTTTGAGCTTATGAGTGGGTGCGCCTCCGCGTAGCATTCTTAAGGGAGAAGTCATGATGAGTTGGGTAGTTTGATGTGGGTGTGTGCGCCTTCGCGTAGTAGCCACATTAGTTCTGGGCCATAGTCGAGACTTGGTAGACTTATCTACGATTGTCAGCTAGGGCTGACCTAGGGTATCAGATAGGGTATGTTGTGTACATTCATGTACAGACCCTAGCTTGAAATTACACTGAATTTAATTGGATGAGTTATCCTACCTTGGTGACTCTGTTGGAGTGGTGAGCTTACGTTCTCTTCAATCGAGTGCATGCAAAGATCCTGATTCAGATTCTGTAAGTTCTAGAATCAAACTATTGTTTTAATTTCGATCTCCAACTTGAATTTAAATCAATAATGATTAATAATGCAAATCAAACACACATCAAGTAACAGAGATATATCTTTTGAAAGGATCATATCTCTGTACTGGTACGAAAATCGATAAGAAATTTTCTTTTACCAACATAATCCTGAGAAAAGGAAGGGGTAAGTCTTTTAAAGCTCGTGTTAACAAGGGTGAAACCCTTAAACAAGATTGAAGGAAACTAAGAGTCACCCATGGTTCAAAGGACCAAGGCTAATTCAAGACGCAGGGGTGACATCTGTTTTCTTCAATCAGGTTGGTCGTAAGAGAATGATTGGAAAAGATACTAAGATGAGTTAAAGGAGGATGTGGAGGATCCACATCTTCAGAAACTTATGTTACAGATCTATTTACTTCTTAATCCAAAGTATGGGATGTTAGATCACACATTGTATGTGTTGGATCTCAAAAGTAGAAGATGCCAGACAAAATGAGAGATGAATTTATGGGTAAACAACATTACAAGGGACGTGACAGTTGCTGTAGACATCATCGAATTAACTATGCCCAATGGATTTAGTTTTGAAATTTAATAATTGTCAAGATGTACCTGGTTTTTGTAGGAACAAAATTTTGGTTCCTTGTGCAAACAAGAACGATATCTTGCTGTTTAACAATAGCATTCGTGATATCTCCCGAAATGAAATTTATTATGCAAGAATAGTTGTCACTATGCATAGGGCGTAGGTGATACTAACGAAAAGTCAATCTGTAGCATAAATAGGAGTGACTTGAATTCGTGATTCAAACCAAACTCTGAGTTGCATTGTCGTTTAGGGCACATCAACGAGGAGCGCATATCAACACTTCATAAGTGTGGACTTTTAAGTTCGTTTGAAATTAGTTCGATTAAAAGATGCGGAGCTTGTTTAATGAGAAAAACAACAAAGGCGCCCTTCAGAGGTACAGGTGAATGGGCGAGTGACTTATTGGAACTAATACATTTAAGTATAAATGGTCCTATGAGTTCATAAACCAGAAGAGGGTTCGACCACTTCATCATATCTACTAATGATCTTAGTAGGTATGGTTATGTCTATTCCATAAGACATAAGTATGAATCCTTTGATAAGGTCAAAGAGTTTCAGACTTAAGTACAAAACTAACTAGGGAAAAGTATCAACTCACTTCGATTGCATGGAGGTGGAGAATACTTGTCCCAAGAATTCATCAATCATCTTGGAGATTGTGGGATCATCTCAAAATGAACTATGCCCAGAACACCACAGTTAAATGGTGTGTCCGAACAAAGAAAAACGGACCCTATTGAATATGGTTCGTTCCATGACGACTCATGTTGATCTCCCAATATGTATGTCTGGGGTTAAGCTCTGGAGTCAGCCACATTCATTTTGAATAAGGCTCCGATGATGACAACTGAAATAACACTCATTCAACTCCCACTACCATGGATGTGTGCGCTCTCGCGTAGTAGCCATTTGTATGGTGGTTGAATGAGATGGTCAGTTTCGTCTAGGTGCGTGCGTCTCCGCATAGTAACCAGATAAGGGGATGGACCATATTTTGACAAGTATGTCTTCATAAACTATCCCAAGGGAACAAAGAGATACTACTTCTACAAGCCAAGGGAGAACAAAGTTTTGTTGCTCGAGGTGGCGTGTTTTTGAAGAGAAATCGTTTCTAAAACAGTCGGTGGGAGAACTGTGCATCTTGTAGGAATTCTAGATGGCACGTTTCGGATCCACATTATGACAATGTAGAAGTTGAGGAGCATGGACCTGTTGTAGAGACAGAACCAATTCCTGCGGATATTCCTGACGGTCCAAGGCGGTATGAGAGAACGCGTCGAGCACCTCTGTGTGTCGTGGATCAGGATGATCCAACGACCTTTCAAGAGACCATGGACAGTACCGACTCCGATAAATGGCAGGAAGCCATGAGAGAGGAAATAAAGTCCACAGAAGATAACCAAGTCAGGAGCTTGGTTGATCGAACCCGTGGGATAAAACTCATCGGTTGTAAGCGAGTCTATAAACTCAAGACTGACATGGTGGGATAAAATACATTGGTTGTGAGTTGGTCTATAAGCTCAAGAGCGACATGGATGAAAACCTCTGACCTATAAGACTAGATTGGTTGCAAAAGGGTTATCGTCAGATCCAAGGACTGGATTGTGATGAAACTTTTTCACCAGTAGCAATGGTCAAATCGATTCGGATCATTCTAGCCATAGCTGCGTATTTCGATTATGAAATATGGCAGATGAATGTTAAAACCACCTTCCTTAACAGGAACTTAACTAAGAATGTGTATGTAACAGAGTCTGAGGGTTTTGTCGATCCAAAGTAAAATATGGCAGATAGATTTCAAAACCACCTTCCTTAACAGGAAATTAACTAAGGATGTGTACGTAACACACCCTGAGGGTTTTGTCGATCAAAAGAATTCTGAAAAGATATGTAAACTACAAATATCCATTTTTGGATTGAAGGAGATCCTACATGCCTCGACTATAGGATCTATCATGCATGCCATGTTGTGCACAAGAAAGAAGATCTCACTCGCCATAAGCCGTACCACTAAATACCAATCTAAGCTTGGTGAGAAAAACTAGATTGCAGTAAAGAACATCCTCATGTACTTTAAAAGCACTAAAGGACATCTTACTGTTGTGTCAGGGATTAGATGAATAGTAAGGCGTTAGGATACAACGATGTTAGACTAATGATCCGAGTTCATTGTCAGGAAATGTGTTTTGTTGCAATGGTAGCACTGTCGAGCTGGAATGATTCTAGGCTGGCCACCATTACTATTTTGCAAACAAAAGGCCTGAGTATTTAGTTGCGGTGAAAGCAGCTAAGTAGGCCGTATAGATTAGATACTTTCAAATCGGATTAGATGCAACGCCGCACGCGTCTAATCCGAAAAGCTTGTTGTGTAGCAACACCGGGGCCACAACACTTGCTGAGGAGCCGAGATTTCACAACAAATTCAAACACATACTCATGAAGTTTCACCTTATCAGAGAAATCGTTGATAATGGTGATGTGGAGATCACTTATGTTCCAATCGATGATAATATGGCCGATCCCTTGACGAAGGCTCTAGCATAGCCTAAGCATGAATGACATATGAGTTCTATGCGGATAGATTGAAACTTAGGTTGGGACTAGGGGCAAGTGGGAGATTGTTGGAGTTGTGCCATAGCCCAATGGCATAAGTCATCTACAATGTGTTGTTTTATCATCTTTCATAATAAATAAAACGACATTATATTACCAGTGTGTTGTAGTAATATATTAAATGTGATTTGATCTATGTCATTATGTGTGTCAGCAATAATAGTATAACTATATATCGGAACGAAACACATTTAATGAGTCCCTGGTTACATAAGTTTCATCAGAAGCGACCAGTATGAGAATAACTCTATATGATCACGCTCTACTGATCATGGCAAGGTAGTGTCGGAGTTAGATCATGGATATCATTTGGGAATGATATTGGACGATCCGATGGTGAGTATGCAGCATAGATGCTGCCAAGAGCATACTCACATATCGTAGCTTGTCAATGTATCCTTAGACCAAGGAGTCTTTGTAGTTACTATGTGATCAGTAACTGAGTTTGACGTTGCCTAGTATTATCTGTAAAATGGTAGTCATAAGGGTAATGATTTGTTTAGTTATTAATTACCTGAGGGAACACGAAACACGGCTAAGGGATTTATCCCTCATGCTCCGGCATGGGAAATATATCTGTTTGGGCCACTTGATGAGACTGACTGAAAAGAAATGCATGGCCATGCTAGAGATATGCAGTATCAGGATTCAGTCATCTCACATATCAAGAAACAGTGATTGATTAAATAAGGATGACGACTCTATATCTTATGATCAATATGAAAATCTAGAGATAAAAGGATAATGATTTGGACGATATGAGGTTAAGTCGAATCATCGATAATCATGAGTGTTGGGTAATCATAATGCCTTACTGGAGGCCAATTATGATGGGGAGGACAAAATGGTAATTTTTCGCCGATCTGCCAACGTTTCATGAGCCTAGAAGGTCACACACTTAAGACGGTGAATATAGCAAAATAGAACTTCGAAAGTCCAGATGAGAAGAGATAAAAAATTTGGAAATTTCACTTTCCTGTTTAGTTAGACCAGACCGGTCTAAGCTAAGCCGAAATGGATTAGACAATTGCTAGTCTAAGTTGTAAACCAGGCGGTTACGGAAATTGGTCTAAGTGAATGATGCGCTGATTTAATCAAGTCATTTAATTAATAATCCTAAGTCTAATTGGGCTCAAAAGGATTTTAATTAAGTGGGCTAAAATGGGCTTAAGGCCCTTTTAGGATTTGATAAATTTTAATTTTAATTTTAATTTAAAGATAATCTTTGAGAAATATAACGAAAGAGAAAGATTTGACTAAAATTATATTTTGGAAAAAATCAACAAAAGGGGAAGGGGATGATTTTTGGAAATTTGGAATATATTCCCAAATATCCCAAAACCGATTTCAATCTCCTCTCTCTCCCATTTCGGCCGGTTCTTCCCCTCTCTCATCTCTCTCTCTCTCAGTTCTTGCTCCCATCTTGCAAAACTAGTAATACTTGCAAGAAGGTTTTTGATCATTGATCAAAGACATCATCTGTGTGTACGTGATAGAGAAACAAGATCTTTCGATTTTGTTCAATCGAATTCGCATCAAAGGTATAAATTTATTCGTATTCTAATCTTATGCTAAAATTAATTTAGCATGAAGATCATACTTTATTTGGGAAATCCATGGTTTAATTTTGCATTCACATGAGTTTTATTGCTTGTGACCCCATGAAAAACCCTTCAAATGATACATTAACCTTGGTCGGGTTCGTCTTTTTTTGATATTGATATTCACGTTACCCGGTCGTTGAGGAGTGTTGTTAGACGGTAACCTCAATTAGTGATTAATGAGATTAATTACTACCGGTTCAATATTGAACCCATGTGGTCAATCACAAAGCAAGGATGAAACAAATCGGGTTTTGAAAACCCGAATTATAATATATAGATTAATTAAATTTAATTAAGCCTAGTTTATATTAAATATAAGAGTTATATTTAATATTGACATTATAAGAATGTTGATTAGATTTTATTTTAATCATGTTGAATTATTAAAATGCATTCTAATTAGATTAGAATTAGTTTTAATTAGTTGTAAATTAAAAAACTAAACCTAAACCTAGCTATAAAAGGAAAAAATAGATACGATTCATTTGGTATGATCATGAGAAGACAAGTTGGAGAGCCGCCACCCGTAGAGATTGGCGATCAGCCAAATTGAGAATTGGTTCTCAACTTGATGTGAGGCATCAGACTTAGGCATAAGGAGATGATGATGCTCCTTTGTGTTGGAGCGTGGATGAGAGACACATGCATGGAATTGGAGCAACATAAGGTGTTGTTGCGGCCTGCGGGAGCATTTTCATGTAAAGGGTAATCATGTTTATGAATATATATATAAGACATCCCACAGGAGTTTTGCATACAAGACATCCCAAAAGGTGTTTTGGCTATATAACGAATTACGTGGGCTTTGATCTCCATGGAGACGGGGTACGTAAACCGTCGAAATAAAATTTGGGATCAAGTCGAGACTAATATTTTTCTATGTGTATACAACACAAGTAAAGAGAAAAAGAAGCTCTCACTTTTTATGTGTATGATATCAGGAGACACACAAAAGGTTTCGAATTTTTAAAACTAAGTCAGCTTGCGAATCGACATGCACAGTACAGTTTACTTAATTTTCGTAAATCAAATACACAAGAACAGATTATGATTGCATGCTTTACATTCCGCTACGTTACATATGATGTAATATTGCGATCCTTCAATAGTTTCATATTATTATAGTCAAGTTTACAGTAAAATCGTGTTGTCATAATAAAATTTGAGTTTGATCAAATTACCACGGCGAACAATATCTTAGCTTCATAATTATAACAAACGTCAAAAAGAAAGTGAAAGTAAACTATATTTATCTTTCACCTTCTCATACACTGACCCTTTTAGCTAAAAAAATTTGCTTCAGATATAATTCATTATCACCATACCCAATAATATATTTGCTTGGATTAATTATGTGGACATAGACTGGTAAAATTTAGGATTGGAGGCCACACCAGGTTTAATCCATGTTTGTTGCCCTTTCTTCTTTCTCCCCAAGTTCTTTACATATCAAATTAACACTTTCTATTTGACCAATCATACCCAAAAGTGATACTTCATTCTCGGATAAGCACAATACAAATTAGTTATAATCATGATAGGATGACCTTGAGGATCGGGTTTGAGTGCAGAACAAGGCCATAAATATTTTTCATATGGATAAAAATAAAAGTCGCCGGCAAATTTGATCATCGGGATGGAGGTGACCACCATGACGTGTAGTCGACAGTCTCAGCTCTTAATCTATTCGTCTTGAACATTTTCTTTCAAAAAAAAATTATTTCTTACTGTTTTTATTCTAGTGGCAATTCGGGTATTTTCAAAAAATTTGAGGCCTCGTGATTAACATGTGTCTTGTTTTTAGATGATTTCTATTTATTTTAATGGCTAATCATATCTAAGAATACTTGGCCGTAGTAATTTGATCAAACTCAAAGTTTACTGTGGCAACATGATTTTAGTGTAAAGTTGACCGTGATAACATGAAATTATCCCTATTTCTATAACTACATATAATTTTTGAATATTTATTATATAGACTTGTAATCACATGCGAACCATCCACCACCGTGCAAACCTCACAGTGCGCAACACATGACGTCGCGTGCTGATGTGGTAGACAAAAAACTTTTTTATTCTAAAACCTCGTTAAACCACTTCTTGATAGGGATGGCAAAATAATCCGAACCCGACGGGTACCCGATTAACCCGCCCCGATCTGACCGGGTGAAACCTGTAAAAATTCGGGTCCGGGTCGGGTCCGGATTATTTCGAGCGGGTCTTGCTCGGGTGCGGGGCGGGTCCGGGTTGTCCTATATCCGACCCGGCTTCAACCCAGACCGGGTGAATATAAAAAAAAAATTAATTACTAAATGTAATTAGGTTTACAAACGCAGCCATTGTCACTGAGCCACACCACCACACACAGAATAACAGAGATAGAGTCAACAGTCACGCTGCGACCGTCTGTCTCTCACCCTCTCTCTCGAGTCGACGTTGCTGGTCACGCCTCCGGTCGCCGTCCCATCGCAGGTCGCAGCCCCGTTCGTCCCGTCGTAGGTCGCAGCCCCGTTCGTCCCGTCGTAGGTCGCAGCCCCTTCCCGTCGCAGGTCCGTCCGTCCTGTCGCAGCAGCCCCGTCCCGTCGCAGCCCTCTCGCCATCGCAGTCGCAGACCCTTCCGCCGCCGGCCACGCCTCAGGTAAGTTCCGATCTCTCTCTGTGTACAAATCGAATAATCGATTGATTGTTTATTAATCATATATTCATATTGGTAATTATTATTAATTACATTGTTAATTAGGTTGGATGTTGATTAAAATATGAAAATTAATTTATATTTGTTCTTCGGGTCGGGTCACGGGTCGCGGATTTCACCCGCACCCGACGGGTTTCCACCGGGTCGGGCACCCGCTCAATCTGACCGAGTTTTGGGTGGGTCGGGTTCCCGTTGGCAGCGAGCGGGTCCGGGTCCGGGTTGGGCCGAATCCGACCCAAACCCGGCCCGTTGCCATTCCTACTTCTTGACAAGGTTCACTGACTTTCTATAGAAAAATACTCGTCCCCCTACCACATGGAGACCCTACGTTGGTTCTCATAGCCCAATCCCATAAATCTCACCAACTTCAAATTGACATAAATCCCCATTTAACGCGCTGCGTGTGGGTATTTTGGAAATTTCTACCAATCTTCGTGTTGATTGTTGTCCATTTGTGTATATTGGGTGTAATTTCACGATTCTGAGTTATAATGTCGACCCAGCCTACACCAAATTAAATTTATTTGTGGCCAGAAACATAAACGACATATTGGGTGTAATGTCGGGATTCTAAGTATAATGTCGACCCTTTTATTTTTCCAAAAGGTTGGTTTGCTCACACCGCATGTACTCTACTAGAGCCCGGCCCGTGCCGAGTCGACCGGACAGACGGCGACGCGCGTGTGGGTTTGTCCGTAACCGCAGGTTACCCCTAGAAGGCCCACACACAACTGATAGAGGAAGAGAGACAAACCAATATAAATAACAAAAAAGTTTCACATATAAGCGATGTGGGATTCCAAATGTGAGAGAAACCAAACTTGTGAGTGTATAGTCTAATGTGGGTGCATAGTCTAAACTTGTGAGTGTATAGTCTAGACGTGTGGGTGTATGAAGAGTAGACAATATACTCACAAGTTTAGACTATACACTCACAAGTTTAGACTATACTCTCACAAGTGTAGACTATACCATCACAAGTATAGACTATACGCCTACAAGTTTAGACTATACACTCACAAGTTTGAACATTACAGTCACAAGTTTAGACTATACAATCACAATTGTAGACAATACACTATACACTCACAGTATAGACTATATTCTTTCAAGTTTAGACTATACACTCTAAGTTTTTGTGAAGCCCACTTTGGTTGCCCCAAAGTTGCTTTGGTTTCTCTCATACTTGGAAGCCCACGTCGATTAGATGTGAAACTTTTTTGTTGTTTATATTGGTTTGTCTCCCTTCCTCTATTAGTTGTGTGTAGGCCTTTTAGGGGTAACCTGCGGTTACGACCAAACCCACACGAGCGCCGCTGCCGTTCGTCCGACACAACAGGGGCCAGGCTCCGGTAGAGCACTGCAACCAAACGAACCTTTTAGAAAAATAAAATCGTTTATGTTTCATGTGAGTGTAGGGTCCAGACTTATATCTTTTGGTGTTTTGGTGGAAAGACAAAATTGCCCTCACCAAACCGCACGACAATTTAATGTTGGAGTGTTTCTCCGTGTTTCCACGTGTCAAGCATCTGGACACCGCGGGAAAAATGGTTGGTTGGATCCCCTGTCCAGACGTGTTGGGGATTTGCACTGGAATGTGATTATATATATGTAAGTATCTGGTGCGAACCAGGAGGTCTTGTGCAAACATGTGAGAACCGTGTTTCCATTATTAAGTCATGTATTTTCATTATTAAGCTATGTATTTCCATTATTATACCATGTATTTTCATAACCGTGTCGTGTTTCCATTATTATGACATATATTTCCATAACATTATTATTGTCAATAAGGATAAATTACGGCTAGTATTATGTTAGGCCTAGTATTGTGTGAGGCCTATTAGGTTTGTTATTATGAAAAATTCATTAGGGTTTAGGTTTGAGTATTAGGCTTTCCTAGTTGGGATTCAGGGTAAATTAGAGCTATTATTATGTTAGGCCCGTTAGGGCTAGTATTATGGAAAGCCCATTAGGATTTAGGTTTGAGTATTGCCCTAAGGGCCTAACATAATACTAGCACTAATTTACCCTGATTGACAATTATGATGGACCAAAAAAAAACTTTTTTTTTTCTTCCAATCACTCGTAACACCTCTTCCCTCGACGGGTAAAATTTTCCCCTTTATATTATACAAAAATACACGCTCCTCGCTGCATTTGGGTGGTTCTCTCGTAAATGTAACGAGGGACGTGTATTTTTCTATAACTTAGAGAGGAAAGTGTTACCAGTCGAAAGGAGAGATGTTACGAAGAATTGGAAGAAAAAAAATAGCTAAATTTAAGTTTAATTATGCAAACAATCTTTCGGTCGAGTCAAGCTCGAGCAGATCAACTTTTTCAAGTTGAGCTTCATTCGAGTTTTACTGCTTTCTTCTTAATTATCATATATTTATAGTTGATTCGAAAACAAATTTGATATGCGTGCCCATTTCATTTTGATATGGTTGCCCATTTCAATTGTGAGTATATAATATGGGGGCTTGATTGTAAGCACTTAATTTGACCCTTCACGGCTTCCACGTGACCTTCCTCAACATCACCACCACCGAACCCTTTCCCGCTCGAGACCGTCTCCTCCATCCCTCCAACCTTTTTCCCGTCGACGCCCCTGCCGACAGCGACAACATTCAAGCCTACTCATTATCACTCGTTATTGGACAAAGCCTTCGCTCTCTTTCTGCTCTTCTCACTGGATTGGATAATAAGCCAGCCACCTTGGTCATCGATCTTTTCTGTACCGACGATTTCCACATTTGCAAACCCCTCTCTATTCCAGTCTACACATTTTTCATCTCATCCGCTAATTTTTTGGCTTTCTCTTTGTACTCTCCTACGTTGGGCCTGGCCGACCGGGTTTCGATCCCTTCGGACCTCGTGGAGACAATCCCGGACATCCTCGTGAACTCATAGGAGGATCTCGAACCGGTCCCGCTCCTCCAGCAACTTCCGGCCCCTCCCATTTATGGTTTAGTGTATTCTTCTATTAATCGTGACAGTTTGGTTATATAGTCAAATGGCGGCGTTGAAATAGAAATTTATGTATGATTATGAGTAACTAGTAACTACATTACACTGCTGAAAAATGGTACATTATAGTGGCTCGCCATCATGATCATGATCAGGAGTGGCAACAGATATTCCACCGCTAGTAGATGGCCGATAATAACATGCCGCATATTTGTGTGTCCGCCGCCACACTAGTAGAGCGGCACACCTTGTCTACTTTGCCATCAGTGTAGTGGCGGCCAACTTGTTCATTACGACGCTTTGAATTTCTTGTATCAGTAGATCACTACATTAATATTTTGTTCAAAAATTAAAAATTTACATTATATTTAAAAATATATATTATTTTATCGTTAACAACATTAAAAAAAATTAAGAACATAAATAATTATAATCATAATCACCAAATTTATATGTATATATATAGAAGAAATCCGCTACAAGCTAAATTCGAGTGTCCAAACGTCTGTAGAACGTGTAGTGCAATGTTGTAGGACATGTAGTACAAAGTTGTAGAACGTGATGGACTAGCGCAAAATTAAAAAACCCTATAGAACGTGTAGTGTAATGTCGTAGAACCATGTAGAGCGTGTAGTGCAAAGTTGTAGAACGTGATGGACCCGTAGAACCTTTAAGTGTGTTGTACAACCTCGCTGCCGCGTGTCGCACGCTAAGACAACGCACGTCCAGATCTGTACTAATCTAACGACGGTAGAACGTTCAGACGTTCTAAAGCCGTTTGTAGTTGAATGTGCCCCTATATATATATATATATATATGGGCACACTCGACTACAAATAAAACATCCAAACCATGTAAACCCATCGGATCTGAGACGCGCGTTATCTTAAATTGCGACACGTGGTAAGGTCCAACATTGCACTACATGTTATACATGATTTCAGTTTTGCACAGATCCAACATGTTATACAAGATTACACTACATGTTATACAACATTGCACTGCATGTTATACAGTTCGGACGTTTTGACATTTTTAATTGGTTTTTAGCTAATATCCTCTCTCTCTCTCTCTCTCTCTCTATATATATATATATATATATATATATATATATATATATCGGACACTTATTATTAAGTTTTGGATCAACAACTTTGAAAAAATAAGTTTTGTCTATATATTATTAATAATTAAATATATATATTTTTTAATGATTAGACCTGGATGACATTACTAACTATACATTCGAAATAAAAAATAAAATAACTAGAATGATTAATTAAAATAATATTAATAATATACTAAAACTTTCGAATGTCATAACTCTCTCATACGAGCTCTGTTTCGGGCTCATATTATATCAAATCGAAGATAAACGGAAGATCAACAACTTTGAGTGATAATAATAAATAATAATATATCAACACGACTTCTTTCTTCAAAATTATTTATCTTATGATTCTCTTCGATTTGATATACTATTAGCTTGAAACAAAGCTCGTATGAGAGAGTTATGACATCCGAAAGTTTCAGTCTATTATTAATATTATTTTAATTAATCATTTTTATTATTAATGTTATTTTATTTTTTATTTTGAATGTATAGTTATTAATGTCATCCGAATATAATTTTTAAATTATTTATATAATTAATTATTGAAAATATATAGACAAAATTGTATTTTTTTTCAAAGTTGTTGATCTTCCGATTTTCTTTGATTTGACATACTACGAGCCCGAAACATAGTTAGTATGAAAGAGTTATGACATTCGAAAATTTTAATATATTATTAATTACTTTATTATTATTATTATTATTATTATTATTATTATTATTATTATTATTATTATTATTATTATTATTATTATTATATAATTTAATATAGAATGGGTCCAATTAAATAAACCAAAAAATAATTTTGGTTTATTTCCGGTCCAAGTCAAACCAGCTGAATTGATTTCATATCAATTCAGAGGTATTTTTGTCTTTTTAAAAAAAGTTAGGTTTCCGTCCAAAATCTAACGGCATTAGGGCAAAGTGAAAAAAATACAATTAGCTGGGCTTATTTTAAACTTCTTATTATAACAGGGGCAAACTGTAAAACGTACCACTACAGTATGGGCAAATTGTAATTAACCATAATATTTATGAAAACCAGTGTTGTGAATATCGGTAGATATCGCGCCAATATCGCGGAATTTTCTATATATCCGAGATGATATGACAAAAATTGGCCCAAATATCGGTCAACACTAGTCAAACTGGATAATTTCAAATTAATTCTGGTTTAAATCAATTAATTTTGGTCTAATTCAATTTAAATCTATTAATTTCGATTTAAACCAATTAATTCCTATCTAATTTAATTAATTCTGGTCTAGTTCGATCGGCTTCGTTCCAACACACTTAATCCGGTTTGAAATTTACGTTATAAATTATAAATAATAAATATCATTCATTTTCCATATAAATTATAAACTAAATATCATTCATTTAGGTTATGCCTCCGGTCCAATGCATTTAAAAATGATTGAGTATTGTTAATTTTGTCTTTAATAAATAATAAATATGAATATTTATTTATTCATTACAAAACACATTTTATCGCTATCTCCCTGAGTTTGTTAAATCTCCTTTTTTATCATTTGATCAGTAAATCTCCGCGATCCGATATCCATAACACTGATGAAAACCAATACACGCTAATCCCAAAATGAGAATTTATGAATGAATTGGAGTTGGAGCTGTTAAAACAAATAATATTTTTATTTTCTAATCAACAAAAATTAAAGATAATGATATAATGATCGTGAGATTTGAATCCAATATCTCATACTTGTACTACATTAAGAGAGTAATATATTTCTCTTAAAGTATTCAAAATAACTGTCATTTCCATATATTGATATTTCATTCCTCGGATCATTGTAGTTAACTTGTTGGCAGGGTGGACATTTTGGATTCGTAACTAAGAATTTGAATTGAAATTAGAACCAGAGAATTAATAATTTGATTTTCAATTTAAATTTAAGCGAATCATTTAATTTCAATTCAGTTTAGATCCTTAAAATTAAGAATCGTCGGCTAACTGGTAAGAACTGGACTGATTTGAGTCAACGTGTGAATTGAAAAATGAAGTTCGACAATATGCTATTTCTTTTAGTATTTTTTCTATTTTTAAACTTCATAATACGATTAAGTTGTAATAATAAAATCTTAGCAATCAATTTTCGTTAATAATTTTTATAATCACAAATATAAAGTTTTTGTCTATAAATCGGTATTAAGATCATCTAGTTCACCATATAAATCGAGTAAACTAAAAATTAAAAATTAATTGGTTTTGACATAGTAAAACCAAGAAACCAAACCAAAGAACATGGATAACAATCAACAATTTGGACCAAGAAATAAACACTCGCGGATGGGTTCGACGCATTACATGAAAATCCATTAACCAAATAATGGCCACGTTTAGGTCCAATCTATACCGTCACTTTTATAGAACCTACCAGGCTGAGTCATATATAGCCGTTGGTTGAGCACCAACGTTCACTTTTTATTTCTTTGGGTCCGTTCGGTTGAGACCAAATAATACATATATTATGAAATAATAATCAGAAAGAGAGAGAGAGAGGTGCGTTTGGTTTGGATACCTTTTACTTAACGGCCACACAACAGCAACAGCAACGAGGACTCTTCCATGTTACCAGCATGACCGCGACTCTCAAACCAACCCAATTCTGACTGCTTCATTTGGCCTGATAATGGATATGAGGACCCCATAATCCATTTTATCTCTTACCCAACCTTAATCATCAACATTTTTATTATCACCTTTTCTTCTACTCTTGTTGTCTACAAAGTTGATGAAATCCAAGGCAATCGCTTGCTTTACCTTTGTGTTTTCTAAAACAATATTGCTGCTGCTCACATTCATCATTCTGCTCCTCTAATACTAATGATAATACAATCTAATTATAAATTTACCATCATTGACAAGCAAATCGTTCGTCTTTTTGCATAATTATGAGCAGATTTTCTTTCTGTTTTTCATTTTAATTCTTTTCAGGGTGATCACAATACTTTTTCTATTATATCTGTAAAACTCTCTATCTTTCTATTTCAAATGTAATTCGATCTGTCATTCACTCCATAAAAATTTATAACCCTTGGGGTGTTCTCATGTCCTCTTGGGGACAAAATAAATTATTTTGCTGTTTGGGGTCAATATATATATATATATATATATATATATATATATATATATATATATATATATATATATATATATATATATATATATATATGTGTGTGTGTGTGTGTGTGTAAAACCATTATAGTAATTGAATTTATTACACAAAGTAAACCAAGTAGTTGAATTTATTGTATGATAGGAAAATGGGTAAACTAATATAGTTATCTGTCACCTATTGAAGCAAAGTTATGAATAAATGATTGTAGTAATTAATGGGCAAATTGGGTATTCCCATGTCACTTTCAGAACCAAACGGTAAGAGCCCACCGACACGTAGCCCAAACTCCACCGGCTCCAACCGGTAACTCCATTTCAATTTCCGTTCCTTAAAGCCTCCAAAATCCACAACCAGTGAACAAATCAGCAATAATGTCTGTGAAGCAGCAGTCTCAGGCGGAGCCGAGGGCGATTCTGGGTCCCGGCGGGAACAGAGTTAGGGTTCCTAAGACCCAAAGCTTCAAGAAGCCCGCCCCTCTGGTGCCGCCGTCTGTTGTTCGGAGCAACGGCTCTGTCGATAGCTCCTGCTCTTCCGATTCATCGTCCAGCAGGTCGCCGCTCAAATTGGGGGCTTCTCCAAGGTCTGTCAAGCGGAGAGGGACTGTGCTCAAGGCTGCCCCGACGATTGAAGCTCCGGCGAAGGCTCCTGGGCCGAAGAAGCGATGCGATTGGATCACACCAAACTCAGGTTACTCAATCACTCCATTTTGGTGTTTCTTCATGTTCAAATGTTTTCAGTTTTCCTGATTTGAGCCAAACAGTTGGAGTTATTGTGTTGTTGTTGGAGATGACTGGGTCATAAACCACCAGTATTGGAGTGGGTACGAACGAGAAGATGCATTAAAATCTTCTCTGCCCCAGGCCCACCAGCTGAATTCACTCATTGCGCAACACTGTAACAGCTATATGCTATATGGACTGGATAAATGTTAAATGCTATGCAGTGTCGAGTTCTTGTTATTGAATGACAATTATATTTCTAAGACTAACTATAGTTGAGAAACGATGCGAGGAACCTGTGGTAGATATTGCACCTATCCTCTTTAGTTAAATAGATGAGCTGTTGCTTTCACATTATCCTTTTATTAACCTAGATGTGTTTGGTTTAGTTGTTTTGCAGTTTTAATTTCTTGTTGGTCACATTAGTCTTTGGTTAGGTCAGGAAAAGTTAAACACTGTTATTGCCGGTAATTGGTTTCGGTTTCGGTTTCTGAAGACAATGCTGTAGTGTAATAAGGCATGACATTTCAACTACATTGTGCTGGGTTCATGCCTGTTTTGACCAGTTTGAATTAAAGTCATTTCTCTCTTTATACAGTTACTGTTTTCTTTTTTCCATTTACTTAGAGAACAAAGTTTGATTAGCCTATTAATTCTTTCTTCTTGTCATTTTTGTGACAGATCCACTTTATACTTCTTTTCATGATGAAGAATGGGGAATTCAAGTTCACGACGACAGGAAGCTATTTGAAATCCTTGTGTTCTCACAAGCATTAGCCGAACTCAGCTGGCCAACCATTCTTCACAAAAGAGACATATTCAGGTGTGTAATCTGCTATCTACCTATTGAAATTAGCTTCAAATGAGTGCGTATATACTCGTTGTTTGATGTTTGCCATTGGACCCATTTCAGGAAGCTTTTTGACGATTTTGACATATCATCAATTGCACGGTTCAACGAGAAGAAGTTGTTGTCACTAGCCACAAATGGAAGCCTATTGCTATCCGAACCAAAGCTTCGTGCAATAGTGGAAAATGCCAAACTGATGATTAAGGTAAAAGTTATGTATGTTGTACTCTCATTTTTTGAACCCTTATGTGCGGCACAGTTGACATGGAAGCTGTAGTTGAACACGCACCAAACTAGAGATTGGACGTTACAAATTCACACAACAAGTTAGCATTCCAGTCAGATCAAAATCAATAGATGATGATAAAGCTAAGTATTTTTGTCACTTTGTGGAAGAAGTGGCAGGTACTCCATGTAATGAGCACGAGGTTGTCAAGTGTCCAAAATAAGGCTTTAGCTATGGTGTTTATATCAATTTGATCACGTAGAGTTATATTTTATGGTTGAAAACAGCAGTATTCAATCCATAAATTGAAAGAGTGATCTCAATTCATCTAATCCTTATTGTGCAGATTCAACAGGAGTTCGGTTCCTTCAGCAATTACTGTTGGAAATTTGTGAACCACATGCCAATAAAGAACGGGTTTCGTTATGCACGCCAGGTGCCAGTGAAAACACCAAAAGCAGAGTTAATAAGCAAGGATTTGATGCAGAGAGGCTTCCGATGCGTGGGACCAACTGTGATTTATTCGTTCATGCAAGTTGCAGGAATCGTCAACGATCATCTAGTAACATGCTTCAGATACCAAGAGTGCAATGCCAATATAAAAAAGGAGATAAAACCCAAGATCAACAGTACAGAGGTACTGACTGAAGCTCTGGAGAAGACATGCTTATCTTGCGACTGACTTGCATGAGCCACATTGTTTATTCACCTGCTAATACTGAATAGCTGAGCATTGAAAGGAAGATTTTAGAAGAGAGACATCAATCGCAGCGGCACCCCCAAGTGTTGGTTTTGTATAATTTAACCTTAGAAATATAGGCCCTAGTATAATTGTTTTCGTGTATTACATCCACAGAAGCCCATGCATGCTTTGCTCGTATTTCCAGTGTGCTAATTGTAGAATGTTTCTTTTCTTGTAGAGAAGTTGGCTGATGTATAATATGATGTGGTTGTTTTGATTACTGTGGTGGTCAGACTGGACATGGAATGTTTCAGATTGTTGTGTGTTGCAATTTAATTCTGGCAAGTAACATAAGCTAGGCCACAACTTGGGGTCTGGTCGGTCAGTGGTACAGACAAACACATAACATTCTGCAGAAGAGAAAAGTAAGCCCGATTGGAGTATTATTGTGTTGCCTGTGAGTCGGGCTACCTGGATGGAGCAGAAGCAACCCAAGATGGGTACTTGGAGGAGGCCATGGATTGTTTAGGGATGGAGGGCCTCATTGCTGTCAAAATATGATTATATCATGTTAACCTAATTAATGAATAAAATTATTTTGATATTCCAAATTTGATATGATGTAATGCATATTTCACCTTCTTGAATGTGGATATATTTTCAAACAAATGTAATTAAGTAATTATTTTTATAAAAATATATGTTTGGTCTCACCTTTCACCCACGTTGGTCACATATTAATTGAGATGTTACAATACCATGAACACATAAGAGGGGACTCGAAACCGGAGGCCTTTATACCAACTAAACTAGGTATACAGTATTGATTTTTTTTATATTTGTTTTGTATTAGTACTCTTGTTTTATTTATTATTACTTTTGGCTTCATCACATTTACCACATAAATATATAATTATAAAAAACACAAATACATTTCAAATTAAATCTGTAATCATTTATGCAGTGTTGCAAAAATCGGTCGAGGCGACGATGAGACACTGGAAACCGCCTAATCGGGACGGATTAGGTGGACTAGCCAACTAGTCGAAGAGGGTTGTCGTCTCTTTACCTCTCTCACACTTCCAATTAAACATTGATTTATTAAACTTCGAAAATGTGGGTAGAGACATCAACATCTCAACTGATTCAAACTAAAATGAATTAAATCTATCAGGTTTCGTCGTTTGGAGTAGCTATGGCCAAGAAAACTAATTACGAACCAATCTTAAACCTAATTTTATTGGGTTTTGACCATTTTTACTACTTGGGCTTCAACACTTCTTCTGATTAGGAATTAATAGACAATGAAATGAAGACTTTCTTTAAAAAAAATATAATTGATTAAAGTATTTTAACAAATAGGTGTATATATATTTTTATTAAAAAATTAATTTAATTTAAATAAATATATTTATATACAAAATTTCAATTAATTGATGTTATTTAATTAAAAAAGTATCTATAATACATATTTAAACTATACTATGTTTGTTCAATGAGTATTAATTTATACTTTAAAAAATGAGTATTAATTTATGAAATAAATTTAAGAAGTATGAAAATGGAAATTCGCTTCGGCGCCCGCTTCGGCCTCGGAAGCCCTGTCCGCCTCAGCCCCGCCTAGTGCTTTCAACAATTTTGTGTTTACGTAATCAAACTAATATATAATATATTACTTTTTACATTTTCAAAATAAAAATTATATGTGATAAAATTTAAATTAAATATGTAATTTAAATATATTATTTACATATTAAATATAAATTTATAAAAAAAATTATTTTATAAATTTAAACTGGTAGCATTATCTCGATCGATGGATACCAAAATCTATATTCTAATGCTATGCTTTTATTTGGTTGAAATGCAAAACATCTCTGGTTTCGGTATCATAATAATCATATATTTTTGATATTATAATCAATTGCTCGAGAGCATCTCACTCTGGTGTTTCATGGGACTGTTCATTGTTACATCTGGTTTGGAGGACGAACTGCAGTGCAATATTATGTAATAAAGTATTTTCTAAAAAAAAAGATATATAATATATCATTTTTCATATTTAGTTTCTATCAATTATGTCTTATCATACTATTTGGAGATCCATGTAAGACCAAATTTAAATTTTATAAAATTGTTGTAGAAATGATGTTAAATGTGTGTTAAGATGTCATTAATATTAATTATTTGAGCAAGACATTAAGTGGACAAACGAATAGAAGTGTATGAAAAAATTACTTAATAAGAAGGAGGATAAAAGAGAGTCTCGGTGATGAAACTTGGTGTAACTTTGAAGACTTACATGGTGTCCTTTTATAGGGAGAAATGGTAGGGTCATGCATTGACACATGTCCTCTTGCATGTGAAATAAATTATTACTACACTTTATCAATCCATGAAACAATGGAAGAGACTTGATGGATGGAACAACACAATGGTCATGGTGGTGGCCATATACTCATAACTAATTATGTGGGCGGTGTTGTACGTGCTTAATGTTGCATCGTTAAAAATCTTTTCAGGAAAACCTAGTGGGACAAAACCTGAATAAGGGAAAAAGAGTGCAGCGCACATAAGTCCAGAGTGTGATCGTCTTCATATACTTTCTCTCCCTGATTGTTGCTCCCCCTGATGACCGGCAGAGTTACTTCGGTTGCTTGTTAAGTCGACACATGCCAATTCGCCATACTAACTTCTCGAAGGTGGATGTCGACAAGCTTTTAGTGAACAAATCGGCAAGATTAAATCTGGAGCGAATCTGCTTGACATCAATCTCATTACTCTTCTGGAGTTCATGAGTGTGGAAGAACTTTGGCGATATATGCTTGGTTCTGTCTCCTTTGATGTACCCGCCTCTGATTTGAGCTATGCACGCTGCATTGTCTTCATAT
Organism: Geranium rotundifolium; assembly: GCA_963920655.1. Taxonomy (NCBI): domain Eukaryota; kingdom Viridiplantae; phylum Streptophyta; class Magnoliopsida; order Geraniales; family Geraniaceae; genus Geranium; species Geranium rotundifolium. Next base: position 24,826,284 of record OY987318.1, read on the forward strand.
GGAAGGGGAGCTTGTGATTGATGGAATTCCACATACATCTCGTATATGTTGGATAAATGATCGTAATAACACACATTATCTGCTAGCTTCGTGTAGTGCAGGAATTTATGAATGGTTTGAGGATGTTGAGACCAAAGTCTGCTTTGTAGAACGTCAAGATATTGTTGTGTCATTACAAGTAAATACATACCCAGTTTGAGACCGTGCTTTATGGGAGTCTGAGAGGTATCCAACATCTGCGTATTCGATCAAGCCAACATTATTTGAGAATTTCGAGTACAATAATCCCAAATCTTTCGTCCCACTCAAGTAACGTAATATATGCTTGATTCCGTTCCAATGTCGTCTTGTTGGTTCTGAGCTGAATCTTGCGAGCACATTTACTGTAAAGGATATATCTGTCCTTGTATATTACGCCAAATATACTAAACCTCCTATCGTATTTGGATATGGTACTCCGTGACCAAGTATCTTTTCATCTCTTTCTTTAGTGCGAAATGAATTATTTTTAGGATCAAGAGACCGAACGACCATTGAGTACTTAGTGGATGAGCGTCTTGTGTATTAAAACGCTTCAGAAGTTTCTCAACATATGCAGATTGATGAATTAAAATTTCATCTGAAATATGCTTGATCTGCAGGCCGAGACAATATTTTGTTTTTCCTAAATCCTTCATCTCAAACTCTTTCTTAAGATATTCTGCAATATTAAGAATCTCTTTAGACGTCCCAATTAAATTCATATCCTCTAAGTACACTGGCACCATAACAAATTCGAGATTTGTTTTCTTGATAAATACACACGAGCATATAAGATTATTTTTATACCCTTCTCTAGTAAGGTATTCATTTAAACGATTGTAACACATCCTACCAGATTGTTTTAGTCCATATAATGACTTGTGTAATTTTATCGAATACAGAATTCTTAGACTATTTTTAATCGCTTCGGGCAATTTAACTCCTTTAAGGAGTCTCATATAAATATCAGTGCCCAACGTAACATATAAGTAGGTAGTGACAACGTCCATCAGATACATATCCAATCCTTCAGAGACTGTTAAACTAATCAAGTATCTGAACGTAATCATATCTCATCAAAATCGACCCCAGGTTGTTGAGAAAAACCATGCGCTACAAGTCTATTTTTATATCGAACAATTTCGTTTCCTCATTTATTTTATGTAAGAATTGTATGGGTAGTAGCAAAATCAACAATACACACATCATTTCCGTTTTTGTCAACCGATGATTCATTTTTGAAATGCATATCCTTCCATAAAAGAAAAAAAACATAACATTAGATTAAAAACATCTGAAGGGGTTACATAAGACAAAAACATAATATATTACAATCTTAGGATCATTCAACAACGATTCATGCTACATCATCAGCAACCAAGTTTCCAACATTTTCACTGTCATCTGCAAAGAAGTCGGAGACATTCAACTTTGTCAGATCCGCAGGATCTGAGTTATCCATAAAGTTTGTCTCTACGATCTTATCGTTTCCCTTAACTAATACTTGATACAACACCACTAAATGCTTGGGAGTACGACATGTACGTGCCCAATGTCCTTTCATACCACACTTGAAACATTCATATTCACTAATGTTTGGAGTTTGAGTTTGTGGGCATTTTCCTTTATCACGCCTTTCAAATTTATTCCACTTATGGTGAAGCATTTTTTTTATTTCTCCCACGAGGGTGAAAATTATTGCGTCCACAACCGCGACCACGATCTCGACTATGGCCTTGGCCTCTCCCAAAAACAAGATAATTTTCATGATTTGTCACACTCACTTCAGGGAATGGTGAACTACCAACTAGGCGAGTTTGATGGTTTTTCATCAACAACTCATTATTCTGTTCAGCAATCAGTAAACATGCAATCAAGTCTGTGAACTTTTCAAATTTCCGCTCCCGATATTGCTACTGTAGAAGCATATTAGATGAGTGAAATGTGGAAAACGTTTTCTCAAGCATCATATCATCAGTTATTTTGTTTCCACACATACGGAGCATGTATACAATTCTAAATACAGCGGAATTGTATTCATTAATGGTCTTGAAATCTTGCAGTCTAAGATTCGACCACTCATGTAATGCCTGAGGTAAGACAATAGCCTTCATCTGCTCGAATCTTTCTTTTAACCTCTTCCACATATCAAGTGAATCTTGAATATTCAAGTATTCGGCTCTTAGACTAGAGTCAATATGATGGTGTATAAAAATGACGACCTTTGCTTTGTTCTGCACGGACTCTTGGTTGTCATCTTCAATAACTTCTCCAAGATTCATAGATCTTACGCGGAGAGTAGTTTCCAGGGCCCATTCAAAGTAATTCTTCTCATCGAGGCCGAGGGCTACATATTGACACTTCACTAGGTTTGACATCCTGAAAGATTTAACCGCAATAACACAATTAAAATATGTCCCAAAATATTTATTCACATTATGACATATTTTGTGGATACTTAGAACTGCTGGTTCTAACTTTTAAAATTTCAAGTTTACGATTTCTCATAATTTAGTTCGAGATTTAAATTTTGATTCGAAACTTCGGGTTCCGTAAATTTTAGAAATTTTAACTTCTTGTTTACATGAACGTCTGATTCAACAAATTTCTTTCCCGACAATTTTAGAACTTCGGGTTCAAAATGCCTTTAGTTTTGTAAACTTCGGGTTACAAAACATTATATATAAATATAAAACACGTAAAACAATAACACATAGATTTCTGATGTGAAAGATCCAATTCAAGTTTGGTGATCACAGAGTATACTTAAAATTACAAATATAATAGGCATAAACGAATATACGAAATAAACATAAATGCAATAAACATAAATTTGTTAGTAGTTAGGGAGAAAGAAAAAAAAGTTAGAATAGTTAGGTTAATTCGTGCTGATAACGTGTTGTAGAAATGGTGTTAAATGTGGGTTAAGATGTCACTAATATTAATTATTTGAGAAAGACATTAAGTGGATAAAATAAGAGAAGTGTATGGGAAAATTACTTAGTAAGAAGGAGGAGAAAAGAGAGTCTTGGTGTAACTTTGAAGACTTACATGGTGCCCTTTTATAGGGAGAAATAGTAGGGTCATACATGAACACATGTCCTCTTGCATGTGAAATAAATTACTACTATACTCTATCAATCCATGAAACAATGGAAGAGACTTGATGGATGGGAGAACACAATGGTCATGGTGGTGACCATATTTAATTGACAACAAAAATATCATATTAACTTTTTATAAAAATAATTTATATTAAATATGAAAATAACATATTTAATTTAAATTCTTTTTATTTTTTTAAATATAATAAATGATATTTTTTTATGCAAACGAGCAATTCGAAGAACTCCCACAACCCACAAAATCAAGGTTATGTCATACTATCGACATCATTCTAAGCAACAACAGAAATCAATGCAAAAGAAACTATATTTACACCGAACCCATATTCAAAACTAGCTCAATTTCTTATATAAGAAACACCCACAAACCCAAAATTAATCAAAACTCAAAAACAGAGCGGAAGAATAATAAAGAATTGAGAAATCAAATTGGGTGCTTTTGGTGTAGGAATGGTTTTGGTGATATTGTGTAGATCTTAAAAGCCCACGTATAAAAATCTATATGATTTTGCCTTGGAGTTGCTCGTTTTAAATTAGGTACAAGGTGAGACTATCTGATTGATTTGTTCATTTCATATTCGGTTTAAATTTTATGGTTTGTGTCTATTGATTGACATTTGAGCTCAAGTTGAGTTGCGATGACTCAGACTCTCACTCTGGAGTCGCTTCCAGGGAGTTTTGGGTACTTGGAGGCGTTCCCTGACTGGAGGTTGTCGATGTTCAAGAATGCGTACGTGATGCGCTTGACATTGATCACCAAAATCAGAGGATTGCTCTTCGGCTACGACATAGGTTATTTGGGTTTTATGAAGCGCTTTAAAAATCCTTGAAATGATCGGTTTTCTTGCAATTCACCACGAAAAGAAACCAAAGCTCAAAGTAAGGTAAATACCCTAGAAACTACCTAAAAATCGAGTTAATTGTGAGTCGATTTGGCTATAGTGGAGATAAAAATCCACTCACATCAATTGCGAGCAAGAAAATTTCAACACGTATACCAAATGCTTACGCATAGACAGGAACGCTATTTTCAAGACCATATATTAATAGAGCATTACAACACAACCGAGATGAAGTTTCAGACAAGTTGTGTTATGACTTTCCAACAGAATGGAGTGGTTGAGAAGAAGCGGCACCACCTACTTGAAGTGGCGAGAGCACTCCGATTTCAAGCCAACCTCCCATCCGTTTTTGGAGGGAATGTGCATTGACAGCCGCCTACTTGATTAACAAGAATCCAATCATGGTCATCGAAAATAAAAACACCTTTCGAGGTCCTATATGGCAGAAAGCAAACCTACAACCACCTCCGCAGTCTCAGATGTATTTGTTACATGCATCAACAAACACGGGACTAGTTTGTACCAAAGTCCCAACCCGGTCTATTTCTCGGATACCCTAGAGGTCAGTAGGGTTACTAAGTCTACAACCTTGACACCTACTCTATTTTGGTCTCAATAGATGTCCAGTTCTATGAAACACATCTTCCTCGGTGACAAGTGCATGGATGTGGATTAGGAGACCTCATTAAAGCCAACATTCGATCCATCTGGTTTTTCTTTCGTGATCAACGAGCAGCATGGACCTGATCTAGACAAGTCTCGAATCTAGACTTAAATATGATTGCAGCTCCACGGGCACTTGAAAACCCGTCAGTCCTAGCCAAACATGCTCGCACAACTTTTTAGCGTCTGAGTGGTTATGACTGCACTCTTCCGCCACCCATCGTCCTAACGTGCCCCGCCCCCCTTCAACGAACTCCACATTATATCCTATTTCCATTACTCTCAGTTACAATAAAATTTTTCAGTCTCATTCTGCTTTCTTAGCGGTCATCTTCTTAGTTGGATGAGTCACGAACTTTTCGTAAGACAGTCAACCATAAGCACTAACAAGAGGTTATGAGAAAAGAAATAGCAGCACTTGAGGACAACCATACATGGAGACTAACAACCTTTTCCCTAAAAAAGCATGCTATTGATTTAAAAAAGGGTGTATAAGGTGAAGTACTGTTCATATGGCATCATTAAGAGATACAAAATGTGTTTGGTTGCTAAATGGTACACATAGATAGAGGGTATCGATTACAACAAGAATTTTTCTCTGGTTGCTAAGATAGTCACCGTACCTACTAGGTGTTGCAGCACTTCGGGGATGGCTGCTTCACCATCTTGATGTGAACAATGCCTTCCTACACGGAGATCTCGACGAAGAAGTATATGTGAAAGTATCACAAATTTTTTTCACAAAAGGGGGGCAATATGTCTTCCAGTTGCACAAGTTAGTCTATGGCCTGAAGAAACCCTCTCACAAATGGTATCAAAAGTTTACCGAGTCAATTATGGCTCTCGATTACAAACCGTTGAGTGCCGATCATTTCATGTTTACCCTCACGGCCCATGGGCTATTCGTTGATGTTCTCATCTATTTGGATGATGTCATTATTACCGGTGACGATTCCATCAACATCCAGAATTTGAAAGAACACATGAACTGACGGTTCAAGATTAAGAAGAAACACATAGTCTTAAGGTCGCCAGATTACCGACAAGAATTTTTCTCACCCAGAGGAAGTATGCACTCGACACCCTCTCCAACAATGAACTCACTGGCTATAAATCGTTCTCTTTTCCACTACCACAACAACATTGTATATCCGCTGACTCCGGATCTCTCTGCGAGGATAGTGGTAGGTATCGTCGACTCATTGGTCCTATGATATATCTAAACATTACTTGTCCGGATATTAGTTATGTAGTGCACGTTCTGAGCCAATTTACGCATGCCTCTCCCCAACCACACTTAGATGTTGCGTTACGTTCTCCGCTACCTTAAGAGTTGCACATGGCAGGGCATTTTGCTTACCTCGGAGGGACCCATGTCCCTTCGATCTTACTGTGATGCTGGCTGGGCATGCTGCCCCAACACGCGTAAATCCACCATTGAATACATTGTTTTCTTTGGATCCTTACCAGTTTCATAGCGGTTTAATAAGTAGATTGTAGTCTCATGCTCCTCCGTCGAGCCTGAATACCAAGCCATGACTTACACTAGTCGATTCTTCTGAATATCTATTATCGTATTACCTTTTATTCGCTGGCAAAATTTGTATAAATATATAATAGTATTGATCAATAAAATCAAGCAAGAAACTATTCTACTTAATTTCAAAACTTCTAATAATAGGGTCACACATGTAATGTATATGTGTTGAACTATTATATAAGTTGGTCCAATTAAAGTGATATGAATAATTAATAAAGTGTTGGACTCAATGATATAATTGTTATAGATAAGTAAAGACTCTCGGTGTATTTATGATTTGATGATGGGTCAAATCATAAATATCATAATTAGTTATACATTTATGATACAACTAGAATTATGATCTCATATGACATACAATAATCATTAGGTTATTTTCTAATTCATTCGTAGAAACTTATCAGGCGGTGTTCTCATGTGTGTATATATATATAAATCACTATAGTCATCAAAGGATGAACTGAATATGATCCAAGTATGCTTCCGCAAATTGATTACATCATCGATTCTCTATTATCAACCTGAGTTGTTAGGATATACTTTAGTATTGGTCCTCAACCCAGCGGAAGGAAAAGGCAGTGAAGAGGCTCCTTCCCCATAGGGAGGTATAATAGTTTATAATAGTCAAAGAATAGCAGTTTAGGAAAGAAAGGTGCGACATTCTTCAAGTAATTGATCTGTGCTAGCTCTTGCTTCATTTTGTTTAGTGATATGATAAAAAATACATTTTTATGTAAGGGCCCTCCGCCCCCGGAACTCTACTTGCGCCTTTTATTGTGTATATTTATTTAGTGTTTAATTAGAAATATGTTTATAACTATAGTTTAATTGTATGTTCTGTATACTGTACATCACTTAAATAACAATCTAAAATTTTCTCAAAAAACAATAACAATCTCAAATTAAATAAGCGAGGATATGCAATTTAGGACTGTCTTATCCACAACGTTCATAGTATTTAAAATGACAGTAATAGCCTTTCATTCTATTCCCAAAATACATCAATGATAGGGATAATAGTGTCATTTCCGGTCGTGTTGGTAAAGTCACCGATAGTCAAAGAGTGAACGCCAGTAGTAGTAGTAGTAGGAGCACAAAACTTGAGGAAAACGAAACACGCTAGGCGGTATTGCTGACGTCACGAAGCAACAAAAGATCACCGCAGGGTGCATGAAGGACGAGCACACCAACCCTTACGTGGCGTTGAGTCGTTGGTCAGTTGTGTGTCGTCTGGATTCATAGCAACACACCAATAAACAAAACCAGTCACTCTCATCTCTCCTCCTCCTTCTCTCTCCTCACCGCACAACAAACAACTTTGCTTTTTCCTCTCTCTCTCTCCTCTACCCCCTGAAACCCCTACAACATTCCTGCTCCGCAATGCATGATCCTCCTCTCCAATGCAATTCTGATTCCTGATACGACCGGGTCGTCGCCGAGTCTCCTAACTCGCAGGTGTGCTTCTTTTGGCTTCTTCATTGAATTCGAGCTGGGAACAAATGCTGGAGGCAATGGAGAGTAGCGTCGTCCATGGGAGCTTCACGCACCTGCAGAGCTGCGGCGAGAGCAGCGAGGAGGAGCTCTCCGTACTGCCGCGTCACACCAAGGTGGTAGTCACCGGGAACAACCGCACCAAATCGGTGCTGGTGGGTCTGGAGGGGGTGGTCAAGAAGGCGGTTGGCCTCGGAGGATGGCATTGGCTGGTAATTTCTTCTTCTTCTTACTTTGGGTAATCAGTTTGGGATAATTGGGATTCATTACTGACTGTTTGTGTTTTCTTTTCTGCTTTAGCTTCTTCAATTTTCAATTTGTTGTTTTCATAAGTTAGGTTGGATGTGGTTTGGGCAATGCGACTTAATTTGCTAATTTGGGTTACTGTTTGTTGCCTTCTGGTTTGATTTTTTTTCCCTTTATTGTTTTCTTCTGCATTTTTAATCTTCCTTCTGTGTTCTGTTTCATTAGTATATTAATTGGAATATATTTTTTTAAAATCATTTTTACTTTTTCAATCAAGATTTTTGTACTCTGATGAAATTTCTGATTGTAACAGCTTCATCTTTTTTTAATTTTGCATTTTTGTTACAATTTCAAGTTCTGAGGCATCGATTGCATGTCAGTTTTAACCAGTGGATCTGGCAATTTGATAGGGTTTCTCATCTTCTGAGATTGTTATATATCTTTATGTGAAGTGTTAATGAATTGTGCTTCATTATTGTCAATTGGAAACTGTTCCATTTTGGCTCCTTATTGGGTTTCTATGGAAAATTCGTGGGTTAGTTACTAATTGTTTATACTTCTTTATGCATCACCATGCATTAACTGACTATCACTTTATTTAGTGCTTAATAAGCTGATCACAGATCCTACAATGCATGGAGGGTTCTATTGAATTCAGGCCATTCCATCTTCCATTATGAATTTGCTTTTTAATTGGGGGGTTCTCAGCAATTTTGAGTAATTAAGAAACTCCAGAGATTTGTTATGATGCACTTTGTTTGCAATTTTGTTATATGTGCATATATCATAAATCAATGCAGGATTAGTTGCAGTCTTTGAGATTAGATTAAAGAAAAATGGCATAAATTATATATATTTTTAAATTTGTTTGCAGTAGAAGGCTTTTGATGAGTGTAGCATCTCCATTTCACTTGCTTCACTTACTGAATTTCTCAAGTCCAAATTTCTGACAAACAATCTGTTGCTATTATATCAGATACATTTTTACTCACTTGTTGTTGCTACCATACTGTGTGTGACAAAATTCAGTTAAAATCCCTTAAAATATGCATATTATTGTTTCAGCATAGTTTTTTTTGGATGTGGTTGTGAACTTATTTGAGGTTACACTTTGTACCCATCTGGTGTTTGTGTTGTTATTTAGAATAAAGGCATGTGTTAGATTATACATTTCGTGTTATTTAGCATCCCTCTTGTGGCAGCGGCAATATATTTCTTTTGGGGGCACGATTTTTATTTCTTCAATCTCATTAATGAATTTGATTATTTATTCAATTTCATTGATGATCTTTGTACAGAAGCCAGTTCATTTGTCCAATTAGAATTGTGCTTTATTATCCCGTCAATTTACAATCTTTACATTTTTTATTCCAATATGCTATTCTTAAAAGTTATCCATTTTTATAGGCTTTTGATAAGTCTGATTATTCTATGTAAATGTCCAATTGGTTACAGGTTCTAACAAATGGAATAGAAGTAAAGCTACAAAGAAATGCCCTGAGTGTGATTGAAGCTCCTACTGGTAACGAGGATGATGATGACCTTGAGTTTGAGAATATTCCATGGAATGGATTTGATATGGGTGAGTTAGCTAATAATATCCAGATTCATTCCATTCAATCCTCATATCACAGAATTTCATGTTAGGAAAAAATCCATTGTAGAACCTTGTTTGGTACTAAACCTTAGTGAAGAGTACATCAATTTTGCAATTTTAGGTTCTCTCTTTTTATGACCTGATCTATTATTTGTATTAATATTGGCTTCCCAAGGGGTTTGGGTCACCTTACTGTATAGGCTTACTTGTGGCATTGGTTGTGTGATGAACCCAATCCTCTAATCTTCTTAAAAATTACTGTTTTCTTGGACCTTTATGATCGTGTGTTTCGAGCAGTCTGTTTTCTTGAAAAGTAGTTGAGGTTGCTACATGGATTCGTGTCTTCATCTTTATCTTTTACTGACGCTAAATTTGAATTGCCCCATTATCCTTTTTAATTCTGTTTGTTCTATGTCTGATTTTCAGCATCTGATGACACTCAGAAGTCCCATAGATCAAGGCATAGAACACATAAATCATCCTGGTCATCTCACAAGTCTGTGAGCAGGTCTATGTCTTGTGACTCACAATCTAAGGGATCTGTTTCTACTCCACGTGGATCCTTGGTATACATCTTTCTGTACTTTTTTCCCTTACTTTCCTGTCGTACTTTTACGAACACAGGTTACCAAATGTTTTCTGATATTTTATGTAACTATATACTTTACTACTACCTCCGTGCAGAAGGTTGACCTAAGGAAACTGGAGATGGCGGCTTTGTGGAGATATCTGCGGCACTTCAACCTAGTGAGTTCCTTAAGAAATAATAAATCATGATCATTTGTGATGTCAGTAAATGTATGAACTAATTTTTGAAATGTCCTAGGTGGATTCTATCCCCAACCCGTCTAAAGAACAAATTATTGAAGCTGTTCAAAGGCATTTCATGTCTCAGGTAATCACTATTTACTGGCTTTGCTCTTTTCAACCTAGTGAGTTTATTCAAATGGAGGGATTGGTATTCATGTGTACTTTCTCCTCATTCTTGTTTGTTTACACTATATACTTCATTGGTTTTCACATTAATCATTTGAAAACCATGTAATTTTTTTTGTGAAGCAAATGGACGAGCTGCAGGTTATTGTTGGATTTGTTCAAGCTGCAAAGAAGATGAAGAGCGTGTGCAAATGAACAAGAGAGCAATCGTTGAGTTTTGTGGTTGATGCTAACAAAGAGATAGTAGTAGCTAGTGTTACCCAAAAAATCCTCTTCCCTCCCTTAGTTAAGTATGTAACATATGTGTGTATTGGCCACGATAGATTAATTAGTGTTCAGTATGTCTTCTGTTTATAGAGGTTGGCAGCGCAAGTAATTTATGTAGATACGATCTGTAAAACTGATGATGGAATTGGAGACATCAAAGACCTAAGGTGTTTCCTTCTAAACTTGGTCTACTGTAACTTGGAGAAAGAGGGTTTTTTTTTAAAAAACGGAGAGAACATATGGTGGAATGATTTGTTGATGTTGATTTGAGTTTTCTGATGGAAAGAAATTAAAATGGTTGGCGAAGATGGATAATCTGTTATTGTGTGGTAGTTTGGGGGTCATTTTCTAGGAAATAGTTTGGTTTTATGAGGATTGATTGGTGTTATACAAACGAGTCCACCTCAGGCCATTTGTGGTACCAAAATGGGACCCGTTTTGCTGCATTCATTTTGTTGCAATGATGGCCTTGGCTACATGGAAGAAGATGCAAAGGTATAAAGATGAGGCTACAATTTGATGGTATGAATATTACAAGCTAAATGAACTCTAATTATTATATCTGTGAATATATTAAGCTTTTAGTTAGTTAGTGTAGTCTATTATAAAAGGACAAATGGAAAGTGGAATATGAAGGGAATGGCACAAAATCTGAAATAGTCAAAGATGGTGAAGGAATAAGTCGAAAGTAGGATGGTTTAGGGCTGTCCATTTTACCCGGTAACCCGACTCACCTGACGATCCGACCGACACCCGACTCGACTAACCCGAGACCCGAATGACCCGATATCCGACTGACCCGATACCCGACCACCCGACAAGCCAACCGAGTCGAGTATTGGGTCCAATTGTATCACCCGCCGGGTACCCGACTATCCGACAGTATATATCAACATGACAAACTGCTCAGCCCAGCCCAAAACCAAAAACCTCCAACCCAGCTACAAGCCCAGCCCACTTGTACTTAGATACCAAATGCAGATGAAAATGAGTTTATAAACTCTCATTGAGTCCCATAGGCTTCCGATGTGGGACTCAATGAGAGTGAGGAGCTCTCTTCTTCTTCAGAGGGCCACGACTCGGCGACGTGGCACTCCCTCCTCCGTTGATCAAACTCGACGAACCCATCTCAGCCGTTCACGAATTATTAATTCACAAAAATAACCCTCAGCCCTCACTCCTCACACCACGATGCAACTCATTTCTTCTCCCTTTCCTCTCCTTTCTCTCTGTCCGTCGCAGTCATTGCCTCGCCTCTGTCTTTCTACCTCTCTCTCTCTCTCTCGTCTCACATCACAACCCAACAGATCGATTTGGTAGCTATTACCGTTCGAATCGATCTGTTGGAGAACTCTTTCTTCCACCATAAATCCTCGATGGTGGAGAGAGGATTCTCCAACAGATCGATTCAACGGTGGAGTGGAGACTGGTGAGCTGGTCGATAGGGTTTCACAATCACTCGCCGACGATGCTTGGGGCTCCGGTGACGGTAAGAATTCTCAAACCTTTTGCTTCCTTCAATTTCTGTTCTTGGTTTCCATCTCAACTTCTGTTCTTGGTTTGCATGTCCTAATTTCTGGGTTTGCATGTCTAATTTTTGGGTTCAGACTTGGGGTTTGTGTGTTCAATTTGTTATTGGGGTTTTAGGGTTTACTGATTGGATTTCAAAATTGGGGATTTCGGGTATTTGTTTTCAATTAACAAATTGGGGTTAGGGTTTTCCAATTTCGAATTAAATTTGAGATTTTCTGATTTCAATTTCAGAATTTAGGGTTTTCTGATTTCGAATTAAAATTGGGGTTAGATTTAAATTTGAAATTGGGGTTTAGGGTTTTCTGATTTCGATGTAAAATTGGGGATTTCAATTTCAAATTGAAATAGGGGTTTTAGCGTTTCTGATTTCAATTTCAAAATGTAGAGTTTTCTGATTTCGATTTCGAATTAAAATTGGAGATTTAAATTTGAAATTGGGGCTTAGGTTTACTGATTTGAAGTTAAAATTGGGGATTTCAATCTAAAATTGGGGCTTAGGGTTTCTGATTTCAATTGAAAATGTGGTGATTTAAATTTCAAAATCAAATTGGGGATTTCTGCATTACACATTCAAATTGGGCCAAAAATTTACAGATTCGGATGTCTTGGGTATACCCGACTCACCCAACACCCGAGTCTACCCGAACCCGACTACCCGACTCCTCAACCGAGTCGAGTATTGGGTCTGGGTTTTGGTACCCAACTCCAACCGAGTCGGGTAGGACCCGAGCCGGTTTTACCCAACCCGACTCAATGGACAGCCCTAGGATGGTTACTCGTAGATTATAATAAGAATGCAAATAAAAGAAAGAAAATGAGGCCACTTTGTTGACTTGTTTCACAATCAACCCGTGCCCTCCCTATTGCCTATATCGTTGAATTTCTTATGATTTTTTAGGATGTGTAAAATAGCATGAGATGAGAGTGTTTAGAAAATACTCCGAACATGCTAAATCGACCCATGAAAAACTATATGAATATAACCGAAGCAATTTGATGTGATTATTGCTAAAATCCGAATACAAACAAATTCGGTTCCAATTTGTAACAATTAAATAAATAGAAAATTCATAGAATTGAAAATCGATCAATTTGCATACATGACTAATTTTAGGTCATTTATCTTCATTAATTGGATTTAAAAATATTAGACCAACGAAAAAAAATAAATCAAAGGTTAAACCCATCAAGTTAAAGAGAAGCGAGTCACATCTCAAGAATCTCAACTGATCTAACCTTTGTTAGAAAGAGTAAGAAAGGCCACCAAAGCAGGCATAGTGAAAAACCATAGAAGTCCTCTTGTAAAAGTGACCATGTGCCCATAAGATGCTAGTGGAAAGATGATAAAAATGGGCGTCGACACGAGTGTCATCTTGACAAACCATCTCCCTCTGAAGCTGAAATATCCAGAAAGATTAGTAATTTCTCATCGAAGTAGCATATAAGACCCAAAATGCTCTGTATGATTTGGGTGCCGGAGTAGCCTCTCTCATTATACAACGAGATGGGACTGAGAAGCGTGAAACCAACAAAACTGGGTCTCGAGTTAGCAGACAAGACGGTGGTATATCCTAAGGGAATCATTAGAAATGCAATGGTCAAAATCAGTAACTTCCTAGTGCATGCTGATTTTGTAGTCCATGACTTTCGAGCAAACAAGGACATCCTATACATTATGGTGAGGTCACTTTTAACAACTACTTACGTATAGATCAACGTGAAAAGGAAAGAAGTGAAGATGACAGTCGAATATGAGTCCATACTTTTCAGATGACTAACCTGTTAGGATTATGCCCTAGTCCAATGTAATTCCTCAATCTATATTGTAACAGACATCAGTCTTCTACATAATAAAAGGCATTATACTACTAATGTGTTGTAGTAGTATATCTAATGTGATTTGATCTATATAATTATGTGTGTAACCACTTATAGTATAACTATAGATAAAAAAGAAGTGCAATCGATAAGTCCCTGATCAGCTAAGCTTCCTCTGAAGCGATCAGTATGAGACTAACTCCTTGTGATCATGCTCTACTGATCATGGCAAAGTGCGTACCGGAGTTATATCATAGATATCATCATGTCGATGATATCGGACAACCCGATTGTGAGTATGCTACATAGATCCAATCATGAGATACTCACAGATCGTAGCTTGTCATTATATCCTAAGACCAAAGAGTCTTTGTGTACACTGTGTAACGAATACCTAAGTTTGACCTAGTCTAACGTTATCTGTAAAAGGGTAGCTATAACGGCTTCGATTGGCTTGGATATTTATTGCATTAGTGAACTCGAAAGGCGTCTGAGGGATTTATCACTCATACTCCGATATTAGGAAGATATCTGTTTAGGCCACTGAATGAGTATGACTAAGGAATAGCATGACCGTGCAGGTGCTACCTTAGTATCAGTTTTCAGTCATCTTAGACATCAAGAAACAGTGATTGATAAATTAGGATGACGATTCTATGCCTATTGATCAATATGGATATCGGTTTGATAAAAGGACAGTGACATGTACGATAACAGGTTAAGTCGAATAATCTATAATCACGAACGTTGGGTAATCATAATGTCTTGCTAGAGACCACTTATGATGGAAATGGTAAAATAGTAATTTTACTAGTCTGTCAACTGTTCGTGAGCCTAGAGGGTCACACGTATTAAGCACAATACATGACAAATAAACATGGATGGAAATTGGGAGAATCCGATTTTTAGTTTAGTCAAATTGAAAACGATTCGGTTGATTTCTGGCCTAGAGTTTTAACCAGACGGTTGAAGAAATCAAGTTGAGGAAATTGAACCAGTTTATCTGAACCAAAATTAGAACTCAATTTTATGGGTTTTAATTTGAATTTAGTTAAACGGGCTTGAAGCCCATTTGGGGTTTCAATTCATGAAAGGGCAAGAGTGCAATTATGAGTTTAAAGGGGTAATATGTGTAATTATTTTATTTGAATTTAAAATCAGATTTTTGATAATTATTTCACATAATTACACATTATTTCTTTCCTTTATTTTCCCATAATTTTGGCATCCTCTTCCTCCTTTCCTTCTTCATTTTGGCCGACCCTCCCTATAGCATTTCTCCATTGTTTTTCTTTATTCATACTTCTCAAAACATCATTAACAAGAGTGTGAGAGAAAATCATTCGGTGACTGTTGTGCTTGTGTGGACTCGATAGAGAAACATTATCTTATGTTTTAATCGATTATACAAAGGTAATTTTTCAGATTATAAAGTTCATAAACATGCTGAATTTTTCATTAAGATCAAGACTTCATTTCGATTACCATGGTTACATTTAGCTCCGCTGCATGAAATTATTGATTGGAACCCATGGTGATCCCTTTCAGTGGTATCAGAGGATGATTGTTATGATATTTTTATATGTTTAAATCTGAAATTTTATTTTTGTTCATGAGTTCATCACTTGAATATGCATGCAATTGGAAAATTTTCAGATTTAATTAATTTTGAAAAAATTGGAAAATTATTTTTTGGGGCTGTTTTGATTTAGCCATGGCCGAGCCATGGCTAACCAGGGTCGAGACCCTTGGTGGACCATGGAATGCCCTAGGGCAGACCATGGTCGGCACCAAGGGCCGACCAGATCGCCTACGGGCGTCCATGGCAGCCCTCGCGGGCAACCAGGGTCTGCCCTAGGGGCGACCATGGCTGCCCTTGCGAGCTACCATGGTCGCTCCCGTGGGCGACCACGGTCAGCCCTGCGGGAGACCACGGCAGCCCTCGCGGGCAACTGTGGTTGCCTCCGCGGGTGACCTCGGTTGGGCCGGTTCGGCTCGACCAGATTCGAGCTGAACCGGCCGGTTCGCGAGAATTTTTTAAAGCCCTAAAATTTTAATTTTCAGATTTTGTTCGGTTTTGATAAACCATCAAGAACCGGTTCAAAATTCAATTAATAAATTAAACCGTCCGGTTTCGATAAACCGGAATTTTTCCACACTTAAGAAAGATAAAATTTGGAAAATTTTGTTGTTTGCTAAGCATGTTAAGTGTTCACATGATCTTTGATAACATGATATTTTCCACATGACGCATAGCTAAGCCCTCTAGACTTGTATTTTAATTTCGATTTTGCAACCTGCGTGTTGCCTTAATTTTGGGTTGTAGTAAACATGGCCTGCGTGTCGTGATTTGTATTTCATTTTATTTTATTTAAATTTGCAATCACGAAAACCGACGCAAGAAGCAAGTCAAGAGGAAGACTCGAAATTTGGAGGAGACTCGAAGCCAGTGGGAGTTCACAAGAATGGAGCAAGTCTGGACCTTGAAGACAAAGTCTTTAGGATCCGTATTGCTAGATTCTTAGGAACTTAAGATGGGTTTAGTTATGCATAAATTTACCGTTACATTTGTATGTATGAATGTATGATAGTTTAATATACAAGTTCATGTATGATTTGCTGTCACCCACATGCAAAGATTAAAAACCGACATTTAATCAGACTCGCATGTAACCTGCTAAGGGATCATCTTTGCATGAATTTGCAATTGATGATTTCATATTAAGATTGTATCGATATGCAATCAGACTATTATATTTCACTCAAACGCAAGTAATTACAAGTCAAGCGTGATACCATCCAAGTTTGGGCACTCAAAAGGGCTTTGACCCTATGGATGTCGGTACGCCTCCGCGTAACATTCATAGAGAAAAAGTCTGGACGAGATGGGTAGTTCTGTGTGGGTGCGTGCGCCTCCGCGTAGTAGCCACATTAGTTCTATCCATAGTTCAAGCTTGGTAGACTTGTCTACGATTGTCAACTAGAGCTGACCTAGGGTATCAGTATAGGGTATGCCACGTACTTACAGTACAAACCCTAGCCAGGAACTACATGGTCTTGTAGATGGATGTATTCCTACCTTGATGCTCTCAATTGGAGCAGTGAGCCTCCATTCACTTCAATTGAGAGTATGATAGGATCCTGGTTCAGATTCTAAAGTTAGAATCAGAAAGTGTTTTATAACTAAATCTCCAACTTCAATTTTAATTAATACTAATTAAAAATTTTTTACTGTGTAGATAAAAATGGCAAACACGAATCATTCTGGTAACAACGCGCTTAGATCGCTAATCGAGCAGGATAAGCTTAACGACGTAAACTTCCTCGATTGGGACCGGAACTTGAGACTCGTTCTCAAGCATGAACGTAAGGATTATATCCTTACTAAGGAACCACCTACTGAGCCAGCACTAACGCCGCAAGGGCGCTAAGGGAAGCCTACCAGAAATTCCTTATCGACCGGATCGACGTGCAGTGCATCATGATGGGCAGTATGGTGCCTGACTTGCAATAGCAGTTCTTGGACATTTCTGATGATCCCAAGTCCTTAATGGCAGAGATCGAGAAAATGTTCAAAGAGAAAATACGTTTCGAAAGATACGACACTTTCAGTAAACTGATGTCTTGCAAGCTGAAGGTTGGAGCTTCTGTCAGTCCCCATGTCCTTAAGATGAAAGGTCTTTTGGAACACTTGACCAGACTCGGTCATCCTATGGATAAGGAAATGTCTGCAGACTTTGTGCTGCATTCACTTGCAAAGACATATCGTGATTTCGTTGAAAATTACAATATGCATGACATGGATAAGACTGTGACAGAGCTTCATGGTATGCTCGTGACTGCTGAAAAGAATCTCAAGGGCAAGTCCAAGGAGGTTCATATGGTCAGCAAGCAAGTGAGCTTCAAGAAAGCCAACCTGGGCAAGGATAAGGCCCCTATGCACCTAGTGGGGAAGATTCGACAACCTAAGGGTCCAGCAGGCTCCAAAGGCTGTTGAGAATCCTAAGAATGATGTCGTCTGCTTTTATTGCCAAGGACAGGGGCACTGAAAAAATGATTGTAAGAAACACAAGCAGTTTCTTAGGAAGATTGGAGCTTCCACATCTTCAAGATCAGGTATTTTTGTTATTGAGCTCAATCTCAGTTTATCTACTTCAGATTCTTGGGTACTTGATACCGGTGCAGAATCTCATATTTGTGTTAATGTGCAGGCTCTGGGAAGTAGAAGAGAAGTGGGCAAGGGTGAGGCGGACCTACGAGTTGGTGACGGCAATCAAGTCTTAACAATTGCAGTAGGAGATTTTAGTCTCAGTTTGCCCAGTGGGCTAGTTTTATTATTGAACAATGTTCATTGTGTACCTGCGTTTCGCAGGAATATTATTTCTATTTCCTTGCTAAACAAGGAAGGATATTGTTTTCCTATTGACAATGGAATTTTCAATATTTTTAAGAATAATATAGTTTATTGCAGTGCTTCATTGGTTGGTGGTTTATATATTCTTAATATCCAAAATACTGACGCTAGCTCAATTTATAATATAAGTAACAAAAGGGTTAAATCCGATGATTTAAACCAGACTATGATATGGCACTGCCGTTTAGGCCATATAGGCCAGAAACGCATCTCAACACTTCACAAGTGTGGACTTCTAAGTCCATTTGAATTCACTTCAATTGAGAGATGCGAGTCATGCCTTATGGGAAAAATGACAAAGGCACCTTTTGCCGGTTCAGGTGAAAAGACTAGTGACTTATTGGGTCTCATACATTCCGATATGTGTGGACCTATGAGCACTCAGGCCAGAAGAGGTTTTCATTACTTCGTTACATTTACTGATGACTTCAGTAGATTCGGGTATGTCTATCTTATGAGACATAAATCGGAAACCTTTGACAACTTCAAAGAGTTCCAAAACGAAGCACAAAACCAGCTTGGTAAAAGTATAAAGGCACTTCGATCTGACCAACACGGTGAGTACTTGGACCATGAATTTCATAGTCATTTAAAGGAGTGTGAGATCCTCTCTGAATTGACTCCGCCTGGAACACCTCAAATGAATGTTGTATCCGAACGGAGAAATCGGACCCTGCTTGACATGGTTCGATCAATGACGAGTCAGGCTGACCTCCCTATCTCCTTCTGGGGCTATGCCCTAGAGACGGCCGCATTCATATTGAATCGGGCTCCTACAAAGGCAGTGGAAAGCACTCCATACGAAGTATGAAACGGGAAGAAACCCTTATTAGCTTTCCTTAAGATGTGGGGATGTGAAGCTTACGTCAAGCGTCTGCTAGGCGATAAGCTCAAACCCAAATCAGATAAGTGTGTCTTTGTGGGGTACCCCAAGGAAACAAGGGGGTACTATTTCTACAAACCCAACGAGAACAAAGTTTTTGTTGCTCGAGTAGGGGTATTTTTGGAAAAAGAATTTATTTCCAAAAGTGCCAGTAGGAGTGCCGTGCATCTTGAAGAAATTCAAGAAGATACGGAACAACCTACCATGCCAGATGTAGAAATACAGGAGTCAGAAGAGGTCATTGATCAAGAACCAATCCCCACACCTATTCCAAAGGGTCCAAGAAGGTCTGAGAGATCTCGTCAAGCTCCTATCAGATATGGCTTTCTAGCCACTGAAGGAAATGACTTGATGTTGGTGGATCAGGATGATCCAGAAACCTACAGACAAGTTTTGGCCAGTTCAAACTCCGAAAAATGGCAGGACGCCATGAATGAGGAAATGAAATTCATGTCCGACAACCAAGTCTGGTGCTTGGTGGATAAAACCCCTGGATAAAACTCATCGGTTGCAAATGGGTATATAAACTTAAGACCGACATGGATGGAAAAACTCAGCACTATAAAACTAGACTGGTTGCGAAAGGTTATCGCCAGATCGAAGGTATCGATTATGACGAGACTTTTTCACCTGTGGCTATGATCAAATATATCAGGATCATTCTGGCCATAGCAGCATACTACGACTATGAGATATGGCAGATGGATGTTAAAACCGCCTTCCTTAACGAGAACTTAAAAGAGGATGTGTATATGACACATCCTGAGGGTTTTGTTGATCTAGAGAATCACGAAAAGATTTGTAAGCTGCTTAGATCCATTTATGGATTAAAGCAAGCTTCACGGAGTTGGAACCTTCGTTTTGATGAAGCCGTAAGGGAATTCGGTTTTATCAAAAATGAAAGTGAACCTTGCGTATATAAGAAAGCGAATGGGAGTAATATTGTATTCCTAGTGCTATATGTCGATGACATATTGATCATCGGGAATGACATCCCAACCTTGCTTAAGGTTAAAGCTTGGTTAGGGAAATGCTTCTCGATAAAGGACTTAAGTGATGCTGCTTTCATTCTGGGAATCAAGATCTACAGAGATCGACCCAAAAGAATATTGGGCCTAAGTTAGAGCACTTACATAGATAAGGTGTTGAGAAGATTCTCAATGCTTGATTCTAATAAGGGATACATACCCATGCGGCATTGCATTAAGCTCAGCAAACAACAGAGTCCTAAGACTCCTGATGAGCTGAGCAAAATGAGTAAGATCCCATATGCTTCGGCTGTGGGATCCATCATGTATGTCATGATTTGCACGAGACCGGACGTCTCGTTCGCACTAAGTTGTACCAGCAGATATCAATCTAACCCACGCCAGGAGCACTGGATTGCTATCAAGAGTATCCTTAAATATCTGAGAAGAATTAAAGACGCATTCCTAGTGTATGGTGGGAAGGATGGAGAACTAGCAGTCAAAGGATATGTTGATGCTAGTTTTCAGACAGATCCTGATGATTTCCAATCTCATGCAGGATTTGTATTCGTGTTAAATGGTGGAGCATTCAGCTGGAAGAGCTTCAAGGAAGCCACAACTGTCGATTCTACAACAAAGGCTGAATACATAGCTGCAGCAGAAGCATCTAAGGAAGTCGTATGGGTTAGAAGCTTTCTAACCGGATCAGATGTAATGCCGCGAGCGTCTGATCCGGTAAGCTTGTTGTGTGACAACACGGGGGCCATAGCATTAGCTCAAGAGCCTAGATTCCACAACAGAACTAAACACATACAGAGGAAGTATCACATTATCAGAGAATATATCGATAACGGTGATGTGGAGATTACTTATGTACCGACTGATAACAACATTGTTGATCCCTTGAGAAAGGCTTTATCGCAGCCCAAGCATGAGGCACACGTGAAGTCTATGGGGGTAGATTGGAACTTAGGTTGGAACTAGGGGCAAGTGGGAGATTGTTAGGATTATGCTCTAGTCCAATGTAATTCCTCAATCTATATTGTAACGGACATCATTCTTCTACATAATAAAAGGCATTATATTACTAATGTGTTGTAGTAGTATATCTAATGTGATTTGATCTATATCATTATGTGTGTAACCACTTATAGTATAACTATAGATAAAAAAGAATTGCAATCGATAAGTCTCTGATCAGCTAAGCTTCCTCTGAAGCGATCAGTATGAAACTAACTCCTTGTGATCATGCTCTACTGATCATGGCAAAGTGCGTGCCGGAGTTATATCATAGATACCATCAGGTCGATGATATCGGACAACCCAATTGTGAGTATGCTACATAGATCCAGTCATGAGATACTCACATATCGTAGCTTGTTATTATATCCTAAGACCAAAGAGTCTTTGTGTACACTGTGTAACGAATACCTAAGTTTGACCTAGTCTAACGTTATCTGTAAAAGGGTAGCTATAACAGCTTCGATTGGCTTGGATATTTATTGCATTAGTGAACTCGAAAGGCGTCTGAGGGATTTATCACTCATACTCCGGTATGAGAAAGATATCAGCTTAGGCCACTTGACGAGTATGACTGAAGGAATAGCACGGCCGTGCAGGTGATACCTTAGTATCAGTTTTCAGTCATCTCAGACATCAAGAAACAGTGATTGATAAATTAGGATGACGATTCTATGCCTATTGATCAATATGGATATCGTTTTGATAAAAGGCAGTGACATGTACAATAACAGGTTAAGTCGAATAATCGATAATCACGAACGTTGGGTAATCATAATGTCTTGCTAGAGACCACTTATGATGGAAAGGGTAAAATAGTAATTTTACCAGTCTGTCAACTGTTCGTGAGCCTAGAGGATCACACACATTAAGCACAATACATGACAAATAAGCATGGATGGAAATTGGGAGAATTCGGTTTTCAGTTTAGTCAAATTGAAAACGATTCGTTTGATTTCTGGCCTAGGGTTTTAACCAGACGGTTGAAGAAATCAAGTTGAGGAAATTGAACCGGTTTATCTAAACCAAAATTAGAACTCAATTTTATGGGTTTTAATTTGGATTTAGTTAAACGGGCTTGAAGCCCATTTGGGGTTTCAATTCATGAAAGGGCAAGAGTGCAATTATGACTTTAAAGGGGTGATATGTGTAATTATTTTATTTGAATTTAAAATCATATTTTTTATAATTATTTCACATAATTACACATTATCACTTTCCTTTATTTTCCCATAATTTTGGCATCCTCTTCCTCCTTTCCTTCTTCATTTTGGCCGACCCTCCCTATAGCATTCCTTCATTGTTTTTCTTTGTTCATACTTCTCAAAATATCATTAGCAAGAGTGTGAGAGAAAATCATTCGGTGATTGTTGTGCTTGTGTGGACTCGATAGAGAAACACTATCTTGTGTTTTAATCAATTATACAAAGGTAATTTTTCAGATTATAAAGTTCATAAACATGCTGAATTTTTCATTAAGATCAAGTCTTCATTTCAATCACCATGGTTACATTTAGCTCCGCTGCATGAAATTATTGATTGGAACCCATGGTGATCCCTTTCATAACCCAAAAACTAAGACTAGCTTTAAGACATATGCTCATAAACCGACAATAGTCATAGAGATGATCCAAAGTGATGAGGTCTGTGTGCCTCCAACGGAGAAAAGCCCGAGAAAAATGAACAAAAAGGGAAGCAAAAAACTCAGGAGAATTACCAAAGGAAAAGAGCAACCGGATTTGGCTCTCAGATGGTTGGGGCGATCATTTTGAGGGTGTGAACAACCTGAAAGTTTTTCAGGCAAAACTTGAGCAAGTAGGACATCGATGGGGGCCTAGAGGGAGTTTTCTCACCAGAAATAGCTCGTGGAGCGATCTCCTGATGACTGTGGTACCGTCTAGCTTGAGAATGTTAAATAAAAACACTACTGGGAGGCAACCCAGATTCTCCACCATATAACTTATATATGCAGACACTATTAGTAAGTTATCTAGATAAAAAATTCAAATAAAAGTTATATTATGTGATATGCATGAATTGAAGAACCTAAAAGAGAAGTCTGTAAAAGTAAAATTCGAAGTAGGGTAGAGAGAGCTCGAGGCGAACTCTTGATGAGTCACCACTACATCCATCTTAAAGACGTTAAATAAAGCGCTCGTTGGGAGGCACCTCAACAAGTTCTCGAGTCCTATAATCCCTTATTAAATTTTTATTGAGAATTATTGTATTATGTAGTGAGCATCGAGCCGAGAAGAAAATTTTGAAGTATGGATATGATAGGCACCCGTGGCATAAGGTAAGACGACATGTCTATAACACCAGGTACCTCTAATCGTTCACTTTCGCATATAGCTCGCTGTGTAGTTTGAACATCTCTCTGTTCTCATACATGATCAATCCGCGGAATACAATTCTCATAAAAAATTAATAACATGTTCAAATTAATTTTATTACTATATGACGAGAAACACAAACACATATTCAATGTCACTACTACTCTTTATGATATACAATACGAACCACTGCAATATTTATATTGCGAAAAAAATAACATTAATATATATCATACCTTTATAATATGAAAACACGGTACGATTTCTTTGTTCGATGACGAATGAATATTTTTTTTATAGACACATAGTACTATCACGAAATTTCTCTTAAAATCCTCATAAGAATTTCTACCAAAAACCATCACAATCCAAAAACTTTGGGCATCGATATTCTGCCTCAAAATTTTAATTAATGGCAGCGCACATGGCCTTGTGCACTGTCATATATAACTGAAAGGCATCGTGCACAACACGTACGTTGTAGTTAAGTTTCTTATGGCCGTGCACATGTGCGTACGTTGTCATAAATAATATAAGGGAAAATGACGCTTTTGTGCACCTGAATATACACTTTTGACACTTTCATACCCTAACTTTTTTTTCCATACCTTACTTTCATTTTGGACAATTTACCCCTAAAATTCACAAAATACTGAAATTACCCCTGGTCTAATGGAGAGAAACGGCCCAATTTTTTAAAAAGTGTGAAAAGACGAAATTACCCTAAACTATTCATCAAATTTTCAAGTGAATGCCATTGGACCCTCCTACTTCATCAAAACATAACCTCCTGCGGCGGCGATGGCGGGAGATGATGGCGGCGATGGCTGTCTCCCGGGAGGAGGCTCGGCTCCGCCGAAGACTTGCGGCGGCGATGGCGCTGGAGTAGCAGTCATATGCTCTGTTTTCTGGTTAGAAAACAGAGGCGAGGTGACGAAGCTGCTGGGCAGCGAGCACCTCGTCGATCGTCGGAGTATCGTGAGCATCGTCGATTGCCGGAGCTTACCTGCTGGGCTTTGTACCTGGTGACCGGAGTGACCGGAGTTGGTAGAGGTGACCGAAGTTGTGCCAAAATTTTCACTCGCCGGAAAGTGTGCCAGAAAATATGTTCCGGCACACTTTCCGGCAAGTGAAAATTTTGAATTCTTGAACTCATTTCTTATTCCCTCTCCCCCTCTATCTCTTTTCCGGCCATTCTGTGCCGGAGACGATTGTCGGAGCACCGCATTCTACCCTTTTGGTCGCTGCCCATTGCCCACTTCGTCGATGCTCGCTGCCCGCTGACCACCTCGTCGATGCTCACCATTTTGTGTTGTGGAGGCTGCAGAGGAAGAACCATGGCCGGCTCCGGCGAAGAATCTCCGGAGAAGACGAGAAGGAGGGTAGAGGACGATGGGGTCGAGAAGGACACCTTGGCGAAGGTATTCTAGAGGTTTGTCAGTCCACCGTGCTCCCCACATGCCGGAGATACCCTGGCGATGGATGTCGGAGAAACGCCGGTGAGGAGGGGGTGACAAAAGAGGAGGAGATGAATAGTTGAAAGGGTAGCATACCTTTGAAAATTTGATGAATAGTTGAGGGGAATTTCGTCTTTACACACTCTTTAATTGGACCAGAATTAAACCAGATTTAATTTTGGTTCAATTTAGGGGTAATTTGGGTATTTTGAAATTTATGAAGAAAGTTGTCTCAAAATGAAAGTAATATATGAAAAAAAGAGAAAAAAAATATAGGGTATGAGAATGTCAAAGTGGTATATTCAGGTGCACAAAAGTGTCATTTTCCCTTAATATAACAACAATGCAAGTGTTCTCTATGACGACGCATCGTGCTCAAGTACGCTGCCCTTGTGTCAAAATGGTATAGTAGATATCGAGTTGTAACTCGGTACATCTATGATTACCCTATGAATTAATGAAATTATTTATAATTTGAATTATTTTTGGAATACATTGACATCCTACCAAATATATAGTTATAGGAACAACAAAACAAGGTATACCCTAAAAAGATCCCCAATGTTAAGTGTGTTTCTTCTATTTGTCAACCAGAATTAGGGTAGTAATTACTGTGAGGTATAAGCCTAACCAGTAAGTAGTATGTAACCACTCCTTCCATATCTAGAAATGTTTGGTACCTCTATCAACCAATCCACTCTCTTAATTCTTCTTTGCATTTATTTATTACAACCCTAATAGTTTTTTTTATCAGCAAATTCCCTAATAGTGAGTGACTTAGTAATAGGGTTCAAATATTAGCAATTACTCCAAATTCCATATATAATTCAAATTTACATGCTCGCTTGGCTGGTATTCAACTACCTTCATAATTACTTGAACAATCAATGTTAAATTCTATGAAGATCAAAATATATGGAATTAACCTTCATCCTAATTTTGTTGCCACATGTTTCTTGCTGTCTCCATCTACATCATTTAATAAGCATGCATAGAACAGTGAATTTCAGCTTAAGATTTTGTTGGCAAAAGGTTTGGCTGATCCACAAAAGAGACTTTTCTTTATCTCTTGGCTATTCAAATGCTTCCTTTTATTTACTTTTCTCTTCCTTAATTATTATGGTTTGTAATTTGATTAAGTCCAACTTGTTCTTTTTGCGAGGTAGAGCAATTTCAACTCAGTCCTTAATTAAATCTCCATCATAATTTTTAATTAAAAAGTACAAATAACATGGGATCGAAGTGCTTATTATATTATCTTTAAATTTGGTGGTTGATCAATAAAATTTATAAAAGCATATGTGTATCATGTTGGGACATGCAAAATTTCTTTTTTAATAAACGTTAAGACTTGCAAACAATCTAGTATTTACCGTTAATTTTTGCAATTATCCCTTAAAATAAACTATCAATTACGCATTCACCCACATCCATAAATTCTTAACACCAAAAATTAAAAATTTTCAAAATTCACATATTTTAAACCATTTTTTAGCAATACGCAATGTGTACAATATACAATTAACAAATGCATACCAATCTCTGGTAATTTCTAACAACTTTTAAATTTAACAATTTGTAAACCTTATTATTGCGCACAAATTGGTTTCTGTTTTAAACATATTAATAATCAATAATAAATTCTTTTTTTTTTATGTTGGTCGGGTTAAAACTTTTTTTCCCACTAAATCGGGTGGTTCTAATCCGCTATAACTGAAAAGATAATGAATGAGCATAATTTTAGTTATCTAAATCTGCGCTGGTGGGCCTAAGAATAAGGCTCCAGGGCCGGCTCCTCGGCCCATGCACAACCTTGTCTCAATTCATGTTTGAGAATAATTGACCTCTTTTCATCCAATTTATCACAAATTTCAAAAAAATTTGTTCAATTTAAGTTCTTATAAGTTATGTGGATTAAATTGAAATTATTTATCACATAATCATGTCTGAAAGATGTGGATTAACTTACCACTCGATAAATATATTGATGCCTCTACTTTTTAGCTTGAGCTTTTAGGTGGATTGGGCTACTAACATGGTATTAGAATTTAGTTTTGTGTTGAACGTCACCTCTATATGTCATCTATTTCGGGATTAAGCCCATGGATCGGAAGACGTTCATTCTATATCTGACCCCGCTCGTCTGTTTCCACGTGCATTTCGAACCGACTTGCACGTGAGTGGGGGTGTTAGAGTCTCACATCTAAAATATGTGAATATGTTCACCATCTTATATAACAATCTGGGCCACCACCTATAAACTTGAGCTTTTATGTGGGTTGGGCTTCTGACATGGTATCAGAAGTTAGTTGAATTTGGACCGGACCTCAATGACATTTGTTTCGGGCTTTAAGTCTAATGGATCAAAGATCGTCCATGCACCTCGCTCGGTATTTACAAGTGCCTTTCAATCCGGCTTGCCCGTGAGTGAGGGTGTTAGAGTATGTGAATCTGGTCACTAGTTTAAATAACGGGCCTCAACCTATTAGCTAGAGCTTTTAGATAGGTTGGGCTTCTGACATGGTATCAGAACTGGTTTGGGCATGTTGTGATAATCCTTGGTGTGATCTATTTGTGTTGCATCCCCGGTCCTTGCTGTGATCCACGTGAGGGGGAGTGTTGAAGTCTCACATCTAAAGAGTATGGATTAATTAACCACTTGATAAATATCTTGATGCATCCACTTATCAGTTTGAGCTTTTAGGTGGATTGTGTTTCTGACATGGTATTAGAACTTGGTTCTGTGTTGGACGTGAACTCCATATGCCATCTGTTTCGGGCTTAAGCTTATGGATCGGAGAGCGTCCATTATGTACATGTCCCTGCTCGTTTGTTTCCACGTACATTTTAAACTAGTTTTCACGTGAGTAGAGGTGTTAGAGTATCACATCTGAAAAATGTGAATCAGTTCACCAACTTACATAACAATTTGAGCCCCCACCTATCAGTTTGAGCTTATAAATGAGTTGTGCTTCTAACACAAACATAAAACTAAATTATAATACATTTTAAATTTTTCCTTAAACCCACGCCCAAAAGTATTAGAATCCACATTCTGTAATATGGAGGTGTGATACTTAAATAGTTCGGGTGTGATGAACAAACTCATCACTTAAATCTATAGAATGAAAAATTATTGAAACTTATAATTAAATCGAGTATATTTCAAAAGTAAACAATCTCAAGTGAAAACTTTCATTGGTTAGATTTTATTTTACAGTTTTCAAATTTTTGTAATAGATTAGATATTTTCGATATATATTTTTAAAAAATAACATAATTTTATAAACAAATTAATATAAATGGGTATCATGCAAACCTTTTAAAATTTAAGGGCATGCAAAACATATTATTTTATGTTAAGGAGACTTAAGTTAAAATAATCCCTTAAAAGTATATCTTTTCATGATTGAGTTTTGATTTATCAAATTTCCAGTCCTAACGAGAACAAATATAAGATTTTTAATAATTACTACTAATATTTATCATAACTTGTAGGGGTGCTTATAATTGACTGAGAAATTACACTGATCACAAAACAGACTAAACTGTGAATTATGGTTGATAAACCAATGATAATTGGTGTGGTTGCGGTTTTAATTTAAATAAAATTGATATAATTCGGTCTAGTTAAGGTTATATAATGTTAGAACCGCTAGTTAACCGCAAAACCGAAATTGCATGTGACTTCAATTTTATGACTTCATCTTACGTACGCAACTCATGAATTCAAACCCACATTTCGTCCTCTTCCTCTCTTTCTTTTCTCAATTTCATATTTTCTTAAATATTGAATTTTTACCTCTCTCTTGTGAATAATTATTTATGTTAAGGCGTTTTTTCATCATTAGATTGTGACCAAATTTGAGAGCTATTAGCACTATTTGATCACTCAATGATTTTTCAAGCAATAATATTTTTAAAAAGTTATGTGTTAAACATTTTAAATGTTTTTTTCTTAGAAAATTGTACCAGATTCATTTGGGCTTTACCTATTTGGACTTGAAAGTGGACTAAAAAATAGTCCACGTAAGAAACTCGTTAGTTACGGTTGGTGCGGTGAAAATCGCAAATCTACCAAAAAATCGAGTGGATTATAACCGTTAATTATTTTTAATTTTGGAAGCGTTAATGGTTTTCATCATGCAAAAATCGCCAAATGCGGATTGGATTTTAGAAATTTGAGTGATTGTGGTTAACCGACCATGATCACCCCTAATAATTGGTTAATAAATTGTTTTAAAACAAGTAATAATCATCTTAATTAATCAATGTAATACTTCAAAATATAAATATATGCGGGAGGGGAAGCACGCTAATAAGAATCATACTTTACAAAAACAATTGTTCTCATTGGGCATGGAATGATTATCTAATTAATTACTAAATAAAATAAAACCAAAAGAAAGTGAAATAACATACTGTGCCTAAAGCTGTTCACAACAAGAGAGACTCTCAATACTGCTATGTGGCAGTCAAAATGAAGAGTTTCTTCAAAGTAAGTGATGTGGAGAGAGGGATGGAAAGAGAAGGAGAGGGTAGGAGAGAGAAATGACGGACTCCCTAATTTAATATATAATAATGTATTCAATAGGTAATATGTAATTTTTTTTAAATTATAAATATATATTACCAAATATATAATATGTCTATTAATATATAATAAAATATAAAATATATTTATAAAATTAATATTTATTTTTTGAAGAAAAATACAAATTTTATAATTAATATAATTAATTATATTTATTGTATAATTTTATAACTAATTATATAATTAATTAAAATATAATCAATATTTATTGTATCTATATATATTTCTATTTTTGATAAATATACAATATGTTTATTAATAAAAAAATTATATAAATAATAAATAATATTCATGGATTATATTTAATATTTACTGTCTCTATATATAACTCTCATGTTCTCATATTTGCACACGAAAGGAGAACCGAAATACGAAGAGGTCGTGTTGCGGGAGCCCGAGGAATTTTCAACCGAACCGAAAGAATATTTTCATATTCGTGTTATAATAAAGTAGTTTGTTTTTTTTTATAATTATAGATGAATAATAATGTTGAAATATTTAATTATATAAAAATAGTATTAATTGAATTAAATAATATAAACAGGAGGCACCCTGTTGCGGCTTCCAAAGAGTGATGTAGAGAGTGGGTGTGCTGATGTGGCAGCTCAAAAGCTGACATGGAGACTCTCACCGAGGCACTCTATTGTGGACAGCCTATTATACCTACAAACAAGGAGCAATGTAGAGTATAACAAGGGGAAAAATTGTGAGTCCATTGTTTAGCTTAAAGAAAGGAAGCATGTTCACAAGACGTTAAGAGGGCGAGTACAACTTTTAGAGTTGCTTATTGTTAAGTAAAGAAGTGGACACAGTATTAATTAATTAATTGTTAATTTATGAAGCCTTATAACTTATGCATTAAGGGATGACTATATAACAATAATAAATTTTGTAAAGATGAAGAATTAATTATTTTCACATATTTTTTCTTTGAAAATAAAAGTATTTCCACATAGATTTATGCGTTCGTCATATTAGAATGTTTACTTAGGTAAGTGATTAGATGATCTAGTGCTTGATGGTAAGTGATACAAAATGAATTATTTAAATAATAATTTTACGTGTATATATGTATAATACCCTTATGGTACTATGGTATTGATCTGATTTCGAATGATTGCAAAGATACCAACCCTGTTTTTGTTTTAAGGGAAAATTCTACTTAGCTACTCTAAAGTTTACTACTTTTTCACTTACCTATCCCAGAAGATAAAATTGGTCTGTGGAGCACCTGAAGTTGCTGGCTTTTGCACTTAATCCAGACGGTGTTAACTCAAATGAAAAGTCCAAAATGTCCTCTATTACCTTCTCAATTTCCTTAATGAATGGAGGGTATTTTCGTCTTTTCATTTACACAAATAAAAAACTAATTTGATAATCTAAAAATATAATTTTACCCTCAAATGAATAATAATTATATCTTATGGGTGGAGGGTATTTTTGTCTTTTCATTTAAACAAATAAAAGAAAATTAAAAATTAAAATGTGAAATGACAATAATGTCCCTGTCTTCTTCAACCTTCCCTTTCTCCCTCCGGCAAGGCTCCGGTGAGGCTCCCGGGCAGCTCTAGATTCGTCGTCGGCGATGGGGTCGGGCTGGGCTGGTCGGGGCGGGGCGGAGGCGGAGGCAGAGGCGAAGGCGGAGGTGGGAGGAGGTCGCAGAGGAGGGAGGGGGAGGGTCAGGAGGGAGGCGGAGGGTCGGAGGAGGTCGCGGCGGTGAGGTCGGGCTCTGGACGGAGGCGGAGGCGGAGGGCTGAGCTCGAGCAGATCGCCTCTGTCCAGAGCTCGGCCCTCCGCCTCCGCCCAGAGCTCGGCCCCACCGCCACGACCTCCTCCTACCTCCGCCTTCGCCTCAGCCTCCGCCTCCGACCCTCCGCCTCTACCTCCGCCCCGACCAGCCCAGCCCGACCCCACCGCCGACGACGAATCTGGAGCTGCCGGGGAGCCTTGCCGAAAGGGAAGGTTATTTCACATTTTTATTTTCATTTAAATTTTTTTTTATTTGTGTAAATGAAAAGACAAAAATACCCTCCATCTATTAAAGAAAATGAAAAGGTAATGGAGGGTATTTTAGACTTTTCACTTTTTTGAGTTAACACCGTTGGGTTAAGTGCAAAATTCGACAACTTCAGGTGTCTCACAAGCCAAAATGAAAACTCAGGTTAGTTAAGTGCAAAACCGATAAACCTCGAGGTAGCTAAGTGCAATTATCCCTTGTTTCTATATAATTTCATCTTTTTTCATTTGTTAGTTAGATAAATTGACGGTTCTTAACTATAAACTGTGATGCCATTTCATGGAGCATGTTTCTAAAACTGAAAAACGACATCAGACACATAAGGTGGAAAAATAAAAGTCGCTTTCGGATTTTCTTTTATTTTCATGTCATGCTTTGGTTAAAGTAAAAAGTAAATACAATAAAATAAGTTACTATGGATTATTTTGTTTTGGAGGTGTTGGGAATTTTTTCGGGATAATAACAGTTTATTACACCTAACTATTTTGAAATGACACTTTTGTATTATAATTTATTATTTTTATAGTACATTGACTATTTTTATCGACAACTTATCCTCAAATGTCCAAAATACTTAAAATACCATTCATTGTGATTTCAATTCTACCCGATTCACTAAAATTTTAGATTATAAAAATTTCAATTCAATTACGAATTTGAATCAAGTTCAAATTCAATTTCGGTTCACTACTGGTCCATGGTAAATCAGGCAGAACTAGGATCAAAATCAGGAGTAGTTTAGATAATTTAGACATTTTAACGATAAGTTTTCAATAAAATATTCATGGTACTAAAAAATAGAAAAATAATTAGAGTATAACAATGTCATTTCAAAATAATTAGATATAATACGTTGTTATTATCTCTTTTTCTAATGACATTTGGGTTCTGGTTTTACTCTTCCCATCTCTTTGGTGTGGCTATGCTTATGCCTTAACTCCATCCCATTTCTTGTACATTACTATGGGAAAAGTACTTTCCACTTTCCACGACTTATTTATAACTGATCATACTCTGGTCAATCCATCATGACTTTTGGAATTTGCTGACTTACATGCTCGATAAAATATATGTAAAATTAATTTATGATGTAATTGATCGTAAAGAATTTATTATGGTCACATCATAACTTTGAACTTATATGTAAACTTAACAATCTCCTCTTTTGCATTGAGTCACATCAGAGCGGGATGACTTTTCATAAGTCCAAACTTTTTATCTTATTCAACTCAATCCCAAAAGAGTCTTATTCATCCTATATGTGTCTCACCATTGGAGAAGCCAATCACGGTCTTAGTTTTACCAACCGTAGGAGTACGCGACCCAATTTACCAAGAGAATTTATCGAATTAACCTATAATACCATTGTTGGGGTATAAGTAGCACCAAATGAAGCCCATATACACATTAGAGCACACGTTTGACCTAAAAAACTAGTTTATTAGGTTTATGTTCCAATGTTTACAGTGTTGTAGAATTCGCTAAACACCAATCAGTCGGATAGAGCCTCCGGGGGGCCTAGGTGGGGAGCCTAAGAGAGGACTAGGCGGAATTCTATTTTTCTATTTAAAAACTTATATTCAATAAATTATATATTTATTTAATAGAAATATATATTTTGCTGTATAAAAGTAATAAATTATATTTAAAATATAAAAATATTTCTAAATTATATTTTAATGCCCAATATCAAAGTTATACTCTAAAATTTTACAACAAAGCTCATATTTCAATTATCAAAACTTAAAATTACGCATGAACTTGAGAGACTTCTCAAATATTTGGTGTTTTTTTTTAAAGATAAAAACAAAATTATTTTGTCATGAACCGACCCTAAACCAGTATTGAACTGGTCTGAACTGGACCAGTGTCTGAAAACGACTGAATATTCTCAAATCGGATCGGTGGGCATGATTTTGGCGTTTAGTCGGGGCCTAGGCGGCTGGCTGCCTGGACCAACTTTTAGAACACTGTGTGTATATAAACCTTTCTTGTACTTTGTGATCTTTTAATGTTGGACCTTGAACTCACATGTAGATCTAACAATCTCTCTTTCTACATCAATTGGCTCCTCCATAAACACAAAAAATTTACTTTGTTCAACTCAATCCCACAAGTGCCCTTTCCATCCTATATAGGCCCTGATACTACTATTAGAAAGATTTGGGTCTTACCTAGGAGGAGCACCCAAAGAAGCCCATAATACTTATTAAAGTTTACAGTTGACCCAAAATACTAGTCTATCATGTTTAGGGTCCAATACATTATATATATATATATATATATATATATATATATATATATATATATATATAAACATAAACTTTGAACTCACACGTATAAGAAATTGTCAATTTCATTGATAAGCTATTTAACATTTTAGTAATCTTCTTCGTTAGAGCACTATTAGAGGATTGTTACGTTATAGATGATATGACCAATAAATAATAATGATTCTCAATAATCACAAAATTGATACAGGTTAATTACAAGTTAATATACTTTGTTGGAGGTCATTTACAAGTGACTCTACTTATTTTAAAAACTTTCATTTTCACTCACCTACTTATATTTTTTTTACAATTTACCCTAAAACCGTTAAAATTTAGACAGAAAATCTTATTAAAATGTAAAATGTCTAAAATACCTCCGACTATTCATCAAATTTTTAATGTGTGTCATTCCTAATATTTTTTCCCCAATTTCCTTCTATTTTTTTATTTGATTTCATTTATCTTTAATTTTGTTTTTGTTTTTTACCCAATATTTTTCATTTTGTTTATGAGATTCCAAAAAATCAAGACACACAGAACCAACACGATTCAACAGAGATTGGGGAAGGTTAAGGAGAGAGAAAGGCGGAGCTCCTTGTTGATTTTTCCAGGAAGACGCGAATCCAGATCTCCGACGATCGGGTCCGCCGTGGTTCTCGCCGCCGTCGAAACCCAGTTGCCCTCTTCCCCAAAAGTCACTTGCATGGGCCGGGTCCGGGTCCGCCGCGAATCCAGATCTCCGACCACTCACCGCTTCAAATGGGTCATGCGCTAGTGCTGGTTCTACGGTGGATATGGTTCCGGTTGGTGGCGCTGACTAACAGAGCCGATCTTGATTTTGAAATTGTCACTGCCGGAAGCGGCTGCGCAAGATTCAAGAAGAGCCTTCATAAAATCAGATTTGGAGGCGTGAATCGGCAAGCGACAGAGGGGACATGTTCGATTGCTCCGGAGAGACAGTCGGAGCTGATCGTCCGACTCAAATTTAGAGAGACAGACGGGGAAATCGCCGGAGGCGCTGGAGGATTGGCGGCGAGCCGGAAACGCCGCCAATCTCGATGTGAAACGCGTGACAAAAAAAAATCACCTCGTGAATTGTTGTACGGCTTGGAGCTCAGACGTTAAACCGGGGTTCATGAAGTTGCAGAAGAAACATGGAAAATGACAAGAGGGTATTTTTGTCATTTTGAAAAAATTTAACAGCAACATTAGTTAAATTTAACATAATTGAGTAAATTGTAAAAAAAATAGTTAGGTGAGTGAAAATGAACTTTCTTAAATATATATAGTCACTTGTAAACAGTGTTATGGATATCGGGAGATCGCGGAAATTTTCATACATCCGCGACGATACGGCAAAAATCGTCCCAAATACCGGTCAACTATGGTCAAACCGGATAATTTCAAATTAATTCCGGTTTAATCCGATTTAAATCAATTAAATCCTTTCTAATTTGATTTAAATCAATTAATTTCGGTCTAATTCGATTTGAATCAATTAATTTCGATTTAAACTAATTAATTCATATCTAGTTTAATTAAGGTCTAATTCGATCGGTTTTGTTCGAACACACTTAATCTGGTTTGACATTTATGTTATAAATTATAAATAATAAATATCATTAATTTTCCAAATAAATTATAAACTAAATATCATTCATTTAGGTTATGCCTCCGGTCCAATGCATTTAAAAATGATTAAATATCATTCATTTTGTTTTTAATAAATATGAATATTTATATATTTATTACAAAACGCATTCTACCGCGATCTTCCCGCGATCTCCCCGAGTTTGTTAAATCTCCATTTTTTCATTTGACCGATATATTTCCGCGATCCGATATCCATAACAGTGCTTGTAAATAACCTCCAACTAAGTATACTAACATGTAATTAACTCTTGATACCCTGATGTCTATTAACATAAGCGGGAAACATTGAAAATAAATTAATTTTGTTCCTACGCAATACGGGAAGTTAATTTAGAATTTGCTTATTAACATACGTAACCCATTGTTGGTTGGTTATAGGGATAATGACACTTTGTTACATTTAACTATAGTGAAATGACACTTTCATACCCTAATTATTTTTGTCTCTTTTTTAGTATCCTAACCATTTTTTTGCGACAACTCACCTCTAAAATGCATAATATACCTAAAATACCCATGGTTCAATTGAAAAAAAAATGAATTAAACTAATAGTGAAATCAAACTGGTTCAAATTGGGCCGATTCAAATCAGATTCATTTACCCGGCCATGGGTATTTTAGGTATATTAGACATTTTAGAGGTAGGTTGTCACAAAAAAGTTGTCAGGGTACTAAAAAATAGAAAAAACAGTTAGGGTATGAAAGTGTCATTTCGCTATAGTTAGGTGTAACAAAGTGTCATTATCCCTTGATTATATACACAAGTGTCGCAAGCCACGACTCTCCACTTAGAGTTTCAATTATTGTCACGGGGCCACCTCCTTTCATAAGTTGAAGCATCTTGTCGAATTTGGAGAACATATTTGTAATGGCATCATTGTCATTTATTCACGTAAGCAAGTTGGAGAGGGAGAGGTCTTCACATTTCTTTCCATTGATAAATATTGTTCGCACACTTCTCCATTAGATCATAAACCTCCCGCGGTGTTGACTTTCATTGACATCAAAAGAGACTTGTATCTCCCCCATACCTCATAGAGCAACTTCAAATTGTATTGTTGGAATGCGTGAATCTCATTCCGTAGTTTTGTATTCTTGCTTAGTGGGAAGTATTGTCCCAAAAATTACCTCTACAAAGTGATACGTTTCCGCGTTGGATCTGGTTATGGGCTGATTTAGATAGATAGTTGAGCTTGATTAACTAGAGAGCTCTAATCTCAATGTAACATTTGTTATAGAGAGAACACAAGATCTCGTAGTAACAAATAGGGTTTTTCTCTTACCAATGCATTATTTATTCCATGACTTCATCAAGCCTGTCAATTACACACTTCCAATTCAACTCGGACAAGACTCTCCAATCAACTGAGACTCCACTCCAAGCTAAGACACGCATCTGGCTCCAAACTAAATAATTAACATATTTGATAAGAATAGGATTCCTATCCCAATCATCTAAACTAATGATAAAACTGAACTAATAAGATAAATGAATAATTTCATGTGGTTATACCTATATATTGTTGTTTTTCCAGGTGGGTACTCCTAAATTTTTTTTCAAGCTGACTATTCCTTTTACTTAGAGCGCGTTGAGATTTACTAAAATGCCCTCACCTATACTTTTAATTTTCAAATAAATGTCATTCATTCTCTCTCTCTTGCCTCTCTCACTCCTCTATCTTCTCTTTCCTCCCCGTCAATGCTTCCTTCACAAAACCATCAATTCATTTCTGATGCATCAAACACAAACATTGAGCCTCCTTCCATTCACCTACCAACCAGTTACATACCATGAATCACAAAGCTATAAACAAGCATGAAATTCTGTTTAGTCGCAAGATGTCTCTCACAATGTCAAGACTTAATAATAGACACTTGTTGATGCACAGAGTAAAAATAACACACAAAATAGAAAAGTAAATGACACGAGATATGGTTACCCAGTTCGGTGCAACGTCACCTACGTCTGGGGGCACTCTATCAGTGGAAATGTTTCACTATTTCGTAATCAATCAAAATATACAAGTTCCTATGATCATCACACAAATCATTTAACTTTATGCTATTGTTACAACTGTTAACCTATCTCAGGGTCTCCCCTTGAATCTGAGATCCTCTCTCAATTCCACCATTCGAGCAACACCTCTGCTCGGGTTAGTTTCTATTCTTCAATGGATGCACGAGGCTTCAATCGCGCAAACACACCCCAAATCAGCCAAACACTCATTCTTCTTGAAATAGTGATTGAGCACATAATGTTGATCTTTAGTCAAATCATTCAGATTCCCAACACGCTCGTCCAACACGTTTAGGAACTCTGAATGCTCAGCACAAAAGATCAACTTACAAAATAAAAGGCGCAACTACTAATGGGATACCACAAGACTTTTATAGTAGTTGATCGTCGTATCATTAGGGTTTTCCAAACCCTTACTTGTATGCTTTATGAAGTTTCCTTAAACTCCTACACAACTGAATCATATCGAATCACAATCCATTTAGGAGATATTCTAAAAATGGAAACTCACCAGAAGTCGTCATCCTAGATGTTTTACTTCGTATATTGCTGCTTCTGGATAGACATCTTTCTGTTTATTCAACATATAACTCATGTCGCAACATGTAGACAGACATCTTTCTGTCAGCTGGTAAAATAGCCAATCTAATATTAACACCAATCTCCCCCTTTGGCTATTTTTAGGCGAGCACTTCTATTTTCATAAATTCTATTTGTATTACCATATAGAAAGATGTCACCACATCTGGATTGAAATTTAGTCACCCATTCTCGACTTCCTCACTTCTTCTCCCCCTGATTGCCTTAAAAATATGCCAAAGGCCGTATATAATCATTCAATAAGTAATTAGATTGACACATGAGAATGTAAAAGAGTAACAGAGGGGGAGTGATCACCCCAATCAAAGTGAACTCGGACAGACCCCGAGTGAATAGAGTGTTTAACAGTAATCCATCAAAATAAACAAAAACTTGAAGCTAAAACGAGCACTAAAGTCTTAAATGCTCTATGAACTGGATTCCACAGCTTCTTCATCCGCAGAGATCTCTTCTTCGTCTTCTTGAGAGGTATCAGGTGCTTCTCCCTTGTTCTTTTGTGCCCTCAGAAGATCTTGAACCAAACCTTCACAAATAATCTTCCTTCCAAACAGAGAATCTGTAGTCTTGTCCATAAAGCATATCTCTTCTCGCATCTCTCTCAGCATATCCTTCTGATTGTCAGCAGCTCCAGATGATTCTCCAGATGGTCTGACAATGTCTCTAACATGTTTACCCTCAAACAGTTTGGGACTGAAGGTGAGTGTTGTTGGTTTCTTGCCTGCAACATTTGAGGCACGCAGTATGCTTGGGGATTGACTCAGTAATATGTCGGAGATGAGAGATGGAAACCCAATAGGCATTTTTACCGCAAAAGATTTAGCATGTTTGCTCAAGTGTTCAATGACAAAGGTCCCAAAATTAAAAGTAGACCGCGTACCTATGAGGTAAATGAGGCGGGGTAGTTCTGGAGTAATGCTTGACCCATGTGAAGATGGAGCCCAATTTGAGATCCCAATCATTTACAACACTAAGTATTTGGTAGAGAGTTCTGAGGAAGTCATCTTTCCCTTGGTCGGCCAATTCTTCCTTTCATCTCTTGTGATCTCCTTGGCAATTGCATTCAGTGTAGGAACCTGATCGATAACAGTAGGTATGTGTCTTCCCAGAAACGTATTGATTATCTCAGTAGAGAAATCAAAGCTTTTTGCCCTCACATACACTTTCATATACTCGGGATTGCAGGGTTTTTGAATGCAAGAGACAGATTGACAATAAATTCTTTGACCAAGATGGGATAGTACATACCTATGTCTGAGACAGTTTTGAGGAGCCCGACTTTAGTGATTAGTTCTATAATAATGTCCATTTTTCAAGCTTTTGTTGATAGCTCATTTTCAGGAAAAACAACTCGTTGATACACATATCGCCACTTCACCGCCCCATCCTCATGGTGGAAGGAAATATTGTCCAACAGAGCAGCTAGAACGTTTCTTGGGAGTTTCTGTCCTCCCACATATTTTCTGGTATTGGGTACAAGAGGTGCGATCACCACAATTTCTTCTTCCTCGTCATCCAATTCGGGCTTATCGA
The DNA here is from genome assembly GCA_963920655.1 of Geranium rotundifolium. Lineage (NCBI taxonomy): Eukaryota > Viridiplantae > Streptophyta > Magnoliopsida > Geraniales > Geraniaceae > Geranium > Geranium rotundifolium. The sequence continues at coordinate 24,866,122 of OY987318.1, forward strand.
CCAGATGTTGAGACATTTTTACAGACTTATTATGCTTTTTCTTGGTGGTAATTGGGGAACTCTTGAACTTTCTCTTCTTAGTGTTTTGGCTTGTTCTTTCCTTGACAGTTGATGTCCTCTTCTCCTTTGATTGTTTCTTAGCAGGGGCACTTTCTTCTTTGTTTTTCCTTTTCTTCTTCTTAGAATTTTCTTCCCTAAGACTTGAGAGTGCAATATCTTCCTCCGAAGGCAAATCGCCTTCATCTCTTTCACCAGTTTCCATAGGGTTGGGTAAAGCTTAGACATCTTCTTCGATTTCGGTAGCAGATTGGTGAGCATCTGCTTCACTAACTTCTTTCTCAAAATATTCTAGACCTGATGATGTTGGTAGATTTACAATCCTGGACAACAACAGTAACACCTTCATTGACATCCTCATGGACATCTTCCTGAACTTCTTTTTCTACATTGTCTTCCTCTTCACCCAGATCCTGGTCGTCCTTCATAGCATCTTCCTAAGTTGCCTCCTCAGGAGCGGGTGAGTGTGTAACACCTTCATTATCATTATGATCCTGACTAGGATCTGCTTCCATCTCCTCGACATGAATCGATTTTTCAGGAATCGACGAATCTAGAACCTCTTGAGTTGTACAAACGTCTACATTCTCAGAGGGTAGCACAATCCTAAGAGGTACCACATGCATAATTTCAACAGAAGTCTGGTCTGATTATAAATTTTCCTCAGAAGTCTCCATAGCAAGAGGGGTAATCAATTCTTGACCGTTTTGCATGTTGTCGATTGGAGCTTCTATAGGTAGAATTTCTTCCATGACATTGGTCGGCTCGGTCTCGGTCGGAGTTGATGGTTCTGAAATCGGCACTCCCTTTTTGTGTCGAGTTGATCGTAGACCTCAAATCTTTATACCGTATTTGTTGCTTTCGACAGATTTTTCATCACCAAGCTTAGGAGGGGATTTAGATTTCATCCTGGTCGTTTTCTTCTTGGCTGGACTTGTTGCAATTCTTCCGCTCCTGATGCCGACCATTGTCGAGAGCTAGGTTTATGAGAGAATAGCAAAGGTTTGATTGAGAGGAAGGTTTTGGTGGTTACAACTTTTTGGAATATTGGAGCGAAAAAATAGGAATATCTTTCCAAATCTTTTGAACTTCAACTTTCCGTTTCTCCCTTACTGACGTAATGTTAGACACATTAGACACAACTCTAAATACAAACTTAATGGGCTAAACAAATCAAGCTGGCCCATGTCCTTATTGGATCAGTGATGCCCTAACCCACTATCCCATTCCCCTTAGACTTAGGATATTGTGGCGAGCTTAATTCAGCATAGTCCCAAAGAGGATCGAAGACTCTCAAATCTCGCAGCATCAAATGGCTTGGTGAAGATGTCAACCAATTGTCTTTCCGTAGGGATATATTCAAGTTGGACCTTCTTGTTCTCCACCAGATCTCGTATAAAATGGTGTCTGATGTCTATATGCTTGGTCTTACTGTGTTGCATAGGGTTTTTCGAGATGTTAATAGCACTTACATTGTCAAAGAACAATGTCATGACATATTGATGAACATCATACTCTGACAACATTTATTTCATCCACAAGAGCTGAGTGCAACTGCTCCCAGCAGCAATTTATTCTTATTCAGTTGTGGATAATGCGACACAATTATGCTTCTTGATGAACCAGAAGATGAGATTGTTCCCTATGTAAAAACATGCACCTGATGTGCTTCTTAGGTCAGTAGTGTTCCCTGCCCAATCAGCATCACAGTATCCTACCAGTGCTGACGATGTTTCGAAAGAATACAGGAGGCCAAGGTTGGCCGTTCCTGCAATGTATCATAAAATGCGTTTAACTTGAGTTAGGTGACTTACTTTGGGATTGGATTGATGTCTGGCACATACTCTTACCAAGAATGATATGTCGGCCTACTCGCAGTTAGATAAAGTAAGCTTCCTATTATGTCTGTAAGGGCTTTGATCTATAGATTCTTCTTGTTCGTCTTTGGTAAGTTTGGTGATTGTGGCAATCAGAGTTCTTTTATGAGATGTCTTCTCTAACCCAAATTTCTTCACTATATTGTTAGCATATGTGGTTTGAGATATGAATATCCCATCATTCATCAGCTTGATCTGAAACCCCAAGAAATAATTTAATTCTCCCACCATGCTCATCTCAAACTCGGACTGCATTTGTCTCACAAAATGTTGCACCATCTTGTCTGACATTCCTCCAAACACGATATCATCTACATAGATCTGTGCTATCATGATGTTTTCCCTTCCTTCTTTATGAACAAGGTTCGATCCACTCCCCCTCTAGTGTATCCATTTTGCATTAGGAATTGAGTCAATCTATTATACCAGGCTCGAGGAGCCTGCTTGAGTCCGTATAGTGCTTTCCTGAGGTTGTACACATGATGTGGTGAGTTTGGATCAACAAAACCTTTTGGTTGAGCTACAGTTACTTTTTCATTCAAATAACCATTTAAGAAAGCACTCTTCACGTCCATTTGAAAGAGCTTAAACTGGAGATGACATGGGATGCCCAGAAGTAGCCTTATTGCTTCGAGCCTTGCTATCGGAGCAAATGTTTCTTCAAAATAAACTCCCTCAACTTGAGTGTACCCTTGAGCTACTAGCCTTTCCTTGTTTCGAGAGATGTTCCCATGCTCATCAGTTTTATTTTTATATATCCACTTTGTCCCAATAACATTAGCATTATCAGGCTTGGGTACTAGTTCCCAAACATTATTTCTTTCGAATTGTCTGAGCTCTTCTTGCATGACATTTATCCAATATTCATCTTTAATTGCTTCCTGCACATTCTTGGGTTCGATGTTAGAAACAAAAAAAAACATTACCTATAATCTCTCTGTAGTTTACTGGTTCTTTACGTCTGGTACGAATCTCATCTTCAATGTTTCCAATTACTTTATGCACTGGATGATCTTTCTGAACTTTCCTCGAATGGATTCTTTGTTCTAGCAGAGAGGTGGATTTGATTTCTAACCCAATGTCACTTATCATGTCAGATCTGTTGTCAGGAACATCTGTCTTGACATCAGGTGTTCCAGAAGAACATACGACATTTGGCACACTTTCATCTTCATCTTTGTTGATGTCATAAAGTTGGTTCGTATCGTTAATAAACACATTGATGGACTTCATTATCGTCTTAGAGCGCTTGTTGAAGACTCTGAACGCTCGACTATTCCTGGAGTATCCCAGAAATATCCCGAGGATCCTTGTCAGCTAAAATATAGCAAGTCGAGCTAAAGATATGAAAATATTTGAGATTGGACTTTCTCCCCCTCCATATTTCATGAGAAATAGTATTCATACATGGACAAAGAGTTACCCTGTTTTGAATATGGCACGTCGTGTTGAGTACTTCAGCCCAGAAGTGAGTAGCCAGATCTTTGGCGGGCATTATCACTCTGGTCATTTCCTGTAGAGTTCGATTTTTTCTTTCAACAATTCCATTTTGTTGAGGCGTGATAGGTGTCGAGAACTCGTGGACTATACCCTCAGCATCACAAAATTCAGCAAAACTCATGTTTTCAAGCTCTTTCCCATGGTCACTTCTAAGTCTGACAAGCTTTCTAATATGATCCCCCTTTTCTCGTTGGATTATGTTACATAAGGCTTTAAAGACATTGAATGTGTCTGATTTGTCATGAATAAAGTCTACCAAAGTGTACCTGGAGTAGTCGTCCACACAGACAAAAACATATTTCTTCCCACCCAAACTTTCGGCTTGCATGGGTCCCACCAGATCCACGTGTAGCAGTTCCAAGACCCTTGAGGTAGTACGATGTTGTAACATCTTGTGAGAAATTTTGACCTGTTTGCCAATCTGACAGTCTCCATTGATTCTTCCCTCAGGGATCTTGAGGGTAGGGACTCCGGTTATGTCTTGCTCTGAAATTATCTTCTTCATACTCTAGAGATTCAGGTGCCCAAGCCTTTGATGCCAGAGTTTAGCTTAATCTATTTTGGAGAAGAGATATGTCGGTCTTGTATCACATGATGTTGGTGACCATAAGTAGCAGTTGTCTCTGAATCGGGATCCCATCATGAGCTCGACCTGTTTCTCATTCATCACATAACATTGGTTATGGGTAAATTTCACAAGTAAGTCGAGATCACACAATTAGCTAATGCTAATAAGATTGACAATTAGTCCTTCTACCAATAGGGCGTCGGTCAAGCACATGACCCCAGGGAAACTTAGTTGTTTTTTCCCGATCACTCTAGCCTTGACACTATCTCCAAATGTGACGTGGCTGACAAAGCAAGGTCTCATGTTTACTAACATACCCCGATCTCATGTCATGTGACGAGAGCATCCGCTATCAAAGTACCGGTCTTTACCGGTAGAGGCCGTCAAGGTGGTATAGGACGATAGTTTACCTTCTTTATTCTCCACTCTTTTTGTGATGAGGTCCTTGTCCTCTTATACTGTGAATGTTTCTTTCTGTAGAGATTATAGCAATACGATCGAATATGTCCCTTTTTCCTACAGTAATGATAGGCCCAACGTGGTCTTTTGAAGTCATCAGAAAGATATGCTTGTTGATTTCGTTGAACCTGATTTCCACCAGATGTCTATAATGGTATGTTGAGGTCACTAGACGGATGTTGCTGACAATGTCGATGATTTCGTTGGGCACCAGATGTCTGTGAAGTTTGGCTTGTCATCTTATTTTTCTCCTTCTGTGGAACAAAGATACTTGACATTTGGTTTGTTTCTTTCTGAGGGGCAAAGATAGTCTGAGATGTAGATGCCTCATGGGTGTAACCTAATCCCTGCATGTTCTTAGTTGGCTTTCCTATGGACAAGAGAGTGTTCAACACCTCAGTGCTCGAGTTCATCATCCTGACAGACTTAGTCATCTGATCAATCTCTCCGGTTAGCCGGCTCATTTCCTTCTTTAGATCGACAACTGTTTCCAGTAGCCTTGTCTTGTCTTCAGTGAGAGATAAGATGGTGTCCCCTTGTTTCTCAAGGATTTTTGTTTCTTCTACCCATTGGGTGAAAAAAAGGTTGTAGGCTTCGTTCATGGATTCATCATATAGCAACTCTGTTTCGTCAATAGTTCAAACTGTATTGGTTGAGGTGGGAGCTGTAAATGCAACAAAGTTGCTGATTTGTTCAGTGTCACTGTCTTCCTCTTCATCATCATACATGGTTGCATTGAATCCTTTTTGTTTTATCAGGAAGTTAGGAAACACTTTTTGAATATGTCCTAACCCTTTGCATTCGTGGCACTAGATGCCTTTTCCCTTTCCTCCACGATCTACACTTTTTCTAGGCTTTGGATAGTTTCCAACCTTCTAGAATTTTTGCATCTAGTTATCTTTGACATCATGGGGAACCTTTTCGTATGGTGTAATTTTTAACCATCAAGGCAATAGTTTGATTAGTTTCATCGTATGAGTCAGAAACTACCTGTTCATGAGAGCTGGTTGTGGAGCTTCTAAGCGCCATCCTTTTTTGCTTGATATCCAGATTGGGAAGCGAGAGTTCAAAAGTCATAAGTGATCCCATGAGTTCATCAAATATGAGTTTCTTTAGATCATGCATTTCTTCTATGGTTGTGGTCTTCATCTTGAATCGTGGACTCAGTGATCTTAAGGTTTTCCGGAAAAGATCCTCATCCGTCATGGGTTTTCCTAGAGAGTAGGATTCATTTTCTAATTCTCTAATTCGAACGTTGAACTTACTAATCGTCTCATCTTTTTTCATGGACAATGCTTCAAAACTAGTAGTAAGATATTGAAGTTTCTGTTCACGAACTTTGGTTGTCCCTTCATAGGCGGTAGCCAAGATCTCCCATGCTTCTTCTGCGCTAGTACGTGTGTTGATCAGCCTGAACACATTCTGGTCAACTCCATTGAATATGGCATTTAGAACATGGGAATTACCCAGTGCATATTCGTCTTCTGTAGGGCTCTATTCACTTTCAGGTTTGAAGTGTGCAACGTTGTTTGCATCAATGGTTTGTGGAGCCTCCCATCCATGTATTACAACATTCCATGTTCGATTGTCGACGGATTTTAGGAATGCACTCATGTGAGCCTTCCAATATCCATAGTTCGTACCATCCACCATATGAGGCCTATTGATTGAACCTCCTTCTCTTGAGCTATCCATTTCAGGTTCCCAGAATTTTTTTACAGGAAATCACCTGTAGGTTTAGGTGCCTCCTCTGATACCAATTGAAATTCTGGTTAGTCGCAAGATGTCTCTCACAATTTTAAGACTTAGTAATAGACACTTGCTGATGCACAAAATAAAAATAACACACATAACGGAAAAGTAAATGATACGATATATGGTTACCCTGTTCGGTGCAACGTCACCTACGTCTTGAGACACTCTGCCAGTGGAAAGGTTTCACTATTTCTCATGGTATTGAAATTGACTTAATCCTAAATCATTTTCTTACTGCTACTCATCGACAATGATTCAAGAATGCTTTAAAATAACTATTATAGGACTAGAGATATGAAGGAAAGGTATTAGTAAAGCCCTAAATTTCTAAGGTTCTCCAAGCCACATATGGTATTTTTCTCTCCCAAAACAAATAAATATTTCTTGGAGATCAAACAAGAAAAAATATATTAAAAAAGTCAATTAACTTCATTATTCAATGTATATTTATTTTCCAATTTTAATCTTTGTATGTGGGTGATAGTCTAAACTACATTCGATGTATTTAAACTATACATACATTCATACATTCATCCATTCACAAATATATAAACGTAAATAACATGCATAGCTAAGCCCATCCTATAGGATCCTAGGACACTAGCAACACAACAAATCCTAAAGACTAATTCTTCAAGATCTTCGCTTGTTTGCTCCGTGTGGACTCTCATTGGCTTCGAGTCTTCTTAGGAACTCCCACCGTCTTCGGGACTCCTCTTAGCTCCATGTCTTCCTCTATCTTGTGTCGTTCTTCGTTATTTGGATAATATATCTAAAACAACTCACGACACGCAAGCCGTATTTAATTACAATCCCAAAATTAGCAACTCGCATGTTGCAAAAACTTGAAATTAAACATTCACATCTAGAGGGCTTTCAGCTATGCATCATGTGGCAACCAACATGTTGTCAAAAAATATGTTATCAATCAACAATATTAATCCAATTTTATCTTGCTTAATCGTGGAAAAATTACCCGGTTTATCGAAATCGGATGGTTTAAATTGATTTTGAAATTAAACCGATTTTCCCCAGTTTATCAAAACCGAACCAAATCAGAAATTTAAAATTAGAATTTTAAAATATCTCGCGAAATGTCAAGGATTTGACCGGTTCAAGCCCGAGACCGGTCAGACCGCGACGGCTCGACCACGAATCGCCCGTTGGCCTGGGGTTAACCCAGGGCTTGACCTAGTCTGCCCAAGCGTCGCCCATGGACAGCCCGCGGGCCATTCCATGGTCGACCCTGGGGCAGACCCTGGTCGCCCGCGGCAGCCACCATGGTCGCCCGCGAGGGCTGCCATGGCCGGCCCTTGGCGCCGGCCATAGTTAGCCCTATGGCTTTCCATGGCGACCCAAGGGGCTCGGCCGAGCCTAGATCAGCCCTAAACACTAATTATTTCAGAAAAATTAATTCAAAAATCCGAAATTAAAATTTTCCAATTCCATGCGATTAGTTCCCGAAGCGATAAATAAATTATCTAACAATCTAATCATGCAATTAATTCATGTAATTCATGCTCGAAAAGAATCATGCATACAACCATTGGCTCTGATACAACTGAAGGAATTCCATGGGCTCGGAAGCATAGTTAAACCATGGATCCTTGTAATTTAAGATCTTCATGCACATTGTTTCGGCATAAGATCAAACATGAATTAAATATTACCTTGGTTTTTTAGAATCCTGACAAGCAAAACCAAAAGGATGTGCTCTCTATCAAGTCTACACAAGCGATACGATAATCTCGGGATCAAGACCTTCAAGCAAGATTTACTAGTTCTTACTTGAAGGAGACAAGAGAGAAGAATAATAGAGAGAGGGGGGTTCGGCCGGCTAGGGTAGATTAGGGGAGAGGGGAGTGGTTTAGGGTATATTTATAATATTCCCTAATCCTAATCCTTTCCCTTTTAGATTTTTTTTTAATTTCAATTAAAATTAATAAATCATAAAAGGCCTCATGCCCAGTCACTTAAACCCATTTAATTAAATCTTGTAAAGCCCAATAAGACTTAAGATTATAATTAAATGGCTTAATTTAGATCAGCCCATAATTCACTAAGTCTGGTTTACCACCAGACCGGAAATTGTCTAATCCGTTCCGGTTTAGTCTAGACCGTTCCGGTCTAACTTAAACAAGAAAGTGAATTTTTCCTAATTCTCTTATCTCTCATATTTGCCATAGTTATCGCTTTAATTGTGTGACCCTCTATGCTCAGAACACGTTGGAAAATCGGCGCAAATTACCAGTTTGCCCTTTCCATCAAAAGTGACCTCTAGTCAGACAATATGATTACCCAACGTTCGTGATTATCGATGATTCGATTTAACCTCATATCGTCTATGTCACTATCCCTTTATCACATGAAATTCAGATTGATCACAAGGCATAGAGTCGTCATCCTTGTTTATCAATCACCATTTCTTGATCTATGAGATGACAGAAAACCTTGATACTACGTATCTTCTTGCATGACCATGCGTTTCTTTTCAGTCATACTCATCAAGTGGCCCAAACAGATATCATACTCATGTCGGAGCATGAGTGATAAATCCCTTAGCCGTCTTACTCGTTCACTCATGTAATCCGTTACTGAGCCAATCAGAGCCCTTATGATTACCCTTTTACAAGTAACGTTAGACAACGTTAAACTCAGCTACCAACTACATGGTAACTACAAAGACTCATTGGTCTAAGGATACGTTGACAAGCTACGATATATGAGTATGCTCATGACAGCATCTATGCTACATACTCACCATCGGATCGTCCAATATCATTCCCCGAATGATATTTATGATCTAACTCCAGCACTCACCTTGCCATGATCAGTAGAGCGTGATCATATAGAGTTATCGTCATACTGGCCACTTATGATGAAGCATGTTTGACCAGAGACTCATTAAATGTGACTCTCTCTAATCTATAGTTCTACTATTATTGCTGATACACATAATGATATAGATCAAGAAACATTCAATATATTACTACAACACACTAATAATATAATGCTGATTTTATTTATTCCAAAATGATAAAACATTACAATATAGATGACTTAGTACATTGGACTAGGGCACAACTCTATTACTTGAAGCCATCGTTCATCTGAAAAAGGAAGTCGCTCACCTAAAAGGGGAACTAGAGCTCATGACCAAGTCCATCAAGATGATGAACTCAAGCACTGATACTTTGGATCAAATCTTAAACATTGGAAAATCAGCAAAAAAATATGGAAGGACTCGGGTATTCAAAAGGAGCCTGAACATCTCAAACCATCTTTGTTCCCCAAAAGGATGTCAACAAGATGTCTCAACAGATGTCACGGACATGTGGTATTAATCGGCCACAGAAGAAACGCCACCATAGCAGCCCAAAGAACAAGAAACATAATTGAGTATGTCATCACTATGGACGAATAGGTCACATTCTACCATTCTGTTATTATCTCTATGGAAAAAGCTCCATCAAACACAAGACATCCAAAGTACATCCTCATCAAGTATGGAGAGAGAGAAAAGTACACCACCAACTTCAACCACAGAAAGAATGGCGAGTCAAAGAGGTACGATATCGAGCTAATGTCGCGTACAACTCTCTAAAGGCCTCTACCAGCAATGATTGGTACTTTAATAGTGGGTCGTCTCGACATATGACTGTTAATAGCTCATTCTTGACCACCATATAACACTACTCAAATTGTTTTGTCACTTTTGGTGATGGAGTTAAAGCCAAGGTGCTAGGAAAAGGGACTTACTGCCAACCTGATAAGCATCAGTCAACTCTGCGATCTAGACCTCGATGTTAAATTTACTCGTGACAAGTGTGCAGTAGTGAACACTCAACTAGAGAAACTCATGACTAGACTCAGGTCACAAGACAACTGCAATCTATTGTCTCTAACACCTACTTCCATATCTACTAAATGCCTTCTATCCAAAGCACAAGAAACCATGCTCTGGCACCAAAAGTCTGGACACATAAATCTGAGGAGCATGCAGAAAATTCTATCTGAAAAAGTTATAGTTGGAGTTCCGGATCTGAAGATCATTGAAGAAAAAATCTGCGGAGAATGTCAGATAGGAAAACAAATCAAGACGTCACACAAGAAGGTGCAACATCTTAGCACCTCTCGGGTCCTAGAACTTTTACATGTAGATCTTAAGGGACCCATGCAAGTAGAAAGTCTTGGAGGTAAGAATATATATTTGTATGTGTGGACCACTTCTCAAGGTATGCCTGGGTGGATTTTATTCGAGAAAAGTCAGACACATTCTTGGTATTGGAATCACTATGTCGAAGAGTTCAAAGGGAGAAAGGAGAAAGCATTGACAAAGTAGTCAGACTCAGGAGTGATCATGGATGAGAATTTGAGAATATCTGTAACGCCCCAAAATCCGGTTTCCCGAATTAAAATCGTTACCCGAAGAATCAAAAACCTTTGAAATAACACGATGCGATATAGTTATGAAATAACTCGAGCGTCCTCAAATTACAACATAACTATCCTCGCACGAGGTTATCACATTTTGATTTAGGCGTCCCTAGTTCAAAATGGGATTGCACGAGTCAAATAAAGAAACCTGTTTACAACAAATACATCAATACCATTTCTCCTTTTAAAATATGTATTAAACCAACAAGTAACGCGTACAAAAGTGAGGCACGATATGGCCAGACAATCAAATATTTACATCAAAATATTTTAGACAAGTTGCGATACAGAAATATACATGGCAAATGACTCAGACTAGAGTCTACAAAAGTCAACAACAACCAAAAAAAAAAACCACAGTGCGTCGACACGACACATCCCCAAAAGCTCCCACCAAAAGTGTACTCAGGATCGCCAACCTGCACAACTACAAGTAGGGGTGAACACGCTACCCAGAGACTAAAACAAACAGCAAGGATGAGAAAAACATCCATGTAAGCACAAAGAAGTCAGTAAAGTACGAATCACAACACTTCCACTACTCATCCACCAACCACGTCACAACTCCCGAGGTAACCGATTACGACCGGCGAGGGGTACCACCCTTGGTCGGTTCAACCCCCGAACGGGAATCGATTATGGCCAGGAGGGGTACCGCTCCTGCCTCGATTTCCCATCCAAACACAACCACACAATTGAGGTAACCGATCACGGCCAAGGGGTACCACCCTTGACTCGGTTCAACCCCCGAATGGAAATCGATCACGGCCAGGAGAGGTACCGCCCCTGACTCGATTATCCATCCAACCACACAGCCATACAATTGAGGTAACCGATCACGGCCAAGGTGTACCACCCTTGACTCGGTTTAACCTCTGAATGGAAATCGATCGCGACCAGGAGGGGTACCGCTCCTGACTCGATTATCCATCCAACCACACAGCCTCCCATCACCTTTCCACCCTTCCACATCACAACACCCTTACCAACCACACCCCAATACCCTTCGATACATTCACAGAAAACAAACCAAGTGCAAGAAACAAGTTCACAGAGAGGCATTTACATCCACACAAACAAGACAAGTGTGAGACGGAATAAGTCATCGTCTGAAAAGCAATAATATAACCATGCACAACTAGGTGCTCACAAGCAGTTCAAGTTTGGTACTCAACTAATTCACAGAGAGGCATTTATATCAACACATCAACATGCTATTTAATTCACAACATCGAGCAAAAGGTGTTCAAACATTTCATTTTATCTCAACTAAATACTCAAATAAATTCAATCAATGCATCAAGAGAATGAGTCTAGGTAAGCTATGTCCCCCTACCTCAAATTTTCCAACGTAAGCTCCTAAGATTTTCGCGACGCCAAGCTATACCTTTCCTTTCCCGCGGTCGTCAAAGGAATCTAAAAGTGACAAAAATCACAAGTTTTACTAACTAACCGAAATCCGGATTTTCACGAAATTAAACCCAAGTGCCACCCCGACAAGTATCGCTCAGTCCAACACTTCTTAATTAACCTAAGTTGTCAAAATGGGCCCGGAACGGCCCATTTTGCCCGTTAAGTCGAATCTGCCCGATTGTGTGAACTTATCCCTCGGGACTCCGAAAATTCCCAAATTTGTGTCTAAATTCCTAATTATATTCGAGAGGACCAAAGCAATTGACGGAATCGAATTCCGACACCCGAGCGATTTAATCGCGTAATTTAAAGTTTCGACACACATTTTCCAATTTTCGTAATTTAAATCCAAAAATCACCAAGGGTGCCAACTATCGATTCGAGGGTTACCCGAGACCTCCCGAAACTCACAAACCCGAATTCCGGGCTCGTGGGACCACCCGAGCCACTCACGGCCCGAGAGGCCCAAACTGCCCACGGTCGCCCACAAGCTGCCACGGCCAGCCATGGCAGGGCGCTGGCCACTACCAGACCACCTCCGGCGCGCCACCACTCTGGCCGGAGCTCCGGCGAACCCTCCCACCGCCGGAAAATTCTAAAAACGTCCCAAAATGCTCCAAAACACCCCTACAACTCCAATCCATCATCATTTCACTCATTTCTCATTAAACCCACAACTCAAACTCATCACGATGAGAAAAAGTGAGTTGCTTACCGTAGCCAATGATGTGAGGAACCCGAATACGCAAGAAAATGGTCGATCACGCGGCCGGATCGTCGGGAAATCGCCAAAATCTCTTCTCCTCTTCTTCCTTCTTCTTCTCTTGGCCAAGCACTCCTCTCTCTCTCCTTTTCTTTGTTTCTGCCGAATGTGGCTCCCTCCTCCCCCTCTTTATCACTTAAACTCTAGTAATTAAACAATAAACTAATTAAATATTCCAATTTCCAATTTTTTTTTAAATTTAAATTAACACATTTAATCTTAACCACTCATAAAGTCTCCCCCCCTCTAGAACCATGCCATGTGCAAAGTAGGGGGTCCCACAATCCACTTTTGTCATTTCGGACCCGAAATCGTCAGAAACGGATACGTTTTTCGAAACCGTCGGAACCGTGACGTTTCGCTAAATTTTAGCTTCCATATGAACCTAATATCCATAACATTACAATTTCAGCTTAAAATGGCTCAAATAGTAGTTTTTGGTGACTCTCGGGTCAAAATTTGGTCAAATCGCGAATTTTTAAATTTTTATCAATTTTTCACAAAATTGACCGGGAGCGGTCCTTACAACCTTACCTCCTTAAAGAATTTTGTCCGCGAAATTAAAATGTAACTCAATTCTCGAAAAGGCGGGGATACTTAGCACGAATCTCATCTGCCCGCTCCCACGTCGACTCTTCGACACCGTGATGTTGCCAAAGCACTCGCACTAGTGGGATGGTCCTGCCTCTCAATATCTGATCTCGTGAGTCTAAGATCTGAACTGGCCTTTCCTCATACGAGGCATCTGGGGTCAACTCCAACTCAGCCCACTCTATCACGTGCGACAGGTCAGGATGATATTTTCTCAGCATCGATACATGGAATACGTTGTGAACCGCTGCAAGGGATGGCGGCAATGCGAGCCTGTAAGCCAGTGCTCCAATCCTGGCGATGATCTCGAAGGGGCCAATGTACCTCGGGGCCAACTTACCGTCGCTTCTTGCCTTCTTAAACCTTATTAGCCCTTTCTTCGGGCTCACTCGCAAGAAGACGTGGTCGCCTACCTCAAACTCGAGAGGTCGACGTCTCCGGTCCGCATAACTCTTCTGTCTACTCTACGCCGTTTTCAGTCGCTCTCGAATCAAGGCTACCTTCTCAGTAGTCTCCCTTACCAGCTCGGGTCCCAGTAGGCTCTTACCTCCCACCTCAGCCCAACAAACTGGTGATCGGCACGGTCTACCATACAAAGCCTCAAATGGTGCCATCCCGATGCTAGCCTGGTAACTGTTGTTATACGCAAACTCTGCCAACAGTAAATGATCCTCCCACGCTCCGTGGAAATCCAGTATACATGCTCGGAGCATGTCCTCTAATATCTGAATTACCCGCTCTGACTGACCGTCTGTCTGTGGGTGGTAAGCCGTACTCAGAAGAATATCCGTACCCAACGCGCCCTGTAGGCTATCCCAGAATCGGGATGTAAAGCGAGGATCTCGGTCCGATACTATCGACACCGGCACTCCTTGTAACCTCACGATCTCGCGTACATATAGCCTGCTCAACTTATCTACCGAGTCTGTCATCCTCATTGGCAAGAAATGCGCGGACTTAGTCAGTCGATCAACTATCACCCACACCGCATCGTTACCCCTTGCTGACCTCGGCAGTCCGCATACGAAATCCATCGTAATATGCTCCCATTTCCACCCGGCTATCTCCAACGGTTGTAGAGGTCCCGCTGGTCTCTGGTGTTCTATCTTCACCTGCTGACAAGTAAGACATCGAGCTACGAACCCTGCTATCTCCCGCTTCATCCCATTCCACCAAAAATGGCGCCTGATGTCGTGATACATCTTAGTCCCACCAGGATGCACAACGAGTCGTGAGTTGTGTGACTCGCGTAGTACTTCCTCGCGGAGACTCTTGGGCACAAACAATCTTTTCCGGAAACGAAAGCCCTGATCGTTGGCCATCGACCACCCCTCGGACTCAACTCCGCTAGCCATTTTCATCCGGAACGTTGCTGTCTCTAAGTCATCAATCTGAGCCTCAATCACCCGACTCACCAGTGTAGGCTGCGCCACCAATGAATACAGTGCGACTCGTCCCGTAACTTCCTCCAACTCAACCCTGAACTCGCTGAGCTCTCCCATCATCTTCCATTCCCGAACTGCTACGGAGACAAGGCTATGGAGTGATTTTCTGCTGAGGGCATCGGCGACCACATTCGCCTTGCCCGGGTGGTATAGCAGATCGAAGTCATAATCCTCAATCAGCTCCATCCAGCGTCGTTGTCGCATGTTCAGGTCTTTCTGGGTAAAGAGATATTTCAGGCTCTTGTGATCCGAAAAGACCTGAAACTTCTCACCGTAGAGGTAGTGACGCCAAAGCTTTAGTGCGAACACGACCGCTGCAAGTTCTAGATCGTGTGTCGGATAGTTTCTCTCGTGCACTTTAAGCTGTCGGGACCCAAAAGCCACCACCTTACTCTGCTGCATCAGAACACTCCCCAGTCCTTCGCCGGATGCGTCGCAGCAAACGTCATAGCCTATCCCTCGCTCAGGTACTATCAAAACCGGAGCCGTGGTCAACCGAGTCTTCAACTCCGCGAATGAGCGCTCGCAAGCCTCATCCCAATCGAACTTAACTCCCTTCCGCATGAGGCGAGTCAAAGGTGCTGCGAGGCGCGCAAAGTCTTTGACGAACCTCCGATAGTACCCTGCCAATCCCAGGAAGCTGCGGATCTCGAAAACGCTCGTCGGTCGCGCCCATTTCGAGACCGCGTCGATCTTCGACGGATCGACAAACACGCCGTCACCAGATACGACATGTCCGAGGAATCTCACCTCGGTAAGCCAGAACTCGCATTTTTCCAACTTCGCGTAAAGTTGGTGCGATCGCAGCAACTGGAGTACATTCCTCAAATGCGCCTCATGAGTCCCCTCGTCCGGCGAGTAGATGAGAATATCGTCGACAAATACGATGACGAATCGATCGAGGTAAGGTCGGAAGATGCGAGTCATAAGATCCATGAACGCCGCTGGGGCGTTGGTCAAGCCGAACGGCATCACTAGGAATTCGAAATGACCATACCGCGTTCGGAACGCAGTCTTTGGGATGTCTTCCTCCCGTACTCGCAACTGATGATATCCAGACCGCAAGTCGATCTTGGAGAAGCACCTCGATCCCCTGACCTGATCAAAGAGATCGTATATCCGCGGCATCGGATAACGATTCTTCACTGTCACCCTGTTCAGCTTCCAGTAATCTATGCACATCTGGAGCGAACCCTCTTTCTTCTTTACGAACAACGCCGGAGCGCCCCACGGCGAGGTGCTCGGCCGTATGAACCTCTTCTCCTGCAGTTCCTGGAGTTGACTCTTCAACTCCTCGAGTTCCGCGGGGGCGAAACGATATGGTGCCACAGAGATCGGTGCGGTTCCCGGCATCAACTCGATAGTGAACTTCACCTCGCGCACTGGCGGCAATCCGCAAAGATCACCTGGAAAGACGTCTGGAAACTCGTCGACAACTCGTGGTAGCCCTCTACCTCCGTCCTTCGGTCCGTCACCCGTAGCGGACAACGCCGCAAGAAGAACTCCACTCCGGCTACCCAATTGACATGAAATCATAGAGTCCCCACTCGATACGGTCACCCTCCTCCGATAACAATCGATGTTAGCCCTGTATCGCCTCAACCAGTCCATGCCGAGGATCACGTCGAAAGTAGTCATGTCTAGCACGATAAGGTCCCACACAAGAGGGTGGTCTGCTACTCTAACTTCGCAGGCCCTGTAGATTCTACTTAGAATAGTGCCGTCCCCTAAAGGCGTATCGACGCACAAGGGCAGACTCAGCGACTCGACTACCAACCCCAGTGCTCGTGCAAACTGTGCTGAGATAAAAGAGTTCGATGTTCCCGTGTCGATAAGAATGGACGCCCACAAATTAAAAACAAGGAATGTACCCTGAACTGCTCTCTGGTCCTCTGACTGTGGAGGCTCGGTATGACCCGACACTGCGTAGACCCGACCTTGGAGTTGCTGTCCATCCGCTCTCGGCTGCCCCCGACTAGTACCTGGTCTCGTCGACTGGGCTGGTCCGGCTCCTTTTCGGGGTCGGGAATCCTGTCGTGCTGCTGACGACCGTGCAGATGGTGCAGAGTGCTGTCGTGAGTCCTGACTCCCGATTCTGCTAGAGTAACAATCCCGAGCGAGGTGTCTTGGACGTCCACACCCAAAGCACGTGGGTGCTCCAGAACTAGGCATGCCTGCCTGTCCTGGCCGACCGCTCGGTCTCTCTACTGGTGCTCTGAACTGACCGCTCTGAGCTCCCCCCGAAAGCTGCCTCGTAGGTGCTCGGTCCCACGGTATCCAGCGATGCTAGCGGTCTCTGCACCATTCTCCCCGACGACTGCGGAGGAAATCTCGAAACTCGAGGCCTCTTGAAGTCCCTTGACTCCGTCTGCCTAGTGAAGCTGCTCGGCCTGGGTCTTTGCTCCCTGAGCCTCTGTGCCTCTGCCATCCCTTCCTCGATGGCCGCTGCAGCGTCGACCATCACCGAGTACACCCTGATCCGGTGAGAGAGGATCCTGTCGAAGATCTCTGGTCGTAGTCCCCTCTCGAACCTCTTACATCGGCTCGCCTCGAACCTCACTAGGTCTGGCGCAAATCTCGACAGGGCTGTGAACTGTGCCTCGTACTCTAGCACCGTCATCGCACCCTGTCGCAGTTCCAGGAACTGCTGCTGACGGCTATCCCGTGCCGACTCGGGAAAATAGCTCTCAAGGAAAATCTCCTTCAAATCCTCATAGTCCTCTCCCACTCTGGTCCGAACTCGCTCCCACCAGTAGTATGCATCGTCCCTGAGCTGATGGACGGCAAAGGTGATTCTAGTCCTCCCATCTGTAACCCCCGACGTATCAAGGTCGCGGGTGATCTGTCGCAGCCACTGCTCAGCTCGCGTAGGGTCTGGCTCTCCATGAAAAGCTGGGGGGTTCAGGCGCAGGAAGTCTCGGAGTGCGTGCACTGTAGGTACTTCTGGCGGCACTGGTGATATCTCAGGAGCCGTGGGCACGGTCTCCCTCTGTCCCAACATGGCCGCTAACGACTGTATCGACCGTAGTATCTCGCCCACTACCTGATCACTGGGAGGAGTGGTAGTAGCCACAGCGGGGATCCCTGCAGTGGACGGGGGCACCTCAGCCGCGGTCCCTGCCTGTCCTGGGCTACCTGACGCAGTCTCTGTGGATGGCGTCTCCACCCCTGTAGTCCTCTCCCCGGGTTCGGCCCTGGGAGGCTCATGCGTCGCTCGCTGTGCTCCTCTCCCCCTCAAGGCGCCACCTCGCCTAGTTCTCGGAGCCATGTGCACTACTGCACGAAAGACGGTTCATAATTAGGATTTCTTTTCAAAAGAACACCGCGCAAAAGGGCGACGAGAACTTCTCACATTCTCCACATTTACTCTACGTACTAACTGATTGTTATCCTAGTACAGTCCAATCCTAACAAACAAGATTCACACTAACATGCCAACACTCATTTTCATGCTGCAACGTTTCACTATCAACATTTCACAACCTTAACACAGGTACTTCTCCACCCGTCACCATGTCATTTTATTGTCACCACACGCACAAAAATCGTCATTTAACTCACACTAACAACCAATTCACGCACCACAAGACCAAATTGACCAAAATCACGCAAACGTTCCTACAACTGACTCTACCCGACGTGTCGACGTAAGGCACAGGTTTCCCGAATTAAAGTCGACGTGTCGACGTGATACCAAACTGTAACGCCCCAAAATCCGGTTTCCCGAATTAAAGTCGTTACTCGAAGAATCAAAAACCTTTGAAATAACACGATGCGATATAGTTATGAAATAACTCGAGTGTCCTCAAATTACAACATAACTATCCTCGCACGAGGTCATCACATTTTGATTTAGGCGTCCCTAGTTCAAAATGGGATTGCACGAGTCAAATAAAGAAACCTGTTTACAACAAATACATCAATACCATTTCTCTTTTTAAAATCTGTATTAAACCAACAAGTAACGCGTACAAAAGTGAGGCACGACATGGCCAGACAATCAAATATTTACATCAAAATATTTTAGACAAGTTGCGATACAGAAATATACATGGCATATGACTCAGACCAGAGTCTACAAAAGTCAACAACAACCAAAAAAAAAAACACAGTGCGTCGACACGACACATCCCCAAAAGCTCCCACCAAAAGTGTACTCAAGATCGTCAACCTGCACAACTACAAGTAGGGGTGAACACGCTACCCAGAGACTAAAACAAACAGCAAGGATGAGAAAAACATCCATGTAAGCACAAAGAAGTCAGTAAAGTACGAATCACAACACTTCCACTACTCATCCACCAACCACGTCACAACTCCCGAGGTAACCAATTACGACCGGCGAGGGGTACCACCCTTGGTCGGTTCAACCCCCGAACGAGAATCGATTATGGCCAGGAGGGGTACCGCTCCTGCCTCGATTTCCCATCCAAACACAACCACGCAATTGAGGTAACCGATCACGGCCAAGGGGTACCACCCTTGACTCGGTTCAACCCCCGAATGGAAATCGATCACGGCCAGGAGGGGTACCGCCCCTGACTCGATTATCCATCCAACCACACAGCCATACAATTGAGGTAACCGATCACGGCCAAGGTGTACCACCCTTGACTCGGTTCAACCTCCGAATGGAAATCGATCACGGCCAGGAGGGGTACCGCTCCTGACTCGATTATCCATCCAACCACATAGCCTCCCATCACCTTTCCACCCTTCCACATCACAACACCCTTACCAACCACACCCCAACACCCTTCGATACATTCACCGAAAACAAACCAAGTGCAAGAAACTAGTTCACAGAGAGGCATTTACATCCACACAAACAAGACAAGTGCGAGACGGAATAAGTCATCGTCAGAAAAGCAATAATATAACCATGCACAACTAGGTGCTCACAAGCAGTTCAAGTTTGGTACTCAACTAATTCACAGAGAGACATTTATATCAACACATCAACATGCTATTTAATTCACAACATCGAGCAAATGGTGTTCAAACATTTCATTTTATCTCAACTAAATACTCAAATAAATTCAATCAATGCATCAAGAGAATGAGTCTAGGTAAGCTATGTCCCCCTACCTCAAATTTTCCAACGTAAGCTCCTAAGATTTTCGCGACGCCAAGCTATGCCTTTCCTTTCCCGCGGTCGTCAAAGGAATCTAAAAGTGACAAAAATCACAAGTTTTACTAACTAACCGAAATCCGGTTTTTCACAAAATTAAACCCAAGTGCCACCCCGACAAGTATCGCTCACTCCAACACTTCTTAATTAACCTAAGTTGTCAAAATGGGCCCGGAACGGCCCATTTTGCCCGTTAAGTCGAATCTGCCCGATTGTGTGAACTTGTCCCTCGGGACTCTGAAAATTCCCAAATTTGTGTCTAAATTCCTAATTATATTTGAGAGGACCAAAGCAATTGACGGAATCGAATTCCGACACCCGAGCGATTTAATCGCGTAATTTAAAGTTTCGACACACATTTTCCAATTTTCGTAATTTAAATCCAAAAATCACCAAGGGTGCAAACTATCGATTCGAGGGTTACCCGAGACCTCCCGAAACTCACACACCCGAATTCCGGGCTCGTGGGACCACCCGGGCCACTCACGGCCCGAGAGGCCCAAACTGCCCACGGTCGCCCACAGGCTGCCACGGCCAGCCATGGCAGGGCGCTGGCCACTGCCGGACCACCTCCGGCGCGCCACCACCCTGGCCGGAGCTCCGGCGAACCCTCCCGCCGCCGGAAAATTCTAAAAACGTCCCAAAATGCTCCAAAACACCCCTACAACTCCAATCCATCATCATTTCACTCATTTCTCATTAAACCCACAACTCAAACTCATCACGATGAGAAAAAGTGAGTTGCTTACCGTAGCCAATGATGTGAGGAACCCGAATACGCAAGAAAATGGTCGATCACGAGGCCGGATCGTCGGGAAATCGCCAAAATCTCTTCTCCTCTTCTTCCTTCTTCTTCTCTTGGCCAAGCACTCCTCTCTCTCTCTCCTTTTCTTTGTTTCTGCCGAATGTGACTCCCTCCTCCCCCTCTTTATCACTTAAACTCTATTAATTAAACAATAAACTAATTAAATATTCCAATTTCCAATTTTTTTTTAATTTAAATTAACACATTTAATCTTAACCACTCATAAAGTCTCCCCCCTTCTAGAACCATGCCATGTGTAAAGTAGGGGGGTCCCACAATCCACTTTTGTCATTTCGGACCCGAAATCGTCAGAAACGGACACGTTTTTCGAAACCGTCGGAACCGTGACGTTTCGCTAAATTTTAACTTTCATATGAACCTAATATCCATAACATTGCAATTTCAGCTTAAAATGGCTCAAATAGTAGTTTTTGGTGACTCTCGGGTCAAAATTTGGTCAAATCGCGAATTTTTAAATTTTTATCCATTTTTCACAAAATTGACCCAAATTGACCAGGAGCGGTCCTTACAATATCAGCTTTGCCAACTTCTGTGATGCTGAAGGAAAAGCCCACGATTTCTCTGCTCCCATTACACCTCAACAAAATGGGATCGTTGAAAGGATGAACTGAACTCATCAAGAAATGGCTAGGGTCATGATATTGGCCAAAGACATCCCTCTTCACTTCTGGGCAAAGGCACTTAACACGGCTTGCCATATTCACAATCTTGTTACCCTTCGTCCAGGTACTTCGGTAACACTTTATGAAATATGGAGGGGGAGGAAGCCTAATGTCAAGTATTTCCATGTCTCTGGGTCAACATGCTATATATTAGCTGATAGGGAACCTCGACGAATGCTAGACCCCAAAAGCGATGAAGGAATTTTTCTTGGATACTCCAGAAACAGTTGTGCCTTTCGGGTGTTCAATCAGTGATCTAAAACCATGATGGAGTCCATTAATATGGTTGTTAATGATGATAGCTATGAACAACCTAATGATGAAGAGGAAGTGATTACAAGTTCTTCAGATGTTGGACCAAATGTCAGTGACGAAGCTCATGACATAGAACTAGAGGATGAAAGTGACATCGTTCCTAATAAAGAACCTCCATCCATAATAGACCAGAGAATTCCTTCCAGGAGAACTTAGAAGAATCACCCAACCCAGTATATAATTGGAGATGTTAATGAAGGTGTGCAAACTCTATAAAAGGCTCTGGTGAGCTATAAGGAGATGATAGGTAATATCTGCTTTGTCTCGAAAATTGAACTTAAAACTGTACAAGAAGTCATAAACGATGAGTATTGGGTGTATGCCATGCAAGAAGAACTGGTACAATTTGAAGGGAATGAAGTTTATTGGTACCTAAACTAAACAATGTCAATGTCATTGGGACGAAGTGGATCTTCAAGAATAAGTCTGATGAACAAGGTAATATCACTCGGAATAAAACTAGACTTGTAGCACAAGGGTATACACAAGTAGAAGGGGTAGACTTCGATGAGAATTTTGCCCCCGTTGCTAGACTTAAGGCTATCAGACTTCTTCTTAATATTGTCTGCCATCTACGATTCAAACTCTACCAAATGGACGTGATGAGTGTTTTTCTCAATGGATACCTAAACGAAGAGGTATATGTTTCTCAAACAAAGGGATTTGAAGACCACAACTCGCCACAACATGTCTACAAACTTAAGAAAGCCCTCTACGGACTCAAGCGAGCACCTCGAGCCTGATACGAACGTCTAACTCAATTTCTAGTTTAGAATGGCTATACTCGAGGGGGATTTGACAAAACTCTAATTGTAAAGGAGGAAGGAAGCAACATTATGATCACCCAAGTTTATGTGGACGACATTGTATTTGGATGGATGTCAGACAAGATGGTGGAACGTTTTTTTCCAACATATGCAGTTTGAATTCGAGATGAGTATGGTTGGTGAGCTAACCTACTTTATAGGCTTCGAGATCAAATAGATGGATAATGGCATCTCTATCTCACAAAGCAAGTATGCCAAGAACATTGTAAAGAATTTTTGGTTTGGAGAAAGCTTCCCACAAGAGAACTCTTATTGATACTCATATAAAGCTTACCAAGGATGATCAAGGTGAGCTTGTAGATCAAAGTCTCTATCGAAGCATCATTGGAAGCCTATTATATCTCACAGCAAGTCGACCTGACATTGCCTTCTCGGTGGGAATTCGTGCTCACTGCCAAGCAAATCCAAAAACAAGCCATCTAACGACTGAGTTAGATTTATTATACTCGTTCGACACATCGACTACACTAGTAGGATATTGCGATGCAGATTGGGCAGGAAGCACACCTGACAGAAAAAACACCTCTGGTGGATGCTATATCTTGGGAATAATCTTGTCTCTTAGTTCAACAAGAAACAAAATTGTTCAACCCTGTCTACTGCGGAATCCGAGCATATTGTTGTTGGAAGTAGTTGCACTCAACTCTTATGGATGAAGCTAATACTTGTTGAGTATGGTGTCAAGCAAGATGTCATGACATTATTCTGTGACAACATCAGTGCCATCAACATTTCTAAGAATCAAGAGCAACATAGCAAAACTAAGCACATTGACAACATGCATCACTTCATTCGAGAGCTTGTGGAAGACAAGAAGATCAAACTAGAGTATCTCCCAACAGAAAAACAACTCGCATACATCTTCACAAAAGCGTTGAATGCAAATCGATGTGAAAATTTAAGGTTATCCCTTGGACTTTATTGCCTTGAATAATGACCATCAAGGAAAAAGAGATAGAGCTTTTTTTTATTTGTTTTTCTCTCTCTTTAGAAGGACTACCAGGGTCCACAAAATCAAATCAGGGCCCAATTTATCCAAGCCCGTTTAAATTGTTTAAAACAAAAATTCTTTGATTTGTCTTTATTTGATCTGACATGTGGCCAGTCAAAACCCAAACCTCTCGGCTACCTTCAGCAAAAGCAGACGCCTCTACACTCTCTCCTAGTTTCTCGATCACATCTCCACTTTCCCAAAAGACTAGGGTTTCACCATCCCCCACTATTCGAATCGGTTTCTTTCCTTGACTACATACCAAAAATCACAACAATGGTGGGAACCAGGAGTGGCCGTACACCTGCAAAATCAAAGAAGCCTTAACCCAAGATGAGATTTAAAACTGTTCCTGATAGAAACCATGGGACCCAAAACAAGTAATTACATGCGTTGCTGAAGCAGTTTAACCATGGATTCTCAAGCATACTAAAATGGATCATCATGTTATGAAAAATCATCATATGAACAACGTGAAAAATCTGGAAAATTACCTTGTTACCTACTTGAATCACCAACACAAATACCCTTTGAGTTCTCTAGCAAGTCCACACAAACAAGACACTTGATCTCCACAAGTTTCTTCACACTTTTTTACTAGAAAATGATGAAGCAAGAACAAGAAGGGGGGGGGGGGGGGGGGAGTTCGGTCAAGATAAGGGGGAGTGGAATAAGAAGAAGTCTATTTTTAAGACTATATAAAAATAATCTCTCTTTTTCATTTGATTTATTAACTTTGTGAAAAATAAATCAAATGGGCTTAAATCCCATTCTAGTAACCCATTAAGATATAATTAAATGGTTTAGCTAGACCAACCAAATCCTCTTGAACCGATTTTCTCAACCATCTGGTTTAAAACCTAGGCCGGAAATCACCTAATTCGTTTATGTTCAACTAAATTGAAACGAGAATTCTCCCGATTCTCATACTTCTCGTACACTGACTTTTCAAAATCCTTTTGTTATATACCTTGCTTAAAGTGTGTGACCCTCTAGCCTCACGACCCGTTGAAAGACTGTCAAAATTACCATTTTGCCCTTTCCATCATAAGTGGCCTCTAGTAAGATATTATGATTACCCAACGTGCATGATTATTGATGATTCGATTTAACCTCTTATCGTCCATGTCACTATCCTTTTATCACCTAATATCTTGATTGATCATAAGGCATAAAATCGTCATCCTTATTTAATCAATATATGTTTTTCGATATCTGAGATGACTGAAAATTGATACCATGTATCTCCCGCATGGCTATGCAATTTCTTTCAGTCATACTCATCAAATGGCCTAAACAGATATCAATCTCATACCGGAGTATGAGGGATAAATCTTTTAGCCGTCTTTCGAGTTCACTAATGTAACTTATACCTAAGCTAATCGGAGCCCTTATAGCTACCCTTTTACAGGTAACGTTAGACTAGGTCAAACTTAGATACTTATTACATAATGATCACAAAGACTCCTCGATCTAAGGATACAATGACAAACTACGATGTGTGAGTATGCTTATGACAACATCTATGCTACATACTCACCATCGGGTCGTCCAATATCATTCTTCTGATGATATCTATGATCTAACTCTGGCACTCGTCTTGCCATGATCAGTAGAGCGTGATCATAAAGAGTTAGCATCGTAATGGTCGCTTCTAATGAAGCTTAACTGACCAAGGACGCATTAAATATGATTCGTTAAGATCTGCAGTTCTACTATTAGTGTTGACACACGTAATGATACAGATCAAACCATATTTAATATATTACTACAACACATTAGTAATATAATGTCGATTTATTTATTCGAAAGATGATAAAACATTACAATTGTAGATCACTTTTACATTGGACTAGGGTACAACTCTAACAGTTTCAAAGAAGAGCACATGACAAAGAGCTACTTGCAACAAATATGGGGTAAAAGTACGAGGGAGAAACTTCTTCGGATCTCCATTTGTTCACTTAGAGTCCCCAGTAACGCCGTCGCCGGTAGAAAACGAAATGGAGACCTCCCCTCCCATTGTCATGGAGGATGTCTCAACACATGTTGAAGAACAAGAAGGGTCGGATACATGTAACCCTAATCTCTCTTCTCAAACAGTCTCTAGAGACAAAGAGGGTATCCCAACCGTAGATGAACCAAAAGATGTGCAAAACACTCCGAATTCTCCTAAGCAATCTCCTGCATCACAGGATGAGAAAATCAGGATTGAAGAAGGACTCTCGAGTGACGATGATGTTCCTCTTGTTGCTCTACGCCTGAAAAAGAAGGACAAGCTGCTGAAAAAGAAAAAAAGATGTTTGTACTTCAAGACGAGGAAGAGGTGCCTCCTATGAAGGAGAAAAGGAAAAAGAGAAAAGCCATCAAGGAAGTTGGGACATCCATCCCAACCATAGGAACATCAACACCTACCTGGGGAAAGAAGAAGAAAAAGACTATTGTGCTCGTTGTGGATATACTATTTACACCAGAAGAGGAAGAAGAAGAACTTGAGGTCACCTTTGCTCATGGAACAAGAAAATCTGTACGAGGCCAGAGAGTCCCTAAGAATGTCCCAACTGCTCCCCTTGACAAGCCATAGAACCTGTAATCAATCTCCTGCACAAATCGGGACTAATCAAGACTGTCACTAACATCAGAGTATATTATCCCACTCTGGTCAAGGATTTCATTGTCAACCTGTCTGGATGTTTTGGTGATCCAGAAAACTTAGAGTTCAGAAAAGTGCATGTCTTAGGCTATGTCTTTGACTTCTCTGATAAAGCCATCAATACCTTCACAGAGAGAGATGTCTCAACACAAGCAAGTCAATCACCATCAATGAACGAAGTAGCCAATGAGATTACTGGAAATAAGAAAAAGGTTTGTGTAGGATATGTGCCCTAGTCCAATACGAAGTAAGTCTGTAATTGTTTTATCATCTTATGTAACGAAATAAAATCGGCATTATATTACTATTGTGTTGTAGTAATATGTTAATTATACATCGATCTATATCATTGAGTGTGTCATCACTAATAGTAGAACTATAGATCTGTATTATTTATACTTAACGGGTCCCTGGTCAGTAAAACTTCATCAGAAGTGACCAGTATGAGGACGACTCTTTATGATCACACTCTACTGATCATGGCAATATGTTTTACGGGAGTCAGATCATAGATATCATTGGGGAAATGATACTGGACGACACGACTTGAATATGTTACATAGATGTTGTCATGGACATATTCAGATGTCGTAGCTTGTCATTGTATCCTTAGACCAAAGAGTCTCTGTGATCACAATATAGTCAATATCCGAGTTTGACTCAAACCTAACGTTATCTGTGAAAGGGTAACCATAACGGTTGTGATTGGCTCGGGGATGGGTTATATGTGTGATACGAGAGATGTTTAAGGGATATATCCCTCATACTATGGTATGGGATAGGTATCAGTTTGGGCCACTTTATGAGAATGACTGAAAGGAAACGCATGGCCATGCAGATGATATAGAGTATCATTTTCAATCATCTCGGATATCAAGAAACAGTGATTAATTGAATAAGGATGATACCTCTATGCCTTATGATTAATCGAGATACCTGGTGATAAACGGATAGTGACATGGACGACATAAGGTTAAATCGGATCAGCGATAATCATGTACGTTGGGTAATCATAATGGCTTACTAGCGGCCACTTATGTTGGAAAGGGTAAAATGGTAATTTTATGCTGATCTACCAACGGGACATGAGCCTAGAGGGTCACACGCAAAGGATGCACATCTTAGGAAATCTAGGAAGAATTATTTGTGGGTTGGTTAAATCGGGCCGTGGCTAATACCCTGTGGTTTTGGGTCACGGACCCATCAGCTCAACTGCCATGGATCGGGCCAAAACTCTAGGGTTTTGGGCGCCGGCCATGATGAGGAATGAGGCCAAAACCCATGAGGTTGACATACCTTATGCGCTGCCAAATTGGGCGAGGCAAAGGCCTCATGGCTGAAACCCTAATGGGTTCGGCCCATAAGGCCCAAGCCGCCCAATGTGGCCGGCGGCTAGGGTTTGGAGGGAGCCGAACCTAGCCCAATTTATGGGATGGTTCATGCGCCCAAAACCCTAGTCAATCTCTATAAATAGAGGCCTCATGAGCTGAAAAACTATAATTTGATTTTTCCCAAATTTACTAACCGAGTTTATTTTCTTTCTAGTAGGGGAATCTAAGTTTAGATCTAGTGGTCTTGTGCATTCGTGTGTGCTTAATAGAGGGAAAGACCGACTCAGGATTTCCACGTGGCTGATCCGGTTCAAATCTGGAGTAATATTTTATTTTCTAATCAAAGTTGCTGGTTTTTCAGATCTGGCTACGAAACTTACGAGATTCATAGATCTCAGTTATCACGTCCGATTTTCTCTAAACCAGCGCCAGATTAAAGCAAATTCAAAGATCTTCAATTTCTATGGAAATAGCTTTTTGGGATAATTTCAAGTGGCTATACTTAGTTATTGCCGTTTTTCACCTGGGAACACCTAGAATATTTTTTTCCAGCTAACTACGCCTAAAATGTGCAAAATTTTCACTTTGCACTTTCCGTCCAATTCTGTTAGTTATTAACGTTTTTTTCATGTGAAATGACTAAAATGCCCTCAAGGTTAAAACAGTTATAATAAATGGATTGAAAAGACTAAAATGCCCTCAACTATTCATCTAATTTTCAAAGACATGCCACTCCTCTCTCATTTCATTCATCATATCTCATTGGCGTCTTAGGGCTGCCACGCGCCGCCATGAAGTCGAGCGTCGACACCGGCGACACCGTCACCACCACGCCGTCGAACCCTCTCTTTCTCGCCGCTGGCGAAGACCCCAATACGAAGTTGAACGCATCATCAATTCAAGTTTTATGGAAATGAAAGCAATAGGTGTTGAAAATGGGTATAGGCTTTACAGGCTAATGTTTGTATTATTATTTTTGTGCTAAACTTAAGTATAAGCCCATTCCTAACTTCACGCCTTCATTTATTATCTGGAATTAAAGACTTCTTCCAATAGAATGTTTAAAATTCAAAAACAAGAATAAAATGAAGAGAAAGAAAAAAGGAAACATGACTGATAAAAAGTCAACTTTGAGAAGCTTCAGAGAAAATCTAAAAGAACAGGAAATCAAAAGAAAGCAACACAAAAAGATCAAGAGAGACCAAAAGAGGAAGCTTTTTTTTCTTTTGGTTGTAAAAATTGTCAAAAATCAATGCTTCACGCAAGCAATGGCAGACCTAGAAAAATTATTCAGAAAATAATTACAAAATGCCATCGTGAATTTGAAGAACAAGGTGCATTTATGGCCTCTGACTTGCACAGTCCTCTCTTCTCTGTTTCAAATCTCAACACAACAAAACACTATTTTTTTCTTCAGATTCTTATATTTTTTAAAATACTCGAAATACCTTTTACCCTCTTCTCTATAAAACCCATTAAAGTCTGCATTTTTCCATTGCCAAACACAAACCTTTATCTTCTTCTTCTTCCTCTCTGCTCCAGTGGCCACTAACAGCTCCACTTCGGGTCAGACCCGACTTCTCAAAACATGACCTTTGTGCAGGCCGACCCGTCGACGTCCCGGACCGCGGTCCAGAAGCTCACCGTCGCACCGCTCAAAGACCCGGCGGCCCGCCAAAATGGGCCCGAGGCGCGTTCGACTTCGGATTGGGGTCTTCGCCAGCGCCGAGGTAGAGAGGGTTCAGCGGCGAGGCGGTGATGGGGTCGCCGGTGTCGACGCTTGACTTCCTGACAGCGCGTGGCAACCCGAGGACGACGAGGCGATAGGATGAATGAAATAAGAGAAAAATAGTAGCATGTCTTTGAAAATTAGATGAATAGGTGAGGGCATTTTAGTCTTTTCAATTCAATTATAATAATTGTTTTAACCTTAAGGGCATCTTAGTCATTTCACATGAAAAAACGTTAATAACTAACAGAATTGGACGAAAAGTGCAAAGTGAAAATTTTGCACATTCTAAGCGTAGTCAGCTAAAAAAAAAAATTCTAGGTGTACCTAGGTGAAAAACAGTAATATTTAGGTGTAGCCACCTGGAATTATCCCTAGCTTTTTCCATTAGAGGTCAGGTTTGGGCGCTATCTGGCCCGCAACCGGACTGATCAGCAAAACCGAAAAGGTACATGATAAACCGTATTTTAAATCCAATAATTTAAAAAAAAATTCATATTTAATCAGTTTCGATAAACCGTATTTTAAACAGATCCAATTTCGATAAATTGGATCAAAATGTGTAGGCAAGATTAAAACCGGTTTTTGCATATTTATTGATAACATGTATATGTGATAACATGTCAATTCATTGATAACATGATTTGTTTTGTACAAATTAAAGCCCTAGACCGACCAATTTAATTATTTTGCGGTCTACGAACCGCTGGTTAAAGGTTGTAATTAATTTTGCGGTCTGTATAGCCGCTTTAGAATTTCAATTATGTTATTTATTTTTCCGGTCTGCGAACCGTGTATATCTTGTAATTGAATCAAGAAGAATGGTGAACCGGAAAGGCAGCTTAAGGTGAAAGGTGAATCGAAGTGGAGGAATCCTGGAGCCATTGAGAGAGCCCGATGGTAAAGCAAGAAGAACCGGAGTTAGTCTCCTAGGGTTTCGTTCTTGTAGAAGCACATAGGGTGACCAACCGGTTCTCATTAATCATGAGAACCAGATTAGTAAAGGGCTATTATTTTGTATATATATTTACTACTTTATTGTATAATAGATATGCATGGGTAGTAATTTATGAATGAATGTTTTTGTACGTTAAGAAATGTATGATAGAACATCCACAGCATGCGAAAAGATTAAAATTGGAATTTTATCACTTTTGCATGTAATTGGAAATTGAAGCATCATGGACTTGATGTTTTCAAATAAGATTGTAAGGATTTACAATCAAGGAAGTTAAACACAACCGATTCATAATTTAATTCAAGTCATGTGAGATACAAACCAAATCTCAACACTCATACTAGCTCCCAGCCCAGTGGATGGGTGCGCCTCCGCGTAGCATTCATGGGGATGCGGGCTATATGAGTTGGTTAGTCGTATGTGGGTGCGTGTGCATCCGCGTAGTATCCACATATGGATTGAACCATAGTTGAATTCGGTTGAGTTGGCTACGATTGTCAGGTAGGGTTGACCTAGGGTATCGGATAGAGAATGTCGTGTACATTTATGTAAATTCCCTAACAAAGAGTTACAACGGTTGTAATTGGACTTGATGTCTTACCTACATAACTCGATTGGAGCGGTGAGCCTCTGTTCACTTCAATCGAGTGAATCAGGGATCTTGGTTTAGATTCTAAGTAACGAATCGAACGATTGTGGTTTAATTATTATCTTGAACTTAAAGTTAATTAAAACTGATTAAATTTATTTTTCGTAATGCAAATCAAAACAGATTTATTCACTGAGATATATTCTTGGAAAGGATGAGGTCTCTTTACTGGTACAAAATAAATCAAGAATGAGTTTTTTCTTGACCAACACAAACCCTAAGGAACCAGCTTCTAATGCCACTAAAGCTCTTAGAGATGCATTCGTAAATCACTCTAACACTCTACTGATGTGGGCTAGATAGATGTTGGATTGCAAGAAGACATAGTCTTCAAAAGGCAACGAATGTGTATGATGAGTTTATAGCGAACTGTAACATACACAACTTGTATAGAACCATTTCAGAGTTGCTCGGGATGCGTCACACTGATGAAATGAACATCAATAGTTAAACTAAGGATGTTTTGATGGTCAACAAAGGGATAAGCTTTTTCGAAAGTTGGTGTTAACAAGGGCAGGACCCTTAATTAGATTGAAAGAATTTGAGAGTCACCCATGGTCCACAAAACCAAGTCTAATTCAAAACGCAAGGGTGACAATTGTATTTCTTCAATCCTGTTGGTCATAAGAAAGGGACTGGATAAGATACCAAGATCAGTTGAAGGAGGATGTGGAGGATCCACATCTTCAGGAACTTATGTTACAGATCCATCTACTTTTGAATCCCAAGTAATGAACACTGGATTACACACTAAGTGTGTAGGATCTCAAAAGTAGAAGATTTCTGACCAAAAGAGAGATGAATCTACGGGTAAGCAACATCACAATGGACGTGGTAGTTGTTGTAGTAATCATCGAATTAACTATGCCCAATGGGCTTAGCTTCGGCATTTGATAAATGTTAAAGATGTACCTGATTTAGCAGGAACATGATTTCAGTTTTTTGAGGGACAAGAACGATATCTTGCCATTTCACAATGACATTCGGGATATCTACTGAAATCACATATATTATGCAAAGAACTTCAAAAATTAGTAGTTACTATACATTGGACATAGATGATACAAACGAAAGGTCAGTCTGTAACATGAATAGAGAATAGTTTGAATCTGGTGGTTCAAATCAAACTCTAATATGGCATTTTCGTTTAGGCCACATCAACGAAACGCATATCAGCACTTCACAAGTATGGACTTTTAAGTCCGTTCGAATTCAGTTCGATTGAAGAAGGCAAAGCTTGTTGGATGGGAAAAATGACAAAGGCGCCCTTCACAGGTAGTGATGTAAGGGCAGTTGACTTATTAGGTCTAATGCACTCCGATGTGTGTGGACCAATGAGCATTTATGCCAGGACGGGGTTTGGATACTTCATCATATTTACTAATTATTTCAATAGATATGATTATGTCCATCTAATGAGACATAAGTCTGAAGCTTTTGACTAGATCAAAGAGTTTAAGAATGAAGTGCAAAACCAACACGGGAAAAGCATTAAGGCACTTTGGATGGAATGCTTATCCTGAGAGTTTACCAATCATCTTGGAAATTGTGGAATCATTTCGGAATGGACTCCCCAATATCTATCTACGGTTACGCTATAGAATCAGCTATATTCGTAGTGAATGAACCTCTAACGAAGACAACAAAAAACACCATATGACACTCATCGCAACTCCTATATCTGTGGATGTACGCGCCTCCGCGTAGTATTCACTGGGATGTGAGCTGGATGGGATGGTCAGTTTTATTTGGGTGCGTGCACCTTCGCGTAGTAACCAGATAAGAACTAGACCATAGTTACATTCGGTGTGGGAAACATCCCAACATAACTTTCCTAATGCGTCTTCATGAGGTATCCCAAGGAAACGAGAAGATACTACTTCTACAAGCCCAGTGAGAACAAGATTTTGTTGCTTAAAGTGGTGTGTTTTGGAAAAGATTTTTATTTCCAAAAGGTCAGTGGGAGTGTTGTGCATCTCGAAGAGATTTGGGAGGGTGCAGTACTACCTGAAGAAATTCAGGAGCCACACTTTGACATTGTAGAAGTTAAGCTCATTGTAGAGGCAGAACCAGTTCCTGTAATTATTCCTGACAGTCCAAGGCGATCTGAGAAAACCCGTCATTCACCCTTCATATTAGGTTTCCTAATACTTGAAGGTGGTGATATGGTCGTTGTGGATCATGATGATCCAACAACATTTAAAGAGGCCATGGACAGTCCCAACTCTGAGAGATGGATGGAAGCCATAAAAGAAGAGACGCAATCCATATCCAATCATCAAGTTAGTAACTTGGTGGAATCAACCGTGTGTGTAAAAGCCATTGTTTGATGATGAGTCTTTAAGGTCAAGACGGACATGGATGGTGAAATCAACCCAGATTTTTCTTACTGAAGAATACTGGAAAGATTTGTAAGTTGCTAAAATCTATTCATGGATTGAAGCAGGTTTCTCAGAGTTGGAGTCTTCGTCTTGATAAAGCTGTTTAGGAGTTCGGTTTTATTAAGGACGAAGATGAACCTTGTGTTTGAAGAAGGCTAGTGGGAGTGTCTTGCTAGTGCTGTATGTTGGAAACATACTGATAATTGGAAATCGTATCCCAACATGTCAAGGCATGGTTAGGGAATTGTTTCACAATTTATGACTTAGGGGATGTTGCACATATTATGGGCATCAAGATTTGAAGAGATCGTTCCAAAAGAATTTTTAGCCTAAGTCAAAACACTAAAAAGACGGGATGTCAGAATAAAATGATGACCATATACTTAGTATAATGGGTCGATCATATATGTCATGACATGAAAAAGACTATATGTCTTGCTTACCTTGGCCTGTACCAGTAAATGCTAGTCTAACCCTTGTGAGAAACACTAGAATGCAGTAGAGAAGATCCTCATGTACTTCAGTAGCACTGAGGATATCTTACTGTTGTGTTAAGGGTATAGATAAATAGTAAATCGTTAGAATACGACAATGCTAGTTTCCAGACCGATGATTTTAGATCCTAGTCAGGTTATGTGTTTTGTTATTGAGTGGTGGCATTAACGAGCTGGAACGATTCCAGGCTAACTACCATTACTAATTTTGCAAACGAAAGTTGAGTATTTAGCTGCCTCAGAAGCAGCTAAGTAGGTTATATGGATCAGAAGT
Source organism: Geranium rotundifolium (assembly GCA_963920655.1). Lineage (NCBI taxonomy): Eukaryota > Viridiplantae > Streptophyta > Magnoliopsida > Geraniales > Geraniaceae > Geranium > Geranium rotundifolium. Next base: position 24,900,208 of record OY987318.1, read on the forward strand.
TTGGAGCTAGGTTAGGTGTAATGTCAAACCCATCTAAATCTAGTGAACTTCGCTTGTGATAACACAAATGGACATAGCACAGACTTGTGAGCCAAGATCACAAAAGTCCAAGCAAATACTCAGCAGACATTGTCTCTATTGAGACATGAGGAAGATCTGTAATGTTGCTACTGATGATAATACAGCCGACCCCTTGACGAAGGTTTTCTCACAGCCTAAACATCCAGGACATGTATAGTCTATGGGGATAGACTGTAACTTAGATTGGAACTAGGGGCAAGTGGGAGACTGTAGGATTTGTGCCCTAGTCCAATACGAAGTAAGTCTGTAATAGTTTTATCATCGTATGCAACGAAATAAAATTGACATTATATTACTATTGTGTTGTAGTAATATGTTAAGTATATATCGATCTATATCATTGAGTGTGTCACCACTAATAGTAGAACTATAGATCTGTATGATTCATACTTAACGGGTCCCTGGTCAGTCAAGCTTCATCAAAAGCGACCAGTATGAGGACGACTCCTTATGATCACGCTCTACTGATCATGGCAATAGGTTTTGCCGGAGTCAAATCATAGATATCATTGGGGAAATGATTTTGGACGACCCGACTTGAATATGTTACATAGATGGTGTCATAAACATATTCAGATGTCGTAGCTTGTCATTGTATCCTTAGACCAAAGAGTCTCTATGATCACAATATAATCAATATCCGAGTTTGACTCAAACCTAACGTTATCTGTGAAAGGGTAACCATAACGGTTGTGATTGGCTCGGGGATGGGTTATATGTTTGATACAACATATGTCTAAGGGATTTATCTCTCATACTACAGTATGGGATAGGTATCGGTTTGGGCCACTTGATGAGAATGACTTAAAGGAAACGGATGGCCATGCAGATGATACGGAGTATCATTTTCAATCATCTCGGACATCAAGAAACAGTGATTACTTAAATAAGGATGACGGCTCTATGCCTTATGATTAATCAAGATACCTGGTGATAACAGGATAGTGACATTGACGACATGAGATTAAATCGGATCACCGATAATCATGTACGTTGGGTAATCATAATGCCTTACTAGAAGCCACTTATGATGGAAAGGGTAAAATGGTAAATTTACGCCGATCTTCCAACGGGACATGAGCCTAGAGGGTCACACGCAAAGGATGTATATCTTAGGAAATTCAGGCATAATTAATTGTGGATTGGTTAAATCGGGTCGTGGCCAATACACTACGTTTTGGGCCACGGACCCATCAGCTCAAGTGCCATGGACAGGGCCAAAACTCTATGGTTTTGGGCGCCGGCCATGATGAAGAATGGGGCCAAAACCCATGAGGTTGACATACCTTATGGGCTGTCAAATTGGGCAAGGCCAAGGCCTCATGGCCGAAACCCTAATGGGTTCGGCCCATGAGGCCCAAGCCGCCCAAGGTGGCTGACGGCTAGGGTTTGGAGGGAGTCGAACCTAGCCCATTTTATGGGCTGGTTCATGCTCCCAAAACCCTAACCAATCTCTATAAATAGTGGCCTCATGAGCTGAAAAATTATAATTTGATTTTTCCGTACCGTTACTCTGTCGGATTTACTAACTGAGTTTATTTTCTTCCTAGTAGGGGAATATAAGCTTAGATATGGTGTTCTTGTGCATTCGTGTATGCTTAATAGAGGGAAAGACCGACTCGGGATTTCCACGTGGATGATCCGGTTCAAATCTCGAGTAATATTTTGTTTTCTAATCAAAGTTGCTATTTTTTTTCCAGATCTGGCGACAAAACTTGCGAGATCTCCTAGGTATGACGTATGATTTCCTCGAATCTAAATCCATACTATAGGAAATTCAAAGCTCTTCAATTTCTCGTGATTTAGCTTTTTCCATTAGAGGTTAGATTTGGGCGCTATCTGGCCCGCAACCTGGCTGATCTGTAAAACCGAAAAGGTACATGATTACGTAACTTGTAGATCTATCGCGTAGATAAGATCATGACAGGTTCGGGGTTATTTTAATTGTTTTATTTTCGCTGCGCAATCTGATTTGGATCCCACGAATCCCAATAGTTTGGCCAACAAAAAAATAAATGGCTTCCTCGGAATTAACTGCGAAATACTCCATTCTTTATAGAATTGGAGTTGCAAATTGGGCACCCTCATCACATGGATCAAGCATCCAGATGGAGCTCGCTTCTCTGATCTATCAAATAGGTACACATGATCCACTTGATTTTAGATTATTTGTCTGTGATCACCTGGTCAAACATGCTAGATCCCTTGTTGTAAAAATGTCCATTGGTTTCCCTTCATTTGTCACTGTGATGATACTACAACAATGTCATAGTATATTGCGTACAACTGATGTTGTTGGAAAGCGTCCGCTAGTGATTGGCATCAGTCCTAAGCTATTTGAAGGAAAACTTGTCAGAGATCTTGTTCCATCACCAGTAAAGACATAAGGAGACAATAGCAGTTCAAAACCAACAGGTCCGAGTTGCAATAGAATGGTGAAGGAGCTCACTTAGACGATAGTTGACCTGGAGAAAACCATCACGGCCCTGACTAGCAGGAAGACTGCCTGCGAAGAGCTTCTCCACGACATGAATGCTGCTCCTGCTGAAAACTCTGATGCCAATGAAGAAATTGCCAACTCTACCTCCTTCCGTGTTTAGGAGCTGGTTTGCTCGTGTGTAGAGCTTTTTTTGGTTATTTCTCCTTATAATTATACTTTTTTTATGTTCCTGATTGCCCTTTGACATTTTTGAGGCAATCAGTGGGAGATATTGGCCTTTTAAGGAATTTTCATGTCATCAAAAATTTGATGACTTGTTGCACAACATGTTGGAACATGTGTCACAACATGTTGCCACTTGTTATGTGCCTTGCTGCAGTAGACATCATGAAGCTGATGGAACATGTGTCAACGTTGCTATGGAAGAAGACGCTTTACTGAAGACATCATGAAGCTGATGGAATATGTGTCACAACATATTGCAAGCTTGCTATATGAAGCTTATGAATTACTGAAAAATGACTAATGACAGTAAAAGATGGTTGTCATAGGTGAAGACGTTGCTAGCCGGAAACGGTGCTTGCCCGAAGATGCTGAAGACGCAGTTAGCCGGAAACGGTGCTCGACCGAAGCTTGTCGACAAAATATGCTTGCCTAAAAAATTGCCAAAGAGGGAGATTGTTACTACTTTTAGTATTGACATATTTTTTTAGCGCAAAAATCAAGATGTCAGTCAACATGTTGCAACACAGTTGGCGTATAATAATACTCGCATGATTAGGCAAGACATCGACTTCATGTTTAGTTCGCAGAAGCTCAGCGCAATAAAGCCATGACACTTTTAGGCAAGATTCAGCTAGAAAGAAGACACGTCAACAAGGCTAAAGAAAGCGGCAACACCAACATGTCACTTGCCAATTACGCAAGGCGGCAAGGACTTCCTAATCGGAATAGGAATCCGATTAGACATTTGGAGTTGCTATAAAAGCAAGCGCTACCCTCTTAGCAACTCAGTTCTTTCTCTGTGCTAAATTCTCAGAGCTCTTAAACCGTGTACGACTAGCGGATTAAGAGGCTGATCAATTTAGAGAGAACATTGTCGATCACATACATCAACTCGAGAAGATTTGAGTGTTTGTGATTTGTGGGCATTAGTTCGTGATTGAAGACTCGCGAAGAAATTGTCGAAGACAACAAAACCGAGCATAGACTTGTTCGAAGGGTGGAATTGAGGGAATCTCAAAGACAGGGGGATTCCTTGGTCGAGGTGGTTCAAGGTGAGATCTATAGTATCTTAGGACAATAGCTTATGTGATAGCTAGTTGATGCTTGAAGTTGTACTATTGACTACCAAATAATGAAAATCTTTTCACTGGTAGAGTGCCCCCAGACGTATGTGCGGAGTCACCAAACTGGATAAACATATTGTGAATCTTCTGTTTACTACTTCACTATATACTGTCTATTATATTTGAATAGACAAGTTGACGAACCAATTGTTACAACATTATGTTCGACATCTTGTCCCTACTACATAACAGAATTTCACGCACGTTATTGGATTCAAACTCTTATATGCAATGAATTACTTATGATACTATATTAGTGTACGAACTCAACTAAAAACTTAAATTAATAGTGTACAGCAATACAATAGTAAGAATCAGTTTATGATATCACAATACCTCATTAATCATAATGTTTGTTTTATACCCATTAATCATTATGTTTCTTATAATTTATTCTACCCTACGAATCACCTACCCGAACCCACCCAACTAACTTACTTTAAATTCAAAACCCTCCATGAGTCACTGTCGGCTAAAATCTCTAACCTCAGTTTAGAGGTAAGCTCACTTAGATCACTCCGCTAAGTGATATTATTGATTTTTTTATATGTTTCAATGTTGTCATGATATTTCCCTTCAATATAATACAAAAATGACCATATAATTTAGGGTTATTTTCACTTTGTCCATAGTAAAATGGTCAATTATACACTTTAATATAGTTATAAAAAAGTATAACAATGTCAGCTGCTAATTGTGTTATTTTTACTTTGCTCTAACAGTGTTAAACTTTGGTGAATTTTTTTATTTTATGTAAAAAGTCGAAATTGCCCTCAATTATTCATCAAATTTTCAAATTAATGTCATTATTCATCAAATTATTCATAATTCATCAAAATATAACACTTAATAAAATTAAAATTTTCTAATAATAGTATTTATTAATAATAAATAAATTTTTATTAATAAATATTATTAATAAGTATAATAATTTGATGAACTATGAATAATTTGATGAACAATAACATCAATTTGAAAATTTGATGAATATATGAGAACAATTTCGACTTTTCACACAAACAAATTTCATCCAAAATTTAACACCGTTAGAGTAAAATGTAAAAAACGCAATTAGTTGACCTTATTGTAATTTTTTTTATAACTGTAATAAAATGTAAAACCGGCCATTTTAGTATGGATAAAGTGTAATTAACCTTATAATTTAATAGCTCCTCACCAGTTTCTATTTCATTTTCATCAATAAATTATATTCACAACTTATCTTCCCTTTTAGTGATTTATTTGGACTTAAATTTCGGTATCATAAATCAAGTTCTGCAAGAAATGCTCAGAAAAAATAAATAGGAGTATAAGATATATTTGGAGCTTTCTCTTAACAAAAAATTAGATAAGTAGTAATTTCACTTTAGTATCCCACGTTTACCTTATTTCGAAATCAGTACCACAAGTTTAAAATTTTCGTTACAGGTACCCCAAGTATTTTTAAGTTACACTTAAGATAAATAGGAGTAAAAGATATATTTGGAGCTTTCTCTTCATGAAAATTTAGATAAGGAGTAATTACACTTCAGTACCCCACGTTTACCTCACTTCAAAATTAGTACTACAAGTTTAAAAATTTCGTTACAAGTACCCTAAGTATTTTTAAGTTACACTTAAGGTAAGTTATGTTAAATATAACAAAATTAGTTTTTAAAAAGTTTAAAATGCTCTCAATAGTTATGATTTGAATTTAGTCTGGTCTGACGGGATCAAATATGGTCTAATTGGTTTACTTGTTTAATTATTATTTTAATATTAATTATTATTAGTAATAATATAAATAAATAATTATTAATATTATATTGAAACTCTTGAATGGAATAACTCTCTCATACGAGATTCGTTTCGGGCTCATAGTATATCAAATCGAAGATCAACAACTTTAAAAATAATATTAATAACTAAAATAAAATAATGATTAATATTCTTTTAATTATTTATAATTGAACCGGACAAATTAGATTTGAATTGGTCAGACTAGATTTGAATCGGTCAGACAAGACTGATTTCAAGTCATAACTGTTTAGAGCATTTTAAACTTTTTACAAACAAATTTTGTTATATTTAACAGAAGTTACCCGAAGTGTAACTGAAAAATACTTGGAATACCTGTAATGAAAATTTTAAACTTGAAGTTCTAATTTTAAAATAAAGTAAACTTGGGTATAGGAGGGAAATCACCCTTTTAGATGAAATAGATCTCAAGTATTGCATTCATGTAAGGAGTTTTAAGTATTTAATTAATATGTTCTATATTTTAATATATTACGATGTTTACATGTTTTGAACAAAAATATAACACATGATAGAATAAGTTCAAATATGATTATTTGAGTAAAAACCATATCTTAATATGTAAATTAAGAATTTCTCTCCACCGTTAAATTTATAAAATAAATTGTTGAGAATAACTAAAACACCATATCAAAGATTTAAGAAAACACATTATCAATAATTAATACATTCGATTCAAATTTATCAAAATTAAGTATTTCCACCTAAATAATCCCATAAATTAAAATTATATATGTAGAATTGGTGTCATTTTTAAAAATTATTACATATTTAAAAGTTACAAAAGAAATGTTTTCCTCCCTAAAATTGAAATAATGAAGAAATTAATTGTTTCAAAAATTATATTTAAAATTTACAAAAATTGTTTTCTTCACGACAATTGAAATAATAAAGAAATTTATTATTTTACTGCTTGATATTTTAATTATAAGTGTTCGTTTCTTTAAAAAAAATGGGATGCAATCAATGAGAAACAAGTCTTAACTTGAAAATCAGAGAACCAATTAAATTTGCTAGATTAATAATATCATAGGTTATCAATCTATCTAATATATAATTAACAGTTTTTTTATTTTGTTAATAACAAAGGGTAATATTGTAAATGAATAAATTCATAACAAAACTGTACTCGACGGTTATTTGAACTCACCTCCTACAAAAGCTAGAACCATTTGATGGAATTGCAGCACCTCAATTGCTCCAGCAGAACAACATGATATTGACAATTCATGAGCTTGCCGGAATTGAATGTATTCGGAATATAATTTATATTGTTGGTTGGTTGAGATCCGTTTCTTGGAGGAGTTTCTAAATATGATCGGAAGGTGTTGGTTCAGCGGCGTATGGGACGTGCTTTTCACTCAGTGACGGGTCAAAATGTGTGTCCGAGAGCCGTGACATAAGCAGGGCGCGGAAGTGCTGCTCCTTCAGTGATTCGGAGGCCTACCTTCGGTTTCGAATTATTGCCACACCAACAATCAATTACTCGCTTCACTGTCTCATCGTCCGACTCCAAGGACAACGACGCCGACGACTCCTTTAATGACCATGACTCAGACAACAATGATCTAGACAAACCGGTGAGGACAAGGCCGAGAAAGCAAATGCAGTTGCCTGCTGGTTGATGGCTCCAAACCCAGCAAATGCATTTGTATTTTCTTTTTGCCTTTGCATAAATGTAAGTATAATTAAATGCTCATTACATGCCATAGATAATTCTTCATTTTACACGTACATGTGTATACACACAAAAACAGAAACTAGTTTTAATCTGCAACTGCATTTCAATCTTTAAAAAATGACGGATAATAAGCCTAGTTATCCACTACTGACACCTCAATTAGGTAGTACTGAAACTTGGGCATCCACTTACACTATAGTGAAAATATCATTTCAATTTCCACTATAGCAAAATACCATAAATTCATACTGATTTTTCATTAGTAATTCAACAAAACATCCCTAAATATCCAAATACAACAATTTTTGACAAAATTTTCTACACTTCAACTCATAAATGAAACACTGGAAATTACCCAAGTCCATTTTTGAAACATAAAATTTCCTACCCATTTATTCACTGATTCACAAGTGAATAAGAATGATAACGCGTCCACAACCACATCATAAAGTAATGATGTGGGTTTCATTCTCAACAAAAAATCAAGTTTCTTTGCCTATTACTATCATGTCATATAATACCTCTTCTTAAACAAGAATCATAAAAAATGGGTAAACCTTCTGCCCAACAGATTAACACTTACATTGCGATCAACATACTTTTAAACACTAAACAACAACATTATCATCAAATAAACACCTTCTTGATACACCATCCCTAAATTAATGGCAAGCCCACATGTAGGGGTGTTCACGATTTCATAACCGAACCGAACCGACCATAACCGAACCGAACCGACCGGTTCGGTTATGGAACTAACAGAACCAACAACCGAACCGTAGGTTAATCGGTCGGTTCGGTTATAACCGCCCAATTGAGCGGTTCGGTTCGGTCGGTTATGGGTGTAACCGACCCCAAAACCAAAAACCCAAAATTTTGTGGATCCGGCGAAGCTCGGCGGTGGATCCGGCGACGCTCTTGACGAGGAAGTTGAACGCGCCGATGGCGAGGAGGGAGGAGGGAGATGGCGAGGGACGGCGGGGAGGCGATGGCGAGGAGGGAGGACTTGGGGCTGTCAGGGAGGCGGAGCTGGAGCTAGAGGTACTGGTCGGTGTAGGAGGCGGCCAGGCCCGGCGATCACTCACTCGTCGACGGAGATGTGGAAGAGGGACTCGGCGGCGGGGAGGACGCGGGAGAGAGGGGCGGTGTCCTGACGGACGGAGGCGGAGACGGAGGAGAGGCGGCGGCGGCGGCAGGAGACGGAGGTGCGGGGTGGGGGTGTGGCCTCTGCGCTGCGCCTCCAATCCATTGAATCTGAAGAGTGAAGATGACTACAAAACCCTAAAAGCATATGACTAGTGGTGATGGGCTGACCTAAGTGATGGGTCTCTCCAGCATCACTTTGGGCCCAAATAACTAAAGTGATGGACTGGCTGACCTCTCTACTTGTTGGGCTGGGCTCAACTCAAAAAAAAAAAATTAATTATAGATTCGGTTATCGGTTCGGTTCGGTTACGGCCGGTTCCCAGAATCTCGTAACCGACAACCGAACCGAGAGACCATCGGTTATGGTACATAACCGAACCGACCATAACCGAACCGAACGGTTCAGCTACCGATTAGCTCGGTTTGGTCGGTTTCTGGTTCTCTGCGCACCCCTACCCACATGTATGCCAAACTTCCACCGTGGAACAATTTCATTCTAATCACATGACTTTCTCAAAAACACATGTTGAAAATTTAAGGCAATCATGAAAGACCATCTCTACATTAATGGCACACCAATAGGCCAAAATTCCACCACGGATCAGTTTCATTAAAATCAAATGACTTTGTCAAAAACACACCCCATCTTTGATATATGAAACAATTTACAAATTTTATGACCCATGCATGTTCCAAATTCCCATTTTCTAACAATTTCTTAAATTCAACCATTTTTTTGCAAAACATAAATATAGAATCCTTGAAACATAATCTACCACTTATGACACCCGTTAGTTTCATTAATCACTTCCCTTTACTTCATTTACATCCACAAAGTGCAACAACTCACTTAACAACTCAAAATGGCAAGCCTTGCATGCTTAGATTAAACTCCATCAGCAAATCAAGAATTTGACAACAATTTAGCACCCAAATGCTAATATCGATATCACACCGTTTCTTTTCATGATGCCTTCTTCTTCAGTATGTTAGTTAATATTTCATGTTCTTCAACATCAGAGTCATCCTCAACAATGATAACATATCCAAAGAACTTATCAACGGCGTCTGTCCACTTTCGGACGGTGGCGAAGGCGGCAAGGTCGTAGATGTGGAACATGAGGACATTGCAGATGAAGGTATTTTCTCCCTCTTCGAGACATAACCTGTTGAGAACCTCTGAACCATGGCTATGAGGTTCTGGGGTGCGACGAGGCCACGACCTTGCTCGTTCCCGACGAGTAGGGCAGCATGGCTATGATTGTCTGGGAAAGCTCCCAGAGAACTCAAACTCCCAACTATATATCTCCAAATTATTGCTCACATCCCATCACCGGTTATTCCAACTCACCACACCCACATCTCAACAGTTATAAATCGTGCACTACTTCTTCGTAAACAAAAATTACTTAAAGACCCCTAATTTAATAATTCAAATAATAAGACTCTTTAAAATAAAACACGTGTCATCCAAAATAAAAGAAATTCATTGTTTTTCTGTGACCATCCGATCTCAAATCCAACGCACAATATTCGTTCCCTAATTTTCATTTTAACGTTTTGTTTTCTAGAGATTACACCCCAACTAAATATTCTCCAATACGTTTTTCACTTCTTATAAAACAAATAAAATTATTATTAAATAGGAATATAAAGTAATTTATGATAATTTATTGGTTTATTATAAATTGAACAACGATAATTAAATGGTGGGAAGAAAATTTCAACGTTAAGGTGCATGAAGCAGGAGGTATATAAAATACATTTCACATCTCAACCATTAGCAGGAATTTTGCCCGCATCCTATCCCCAATTCCACAAGCAACTGTTTCTAATGTGTAACGTAACGGTTTTCATATTCAAAGTAAATATAATATTAAATTTCCATATGATGCTCCCTGGTCGTCTATTGTTTTATGCACGAAGGGATTATTATTATTATTATTATTATTATGAGGTTGAAAACCATTATGTATTGTAGTCTAAACTAAAAGCAAATCTGGGACGTTAAGTTTTAAAAAATATACGGCTAATTAAGATAAAAAATTTGTTTCGATGAGCTTAGATTCGCCTTATTATTATTTATGTAAACACTCCTTATATTTTCACAAACGTAACAAAAATTTACGATGATATGTTTTGTCGACAAACTCGTATGTGTTTTCTAATGAACTTAATTAAATTCGTCATGTTTTGTGTAAACCAACTTAATTAAACAATCTTTTAAAACACAAGCGGTGTAAAACACATAATCATTACAAAAAAAATCAATGCATCATTCAATAGGATGAAAAATTTAACTTAAAAATATTCAAAATAGTGCTTTACAACAATATATTACATGAGGACAAATCAAATATAAACTGTGATAGAAATACAAAGCGTCTGCTCGGGTAGATTTTGAGTGTGCAATGGTAGAAGGACAACACATGTGGTAGAAAGTGGTAGAACTTGAGTGTGAACTGGTGGAAACAGATGATCCCGGTAGAAGCACGAAAGAAACTATGGTAAAACTTCGTTGTCACGTGTTGCACGCTGAAACAAATCTCACCAGATCTTGAGGTCCAACGATTGGTAGAAGTTCGAACATTTTAACATTCTACCATATTTGTATTGGAATACATATGTTTTACATTACATGAGACACCAAGCAAGACATCATCATTAAATATGCAAAATTAAAATTATTTATTATAATAGATTATGCATAAGAGAGTTATTCAAATAAAAAAGCACGTATTAGAATGTAAATTAAGAATTCATCCCGGCGATATCTTTCTTGTTGATAAATAGCTGATACTAAACCACATTTGTATTAGTAAAGTGATGATCTAAGTTCACCAAAATACATATAATATAAATCAATACGAGTGCCTAGTTTCATAATTATGGTTTGAGTGATTGATGAAATAAATGAGTAATGTGAAATTGATACTATGATTAATTAGCTACGACCTTTAGTTTAGGGGTTGTGATTAATTGTGTAACTCCACACTTCACGGTAGACCTTGGTGATGATAAAACCCAACTCGTGAGATTTATATATATGAAACAAATTGATTAGATTAATTAACTACAACTCAAAAAGAAGATAAGATGGTAGGTGGAGATGAGGGAATTAACGGACCAACGCTGAAAGCTAAGTGATCTATCAAAACTATACCGTTATTAGACTAATAAACATTAATTAGCTTGAGTGTGGCCTAATGGTTGACATTGCTCACACTCTGGCTTCAAACTAGGGTTTGAGACTCAAGATAGTTAAAGAAAGCGATGTAATATTAAAAAAAATAAAGAAAAATGACACTTTTGTGCACCTGAGTATACATTTTTGTCACTTTCATACTCTACTTTTTTTCAGTACCCTAAATTACATTTTGGGACACTTTACTTCTAAAATACTAAAAATATATAAACTACTCTTGAATTGAATCAAAATTAAATATGGTATACTCTAGTCCAATTTCAATTGCGTAAAAAAAGAAATCACCCTCAACTATTCATCAAATTTTCAAGTGAATGCCAATCTCTCCACCTCCCTCCTCCGCCGGCTCCTCCTCTTCCTTAACATCGCCTCCGTCCTCTCCTTTGCCACCGACAACAACCACTTCGAATTCGCCGGAGAGCTCGTTCGCAAGCTCATTTCCTCGAAATCGAAGTCAGACCTAATTCGAGAGAAGCCTTCGACGAATTTCAAGCACGCCATGATGGCGGTTTCTCGCCCTAACAACTTCAATCACAGTTCTGGCGAGTCCTCCATCGATTTGACATCGCCGCTCCAGCTCACGACTCGTCCATCTTACTGCTCCTCCACCTCAAATTCCTCGGAAATTGAGAGTGAAATCGCAAACCCTAAGTCTAATTGGGTCTCGACGGAATCAAAGTAGTTGTTGGCGGTGGCGAAGGAGAGGACGGAGGCGAGGGTAAGGAAGATGAGGGGCGGCGGCGGAGGAGGAGAAGGAGGAGGAGGGAGGTGGAGAGACTAGCATTCACTTGAAAATTTGATGGATAGTTAAGGGTAATTTCGTCTTTTTACATAATTGAAATTGGATCATATTAGAGCATATTTAATTTTGATTCAATTCAGGGGTAGTTTAGGTATTTTTAGCATTTTATGAGTAAAGTGTCCCAAAATATAATTTAGGGTACCGAAAAAAAGAAAAAAAAAAGGTATGATATGAAAGTGACAAAAGTACATATTTAGGTGCACAAAAGTGTGATTTTCCCAAACATTAACTTAATTATGATTAGGGAAAACTACACATAGTCACACCTAACTAAGGACAAAAGACATCTAGTTATCCCCATCTTTCAAACTGTACACTTAGCTATACCCAAAAGTAGAAAATTGACACTTAACACCTACCGTTAAGATTTTGGATGGAATATGTTAATTTTTGAAATAAAAAGACAAAAATGCCTTTGGTCTGACTTTAAATTTTCAAATCATGCCATTTTTGAGCTTTAGTGTGTTTTTCTGATCAAAATTCTCTATAACCATCGCGTTCCTCGTCGGCCTCGTCTCCGACCCTTCCACTGCGTTCGCCGGCACATCAATTTCCAAAATTGGTAAATGCTTGAAAAAAAATAGAGTTGATATGCTCAAAGACTCCTCGTATGCATATATAAAATATATTATTCTGGTGTAAATGTTTGAAAAGAAAAACAAAAGAATAAAGTAGCAAGATATACGTTACTCTAGTGCTAGAGGGGCGTATGCATATGAGGTCAATTCCTTCTGAGCAGTATTTTGTAAAAATTAAATGGTGTACCAATTTCCTGGGATTGAAATTGGACGAGATGGGTATGAGCAGCGACTAAAACCAGGACGGGTCCGACGAGCAGCAGAAGCGAGCCGCCCACCAAGGCCATCTTCATCCCCGACAAGGAGTGCCAGAAGCCCGACCTCCTCGCCACCACCTCCGACTTCCTCCGCATCTGGTCCATCTCCGGCAACTGCGTCGAGCACCGCTCCCTCCTCAACGGGAATAAGAAAAGTGAGTTCTGCGGACCCTTGACCTCCTTCGACTGGAACCGCGGCGCATCGGGACCTCCAACATCGACACCACCTGCACGATCTTGGACATCGAGAAAGAGACCGTCGATACTTAATTGTCGCCGGAGACTTGACGGAGCTGTCAGAAATTGAACCCAAAGCCGACGAACGCAGTGGGAGGGTGGAGACGAGGCCGGCAAATAACACAGTGGTTGTGGAGAAGCTTGATCAGCTCATAAATGACATGATTTAAAAATTTAAAATCAGACCAAGGGTAATTTTTGTCTTTTTATTTTTAAAATTAACAGATTCTATCCAAAACTTTAATTGTATGTACTAATTGTCAATTTTCAATCTCTAGATGTAGCTAAATGTGAAGTGTGGAAGGTGGGGATGATTATGTGTCTTCTCGCTTTAATTGAGTGTGGTTACGTGTAATTTTTCCTTATAATTAATAGTACCTTAGTTACCCACAGTCAAATTTATAGGTAGATTTGAATATTCACCACACCTATAGAATCTATTAAAATGCATTAGTCATGTACATCAATAAGTTTTAAGCATGTTCCAAGTATGCCTAATTTCTCTCCTAATTGTTGAATTTGTGATTTTGTTATATTTGCATGATCTATTGTTTACTTTATTGGCTTTAAAAATTGTATGATTAAATGCAATAAGCAATATATATTTTAATTAGTTCAAGCTTGACAATTTTGTTTGACTTTAATGCTCACTAGATTAAACTCTCTGTCTGATCAACATTAATGTATTTAAAGAATCCATTATTACTTGATAATCAGTATATTAATTCGTTAGTGAAGATATTCCTTGTGAAAGTGTTCACTATAAATATATTTTGTCATTAATAATTAGTAGGGATAACACTGAGGTGGGTTTGGGGCGGGTCTTGTAGTCTCAGACCCGTCTCAAAATTAAGTCCCTTCCCCCGAACCCGTCCTATTCCCAGATATTTTTCTATTTAACTCTAGCCGAAACCCTCCCCGATGGGTACGGCTAATTTGCAAATCTCAGACCCGTCCCGAAATCAGACGTTATTCCAATTTTCTCTTATAACCCATTATGTATTATATGATAATTATTCAATTAATTTTACATTACAAACATCAAGTTATTTATGCCTAAAACATAGTGTAGCGAAACATTTTTGCCAACAAAAAAAGTAGGTAGAATCTTATGATAAACATGATAATGTGTATGTAATATAAAGCATACAATAAAATAGTTCATGACACATTTTAATTTTAAAAAAATAACTATTGTAATATCGCAAATCAATTCAGTGTCCATTCTAATTTTAAAGAAAAATATTACTGCAACATTGTGTTTGAAGTTTTCAAACTCTAGTGTATGAGGTTTTCTCATTGTGCAACCAAAACCAATTATGAGAGATAATTAAATGTGTATGCGCAAAAAATCAAATATGAGAAGTATATGTTGGTAAAAACAAAAGAACATAATTCCTAACTAGGGCATAATTTGTTTTTGAGAAACCTAGTTAAGATTAATTAGTTGGTAACGTTTTCTTTTAAATATATATATAATATCATTATTTTTCAACATACAACGGGGCGGGGCGGGTACTGGTCAGCCCGACCCCAACCCTAACCCGACTAGATACTCGTTTGTTTGTCCTATTACCTGAAATTGTTGACTCGCCCCGCTCCCAAACATTTGAGTCTATGGGTTACCCGTCGGGTTTGGGTATTTTTTTCCATCCCTAATAATTAGGCGGTGGATGAAAGAATCGAGATTTGTATGAATTTGATATTATAAGTTAAAAACTAATCTACCTAAAAGGTCAAACTAATAGATGGAAGTTCAAATTGTTATTTAAGCTAGTGAGCAAATTTAATTTTTTTACACGTAACATTCGAACACTTCTTCTTACGTGCAAGTCGAGTTGAGAGGCACGTGAAAACAACGACGTGTGTTTTTGATTGCGAGAATGCAAAGGCAACCAACCTCTAATCAGCGAGCATAAAGCCGGAAACAAATGACATAAATATTACATCCAATACCAACATGTTTAAAAGAGACCGACATGCGAATTAACCTTCAAAACCATATTTTATAGGATTACTATGAAATGGCAACGGAAATTCATGATTTTGTTGGAACAACAAGCGGCGCATCACATAAAATAATTCTCTAAAATAACCTTGTTGACAAAAGCTACCAAATCACTATTTTATTTTTATTATTTTAAAATTTTATACTTCTTTGTTGGGCGGGAGACCTGAAGAACCACTTTCACCTCATCCATAATACAAGTTTTAATACTATTTACCAAATTCAATTATTTTGATGACCAAACGAGTCATCAAAATCAAGAAACAGAGGCTAGTAGTTAATGGGTTTCTTGCAAAATCAATTACTAATATACTGGTGATAGAAAAGGGTAAAGATAAATGGTTGTTTTGTGAATTCTTGTTTGACATTAATTATTAAGATTTCCCTGAACTCTTTAGCCTCCTACAAGCAGATTGATCATTGATGGTTGGTTGATACAAAGTAAATTTGATTTGGTAGGGCAATTAATTTTAATTTTGGAAGATGGAAAAACTGACTTATCAAATTGAAAGCAAGTAGAGATGACAGTATTTTTTCGTTCGTGACGAAAAAATTTTAATCCGAACAAAAACGCTTTAATTAACAATGTATATTTAATGAAAAATAATAATTTCAAATATATTTATTAAAATAATATTTTGCAATACATATTTAATAAAAATAATAATATTTATATTAAAATAAGAGTTTTTACTGTAAATTTATTTAAAAATATGTTTTTGTTGTAATATGATTCCCACCATTATATACCGTAGAATGACTCTAACAATATTAGTTGTATAGAAGTACTATTACATATCCTTGAAGAAATATGATTATAAACTTGTTGTATGATTAATTTAGTATATTGGTTGACCTATATATATGTTGCTACCTTTGTACATCAATAATAATACTCAGATATATGATTATGTTCTTCGATCTCTCTTATTGTTTACAACAATTTTAACATTATTTTAAATTGAAAATAGAAAACGGAAAATTCCCATCTCATTTTTAATAGGGATGAGAACGAGATTGTCAAATCTCGCTCTAAACCCGTTCCCTAAAAACAAGACTATGCATTGTTGGTGTTTTTGTGAGTGAAAATTGCAGGTCACTAACTTGTACTATGCAACTTTTGCATGTCACTAGTCTCTACTTTTTTAGTTGTATGTCACCACTATAAGGTTTCATTTAGTTGTATCGTGCATCACAGAGTTAAGTTTGATGTAAAAAGTCCATAATACCCCTTTATTAAAAAAACTCAAAAATAAAAAAATTATCTTTTGAAATTTTTTAAAAATATATTTTTTATCAGATAAATAATAAAACAGTGATTTCAAAATTATTTTTTCAAAAAGTTATTGAAAATAAAAAACCACTTTTAACAACGCTTTTTTTTATTTTTAAAAAAATTAATATTCAAATCAGTTTTTTATCATTTATTCCATAAAAAAATAAGTTAAACAAATGATTTTTTTTCAATTTTTAAATATAAGGGTATTTTAGTCATTTGATAAAATTTGAAACTGAAATATTTAAATGACTAAAATACCCTTGTATTTAAAAATTGAAAAAAAAATCATTTGTTATGGAATAAATAATAAAAAATTGATTTGAATATTATTCTTTTAAAAAAATATTATAAACAAAATTTTAAGTGGTTTTTTTATTTTAAATATTTTTTAAAAAATATATTTTGAAATCAATGTTTTACTATTTATCTGATAAAAAATATTTTTTAAACAAAAATTCATAAAAAAATATATTTTTGAGTTTTTGAATTTTTTTAATATAAGGGTATTATGAACTTTTCACATCAAACTTAACTCTGGGATGAACAGTGCAACTAAATAAAATCATACAGTCATGACATGCAACTAAAATAAGTGTAATAGTCAGTAACCTACGATTACCATTTTTCTAATTTACTCCAACACCAATGTCATTGGAATTAGAGAGGTAACCTTTATTTCCATAATTAAAAGAGTACCCAAAAGATTAAGAAAATTATCATGTGTACCCACCCCACCCCAGTCCCACCCAATCTATTTTATTTCCTCTCCTTTCCTTTCCTCTTCACTGTCACTAATTCTTATTTCCAAAAGAAGAAACGCACTGAAAATTTCATTTATGCGTTCTGGTTTCACTCAATCAACAGACGTTTTCTTTGTCGTTAACAAAGCGCCTAATTTTGATCGAGTTCTTACTCAGAACACCGTTTGGCCTCTGAGAAAATCTACAGAGACCCATCGCTCCTTTTGTGCACCATTGCGCGTGGGTAGCTCGAAATCAAAAGCCAAAAGGAGGTCTGCGCAAAAGAGTCTCTCCAATCAAAATTTTTTGGTGATTCGAAGCGATTGAAATGCGGGAGGGTCTGCAATTTTTCTGGGTCTGGAGGCCGAATTGCGAATCGCCGGTGGTTTGATGGAATCGGCACTGATAGTGTCTGAATTGCTGCTGCTGTTGTTTCATGGAGCTAATGGTTCGCCGTGCTCCATGTACCCTACCTGGATTTTGTTCTGACCTCCGATTACGCGTCGTTGTGGTCGAGGTGAGCTGTCCTCGGCCGTTGGTTTTGCTGCAATTTGGGATTTTTGGTTTGTTTTGGGGAAGCATAGGGTTTTACCTTTTTTTCTGATAATAATTTGTCAATGAAGTTCATTTAGGAAATGTGGAGTCCAGGGTGGTGTTTGATTCCTGAGAAATTGTAGAAAAAGGAAAGAAAATTCGAGATTTTTTTAAGTTGAGGCTGACTTCATAATTGGGCATCTGGGTTTTTGGTATTTTAAGGAAATGGACTTACTTGCTGTAGTTGCATGGGAAAAGTTTTGATTACAGAAGTTACAGTTTGAGTAGTTGATGGTTTCATTGTTTCTTCTTATCAGTTCTCACTATTTTCTTGTTTTTGTTTTGGCATTTTAATTAGCATCTGAAGCTTTCCTATTTTACTTAAGGTTATGCTGGACATAATAGTGACATACATGTAAGCTGAGTTTTATGGATTTAGTATTTAGATTAGCTATAGATGGCATCACTGGGTTTGTCAAGTCCAAATTTGGGGGCTATAGCTTTCTTTCTTTAACACCCAGGTTTTCAAAGATTCTTTTGTTTTCCAGTAATTACTGTGAGTTAGGTTTGGTTAGATCTGCTGTTTTTACTGTGTAGATTTCCATTATGTTTGCAGTTTTGCTCCTTGTTTGTGATCCAAACTTTAGTGTTTAAGTCTGTAACAATGTCAGACTCTCACCAAAGTTGATATTCTCTCAATCAGTTCTGTTGTTTTCTGCTTCAGATTGTATTGATATTGGTACTTGTGTTGGTGGAATCTACTGCTGCAAAACCTGAAGCTAATCAACTGCAAAGGCAGGGTTTTGGAAGGAGAAGTGAAGACATAGTCTCTCATTCGTGCATCCATGATCAAATACTTGAACAAAGGAGGCGTCCAGGGCGCCAAGTGTACTCGGTTACTCCACAGGTTTACAAAGAGTCTGATGTTTCCAAATCCCTTCACCGTAAAGGGAGGATATTACTTGAAGATTCCAGACCCCATAAGCAGCAAAAGGATGCAAAGCAACCTGTTAGGATTTATCTAAATTATGATGCTGTTGGGCACTCGCCTGATAGAGATTGTCGCGACGTTGGTGACATTGTAAAGGTATGTATCGAGGTTAATTGCTAAGCTCTGTGCTGTAACTTGCAAATGGATTTTATGTAATTAATTTTGACTTTCCTTGTTTTCTCTTTATTTTCTTACTAGCTTGGGGAGCCTCCAGTAAATTCTCCCTTTGGCTCTCCTTCCTGCACTCCTCATAGTGATCCTCCAATTTATGGTGATTGCTGGTATAACTGTACTTTGGATGATATCTCTGGGGAGGACAAAAGGCATCGCCTTCGCAAGGTGTGATTTCTGTGTTACACTTTACCTTTTAATGCTATTCTTTGTCTCTATACAACAATATATCTTATTTCGTGTTTTTACATTTTAGTAGATTGTAGATGACCACTAAATATTAAACATCCAAGAGTTGTAACAATTATTTAAATTACTCCCACCCAAGAGCTAGTGAATGATTTTTAGACCCTAAATCTAATTTTAGAAGTTATGATACAGGCTCTGGGGCAGACAGCTGACTGGTTCAAGAAAGCTTTAGCTGTTGAGCCTGTGAAAGGGAATTTGCGGTTAAGTGGATATTCTGCATGTGGACAAGATGGAGGTGTGCAGCTTCCTCGCCAATATGTTGAAGGTATCTTCATTCTGGTGAAGTTTTTTGGGGAGCTAAATGTTTTCCCTCAACAAATTGCCTTTCTGAAGTCATGCATCCGTAACCATGTTTGTTAATATCTGTGATTTTTTTTTCAATTGCAGAGGGTGTTGCTGATGCAGACTTGGTTCTTCTAGTCACTACAAGACCTACCACAGGCAACACTCTAGCATGGGCAGTGGCATGTGAACGTGATCAATGGGGACGTGCTATTGCTGGTAAAATTATTCTTAGAGCCTCTTTTAACATAGATAAACTCTTTTGCCCCAGTGTCCTATTTAAATATTAATCTAGACCAATTTTCTTCTATTTTATAGGTCATGTGAATGTTGCTCCTCGGCATTTGACTGCTGAGGCAGAGACTTTACTCTCTGCAACTCTAATTCATGAGGTTGGTTGTTTCTGAATTCAAAAGCCAATGTTAGTTACTCTTTTATTCTGATAAGCATGTACTGTCTCTTCCAGGTTATGCATGTTCTTGGCTTTGATCCCCATGCATTTGCCCATTTTAGAGATGAGAGAAAAAGAAGGCGTAGTCAGGTAAATGCTGCTGTATATATGCTTTATGATAATAGTGACAAGACTGTCATGAAATTTTCTAGATATCACACAGTTAAGGTTGCTCACGATCTTGTAGATAATTGTATGCCCAGTCTCTATTTTCTTCCTTTTGTTTCATAAGAAATTTAGTAAGATAAATGGTTGAGCTTAAAAATTAGAACTCAAAAAGGGTTTCTTATGAAATTATATTATTAAGTTAATCCTGAAGTTTGTGTTATTTTGCTCTGTTTTGAACTATCCAATTGTATGTTTTTTCTGGTCTCCTAGGATGGTCATTTAAAAAAAAGGCCAGTGGTGTTTTGCATGAGATACTCAACTTTTAATTATATTTCGCTTATTTTTATCTATTTCAGGTTACTGAACAAGCCATGGATGAAAAGCTTGGTCGAATGGTGACACGTGTAGTGCTTCCACGTGTGGTTATGCACTCACGACATCACTATGGGGTAATTTCATAAGTTTGTAGGACACTGTTCCTATTTTTCTTAAAATTAGAAATTGGATAAAATCTCAGCACACAGCTAATCAATGTTTAACTGGCAGGCATTTTCAGAGAATTTTACCGGTTTAGAGCTAGAAGATGGGGGTGGTCGTGGCACTTCAGGTCTTATATTTTATGTTCTCTTTCCACATTTCCTATATGTTCACTAATAGATGTATTATCTCTGGAGCACTGTTCAGAAAACAATATTACTAGTATGGGTTAGGTTGCCCTGAAAATGTGTTGACAGTCTGGTAAAATACCATAGAAATGCAATTCATTATACAAATGCATATTGGAGACTGTCGTATGATACAAAGCATTTGCTTTGCAATAGATATTTGCAGAGAAATAAACTATAACACTGTACTAGATGCAGTTTGAGTGAGTCAGTGACAATAACCTTTACTGGCCATTAACACATACTTCTTGGATCCTACCAATATGCAGTAGAACTCTGAATGTTATTTGATACCTTGTCTGCAGGGTCTCACTGGGAGAAAAGGCTCTTGATGAATGAGATCATGACTGGTTCAGTGGATACAAGATCAGTAGTTTCCAAGATGACACTAGCATTATTAGAGGATAGTGGATGGTACCAGGCTAATTATAGTATGGCTGACCGACTTGATTGGGGTCGTAACCAAGGGACCGATTTTGTTACATTCCCTTGCAACATGTGGAAGGGAGCCTACCATTGCAACAATGCGCAATTGTCAGGCTGTACGTACAACAGAGAGGCAGAAGGTTACTGCCCGATTATGAGTTATAGCGATGATCTCCCTAACTGGGCTCGCTATTTTCCACAGGCCAATAAAGGTTGGTGTGCATTTTTTTGTTTTACCTTTATGGCCATTTATGAATTATTATACTATTAAAAAAAACTGTTACATACACCAATTCATCCGGTGCTCTGTTCAGTGTTCCCTATTCATAATTTCAGCAAGCTTGAATTGAGACTAGACACATTCTTCTCTTCTACTTGTATTTTATATATAACCAATGTTTTATTGTTAAGATGTGGACTGCCCCAAGATGACATGCACTCTCTTTTCTTTATTAGTATACATATCCCTTTGGTTTAGTTTGTCTTTCATCCATCAAACAAATTATTCTAGATCCTCTGAAATCCTCTTGTGGTTCAGTAGCAAAGATATCAAAAAAAACTGAAGAATGTAGATGACCAAAGCAGATTCAGTGGAGATGGCCTTAAAGATAATAACTCGTGTTGGGAAGCTTTGGAAATAGGATGCTTCAAAAAAGAAGATTTGTCCTGTGAGAAAAAAATTCGTAAATTTTACAGCAAAGAGCAAACAGACAGTATTCTTTGATATAAGGGAACTTCCATAATGCAAATCTTTTGCGATCTATTAATACTACCAACCATATTATAATCTTTCGTGAACAATTGCCCCATAGGGGTGGCCTAGTGGTCAAGTGAGCATCTGATCACTTAAGAGGACGTTCAAATCCTAGTATATACCTGCCAATGCTAAAAATCGGCCTATGCAGGGATTTATAGAACACCGACCAGATTTCTTCTAATTGGGTGTTTTAAATTGGTGGAATGATTTGTTAATGATTGGGCAGGTCAAATGTACACCAACCACATTTCATACAATCGGATGATTTATTTAATCGGACGGTTTATTTGACAACTCATTTGTAATTTATCTCCATTGCAGGTGGGCAGTCATCATTGGCTGATTATTGCACATATTTTGTGGCTTACTCTGATGGATCTTGTACAGACAGTACGGGTTATTTGACAACTCATTTGTAATCTATCTCCATTGCAGGTGGGCAGTCATCATTGGCTGATTATTGCACATATTTTGTGGCTTACTCTGATGGATCTTGTACAGACACTAATAGTGCAAGAGCACCTGATAGAATGCTGGGTGAAGTGCGAGGGGGTAACTCCAGGTGAGATTTTTCTGCATGATTATTTCGTATTGAAGCATAGCTGGTCTAATAGTTGTTTGTTTTTTATCAGCTGGTTTAGTGGTTGTTACTAATGTGGTTCTATTAAGGTGCAAAAGGTTGATGTTTATCTTCTTTGTTAAATACATAGGTGTATGGCCTCATCATTGGTTCGTACTGGTTTTGTGCGGGGTTCTATGACCCAGGGAAATGGTTGTTATCAGCACAGGTGTTTAAATAACTCCTTAGAGGTATGATCGAGAGTTCGAGCTTGTTTTGGTTTATCTGCTTTAGTTATAGTTCCTTGACTGAAAAGTTGCATATATAACAAATTTTATGAATTTGTACATATCAGATCTAACAGAGCCCTAGAAATTTGATAATTTAATACTAGTTTAATCTTGGGTTGATATCGAGAATTCTGATTACTAATCAGTTGGAAAACATGAAATTTCACTTTGATGAATGATACATACTATTGATGGGTTTAGTCACAACATGTTATTAAGACTTTTAAGTCAATATTATATTTACCTGTAAAATAATCTCTAGGCATGAAATTTTTTACCATAGAGAACTGAATAGTAGGCTTGTTCATACCTATAAACCTTTGCTGTCGTCGTTGCTACTTTGCCAGTGAAGAGACGGGCATTAGAAAGCACCTTACTTCACTTCCTAATATTTCGGCTACAGTTTTTATTTTCATTTTAAGATTTTCTGGCTTTGGAACCATCTCCTGATCGTGATAAAGAAAGCCATGCATAACTCTTATTAACTAAAATATAACAGGTTGGAGGCTTGTATATGAACTCGATACATCTTAGTACATTGTGCCGTATTCTTCCTTCAGTAGTTATAACTATGTTATCGATAGGTTGCTGTGGACGGCACTTGGAAAACATGTCCTGATGCTGGTGGGCCGATTCAGTTTCCTGGTTTTAATGGTATTGTGTTGTTTTGTCTCCTTGTTTCTACATCATATTCTCCCTTTGATGTTGTTCATGTATCTTCATGTTTTTTTACCCTAGGTGAGCTGATTTGCCCTGCTTACCATGAGCTATGTAGTACGGCTCCAGTTCCTGTATCGGGACAGTGCCCTAGTTCGTGTAATTTCAATGGAGACTGTGTTGATGGGAAGTGTCACTGCTTTCTGGGGTTTCATAGTTATGATTGTAGCAGACGTGAGCTTTTGATCCCTTTCGATATAATCATATATTTTGGTTTAAAATAAAATAGTTTCATGTTCTGATCCTATCAGTTATCCACTATCTTCTTGGATGTTCTACTGAATGGAGTTTTCCTGTTTATACTTATGAGCAGGCTCTTGCCCTAGCAATTGTAATGGGCGCGGGAAATGCCTTTCCAATGGAATTTGTAAATGTAAAAATGGTTATACAGGCACAGACTGTTCCACTGGTAATGTCTTTTTGGACCTTACTCTGCTATAATTATTTCCTTACATGTAGTTTAAGTGTTATATCCAACGTCGTAATTGGAAGCTTTCATGACCTGCTTACATAGAAGCAAACTCTCTGCTAATTGTTTTTTAAAAAAAATTAATAATTGAAGGTTGATAATATAATGCAATGTTCTTTCTAAGATTGTGGTTGGGAATGACATGCAGCTGTTTGCGACGAACAGTGCAGCTTACATGGAGGAGTGTGTGATAATGGAGTTTGTGAGTTCCGCTGCTCTGACTATGCGGGCTATACATGCCAGAACAGCTCCATGCTCCTCTATAGCCTTTCAGTGTGCCAAGATGTGCTGGAGAGTGATTTTGATGGGCAACACTGTGCCCCCAGTGAACCGAGTATACTCCAGCAGCTAGAAGAAGTTGTCGTCATGCCAAACTACCATAGGTTGGTCCCAGGTGGTGCTAGGAAGTTATTTAACATCTTCGGCAGCAACTATTGTGATGCAGCTGCAAAGCGGCTCGCCTGCTGGGTATGTTTTTCTTACTGATACCTCTTGGTAATTAGTTAGTCATAGATTCATTTGGTTGATAGGCTAGCTTGCTGAATATGGCAGATCTCAATCCAAAAGTGCGACAAAGATGGTGACAACAGGCTACGAGTATGCCATTCAGCATGTCAGTCATACAACTTTGCATGTGGAGCATCGCTAGACTGCTTGGACCAGACCCTCTTCAGCAGCGAGGAAGGCGAGGGTCAGTGTACGGGGTGCAATGAGATGAAACTATCATGGTTGAATCGTTGGCGGAGCAGTTTCTTTCAAAGTAGCAGTTCTTCTGTAAAATATAGGCAGCTTTAGAGTCCTTTTTAGCCAGGTATTATTTTTGGCTTGTAATTTTTCAAAGGGGGTATCATGTATTATGTATGTAGGAAAAAGGCGGGCACAAGTTGCAAGTAATGTGCCCTCTCTCCCTCCCCTATACTTGAAGGTTGGTTAAGAAATAGGTAGCTTCAAGGGGAATGTTAACATCTATCTTATTATCTAGTGGTGGGTGGGTTTGTTTGTTGGTTCTGTTAATTTGTAGAGAAGAAACTGAATGTACAACAAAAAGAAAGAAACAAAAGAGAGTGGCCAAAGGCCTTCTATTCAAAGTAAATCCTTGTTTTCTTATTCTTTACCCTTAGCTTCTTTTAACATGTTTTTTCAGCTTTGTTTTGTGAGTGACTTCTCTTCAATGGATTGCCTATGACAAACTATCAGTTTTTATACATTGTTTGATGAAACCAAGTTGTATATAGTAGTTGGAGGGTATTTTATTTCGTTTCATAATTGATTAGCAAGGGTTAATTGCAAAAACTGGCCGCACTTCGTTTATGGCAGAAGTAAATGTGAACTTGCCATTATATTTGTAAAGCATATGCACTTTCAAAAATGATAAAAGTGCCTGTGCGATTAAAAAATTAAAATAATATTAAATTTTAAAAACTCAAAACAAAGGCAAGACCAGCTCAAACTCTGTCCTTTGCAGCCCAAGCAGGTGAGGAGCATCAGTACATAGCTAAACCTACTATATATATGTGTGTGTGTGTGTGTGTATGTGTGTGTGTGAAGAAAGTGTGTATATTATCCACATTCATGAAAATTTATCAGTAACCTGGAGATCTTGCAGTTGCAGATGTGTACAAATCACTGGTTTTTCTTACAATACAATGATTTAAGAGATTCTAGAATTGGTGAAGGTTGAAACTTGAGGTAAGTAGCAAATGAAAGGTATGCACAAGCTAATGCTATGTACACTTTAAACCAAACAGATGAAAACAATGTGAGATAAGCAAAAGCGGCAGTCATTAAGATCACCGCTGCAAAATTTAACGAGCAATGCATGGTTGAGAGTTCTTGCTCCATACCCCTATCAGGAAAGCTGCCTTGTGCTTTGAAATTAGACAGCAATCTATCTTTGAGTTGAAATGCCTCCATTAACCAGGTACCAGTCCCATCCTCGGGTGCTGGTATATCTGAAACTGGGACACGCCGAACATGAATGTGAACTTCTGAAGGATTCACACCAAATACATTATCCAAAAATGAAGGGCACTGAGGCTTGTATCCGATAGTCAAATCATAAACTGCAGTTGATTGGGAATGTTCAAATGTCAGAAAATACTGGAAAGCGGAATGTAGAAACAAGGATCATTAAAATAGAAACAAGAAAAGCTTTATTATCCTAATATAATTCTATTGCCACTTATGGCACAAGAATGTGGAATATACCTGCATCCAAGGAACCTCGTAAAGTTTCCAAGCAGACATAAAAACCCTTTGTTTTAGGAAGCAAAACATTCTCCAGTCTAGGAAGCCCAACCTCTGCCGCATATTTCTTACAATTTTCGCATTTTTGTTCCCTGCATTAGAATAAAAAGATGCATAATTATTTTGAATGGACCGAAAGTCAAGAAAGCACTAGAACTATACAAAATGGAGCATGTGGGGTTACTCTTAAAAATATTAACGTGTAATTTTTCTACTAAATATGGCAACATCAAATCCATGGGATATAGTCTAATTTGAATGCATATCTAGAAGACATTGAATAGTACGGAAACTTCAAATCCATATGATATCCATCTATTTTCCATGATTGTGTAAAAGACATTGAATGCACATGAAAAGAGTAAGGAAGAAAGAGGAATGACATGGTAGTTACGTGAAGTCAGTTCCTTCAGGGAATATCGCAAGCCACAAGGGATCCTGAGGATTTGTAAAAGTTGAGAGTATCTGATTCAAGATTGGTTCATCAATGTTCCACTTCCTTTCAACTGAAATGAACTCCAAAATGTGAAATCCCCACCCAAAGACTGGAAGCTTCATCAAGCTACTCTTTAGCATATATTTGATGTATCCAAGTCTCCCCTTCCGCAATGCAAGATCCCACAAGTACATCCAATCAACCTCAGTTCTGTGATTTGCAATAAGCAACACGCGCTCTCTGGCTGGAACTGTATCTCCAGAGAAAATTACTTTCGTCTTATTTATTTTTTCGAATAGAAAGGGCCATAGAGCTAGCCAAGAACCAAGGAAGAAGGCTGTTACTTTCCTGCTGTAATGCAAACTGAAAAAGCGCAAGAGAACAGCCGCAGCAGGGCCAAGATACAGCAATAACATAGAAGCAGTAGAAATGAACACCACTAAACATATCATGCCTCTCAAAAGCCTCAAAAGAGTCAAAGGGCGCTGCTTTACTTCATTATCTGATTTGAAGGCCCCAACGTCTTCCATTTCCTTCAGGACCAATAAGAAACCTTAATCTAAGGAACCACTGCAAAAATGCACCTCAAAGTTACTCTTTCATAAACTTTGGAGATAAAGCTAATAGTTCTTCCTTCAAAATCATTTATGTTGGTGTTATTCAGATATGCATATAGTTGAAGGATTGTAGAACCCAAACCTGATCAAGAGATGTTTATTAGTAAATTTCAGCTAATCTATGTAATAAAAGATCAGCTATAGAAAAAATCACGTAAAATGTGTCAGCGCATGTTTGTAGGCATGGCTTATTGCTGAGAATTTCATGACCTTGTAGCATGTAGACCTGTATTCATATGTCTCACTATGACACTTGTACCCAAACTAGATGTTGAGCCACACATTTGGCAGAATATAAGCTGACTCATATCTTAAGTCTGATTTACAACTAAGAGTTCCACCAACCTTCGCAATACGAACATATATTCTCTCAGCAGGACAGTTAACTATACTTCAAATGTGAAAATGACTGCATATATCACTGATTAAGATCATCTATGGTGGTTTATATTCTATTGCTAGTTTTGAAAGGCCTTGCTGCCCAACCGGTAGCCTTTGCAGAGTTCGATACCAGGACAAACTAAAAATCAAGGCTGTTTGTACCCAAATGTTATGTAGCCAAGCACATTACATCTTTTACAACTTAATGCAATTCCGTTATAGGGAATCCATCCCACTTTGAAAGTGATTAAATGTAATTTCCATTAGTTAAGTTATAGTTAACATATAAGGTACAAATTGAAGGGAAAGAGCTTGAAAAGGTTGAAACCATATTTCCTGGTCAGGACATAAGATATTCAATTAGATAAATTGAGATCCAAGATACTTAAAACTCTCACAGCATCGCCATGCTGGTTTTGAACTCTTTCTCCCAGTCCAAATACTCCCCTATTTGCAAGACAAACCTAAGAATAACCCATGATCTTGTTTTTCTCTATCTGAGCATTTGCAAATGTTGAAAACTGATGTATAGGGTTACATTCTTCTATGGTAACCAAATATATTTACATAATATTTGGTATTTGACTTTATCTATCAAAAACATCAACATCATTTTGTTTCCTCACTCAAAATCCAACTGATTAATGCCAATAGTGCATTAGTTCTTCAGATTCAAATCTTAATCCGCAAATTATTAATGTTATTTCCCTCCTCGCTAAAGATAAAACAGCTACCCTAAACCATAGCTTCAGAATTCAGATAACATTATACTTTTCCAACTGATTCTTACACTTCAGTAATCCAAATCAATGGAATATAAGGTTATAATTAACTATTCCATTGCATGCCCAGACCAGGCAAAATCCAAATGTATATTTATCCAATGTTTTGTTTGGTTCAGGGAAATGTGATGAAAAATGCTTAGTATGGTAACCTGCAAAATATCTTTAAAACACATAAGTCCTGGTTTTTGTCATTCTTCATCCATTCCAACCTACTTCCTGACATTCTCTTTCAAATTCCCTCCCTCTCTATTGAAACCCAATTCATTCATTGAGATCATCAACCCAAAAGAAACTCCTCCCCACAGATTATCACATAAAAATCCAATCTTTAAGATACCCCACAATTCACATCTACATATAATTATCCAAAACGACAACCACAACAAAATGATGTTGAACCCAAAACATAACTGCATAGAACAATCAAATCAATGGAAAAGGAAGTGACGGGTCATACCTGGTCTCTGAAGGCTGAACAGATCAGAGCGGACTAACAGGAAAGAGGATTTTAGATAAGAGCATATGATTTTTTCTGGGTTTCTTCTAGAAGAAGATGAAACCAATGGAACAGAGAGCTTGGGTTTGTTCTAGAAGGAGATGAGAGCCTCCATTTATGAGCAATAGAACAGTCACAGGAGCTCTAAAATGGAGGTTGGGTTTCGAATTTGATCAGACGAAAATAAACGATGATTGGGTTGGCAATGCTTGTGCGTAAAGTAGGCGGAGAGGTTGCTAATGATTTGTGTTTCCAGATTCCAAATTATACCAAACAAATTTCAGATTTTTATGCGCCTGCATGTCAGCCTCCATCGTATTAATTAGTTACTTTATTGAGTTTTATTTGTCAATTTGAAATAAGGTGTATTGTTGGTATGAATAACCTTCCATATAAATACAAATATAATAACGGAATTTGTTCAACATTACTTTAAATGGATAATTGCATCGACCTAAGTGTACGTGATACTTATTTTATCTTACCGGCTCATCAATATCTATATTCTTGCACGACTACGCACCGATGCAATGGTCTTCAACGCTTCTAAAAATTTACATTCTCTCCAATAATCCGCATCATATTAACTGGTCAGAGACGAAACCATCGACTTACTTAGAAACAGTACAAAAATATAAATATTAGGTGAGTTGGCAAGGTAAAAAAAAAGGTTATGCGTGCTTAAGTGTAAAATGTGTTTGGTCAGGTGTTCCTACCTGCAACTATCCCGACTTAAATCATTGGTGATTTTTAATTTATCACTTTTAACTTTAAAAATGTGTATTATCATTTTTTAACTATTTAAGTTTTTAATCTATACCACTTTTAACTTGAAACGCTGCAAATTTTCACCTTAAGCTATTTGTGGCATTTAAGTTATCACATTTAACTTAAAAGTTATAAACTACCACCTTCATCTATTAGTTTTAGGGGTGAAATCAAGTACAAATCCTATATTACAATACAAACGTTAGAACATCTCTCAAGCGTCAAATCTTGTAATCAATGGATGAGACTTACGCTGACTCATCAATGACACACTAATGTAATTATGAATTAAGGGATGCACTCTAGTAAAAATCATGTTTTAGAGAGGAATATAAAAACTAATATCATCCATATGATGGTTAGCATCTACGGTCATGATAATCACCATAATTATAATAAAAATAATACCAATAATTAGTGAAAATTGTAGAAACGTCAAACCATCTGTTTTAAAAATTGGAAACCCTAGCTGGCAATAAATTGTTGCCTGTGATTTACGTAATTTTTGTGCAACCATTCCTGCAACCTCATTCGACAATTCCAATCGACATCGCCATAGATCCAGAAGCTCCAGCCATGAACGACGGATGTACGACCATCAGCAATTTTACCCATATTAATCATACAAAAATTGGCATGTTTCCTACTGAATCAAACATATGATTATGATATTTCTAGTACTGTGATTTGCAGGTAACAACAAAAATTTTGACACTCTTGGCTATTATTACTACGTTTAGTATTGGCATATTTTTTAGTGCGAAGTCAAGATGTCAGACAACATGTTGCAACACAGTTGGTGTGACATGATACTCTCAGGATTAGGCAAGACATCGAAGACTTCCTGTTTTGAAGCACAGAAGCTCCGCACGCAAAGGAATAAAGACATGAATGAAATAGGTAAGGTCCAGCTGGAAGAAAGACACGCAAGCAAGGTTTAATGAAGGCGGCAACGCCAACTTGTCACTTGCCAGAAACGCAAGGCGGCAAAAGACTTCCTAATCAGAATAGGAATCCGATTAGACAATAGGAGTTGCTATAAAAGCAGACGGTACCCCCCTTAGCAACTCGGTCTTTTCTCTGTGCTAAATTCTCAAAGCTCTTAACCGTGTAAGACTAGGGGATTAAGATGCTAATCTATTTAGAGAGGACGTTGTCGATCACAGACATCAACTCGAGGAGATTTGAGTGTGTGTGATCTATTGGGTTTTGTTCGTTATTGAAGAACTCACGAGGAGATTGTCGAAGACAACCAAACCGAGCATAGGCTTGCTCGAAGAGTGGGATTGAGAGGATCTCAAAGACAGGGGGAGTCCCTGGTCGAGGTTGTTCGCGGTGAAATCTCTGGTAGCCTAGGACAGTAGCTTGTGTGATAGCTAGTTGATGCTTGAAGTTGTACTATTGACTACCGAATAGTGAAAACCTTTCCACTGGCAGAGTGCCCCCAGACGTAAGTGCGGAGTCGCCGAACTGGGTAAACATATTGTGTGTCTTCTGTTTACTGCTTTATTATTTATAGTTCATAAACTGTGATTAGACAAGTTGTCGAACCAATCGTTACAACATTGTGTTCGACATCTTGTCCCTGATACATAACAGAATTTCAGCATTGCTAATGAACTGATCGCTGATCTAGGTATATCTCTAGCTATGAACGTTTCATGAAAATTGTAAGATGCACAACAACAATTAAAATGCTCTATTCTAACAATCGAACCTTGTTTAGGTGACGACATTGATCATGCGGATCTCGTTGAAATATTTGGTTCGAATAGTCATGGAAATCGAAGTTTGTACAATTTTTTAATTCACATATACACACTATCTGGCCGGCATGAAAATACTATGTTCTAGCTACAAAAAAAATTGGTCTCATGAAAATAAATTTTTGCGTTGATATCATGTGTCATGACTATTTTGTGTTTGAAATTGAAACGTGTTTCTTGAAAATGGATTGAAATATGTATTCATGCTTGCTATCACGGTGAAACTTGAAAACTTGTTTCACCATAGTTAAATAATCACGATTGTTATCAAACTATCAATCTTGTGTCATTCAATTGATACATGAAAATGGATCATGCTTAAAAAAATTTGATTCATTGTTGGAGATGTGAAAGTATTTCAAGATAAACAACTTAATACAACATGTGAAAGTAATTCATGTTTACTATCATGGTGAAACTTGAGCACTTATTTCAACATCTGTATCAAACCATGAATCTTATGTAATTCAAAAGATATATGAAAATGGATCATGCTTACAAAAAAAATTGATTCATGGTTGTAGTCTGTGAAAGTATTTCATAATAAAAAAACAAAGTAACATCGTGCTTGAAATGGTTTCAGATGAAAACTGATTCATGAGACTGTTTCACGACATATTTTAGACGATGAAACATAATTCATTGGTCACCACGCAAAAAAACATGCTTGAAAATGTTTCCATATGATCAAGTTGATGAAACATAATTCATGGACTTATAATGATGAAAGTGATTTGACAGTACTGACGAGAAATTGAAAGTTAGTGAAAAAATTGACTCATAAACGTAATAAACATGGAAAGAATTGAATACAATTAATACACCACAATTTAGGGATTAAACTCAAATTAGGGATCAAGTTTTGGGAAACAAATCCTACAATAAGAGAAAGAAATTGATTTCATTAATAGCCGAAATATTAGGGATCGAATTTGATTTAGATATCTTATTCAATTTAATATAGGAATACTTATTTGTCCCTGAGGTGCAACACAATGACGATTTTAAATAGATGAGAGTTGTTAACTACACCAAAATGTCATCGCTATTTATAGACAAATCCTGACGAATGAATACACGATCCAATGGTTGATACTCATTCTCAATTTCTCGTGTAACATATATGTGTTTACTTGAATGCAAGCCTATGAATTAAATGTGAATTTATTTTGGTCTTTTGACATTAACACGGGGGTAATTCGATATTTTGTACAAGCATTTAATTTTCTTATTTACAAATCATTTAATTATTATTTCACTTTAAGATTTCTTTTTTTACTTATATATTATCACCTTCTGAAACCGGATTCATGAAATCGGTCTCATCTTTTTATTATGAAATTAAGTTTCATGAAATCGATTCCATCAGTTCATTATGAAATAGGTTTCATCGGTTCACTTGCATTTGTTTCATCAATTCACTTGTGGCGATTTCATTGATTTTTCAAAGGTTTCATAGGTTACGTAAAGTATTATTTTGTTGGTTTCATCAGTTCTCTTATTTCGTTTTCGTTGGTTCTCTTGTAGTCGTTTCATCGATTTTGCAATGGTTTCATGGGGTTCATCTGTTTATGATTTTATCAGTTCTATACAATTGTTCCATTGGTGAATCTTACGAAATCACGTACAATAGATTTTGCAATGGTTTCATCAAATTTATACAATTGTTCCACTGATGAATCTTACGAAATTGTATACAATTGTCTTTTTTGACTATTGACAATATTCTAAACATACTTGACCATTCATAGTAATTATAAATACGTGAAATATTAAAGTTTTCAAAACCCATTTGCAACTCAAGTTTATTCTTGCAATAGAGAAAAGGGAAATTTTGAATAAAAAACAATAAGCATGTCATGAAATAATGAATCAGAATAAAACTAAATTTTCCTACATATTGCACAATCTCATGAAACAATAAATTGATGAATCAAATTAAAACATTAAACGTGTGAACATGACTAAAATATGTATTAATCTCGTGAAAATAATGAATAAGACTAAATTTCTATATTAATCTCATGAAACAATGAATGATGTTAAAATAATATAAATAAGTTGAGATCGGTGATTAATATCAAGATTGACCAAGAGCTGCTTACAATAAATCTCAATTACAGCGGGAGTCAGATCATCAACTGACCACATCCCCTCATGCCACCCCAATGAACCATCCCTAATTCAAGCTCCGATGACCCAAAAAAAAAAAACTTTGTGAACATGAAAATCATAGCGAACGCTATGAACATCACTAACTAGTTCATGGGTTAAGATCGAGTCTTACTAGTTAGAGGTGCGTCTCAATCTGGAGATGCGTCTAAATCTGGACCTGGCGACAACGCTGGTTTCGTCATTGTTGTACGATAAAATTTGAGTTGGGGGAGGATTCTGTGTAGGGGTGTTCACGGTTCACTAACCGGACCGAACCGACGGTAATCGAATCGAACCGATTGACTCGGTTATTCGGCTTTGAGAACCGAAAACTGAACTGATGGGTGGTCAATCGGTTCGGTTATAACTGACCAAACAATCGTTTCGGTTTTGTCGGTTCTGTCGAGTGACTGAGACAAAATGGGCCTGATTTTGGGCCCTTTTTGGCCCAACAGAGAGCCACAAATTTGGGCATTTCTTGCCCAATGAAACTTATACATAATCAAATATTTTTACTTGTCCAGTTTTGTCCCAATAAAATTATAACCTATACATATTCATATAAATTCATACATTCAAATCCATACATTCGAATATTAAACCTATACAAATCCATACATTCAAAAATTCAACCTATACATATTCATATCAATACAAATCCTGTAATTCATACATTCAAATATTCATATTCAATATAAATATTGTCCATAAACAATCTAACCGTCCAAAAATAATAGTTCAACAGTCCCAATATAAGTCCCAAATCCAGCATTGAAAGTCCAAAAGATTACAAATGAAATAAAACCAAGGCAGTAGCAACTTGCAAGGCAATAGCTTTCAGTTTTGCATTTCCTGAAATTAAATCAACGCTTTTTGAGAATAACATAAAAACAGTAGCATAATCAAATTCAAGCAAACAAACTGTAATTTATCATAACATTAGCTTATCATAACAATATCTTTAAGCCTTTAACTTCAAAAGCAATAGCTTTAAAATCAAAAACAATAGCTTGAACATCAAAATAGCCTAAAACATCAAAAACAGTAGCTATAAATGCAAAATCAGTACCTTTAACATAAAAACATATATGTTAAGTTGAAGTAAACATATTGAAACATAAAAAAATCATTCAACCTCCTACAAATTAATGCTTGGAACACTCTCTGTTGATGCATTTTGTGCAAGTTTTGTAGTAAAATAATAAAAACAAAGGCCAATAACAAGTTAAAAACCCTCAACCCAATACTCAAATTAGCTTAAAACAAGAAATATTTATTACCTTGTAGGAGTATTTCTTGTTCAATCAACTCCTCCTCCGATAATATTTTGGTGGGGGTCGACTTCAACCAATCTTGAGTGCAAATCAAGGCTTGGCCAAAATGTCCCTAATCAGTCACAACTCTACCACCCGTACTAAAAGCACATTCTGAAGAAACTGTGGAGATCGGGATGGCCAAAATGTCCCTAGCCATGCTTGCTATAACCGGAAAGTGCTTGCAATTCCCTTTCCACCAACCCAAGATATTAAACGTTTGGCCCGAAGGAAATAAGACAAGATGGGGAAATTACCTAAAGGATTTCTCTAGTGTACACTAAATCTGAACTTGAGAATAGAGCAAAATGAGGAAATGGTCAGAACTGGGAAAACATAGATTGAGAAGCGAAACATCTAAAAATCTATGAAGCCAATAAGAAGATACCAGCACTCTATCTAGTCGAACTTGAACCTACGTCGGAGAACCCCAACTTTTTCCCCGTGCATGCTTGTCAACCGGTAATAAAAAATAACTCTCACCTGCACATTAGCATCAATTTAATGATATGATTAAGAGAGGATGGAGATATCATCCCAGCACGTCCAAAATAAAGTTAGGTCCCATCTCATACCCTGAGATTCCACTGCGAACGCACCCTCAAAACAAAAATGACGTCGCACCACCTAAACTCTAAATTTTGAGCATAAATTTTCAGACAGAAAATTGAACATAGGTTTTCTACAATCAACGAGATCGAGGAGGAATTGGGTTGCCCGTGAATTTCCAAGCCCACGACAAATCCAAACTAGGGAACGCATAACCTTAGCGGACCCTAATCCACCACATACCCCTCCACCCTCCTATGTTTATACCTAGAGACTTTGTCTATGTTCACATTTCCATCCCCTCTGCCCGTACCTTACTCTAAAGACTTCAATATTGTGAACCGATCCTTATTGGAACTGCCCGATGAGTCATTCCCCTCACACACCGGGATTTCCTATTGTGAACCGATCTTTATTGCAACTGTATCGTTTCGACTCGCCACGGGGCCGTGACCAATCTTAGCCACACCGTGGCCCTTTATAAGGAGCCACGGCCTGTGGCCAAATCATTGGTTTCGCCACGGGCCCGTGGCCAATTTCTTGGACACGGTCCCGTGGTCAACCTAGCAACGATCCCCTTTCATCCGCCACGGCCTAGCCTTGGCTCGGCCACGGTCCATGACCCTTTGTGTTTTGTCTCCTTTCCCCATACCCTCCCACTAGCTTCGGGTCGTGCCTTTTGTGTGTGACCGTGTAGGCTTATGTCTCGGTTGGCAGATAGGCTTGAAATCTCATTTCAACCTATCATTCGTAAGTGGCATCTAGCAAGACATTACGATTACCCAACGAGCATGATGATCGATTGATTCGACTTAACCATATGTCTTCTATGTCATTGTCCTTTTATCGCAAGATATCCTGATTGATCATAAAGTATAGAGTTGTCACCCTTATTTAATCAATCACTGTTTCTTGATATGTGAGATGACTGAAAAATGATACCCCGTATCATGTGCATGGTCATGCGTTTCCTTTCAGTCATACTCATCAAGTGGTATAAACGGATATCATTCCCATACCGGAGTATGAGGGATAAATCTCTTAGCCGTCTTTCGTATCACTCATGCAGCCCGTCCCCGAGCCAATTGTAGTTGTTGTGGAGATCCTGTGACAGATAACGTTAGGCGTATGTCAAATCTTGGATGTTGACTACACATCGATCACAAAGACCCCTTGGTCTAAGGATACAATGACAAGTCACGACAACTGAATATCTACATGACTGGATCTATGTCGCATATTCAGGTCGGGTCGTCCAATATCATTCCCAAATGATATCTATGATCTGACTCCGGCAATCCCATCGCCAATGATCAGTAGAGCATGATCATATGGAGTCATCCTCATATTGGTCACTCTTTACGAAGCTTAATGACCATGGACTTATTATATGTGATTCGTACAATCTAAAGTCCTACTATTAGTGATGATAAACTCAATTTTATAGATTAAATCACATATAATATATCACTACAACAGAATAGTAATACGAATGCCGATTTTATTAATTGCAAACAAATGTTACAAACTATTACAGACTAGCTTTGTATTGGGCTAGGGCACAAATCTAACAGTTGAGACTCTCCACCCATAAACTACAGTCGACGGTGTAACAGAGCAACAATGAGTATAGCCACTCATACATAGATATTATTGCCATATACCTATAAAATTGGACGGATATGGGCGTAAAAGCTCTCCCCTCTAAAGTTCTCCCAATCTGACGTACTGAATTCTTTGTCATCATCCTTAAAGGAAGCACATGCAATTGAACTCACAGAGGTATTATCTCAAATTTCTCCGACGTCGAACTATGCCCCACGCCCAACTCCTCCAAAATCAGTTGTGAACTATTATACATCCAAGGGCAACCATTTGGGGACCATGTTCAATTCTAGTTCGTTATAGAGTTAAACGAGAAACAAATTAGAGTGAATCTTCTTAATGAAAACTCCTCCATTAGATTTTCATAACGCCACCAGGAAAAGTCTCATAGCACCAAAGTCTATAATTCTATCCACAAGGAACCTCCCCACCAAACAAAAATAAATTTTAATCTTGGAGTCCCCTCTTCTATACCCCTCGGTACGAGGCCATCTGTTTTTTCTCAATGGATTGACATATTTTGCCATCAAGTTTGTAACGCATTCAAACCTTTTCCTTCTTTCGTACTTCAAACTACTAGCCTGGGTAGAAACCACCATAACCAATCTCTAAATATTTTTTAATCAATTGAAATAAACTAAAAATCACAAATACTTGAAGGTGGATTTTTGCAATTTCTCCAATAATAATATGAATTTTTTTATGATAACTTGAGCTTAAGTTGTCTAAATTGTGAATCCATGTGTAAATAAATCGAGGATAAAATGTTAGTAATTACTATGGATGACAATAATGTTACCATTGGGAATTCAAGAAAGCACATCATTTCATTTCCATAAAATGCTCCATTTTCATGGTTTCACACACACTTGTTTGATTGTCTATTGCTAGCTAGGCTGTCAAGACTTCAACGCCAATACAAGAACTCAAGCATTGTTGCCAAAAATATAACTTTCTATTTCTTTTTAGAAGTATACAATATTCAATCGTGTTTTATGATACTGATGTAAATATAAAACAAAATTTATATATATTTTTTTTGCATATTCCAATGTAGATGGGCAATAAAATATTTCTCAAAACCCGAAAATAATATTATTTTATATAGTAAAGAAATAGTAAATATTCAAGCCTCAAATCCAATTCATGTCGGTTGCGCATGGAGAAAATATTAGGTAAGAATAAATTGTAGAAGGTCCATGCCTCTCCTTTAAGCGATCTGGGCAACAAAATTAATTAAGTTAGATGGCTGATTGTGAGAGATGGTCCATCTTATAAAATCATATCATTTATAGCCACAAAGTTGTTTTAGTCATCAATAGACGATAAACTAGATGGCGTCAATCTTCTTATACAATTGAATACTTATAGATAATGCCTTAATGAATTGTTTTAAATTATGTATCTAAGCAAACTTTTCTTTCGATGGACCATTTCTATGCCAAATGAATTATGAGCATTGAAATGCACCAATTTGTTAGAAATTGTAAGACCAGTGTATTTCTCACACCCTTTTGTATATTCGGTAAAAATATATGGCTCTCATGTATTTTCTATCAGCTAGTTACAAAGGTTGTAGTAATATTGGGTATGAAATAATAATAAACCAAAGTCAAGAAAACTAGACAAATACAAAACAAAAACAAAACAAACAAAAAAAGTCCTACCGACAAGGTCACACATAAGAACCAAGAACAAAACAAGAAACAAAACTAAGCTATCAACGTGAAATTCATTTTATAAGACAGTGACTATTAAAATTCTATCTTTAAAAAGAGAATCAAAATTTCCAAAATACAAAAATGAGTTCAATAATGCAAAATCCATTTTTTCAAACAAAATATTGATACATGGTTGACAGAAAAAACTCATTACGATTCTTATGGTTATTCTTTTTAAGCTAAAAACTGACACACTAAAAATCGAAATCGTTGGTGGTTCGAATCTCCGACGGGTTAGAGGCAGTCTTCAGGCATGATCCGTTCGAGATCTTTGTGAGGGAGGCTATTCGATTTCGAGCAATTAAGAGTCAAGAGCGAGGTATGATTGGGAGGAGAAGTTTTGGACCCACACTAATAAGAGATCTTACGGACCTCAATTAATCAGCTTTGACGTTTTGTTCCACAGCCGATTTTGTTTATGAAATCCTAGAGGAGACGCCGAATATTTATTTATTTTTTTGAAGGAAGACGCCGAATATTTATTGATTATACTAATAAATAACAGCTATTAATTATATTTAGAATATTTATTAATATTATTATTTTAAAACTAATGGCATGAGATTGAAAACTAGTATACGGGTTGAGATGGAAATAAACAAACCACTAACCAGGAGGATGCAGGTGGAGGATTCAAAAGGTGCAGGGTACATGATTAACTTCAAATACGAGAGGCTCCCCTCGTTCTGCTTCTTATGTGGAATATTAGGGCACGCTGACAAGAAATGTCAAGTTGAAAGGGTAGGACAGATGGGCGAGGAGAAAAAACCGTATGGCACATGGCTGAGAGCTGAGACGAAACTGAACAAGTACACAATGGGAGACAAGTATCTCACACATGGCCCAATAACGGCCGACAGGGGTAGGCGGGGGAGCACGGGGAAAGAAGCAAACTCATAAAGCTCGAGGGCAGACTCCGGAAAAAGCAACACAGATTCAAACCAACAGTGGCCAAGAGAGGACAATGGAGTACACGAAGGGGGTCAAACAGAACAAGGCAGGAGAGGATCAAAGCGGAGAAGATTGTTTCAAGGAGGAAGGGAAGAAGGTTTTGATCTGAACCAAGAAGTTTTATCGGCGGGACCAGTTGAGAGGTCCCACAGTGGCCAATGAGTATCCTTTCGTGGAACTGCCGGGGGCTTGGGAACCCCCGGGCAATACAGTTCTTGCTGGAGACGGCAACAAAAAAGAAACTCAATTTTATTTTCCTCTGTGAAACTTATTGTACACACGAACGTCTGAATGGTTTGTGTACAAGGTTGAAATATGAAGGGGTCTGGGGAGTTGAACCAGAAGGAAGAAGTGGAGGTTTGGCATTATTCTGGAGGGATGGTAAGGGAGTCGCAGTTCACTCATCCTCAAGAAGACATATACATATATCGGCAACCCTGGGGGATAGGGAGAAGATCCACCTAACAGGGGTGTATGGGGACCCGAACAGACACTACAGGCATCTAACATGGGAGCTAATACGAGCCCTAGCAGTTGGAATGTCTACTCTTTGGTGTGTCATATGAGACCTAAACAACGTGGGGAGCCAGGAAGAAGTTAGAGGATGCCTGCCGATTCCCAGGGACTGTTGGAGGGTTATAACTCAATGCTGGAGGATTGCAGACTAAGGGATGTGGATTTGGTAGGCCATGAATTCACATGGGAAAAGAGTAGAGTAACCAGCCAGTGGAAGGAAGCAAGGCTTCACAAGGCCTTGACGAATAGTGCTTGGTTTAACGCTTTTGAGAACACAAGGCTAACTAACCTCGGATTCTCAACTTCCGACCACAGTCCGATACTCTTGACTGCAAGCCGTCAGAGTTATCAAAAGGCAGGGAACCACTTCCGGTTCAACAATGAATGGCTACTAAAACTGGATTGCGCAGAAATCACCTCATCAGCTTGGGAGGCTAGCGCAGGGCAACCCATAACAGACCGACTTGCACATATCAGGGAGAGGATTCAGAAGTGGGAAGTGGATGAGAACAAGAGGGCACATTCTGAGCTGAAAACCCTGCAAGAATCAGTCAAAAATCTATGGAATAGAAGAGATGACTTGGGCATAGAGGAATATGGAAAAGAAGCGGCAAGACTAAACGATCTTCTGCTCTCAAAAGAAATCCATTGGCGGCAGAGGTCAAAACAGTTATTGCTGGAGAAAGGGGACCAGAACACAACTTTCTTTCATAAGTGTGCAATGGAAAGAAGAAGGCGGAATCACATCGCCTCATTAGTTGCAGAAAGCGGACTCAGGGTGGGATGGGGAACGGGCATAGAGGAAGAGATCGCCCAGTTTTATGGAAACATTTTCACAGGAGGAGGGGTGGAGTGCAGGGAAGTGGTGGACCTGGTACAATCAACCATCTCAGATGAGCAAAGTACGACCCTACTAAGACAAGTAGAGGAGGAGGAGGAGGTGAGAGTAGCCTTGTTTGGGATGGATTCAAGCAAGTCCCCAGGGCCTGATGGGCTCAACTCGGCTTTTTATAAAGCAAACTGGCCAATGATGAAGCCAGAACTGGTCGGAGTGGTCCAGGATTTTTTCGCCTCAGGAAATCTATCGGTGGGGGTAAACAAAACAAACATCGTGCTTATACCAAAGAAGCAAAATCCAGATTCCCTGGGGGACTACAGACCCATTGCGTTGTGCAATGTATTGTACAAAATAATATCGAAGGTCTTGGTCAACAGGTTCAAGGAATCATTAGATGGGATCATCTCACCGGCCTAGAGCGCGTTTGTCCCGGGCAGGCTCATAACATATAACATAATTGTAGCAGCTGAGATCCTACACCATTTGAAGAAGAAGGCACAAGGGAGTAGAGGGCTGATGGCCTTAAAACTTGATATGAGCAAGGCCTATGATAGGGTGGAATGGAGCTTCATGTTTCAAGTGCTGCGAGCTCTAGGCTACAGCCAGAGATGGATCGAACTAATAAGGGTATACGTTTCATCAGTCACTTACTCAGTCACTACATCGGGGCACATAGTAAGAGTCCAAAACCCATCAAGGGGTTTGCGACAGGGGGACCCCCTCTCCCCTTACCTTTTCCTTGTCTGTGCAGAGGGGTTATCTTTACTGTTGCATGAATTTACCAGGGTAGGGAATCTACAGGGTGTCAAGTTAGCAAGAGAAGCACCAGCAGTCTCTCATCTACTGTTCGCCGATGATAGTTACATATTCTGTAGGGCAACAGGGAGGGGGCGGAAAAGATAGTCAGCTGCCTCCTCATTTACGAGAGGGCATCAGGCCAACTAATAAACCGAGAAAAATCCTCAGCTTTCTTTTCACCAAATACTCCGCCAAATCTGAGGGAGGAGGTCACCTCATTGCTGGGATTTTGGGAAGAACGCGAATCTTCTACATACCTAGGTCTTCCAAATATGGTTGGGAGGAATAAAATGTAGGCCCTGGATTATATCAAGGAACGTATAGCGAAGAAAATTGCTTCATGGAGTAACAGGTTCCTGTCCTCGGCAGGGAGACAGGTCATGATTAAATCTATACTACATGCCCTCCCCGCATACTCAATGCAGGTCTTCATGTTCCCACAAAGGCTCCTATATGATATTGGGCAGATGTTCAACAAGTTCTGGTGGAAGGGGAATGGGGGAACGAGAGGAATCATGTGGCGAAAGTGGGCAGATCTATGCAAGTATAAAGAGTTGGGAGGGATGGGGTTCCTCAATCTAAAGGAGTACAATCTAGCTCTTTGTGGAAAACAGCTTGGAGAATCCTTACTAAACCAGAGTCATTACCGGCCAAAGTTCTAAAAGGGAAGTATTTTCCTCACTCCTCGTTCCTTGAAGCCTCTTTGGGAAGCGCCCCGAGTTTCATATGGAGAAGCCTATGCGAAGCAAGATCGATAGTACGGGAGAAGACACGGCTAAGTATTGGCCCAGGACATAGTCCGGTGGTAGGAGCCCCTTGAATAGGGGGGGGGGGGGGGGGGGGGGGGGGAGGGGGTGAACCCGATGATCGTCGTAGCACCATCCATTCGGGCGGACATGAGGATCTCTAAGCTTTTCGATCCAAGGTGCAGAGCATG
This sequence comes from Geranium rotundifolium, assembly GCA_963920655.1. NCBI lineage: Eukaryota > Viridiplantae > Streptophyta > Magnoliopsida > Geraniales > Geraniaceae > Geranium > Geranium rotundifolium. The sequence goes on from OY987318.1 coordinate 24,943,355, forward strand.
GGATGTTGGGAAGGTCAGATCAATCATGGATCAAGACTCATGCAATCGAATCTTCTCAATTATACCAAGCTAGTACGAAGACAAGGATCGTTGGTGTTGGGAAGCGGAGAAGACGGGAAAATACTCGGTAAAAAGTGCATACAGGGCCCTATGCCAGATTGAGACCATCTGGTCCCCGCCAACACAAGGGAGCATTTGGAGACAAGTATGGAAGCTACAAGTCCCACCAAAGGTAAAGGTCTTCATCTGGAGGGCTATATCAAACCTACTTCCGATTAGGACTCGACTGGCATAGAGGGGACTCCCAATCGTTACACAGTGTCCCCTCTGTGGAGACCCGGAAGAATCCATAAGCCACATACTCTTACAGTGTCGGGTAGTAGCCCCAGTATGGACAGACAGATTACTGCAACGGGTCCAAGGAAGGATGGGGCCAAACCCAGCCCTATCAGACTAGAGGTCTTGGGTAGAGGGGAAGGGTGAGGCGAGCCTCTGGGCTATTACGATGTGGGCAATCTGGAGGGCTAGAAATCAAGTTGTTTGGAAAAGTGAAGTTTTTCACCCAGCAAAAGTGGTTGCGACCGCTAAAGGTCTACGACGCGCTTGGACGGTAGCACAACCCCAAGGAGGGGCACCAGGACAGATCCCCTCGTCTCGTCGTCTCCAAACGTATGGGTGCCACCAAACCCGGAGACCTTAAAGATTAATATGGACGGTGGATTAGACGAACAAGGGGGAAACTGGAGCATAGGGCTGGTATGTAGGGACTCAGGAGGCAGAATCGTAGCCGCACTATGCAGACGATATACGGGATATCTCCAGCCCGAAGAGGTGGAGGCCGTAGGCGTCAGAGAGGCCCTCTTCTGGGCAAAGGGCAACAATTGGAGTAGAGTGGAGATAGTGACGGATTGCCTTCGGGTGGTGACCCATATTACTAATAGGAGATACACAAAAAACATGTTCGGGGGCATCCTCTATTACTGTGGCCGTTTACTCTCATCTCCCGGAATTACTGTCTCAGTAAGTTATGCTCGTAGATCGTGTAATAAAGTGGCTCACGAATTGGCCAAATTTGCGTTAACTAACAGTAGCTGGGACTATGGTGAGGGGTCTGTCCTACCATCTGTGGCTTCAGCTGTCCGGCTTGCTGCCGGGTTTGTTCCATTTTATTAAATAAAAATTCGTTTACCTTCAAAAAAAAATAAAGTCAATGAGACAAAATTTATTGTTCATACCATCAAAAATTAAATTAAAAAGTTGGTAACTTTGGTGTAATTCCAATTTTAGGTGACATGTCTAAAACTATCCCAGTATATAAAGTGGTTGGTAAAAGCTAGTGGTAGTGCAGTTCCTTGTGAATGAAGGTTGAAGAGGAAGGTTCGTCTATAGCCACCAAATTGGAACTTCTAGAAAATGAGGAAGCAAATCTATATATGTTTCAACCAATAGCTAATGTCCTACCGCACCCAACATTATTTTCCAACAAATATTATGATAATAAGAGCTAAGGGTCTTTGCCGAAATGTTAACACCAACAACATTATTTATTTATTAATAAAACAAAAATGCAGTCTTCAAAATTGCAAGTGTTTATACAATTGGTAGAATCATTATTATGAATGTAGTGAGAATGAGAAAGAAAAGGGCAAAAATGGGAATGAATCAGGTGTGTTTGTTGTGTGATCTGTTGGTGGTGAGATAGAAGTTGATGAAGAGTAACAAAATGGTGGCATTGAGCAGTGAATTGAAACCCCAAGCCCCGATCCCATTGCAGCCTCCTCCTCCCTTCAAGAGGTGGAGGAGGAGCACGGCCATGTGGCACACCAGATTGCAGGCGAGGAGGATGATCTGGCAGTTGAGGACCAATGGGAAGCAGGCGGTGGGCAGCCCCACCGCCGCCCAGAACCTGTAGGCGTAGACCACGGCGTACAGGAGCGTCGCCAGGAGTATCGCCACCACCTGGAACGACTGCGAGTACTCCAGCCACAGGAACGACATGCACAGCAGGATCGACTGGTTCGCGATCTGGAACGCCGGCACGCGCCGCCGCCGCAGCACCGCCAAGAACGCCCGGAACAGGTGCAGGAACCGCGACAGGTAGAACACGTACGACCAGAAGAACACGCGGCCGGAGGGGCGCGTGCCCAGAGGGAAGCACAGGAGCCACTGGAACGGCGTCGAGGTCCTCGTGCGGCGCCAGAACCAGCGGGTGTCGCGGATCTCGGCGAAGGCGGAGAGGAGGATCCCGACGAAGACGAGGGCGGAGACGAGGGAGAGGGAGAGGCTGTGGAGGGCGGGGATGGGGCCCAGGGGGACGGGGCGGCGCCGACGGAACAGGGACAGGACCAGGTGGAGGGCCACGGCGGAGGCCACGTACACGGCGATAGAGGACAGGAGGAAGGACCACGTGGAGCCCCAAGAGTGGGCGTGGCTCCAACGGAAGTTAACGATCGATGGGTGCTCCGATAACCAATAACTCAATCTCCCAGTCTGCGCCATAATCAATATACTCAAATGTTAATGTTATATTCATATGTATATAATAAATAGGTATGGTGGCACTGGACTGCCAAGGGAAGGGAGGTAAAATGGGATATTTATTATGAGTCTGGTTGAGTATTAAAGAATGAGAAACGTGTGTGTGGTCGTGGAGATAAAAAGAAACAAGAAATTGTAAGCTCCTAAAACAACAGTAACGAATATTGCTCACGTTTTTGTTTTGGTAAAATATAAGCTGCACTTACATGTAACTCATTAATCATACATAACATAAGACTATTAACATTAGTATGCTATTTATCCTTCAAAAGAATATTCACACTCTACATCACAAACCTGTATAGCACTTCCTTCTCCATTAAGAAACTATAAAATAATGCACAATTCAATGAATTTCTCTCTCTCTCTCTCTCTGCCTGCGTCATTGATTTCTCAATTATACCATAATCTAAGTCCATCAAAATATGCCGTCCTTGTCCAAGTCAAAAATGCTAATAAATATTTCATTTCCTAACATCAATTCTTATGCCTCTTCTTTTATAATAACAAAATTTAATATAATTAAATGTGTGGCTATGGGATGGCGGAGAGGGCCCCATGGTGGGTCAGCATCACATTAATAACACACCCCATCTTTAGTTTAGCAAAATTTAAACCTAAACTCATCAATAAATACCCAACAATATTACATTACATTACACTGTTAAAAAGCACTCGGAATTTGCATTAAGCAAATCAGTGGGCATGATTGAGGTGAAACCGTGAGTCACATCTCACTTTTACTTCCATCTTCAGCCAGCCTCATGGGAACTGGGCTGAACCACGCCTGCTTAATGCAAATTCTGCAATGAACATTTCCTGCAAAAAGCTACAACAAACAGCACATATACATTGCAAACAATTCTTGCTCGCTAATTACTTGCTGTCTTCTTTTCTTGTATTGTATACATGGACTGACTACAACAAAGGATCATACGAGTTTAGAAATACCTTCTAACTATGACACAAGGGATGTTCACAGCTGCAAAGAGAGAAGACAAAAGGAAGCACCGGATGAGAATTAGTGCTGCAATGTCAATGTGCATGGTCTGAGCCCAACTATACACAAGATTCTGGCATGAATTCATCTTCATGACGGAACTAATCTTTAAGTTACAATGCAAAAGCCGGCCTTATTAGCTTCTCATGCGCTTTCTGTGACTGCCTTCATCAGTATCTTCCTGCATTGCAGATCAGAAAGTAAGAAAAGACGATGAGAAATACACCCCTTCCCTTAATAACACACATTGAACAACAAGCAGGTCAGCTTAATGTTGATACATGAAAACCACACAGCAACCTTGAATGTCAACCATTAGTAAAACGGTTGATAACATCATCCACACAATATCATGATTAACCTAAACCCAATTCAGACGGCTTTCATACACAACTTTACCTAAGCATTTCATCTTACCCTTGTTTGCCTGCTAAATGGTAAATCCTACATTGATTAAAGATGGAAACACGGAGCAACATAAACCCCTACTAGCAAGGTTGACCTTTCAATATGGGAAGTCCAAGTAGGGAACTGTTAAATAGTAATGTCACACATTGCTCAAACACAAGCATAAAGCTACATACAAGGGCATGGTCGATCATTGAATATACCCTTACGTGCAGCCTAATATACACAACTTAGCAAGAACTGCAGAGAAGTGCAATAAAAGTGGAAGAATGTGCCATAATTTAGCCACCTACTCGTGCATCTTAAAGTATAGTACAAATATTCACATTAGGTTACAATTACAATGGAAAGAGGATTTGTGCCCATCTGATTCATATTTCAAAATTACACAAGCCTTCATTCTTACAGAATTTGGATAGAAACCATGATGAAATTATAGAAGGTAAAGAGAGACATACACATTCTCCCAGTTACAAAACATCAGAAAACATGAGTATAAGGTTGTTTTTGGACCCAACTATCTTTGTTATTTTCTAACACAAACCTTACATTGAAATTAAATACCAACAGAAAGTAACAGAAAGATAATTAGGCATAGAGAATTAAATGAATATAAGGAGATTAGAAGGAAATGCATACCCCTCCATCTTGTCCTAAACCTTGAGGGGGAATCACACTAGACACGCTCCTGCATTTCACATGTACTATTGGACCCAACTGAGACCTATCCACGCCAGTTGTTGGTCCATCTGGTGCATTCATGTACACAGCCCCCTTGTACATCCATTCTTCCGTTTCATCACTATAAAAATCATCAAAAGTCTCTCCACATAACGCACAAACATTCTGATCCTCATCAGCAGGCACAGCCATTTCTTCATCGTTCTTTGTGTCCACAACAGTCTCAGTGGGCAAAAAGCCAGGTACTGCATCAGTTCCCAATGCCTCTGCACCACTGAGCCACATTGCAGTACTTACAAACCACTTACGGGAAGGTTTCTGCTTGCGATTCTTAGACATCCGGTTCTTGGTCACATGCCAATCCATATGACTACGATGCTCTTCTTGGCACTTGAAGCGAAGGCCGCATGTTGTACATTGTCTTGGAAGGTCAGTATATAGGGCATTTATTGCTGACTCATGGCGCACTTTAAGAAGGTCAGCGTCAAATTCAATTCCTACAGAATTCTAGACATAGGAATACCAAGTTAAGATATGATTCTAAGGTTCCAGATCAATAACTATTTCAGACACTCAAAATATACATCACTGGAGAAAACTGAAATGTATACCTGAACAGGTTCTTGTTTTTCCATTGAGATCAAACCTTGAGCCATCAGCGTAGTAATTAGTCCAGAAAATGCACCTCCAGATGGTTGGTTAGATACAGCAGAACCAGCACTTTGTGGCATGGACATCGATTGTGAGGCAACGGGAGGGGGGCCCAGAGGCATAGGTGGCAAGAGGCCCCCCTGTACATGCAAAGAACTGTTGTGGATATTTTGGATCGGAAAAGGTAGTATTGCAGCACGAACTGGACTCGGCAGAACAGGTCTTAAGGAGGTTCCATGTCTTTGTGTGATGTACCCATGACTGAAGGGTGGAGCTACCAGATGACCCGGCACAGGGGAAACTGAAGATGGAAATGCATTTCCTCGAGCATCCCAGGATGGAAGAGATTGTGGTCGTAATGAAATAATTTGACCCTGGTTATGCTGATTCAGAGTTGATCCAATCTGTGGCAGCCTTGTTGGATTTAACACCCTATTATCAAACTGCTGTTCAGGCACAAAGAAAGATTTATTGGGGCCTCGATTCATAGTAGCATTAATCAAGTCCAGCTTAGTTCCCATTTGTTTATGCTGCAAAGGGATAGGATATAGATGAGGTGCTTGAGACATATGTGCATTTACTGGTGGCCATGACACAGTTGATCCTTGTACAACAGATGGCACAGTGTCTACATTCGTCGAGTCTATGTTAGAAAAGCTCATATTCGAGGGACCAGATGGGGGTCTACGCAGTTTTCCATTTACGCCTGTATGATCAACGAGTGAAGCCATTTTCTCTCCACCTGATGACTTTATGCCACTAAATGCCATCTGAAATTTCTCTTCTCTTCCTTTGTTGTTAAGGGGATATTGCAATGACGGAGATGGATAGCTTGCCATACTCAACACATCTTGAGGATCACGAGAACTAATACCCTTATCAGGTCTTGTTTGCTGTGTAATACTTCTTGATCCATGGCCTGCCTGCGGTAAGAAAATGTAAACTTCCGAAGTTAAACTCCAAGTTGAAGTTGAATGATGAATTTTATCTACTTATAATAAGAGAATGTGATTAATTCATATAATTGAAAATTGAAGATACTGAAGAATATTCGCTTGTTAGAATAATTGTCTTTTAGAACATATATAGGAATGAACCACAAAAATAGAGAAGACGGGAGAAAAGGGAAGGAGAAAGAAAACCAAAATGCCACATGAAGAAACACAAAAATCATTGCTAAAGTGTCTACTGATTATCTTGATATAATGACAAAATATATAAAATAAGAAGTATTAATTTGAACTCATAAGTAGTCTAAATTAACAAATAACTTGAAACCAAGACTATTACGTACCATGCGTGCTGATCTGCACAGCTAATGGACAAGATTTTTGGGATGGAGGAATATCATTTAGATTATAATCAGCTAATAGAAAAGCTTATGTTCAAATAAAATGCAAAGAACATAAACTCAGGAACCATAGAGCCAAAGAGGGGACTGCAACAGATGTCTACTCACTCTAGATAGATGATCCTGGCTGGTCCAGCTGCTTCTCTTAAAATTGTCATCAGAGGGAGCAGCGATTTGAGTTCCAAATCCAGGCCTTGCCCTTGAGTCTCCAGAAGATGGGATAGGTGCTGGCACAAATTCACGATTTCTAACATGATCTGCTAAAGTAGGGCTCATATCTTCCCAATCAAACTCTTCTTCTTCGCTATTCTGCCATGAAGCCACATTACTGTCTACAATACTATCATGGATACCAGCCTGCAGAAGCTTGTCGTTAGAAGTTATTTTCCGTCTGTCATCTCCATAAGCATCAATCAGAGCTCGGGTTCTATCATGTGTTCGTTCATTATTAAGACCATGTGCAGTAGAAGTGTTAAACTGGTGATAATTTTCCTCAGGGTGATATTTTCTCCTCCAGTCAGCAGTCATCTCCTCATCTTTGTTAACATCCAGTCCACAATCAAATAATTGATGCGATGATGAGGGCCTTTCAACAAGCCTTCTAGGAGAATCATCAACTGTGAATTCATTAAGCGCTGGTGATAAGGACCTATCTAGCCCAACATTTGAAGGAGAGAAAGGTCTTGTCAGTCTAATAGTTGAGGATGGAAGCGACTTATTTCTCCCAGGGACAAGAGATGGATGGCCCAGAGTCCCAGTTGATCTCAATCCCTGGGCTCCAGCTCCTGAGGATAGATCCTCTGAATTGTCAGAATCATTCTCATCATATCCAACAGGCGATTTTTCTCCATAGATTTTTGAACTTGAATTTCCGCTCATGTGCTGAATATTCTGCCAGTTAATAAATTAAAGAATGTCGTTAAATGCATGAAAATTATCTGTATCCACACAGAGCGTATTGAAAATACTCATAATCTTCCTAGCTCTGTACATAGGTGTTGAATTGTATACTATTTACCACCAAATCATAAATCAAACTTAATGGTACCACCAGGAACTAGTGTTGATATCTATAGCTACTACTATTTATAATTCTTGCGAGGACCAGACGAGCAACTTGGACCATTGAGGCCTTCAATAGACCATTGTATAAATGTTACAAAAGATAGCACGATGAGAATATCAACGAACAAAAACTAGCAAAATTTATTGACAAAAAATGAAAATAAGTTGATTGTATTTCCACAAAAGTATCGGTACACAGACCAATGGCAGTATCAGAAAATAACGAGGAAACTTATTATTCTGCATGATATATAAAGAAAATTGAGTTCATCTGAGCCCACAAAAAAAATGTCAGTGCAACTAGGAAGAGAGAACAACGTAATTCTCCCAAACAAACAGAAGTCTAAAACAATCTTTCAGACATCTTAGCACTGCTGCTACTTCCAACACTGTTACCATATGCATCAGGGAATATATATTTCAGTTAGGTGATTTAGGAATCTATTATTTAGAATTAAACTACCCAGTGTTCCCTTGACCAGTTATCATCTACCATAATTGATTTTGATTGTATTTCCCACCATATCACTGGCCATATTTTCCCTTCATAAGAAACATAAAAAATACATGAAATCAATGTTACTGCATAATTTCACTTCCGCAGAACCTAGCAACACTATTCTTTTTTGGTATGAGTGATAACTATACACCACAGAAATTCATAAATGCCATATATATAACCTTCGTAATTCAGTTAACTACATGGTAAGCAAACATGTTATATTTACAGTGCTAAGGTCTCAATATCAGCATACATAATGATATTACAAATCAAAATTGAAAGACTAGACTCAATTGGTAAGTGATGTTAAATATATTTACTTGGCTGGACTGCTGAAGGCGCTGTCTTTCCAGATACCTCGGATTGACATGAATGCTATTCAGTGGACGCTGAGACTGTGAATCAAGCCTTGATGAGGTAGCTCCAGATGATGACCTATTGATGGTGGGAGTGAAACCAAGTTCTTTCCTAATCATCTCAAGTGACTGAGGGGGGAAGACTCCCTTCCAAGTTTCAAAGAGATGCCGCATACTCTGGTGTAAAGAAGGGTCAACCTGCCTATGTGCCTTGCAGAATACCTATAACAGGAAAAAACCTGTGACTACCAGGTCATAATCAATACGCAATATATTCTAGCAGATGCTCATAGCTGGGTATATCATAATCCGTAATGACAGCCTATGCACAGGGGAAAAGAAGACAAACCTCAGGTAGTCTGGTGGCAAAGTGTTTAACATAATCCCTCCCAATATTTTTCACAATACTGTCTAATAAATAGAGAGATGGCAGCTTTTGGTCACTTGGTACCTGTAAGTTATTTTTCTTGTCAGGTGCTATGGGCAAAGTTCTCAAAACAATTAAATAACTACGATAAGTCAAGGCCAACAAACAACAGAAATGGAAAATAAAACTACGGAAACAAGAGTCTTTTCTCCAATCAAATGCAATGTAAAACGACCCATGACCAGAAATGGCAGAACCACAGCCAGCACACCTTCACAGGGAAGGGCACTATTCATCAAAATTATATGCAGCCACAGTTAGTAAGGATCCCTCACAATACCGGGAACCAACCAAAGGTTTCAACTATCATGCACACTCAAAATGAAAGCTTGCAGTTCTCTGGTACAAAATGAAGAATATATGCAGTAGCTCTTTTACTGGTTCAAAGGCATATTAACTAATTTGCCTTCCTCAATTAAGATCGAACCAAAGTTTCATTTCTCTTTGGGGTAATATGGTAACTTTTATTTCTTCTACATCTTCCACATCATAGGTCAAATCAAAATTCTACAACTTATGTTCCCAGTGTCTCATTTCCAGCTGCCACTTCAACACAATGGAACATTTGAAGATTCATCCTCAACCTCAGGCCAAACTAGAGAGCTGTTTTCAACAATTCAAAAAAGAAAAAACATTTACATGATAAAATGTACCAGTAAGAGTTCACTCATGCCAGGTCCCAGTTTATAAAGGCAGAATACATAACGATTCAACAAAAAAGAAATTGAAGCAGACAATGGCATGAGGTCTGTGGGACAGAACCATCTCCTGCATACATAATGTACAGCATAAATGATACTAGCCCAGAGAGTTTGATCATGACTGGTAAACACTCACATAGAAATGACACTTTATTCGTAAGCCCATAAATGATATACAAAATCAAGAAGGATAATGTGAAAATGTAACTGCATACCCAAACTCATATCAAAGATTAGAACTTCTACATCACTTAGAAGCTAACTCGGATTCTTATGCATGCACGCGTATATATATACATCTTGTCATAGTAGAAAGGCAAACCACCAAAGAGAGACTATTGAGTAGTACTTTCTTCGTTAACTGGATTGGATTGAAGCATGTGAACAAATCTATAGGGCCTATACTGGTTAGACTCAAATGCTATCAAGTCAATTTGTAACAGGATCGACACCTTCCACCCTCCCTGTATATTTCAATGACACATCTGTGGACGTTGCTTAACATTTCTGAGTGTCCCATGTAGGCCACCAAGAATATCATGAATTTGAGTCAAATACCAGATTAGAGCCTTACAATTTAAAATCCCTGTTCAAGTGGGTGGGTTACTTGTTCTCGGTGTTTAAGTGGTCTTCCCACCAATTAGAATGAGTGATAACTTGAGCCAGTTTGAATGAACTGTAAATTTCAATTGGCAGCTAACAGGATACATGACCATTAACCATCCATCCATGTGATCCAAAATACCATAAAAAAGAGTATACATAATGTATCATTGATCCCAACCTCTCCATTTACACCGCTAACATTATCATGGCACTAAAATGCATTACCTTTACAGTTGAATTAAAACATCAATTGGCAGCCAAGAGAATTGACATTTCAACATTATAAACTACATTCACCTCGATGATGTTAGAGCAGATGGTGGCTGCAACTGCATTGGCTACTCGCACATACTCGCCAGCAATGATGGTCAGGTTAGTAATGATGGGTTTCGAATTGAATGTGAGCTCGGAGAGAGCATCCCTGTACTGAGCCACCAGCTCCTGATTCTGCTCATACGCATCTACACTCGAATCATTACCATCACCTCCCCTCAACCTCGGGACTCCGGCCAAATCGCTCCGGGAAGCAACGGGCAATGATCGGCCGTTGAGAACGGTGCTCCGGCCAGGCTCTTTCACCAGTCGAGGATCCTCTAGACGCCGACTCTCCATTTGCAACACCATATACAGAGAACGAGTAATACCGTAACCCTAATTGGTTCTTCTCTGCGTATAATCCACCAAAAATTGCCCCCAATAATGAAGAAAAATACAACACTAAAAACAAAAATGAATAGGTACAATGAACTTGGAGAATCAAAAACCCTATTTCAATAATTTACAAGAGATTAGAGGCTAAAACCACCCAAAGCCTGGAGAGAAAATGGGCAAGTGGTCGAGTTTTAGACTGTGGAATCGCCGAACTTGCGGGGGTTTATTGGGAAGAACGATGAAAACGACGAGGAGTGAGCTCTCGTTCTCAAATCGTAAACGTTACTGGAATTGGAGGGCACGAGGGCAAACTCGTGAACGCCCAAATTGGAAAAAAGAAATATCTTAAATTTCATCTTCAAAATAAAATAGATATAATTACACTTTACTAGAGTTAAAGTGATGTGTTTTACTTTACTATGACTTTATTAAAGAGTTCAAAATCAAGTCGGTTAGTTATATCTTTCTTACACTTTTCTTTAACACGGTTAAAATATGAAGAAAAAAAATTTAATTATTTTCAAAATTGTCAAAAAGACTGCTAAATTTGTTTGACTCGAACCAGTAATAAACCAAAATTGGATCTAGTCTAGGCAATTAGGATGGTTCGACCAGATCCAATTCTGGTTTGAAAATTTTCACAAGTTCAGCTTTTAGCCTGAGAAGACGAGTTCGAGCTCGACCTGCCAACCACCGATGACGCGGCGGCGAGGAGCTCGACAACGACAGCCTCCTCCGATGCCTCTTTACTCACACCCATGAGAGCCCTCCTCCGCTTTCTCTGTATGATTTCAAGGAGCTCGATGGTGTTGACGAAATTCGGATTCACCAGAGATCGAAGAAGACGAATCGACAGGTTGTGAGTGGTGGCCAGCCTCCTCATCGACAACGACTGAGTTACGTCCCTTCGTTGTTGGCGCTCTAGTCGCTAGAGAAGTTCGAGAACGTGGCGTTGGGTTGCCCCCGCAGCTCAATTGTCGTTGATGATGAGGCATAGATTGGAGGAATCAACAAGATGGAGAGGGTGAAGGAGTTGTGTTGAGCTTGACGGAGTTGTGTTGGACCGTGCCGGAGAAACAATGACGTCGGAGTTACAAGAACACATCGACAGCATGGATACTCACAATCCAATCTTAGCTGGTCCAATTCTAGTCCAACCCGATCTAATCTTCCTCAAACCGGATGTCATTATTTTGAAATTTTGATGGTTCATAAGGGTATTTTCGACTTTTTACATTTAAAAAAAATAAAATTATGTTAAAATTTGGACAGAAATGAGTAAAGTGTAAAAAAGTAATTAACCGACCTGATTTTGAACTTTTTATTATAGGTATGGTAAAATGTAAAGCGTGTCACTTTAATCGTAATAAAATGTAATTAACCTATAAAAATACCAACAATATTGTGATTTATTTAAGAATGATAATTTATTGTATCCAATTGTAAGCGAGTTATATATTGACATTTTTCTTACAATTTGCTCTTATGTTAAATTTTGGACAAAAAATTTTATGAAATTATGCTATGTATAAAATGCCCGACTATTTATCAAGTTTTTTAAAATAAAAATGCTACATGACATTTTCTCAATTTCTTTGATTTGATTATTTTTGTTTTGTCTTCCCATATAAATGCCATCAATGATTTCTTTGTGTCTTCCACTCATGAAAAAACCCCATAAATGTCATTTCCATTTTCAACTCATTCTTTTATGTAAATGGTCAATCACTACTGCCAAAATTGTCAACACCTTTCACTAAAATGAGTAGATGTGAACAATCAAAGTCGTCAATGTTTTCTCTTAGAAAAAAAAAGAACTTAGATTAATGGAAGGGCGCTCTCGATGGACATTTTGAACGGCGTCGGGTCGTCCCTTGTCCGATCTAATATGATTTTATTCGGTCCACCTAACTATTTTTTATTTGAAATTTAGGTTAATAAACAACAACAAATAGTCAAACCCCAATTCATTCATCTCTTTCAAATTTGTGTTTGAACATCAAGATTATTGACAAGTTTGAAACTAAAAATAATTAAATCATTCCTTTTGTCTTTAATAAATAATAAATATAAGTTTACACGTATAATTCATTATTTATTACAAAATGTGTTTTGTCGGGATATTTCCACGATTTTTTCGCGATCCCCCTACTAGTTTGTTAGATCTCCCTGCAATTCGAGTTCCATAACACTGACTACAACTAATTTTTTTTTTTTTGTGAGACGCGTTAAGTTTAGTTTTTCTCACTCAACTACAATCCGTTAATTCTCTCTCTCTCTCTCTCTCTCTCTCTCCCTCCATGTGCTCAATCTCTGTCTTAACTACAATCCGTTCTCTCTCTCTCTCTCTCTCTCCCTCCCTCCCTCCCTCCCTCCCTCCCTCCATGTGCTCAATCTCTGTCTTAACTACATCTCTAACTTGAGCAAATGAATATGCTCTGTGTTTGCTTGTATGGGCCTATGGTAGATTGTAGGGTTTCATTTTAGATGCTTACGTTGTTATTTTGTGATCTTGGAATCTTTTGGGTTGGGTCTGACAGTAGTTTCCTTTTAAGTGCACTAATTTAAAATAATTTAGTTTATTTGATGATTTTCTATTTAGCCAAGTTTTAGAAAGTGTTCACTTTTATGTCTATGAGTTTATTTCAATCACACATTTGATGATTTTGCTTTTATGGGTTAAATTGCTTCATATGTTTGAATGGTGGAACATTTGATGATTTGTAATTATGTTAAGTTTGGCACTTGGGATATTGTGGGAAATTTGGAGAACGATTCGCGGGCATCGGGAATGCCATCTTCATACTCAAATGCCCGCTCTGTTGCCAGGGCAGTAGCTCGGAGGAACTCCCGATGGTTATGGAGTCTTGCAAGAGATAGTGACCGACCCAAGCCTATTGAGAGAGAGGGAGGGAGAGCACCATTTGAAAAGTTGATTAACTTTTAAGTGTATTTTAGTCATTTCACGTCTAAAACTAGTTGAAAAGTTAACGAATTGTATTTGAGTGAGAAAAAAAAAACCCAACGCATCTCAAATAAGAAAAAAAATTAGATAAGGTTATGTGATAAACTTGTCACACTAAGTGTAGTTAGGTGAGACTCATCCTTTCTAATATTGATGTTAGCACTAATACATCATTCAAATATGGTGGCTGAGATGAAAGTTTTGGATAAATCATTCAAATTTGTTCATGAATGAAATTTGGAAAAATCGAATTTTGGATCTTAGAATAGGCTTTATAGTGAGTCTGTCGTCCGTCGTATCCTGCTCACCGCGCCGGTTTCGAGCCTCGTCGGTGTGAAGTGTGACTGAGCTGTGTGGTTTCGTCCTAGGTGTGGAAGCGGAGGTAGGGGTTTGGGTTTGGTCATGTACGAGACATAATTTGGAGCCATAAATTAGAAATTGGACACACTTAAACACACTCAACAAGTCCAATTTCACACTATTTCGTTCAAATCCATCGCATTTGTCGAAAATGGAGAAGAGTTGTGGGTTTTGCGAGCAACAGTTTGAGACGGTCGAGCTCGAGCCCAATTCGGCCGATTCATTCTCTGCCGGAAAGGGATTCTCCATGGCCGATCATGTCGACCTCGCCGTAAATCCCCAATCATCAGCAGCAGTTCGAGCAGAGACCAGAAACAATATTATCTGGCTTTGGAAACTTCAATCGGGGTTGGTTTTTTTCTCTCCCTATGATATCGTGTTTAATTGTCGTGTTTAATACTTTTGATGGTGAGTAATAAGATCCCGAGAGAGTAGCTCATCCGAGATAGCCGTTTCCAATGTCGAGAGACGGACTCGATATTTAAGACATATGTCAAATAGTTCATGCTTAAAACAATTAATTGACTGTATGTGGATTAGTGAATTGCCTTGCGATTGATTAAGAGTTTGTTGTGATGTATGCATGCTTGTTTGACTCTACTTCGTGCCTCACGAGTGTGCTAACTATTCAGTACTTATTTGAGAATTAAATCCATGCTTTTTATCTTTCTAAATCCTTCTTATGTTGTATTTATTATTCCCAAATGAATTAACGGCTCGTTTTGTTTCAATTGAGTTTGCATAATTTATTAGGGATTGAATTTGTTTTTCCATATGGTTTATTTTGTTAATTAATTTAATTGAATCACTAGTATGCATGAAATGTTTAAATTTCATTATGTTTATTAAGAACCCAATTGTTTACATGTCTGGCTAATTCACTTAGGGATTGAGGTTATGAATTAAGTATAATGATAAGGGAGTTTAATTGAATTAATTTATGCTTGCGGTACCGAGTAGGGTGATTTCATTTTATCTACGCTTAATGCTTTGTACCTTTAATTGCAAATAGATCGATCTAGTTTACTAAGGAAATCGAGAAAGAATTTGCTAAATGAAACTGATTAATGAAAGTTGGTTTTGGATTTGTCCTAGGGATAAGCAGGTTAACATGATAGTAATAGCCATAGGTTCCCAAAGCCGAAATTTATTAGAATTCACATAACTCAATACTTTTCAAACGGTTAAATCATGACTAGGGATAACTTGGTTATTTAATTGAAAAGCATATTTATTATTTTATTTTTAACTTCCTAGTATTATAGTTCATTATTACTATTAATTTTAATGTCTTGTATGCGAGTATTTCATTCTTAATTTTTCTACACGCCTTATCGACTTATTGAGATTAATTATAGAATTAAATTTGAGTAATTAAAAACGATAACTGATTGCCCTTTGGGTTTGATAACTCGGGTCGTAATCTTACTATCCTGTATTACTTGAGACATGTATAATGCTGGGAGTCCTGAGATCCGGTACACATTTCCGTGGGTCAAATTTTAGGCCATCACAGTCGTCGACGACTTTGACAATGACCTCGTGAAGGCGTGCTTTTTATGCGGAGAGAGGATGCCGTGAAAGAGTGAACTTGAGGAAAAAATCAAATCAAAATGATAGTGGGAAAGGAGTAGTGGAAGTTGGAGAGGAGCGGTGGACTTAGGAGCTCCCTCCACCATCGATTTCACTGTCGCCTCGTCATCCTCGCGCATCTAATTCGTGATAGGCAGTGCTGGAATTGGGGGATCTACGGTGGTGTCTTCTATGTATTCGTTGGTCAAGGACGGCGACGACGTAGATCTTGGAGGCGGTGAGGACGTGGAGAGGGGTAAGGTGCGGTTCATTTTCGATCCAACGAAGTTGGTCTTTAGGGTTTTTAATTGAGTTGAAATCAACATAGTTCAAGCATATGTATTGAAAATTAGGATTATAGGTAAGGACATTTTATTTTTTTCATTCTAATTCTAATAACTCATTTCCCTCTTGAGGGTATTTTAGTCATTTCACATGTCAAAAATGTCAAAATTTAGGATTTTGGTGAGGGGTTTGTCCCACCAACTGTAGCTTCAGCTGTCCGGCTTGATGTCGGGTTAGTTGTTATTTAATTAATAAAATTCGTTTTTACCTTAAAAAAAAGTAAGATCCAATTATTTTTATTGATGATTGAATATAACTTTTGTCATCAAAAATTGTTTTTTGTTATCGAGATTTTTTAATTTGAAATTATTAAAGACTTGAAGGCCCAAAATTACTGGGCATTTCTTCAAGCTTATGGAATTTGGTTTTTACACGGTCACCCATTTGATCTGACCACCACCCAATATGGTATAATTTTGACCAATTTTCTGCCCTGTCGTATGGCTTTGAGTCTCCATTTGATCCGACCACCACCCAATATACTATTCTCTTTTAAATTTTCTCACTTTTATCAGCCTCATTTATGTTAATGTTGGTATGTTGTGTAACCAACTTAAATAGATACTTTTGTAATTAAGACAATATAAGTATGAATTACTTAAGTATGTATTTTGTAATTTGAATTTCATGACAGATTTTAATTTGTAATGTGAAGTATTTCTTGACAGATTTTAAATTGTAGTATTTTTTTGTGGTCATAATTTAGAAAGTCTGCCAAGTGATAAATGGCTCATTGTATTGGGCCAAATTTATTGGGTTATATCTAAAACCCATCAAATTCGGGTTCTATGGGTCAACGACCTACCCGCCAAACAGACGGGTGAATTTTTTTAGCAGTTACGGGTGGCGGTCCCCTGACATTCACCCGTAAATGAACGTGCAGGAGGGTAATTGGGTCGGGTGGGTAGAGACCCGACCCGTATATGACTTGAGTAGGTCGGATTTCTAAGCGGGTGGGTAAGGACCCGACCCATGGACACCCGCCCTGCTATACCTACAGAAAATATACCGTGAACAAAACAGGAAGGTTCCAAAATCCTGACTAACGAACTAAATAGACTCAATCGAATGGCCGACAAGCGAAGGCGCGTAATTCAACCAATAGCGGCGCGTCAGGTAGCCGAAGGTGAAGATTATTGATAGATATGGAGAGATTCGTAGGGACTCAGAGAAGAAAATCATAGGGAGAGAGAGAGAGAGCTCCGACCTTTCGTCACTCTCGGGATCGATCTCTTCTCGAATCGATCCTTCAATTCCGAGGTTCATATTTCCTCAATCCTCACCATTAATGCATTTCCGTTTCTTATTGTTGTATCGGGCTAGGTGAAACCTTTATGTTTTGTCAATTGTGATGATTTTTTGTACATGAAATTGCAATTTGTATCTTAAAATTGCAGTTTAGTGGTTGAGAAATAGGAGGATATTAAATCCGAAATGGTATTGTATTGAGCAATTTGATCTTCCATTTCATTACTGTTACGAGTTGAATTTAAACAATGGGACACTAAATGGTTGTGCTACCTAGCCTCCAGAGTTTAATGTTTTTGTTGTGTTTTGATTTGGGTTGTTTCCAACTTCTTTTTGGATGATGCTATAATGGATGTTTTGTTATTTTTCTTCTGAACAATGAATTGCTCCAAAATATAAATCTTCCTGTTTTGGGATGATTCTGATTGGGGTTTACTGTGAAATGTTAGGAATTGTCGTTTTTGATGTTCAGAGATGACAAGTAGGTTTGGGGAATCCTCAAGCAGGCCATCCCAAAGCCCCTCTTTTTCAGGCAACAATGGCAATAGTGATGCCGGTGATTTTGAGTGCAACATCTGCTTTGATTTAGCACAAGACCCAATTGTTACTTTATGTGGTCACCTTTTCTGCTGGCCTTGCCTTTACAAATGGCTGCAAATACACTCGCGATCCCATGAATGCCCCGTTTGTAAAGCCATTGTGGAGGAGAAGAAATTGGTCCCCTTATATGGCAGAGGGAAGACATCTGCGGATCCACGATCAAAGTCAATTCCCGGGGTTAACATTCCAAATCGTCCATCTGGGCAGAGACCTGAAACCGCTCCGCCACCAGAAACAAATCATTTCCCTCAACATGGGTTTGGATTAATGGGAGGCTTGGGCTTGGGAGGGTTTGCTCCCATGGCAACTGCAAGATTTGGGAATTTCACATTCTCTGCGGCTTTTGGTGGTCTCATCCCGTCCTTGTTCAATTTTCAGGTGCATGGGTTTCCTGATGCCACAATGTATGGTACATCTGCTGGATTTCCACATGGATTTTCTAATTCATTTCACAGGGTCCATGCACATGGATACCGCCAGCATGGGGGGCAACAAGTACAGCAAGATGATTATC
The DNA here is from genome assembly GCA_963920655.1 of Geranium rotundifolium. NCBI lineage: Eukaryota > Viridiplantae > Streptophyta > Magnoliopsida > Geraniales > Geraniaceae > Geranium > Geranium rotundifolium. The sequence goes on from OY987318.1 coordinate 24,961,896, forward strand.
TGAAGAGGTTGTTTTCAATTATTGTCTTCTTTGTTGTTGTTGCTCTTCTGTGGAACTAGAATATTCAGCTAACGGAGCCCAAACTGCTAACTCGTGTTTAAGGTTGTCAATTTCAAGGGTTTGTAAATCTGTTAGTGCATCTGATGCTGTTTTTTTGTGGACGTTGCTCATACATCATCAGTATTCTTGTTCCAATTCTATCTTTTCTATTGTTTCCCTGCATAAACAGGACTCCTACTATTGAGGGGTCTGGAGGATCATTCTAGATGCAACTTTACAGCTGATGTTGCAAGGAGATTGTTTCAGCTAACCCTGTAATCACATCTCAAGGTCACAAGGCAACAACCTCACCAACTTTCTCCACTTATTAGTTTTTCCTCTTTTGGGGCATAATTCATATTTGACTGGGAAGGTATCTGCTCATTATTTTCTCTCTTTGCATATATAGGCATTTATTTACCTTGAGAAGGGTGTTATTTATTTTAAATCAGGGTTCTATGGGTAGCATATTTTCATCCAACTATCACTTCATACAAGTTTCAGTATATGATGCTACCAACACCTTTCATGAAAGGTCAGTAAGAAATAGAAACAAGAGAACTTCTCCAAATGGATCTTTTTTGGAACTGGAGTTTCTGTTTTAAATTGTAACATCCAGATTCCATTGAGTTGGTTAGATAGGCGTGTCATTTCTGAGACTGTAGGGTCAAAATAATGTTTGATCTTCATGTCTTAGTTGCATCAGCATGAAAAAGAGGAGTTGAGAAATTTATCATGAAAAGATTGGGATAGAAATAAACTACAACTAATTGAAGGATATGAAAGCCAACATAGTTGAACATCGTTTGAGTGCTTGCCCTTGTATAGGCTGAACTTGGTTACTAATATTTTGCTTTGCTGACAATTTGAGGGTTATATCATGCATGTAGTGAAATTTTTGTGCTTTCATACACTATTAGCTTGTGTAGTTTCAGAATCATGGCTTCAATCTGATGGCATACGTCAAGAATTGAAATATTGAATCAAATTTTCATTCAGAATTCAGCAGCATGATTAGTCATGTATGAATTGAGGTTTACAAGAGTACATATGCGCTGAATGTTATTCATGTGAAGTTTTGCTGTCCTGCTTAAGGATTTGAACTGCTCTAAATGTGTTGAGAAAAAATATATGGTTTTACTGTTGTTATTCCTTTTGATACCTGCAGACTATATTTGCAGGGTATGCTTGGATGAGGTAAGTGAGCTCTTGTTGTTTTTAATATCATGGGTTTAATTCTGCCGGACTACAATATAATGATTAGCAAAGTGAGATGGAATCTGTTTCCTTTGCACTTTCCATCCTTATCTCTCAAGTCAAAATTTATTACAAGTATTAAATGATATCTTCATTTTCAATGTGTTTAAAACCCAGATGTTTGTGCAGACCAGAAGGAATATTTTGGGCAGCATCAATATTATGAGTTATGAGATGAAAGAATATATAAAGAAATAATTGTAGGCCTCTCAATTAAGCATTTGTTTTCCATACATCCATCAACTGTTTTGATGTTTGCCTGTTTGTGTAGAATCGTGTTGTTTTAAGTTTTACCTTGAAATGTAAATTGCTCAGGCGTCCAGGAATGAGGATGGTGTTTCAAGTTTTACATTAGTGTGTATAATAGGCCGGAGGGAGGGCTGTCCTGTTATTTGCTTATTGCTGAACTTGGTATACTTCCTTTACATATGTTTTATTATTTTCTTCCGACTTCCCGTTTTTGCTCATACAATGTGTGCGACTACTGGGGCAATAATGCATAGCTTAAGGTGCTCCTTCCTAGGTGGAGTAATTTGTCAAATACTTGATAGTGCCATCATTTATAAATTTGAAATTTTAGGTGGATCAGGATTTGAATAGAAATGGTCACCAAATTGGAGAATGAATTAAATGCATGTATGGGGTCAGTTTGTTAGGTTAGAATACATCAGTGTTGAGAGATTGATTATGGTGCAAGAGACTTGAATAATAATTTTGAAAAGATGGATGTCTCTGTCCATAACGGTTGATTGATGGTATTGGTGTGTCCACAACTCGTGTACATAGTTTTCAGCTATGGACCCATATATATATATATATATATATATATATATATATATATATATATTTCTTTGCTTTATATCCAATTACTTGCTCAATTCCGAGAGACTAGGCTTTTGATCGCTCACCTGCACTGAAAAATCATCATGTATATTTGAATTTGTTCAGCAAATGTTGATAGAGAGAGGCACATGGTACGTACTATTGTCGTGCTAGTGGAAACCAGAACATTACGAGTACTGTGCATGGGATGGGTTGCAATTTCATTACAAACAGTCAAAAAGGCCACACTGACTGACACTGGTCAGCCAATTATTTCAACTTTCTATTATGGACACAACTGCAACTTGGTTTTTGGAGTTTTTAGCTACTTTTTAATAGCTGCTGCTTTGGCTACCACACTGCATCAATATGTTTCGTTATAAATCCTATTGCACTATTGTAGTAAGCTACTGTTGTCAAGGTATACTAACACAGTTACACTTAAGTTTCACATTTTTACAATCGGGGAACGTGGTTTTTAACTGTTAAATTTTATACAAAATGATCAAAATTCATTAGGAAACGTAATATTTTAACTGTTAAATTTCATACGAAATGATCAAAATATCGTTAGAATGTTTGAAGCCAAAATGTTGTAATTTGTTATATGTATATAAAGGTTGTCGTATCATGCTGACGACAACATAGTGTCAGCCTTCTTCGACCTTCCCCTTCCCACGATTGTTCTAACTCCTCACCCATACGTCCCTGACAAGTAGATTGCTCATCTGACTTGATCGAAATAAAATTTTTCCATCGAGATAGGGAAATTAATCAACCTCCTCTCTTAAAGTTTTTTGTTTTGTTGAAATCATCCATCTCTAGTCTGCAATTCTCACAGTATCGATGTATAAGAAGCTGAAGAATACCTCATGTTCGCTCATTTAGAAAGTTTTGTTTTCATACTACAATTTTGATCTATATAATTGAAAAAGATAACATTTTTGTTTTTACATTTTCAAAATTAACATATTTTATCTAAAAACTTAACTAATGTGAATTTATGGAATTTGAGTGTAGCTGATTAATGATCCAATAACTAAATGAAAATAATGTATAATTGAAAATATTTATCCGTACTTTTTAAATTATTATTAGCCGAAAAAATTCTCAATTAATACGCAGTGGTACTAAGATTGTTTGTCCACGGAAAAAATATTTTATGAGGTCGATATTAATATTGTATAAATTCATCTCTTTTGTTGACATGAGGTCTAAAGTTGCTAATGAATAATGATTGGTGGGTTGCAATTTGTAGGTAGTGCGTACCTTTGTACCATATAAAAAATATACGTGCTAGCACAGCGTTTAGTTAGTGTAAAATATTGAGTTAGTGGCTAAGGTTTATAAGAATGAGACAAACTTAGGGTTTGACTTAATTTCTACAAAATCTTCGTATCAATCTCATCTAACTTTTACATTATTTGGAGAAGAACAACATTTTGAAGTTCATCCATATATATGAAGATCGAGCTTAATTGCGTGCTTACTCGTTTGCGAACCCTGTACTATATTTTTTTTTGAAGGAAATGTGAATTTTATTAATTAAATAACCACTTACCCGGCATCAGCTGGATAGCTGAAGCAATAGATGGTGGGATAGACCCCTCACCGTAATCCCAACTAATATTAGTTAAAACAAACATGATCAATTCGTGAGCCATTTGATTATGAACAAAACAAAGCACAGAAGTTCTGATAATATATAGTACGCAACATCGTTTGCTAACGATTTCTCCAAAATTACTCAGCTCGACCCGTTTAGCATCATGTAGAGTCACGACCTCCAACTCATACGGATGGAGAAACCCCGTGATCTTGTTGCGGGATGCTTTACACAGGCATCTCTGATAGCCCCAGAGACTAATCGACTTGAACCAGTTAGAATCATGCAGAGCCACGGCCTCCAACTCATACGGATGGAGAAACCCCGTGATCTTGCTGCAGACCGACTTAAACCAGCCTCCTCGATTAACCATGCGATCAATATGACCATCGCGAAATTCAAATCCTCCCATCTCATTGGGTTTAACCGGATCAACCCATCGACACCAGGAACTCTCTGTTTCCTTCCTTTCCTTCCCATATCGATCCCAACAAGACACGTATTGAATCTTCAGCATGCGAGCCCCCTAGTTTGGTATGCTTACATGAGTCTGTCCACCGACACCATATAACTTCAGTTCTCTCCAGTACCGACCTACCAACCAACCAAAAGCAAAACCCCCTCATCCCTCCATGCTCCGCCTTTGCAACCCAGGCGCGACCCATCTGCAACTCCAGCCTCACCCGTTTCAGCCCCCCAAACACATCGACCTCGCCTCCATCAAAACCCGATCTACCATCCAATCACGCCTCCATCAGACCCAGATCTACCTCCACATGAGCTCTGCTCCTACCGCCGCACCACGTTGACGTCGCCGCCAGTACAACGCAGACGTCGACACCCATAAGAAATCAGCGCCGCGAGACTTCGCTCAATTATGACGAAACAAACCCTAAAAGAAGGGTACATGCCGCCGCACCCAATTAGAGTTTTCCAACCCCTCAACCCTGTACTATATTACTGGTTGCCTAAAATCTAATGTCGTTCTTTATTATAACAAAAAGTGATGTATTTAATTTTATATAAGAGTGCACTTCAGTATAAATGAGATTGAATGTTTAAATCGTCTGAATCAATTCCCAATCATTAAATGGATAGAAAATTATATGCGTTGTCCTAACGCTTGACACGTGTCATTTTCAACATTCCACCCGTAAGTCAAATATTTCATTTTTTACCTAAACATTTAACTTTTACCCACTCATTTAGACGTTTGTACACTCCACCCGATTTATACTTGAATGTTATCCATTTTATATATATAATGATTGAGACAAGTCAACAAAATTTAATCGATTCTTCAAAAACCAACTAAATGATCATATATACATATATTTTTTTATTAATATAATGGAATTTGATATTTTCAATATAGATGAGTTAATGTGGTAGCAATTGCTTAGATTAAGTCAAAGGCTATTATAAACAAACATACTTCCCTACGTGGCCACCATTGCGTAGGGCACACATGTGTCCAGGAGTGTTCATATTCCAACCAAAAATTGACCCACCTGTTCAATCAAATTGGCCCGCAGCTCATTTGGTTTGACCCACGGGTTCAGGGGCGGTATACGGATGAAAAATGCCTGACCCGTAAGAAAATGAGTGGGTTGCAAGTTCAATACATCAAAACCATGGTTAACGGTATACCCGCATTACACATATTTTAGTACATTTAATTAATTTAGCCCAATAAGTAAGACTGCAGATTTAATTTAGGAAGCTCATTTGAACAATTCTCCACATCCACAAGTTAGACGATTCTCCTTTTTCAGAGAGTCATTTTCTCTACTAACCTTACGTTTTCTCACTTTGAATGTTTCACTTACCAAAATCATTTGCAATCAATAAGTATTGTTTTAATGGGCTTTAGGTCTAACATGAAATTAAAATTTCTTTTTTGAAGTTTTATATTATTGTGAAAGTTTAGACGGTTGATGCGGATCATCAATCAATCCAACTGCAAACTCGTGCGGTTTTTAGTATATCAGACCGACTCCACTTTAGGCGGTTAATAGGTTACCCAAAATTCTAACCATATTTTTATAATTGGGTCAATATATTTTCATTTGACGATTGAGCAGTCCATAAACACCCCTACATGCATCAACATGATGTTAAGTTATCCAAGTCATTCTCTTGTTATAAAGTCTGTAAATGAGCTTCCTCTTGCTCCAGCCTTAGTCCTTTTATTTTCAACTTTGCTATTTTTAATTACTTTTCATTCAAGTCTTTGTTTTGAAAACTCTCATTTCAATTGCACTTTGAACCCAACATTTCATATAATATTTTACAACATTTCATATAATATTTTACAACAATATCTAATTTATACTTCAAAGATTATTCGGGCTGGCTCAACCTTTGTTGAGGCCTAATAAAACAATTAGACCCATTATTATTTAAAGTATTAACTTTAGGCATTTAATAAATTAAATGAGAATCTGAGCCCTTAATTTTCTAAAATAGACATCATTTATTAATATAATGAGCTAATTTTTTGAATGGGCTTAAAAGCAACTGGTTGAGTTACAAATTTTATGTACTGAGCGGAGCATTTTATGAGATTTATAAAGAGATAAAAAAATACTTTAAATTTAATGAGAATTAGTATTTATAATAACAAATTTCAAAGCACACCAGAACTGGACCCGTTGCAATGCACTCGAAAATATAATGTCATGGGTAAAAATGCTTGTTATTGAGTTTAAAAGTTGGGTGGTCATGGTCGATTGTTTTGTTTGTACTAAAAGTCAAAATCAAAACCAATTGTACAAAATGAGAAACACACATGCAATTGCGCGGAAGGATCCAAAGAGGCGAAGAATCATAAATAGATTGGGCCCTCTAATATGTAGAAGCCACCGGCTCATCATCGGTTCTAGAAAACATTTGATCTTCTCTTCCAATTAGTCCAAGTCCTGAAAATGGAAGAATAGTCTAAGAACATTAAAATACGAGAAAAGCTTTGACCCATATTTCCACGGAAAAAGAGGAATGGGTGTGCAGTGCAGTGTCCATAATTGTACTGACACAATTACAAAACAGCACCAACTTGGAAAACAAGTTGTAGTTGTAGTTTTAGTTGTGTCGTGTGTGTGTATGCAATGTACTTTTGCGTTGAACCTTAAATACGACAGTACGATAAAGTTGGTAGGAGAGAGATGCATGTGCCAGCCCACTCTTGCTGACTCACACGTTTGGGCCGCCTGATGTACACACGTGTGCCAGGTGTCGGTGGCGGTGGCACATCCTCTTTTCTCAGTTATGTGTTACCATTTCTAGACATTCAATCATCTTTGTGTTGCTCCATACTCGAATCCTTCCTTGCCAGTTAGGGCCTAGGGGTGTGCGCTCCATCGTCCAATCGATTATTACTCATTTTTGTAATAATCTAATTAAAGTTATTGCTTATCTAATTTATTAGTTTAACCGATTTATTTTATTTTATTTTACTTTACGAACCTAATCAAATCAAGCAAACACACGCGACAGAGCAATTTATAAATATGGCGTTTGTTGGTCTAATTGTAAAGTTGACATATCTTCCCAAGGGAAAGTTAAGAAGTACTCTTACCTATATCATATACTTGTATTTGACTATATAATCTATTACCATATCGTGTTAAGTTTGCTCGAGCCTTTTGTGTCGTCTTTTTGTTGACGTCGCCCAATTTCATTCATGTGCAAATTTGTCGGATAATATATGATTTAAAATTATTTTATATGATTTAAATTCATAGAAATTCTATTTAAAGAATAACGTTGATTTGGTATTCTTTTTTAAAAATTTGATTTAATCCTCTAGAATATATAAGTTACCTTTATTTTTGTATTCATTCATAGAATTCAAGAGGTGTGGAAGAGATGAGACTATAAATAGATGGTGATTCTCTTTAATTTTGAATAATCCAAACACGAAGAACTTGAGTTCTTATTCTTCTTTTTCTACATTTCATACTCTACAAAAGTTCGTACGATTTGATGATAGAGAAAGATTTGAGTTCAAGTTCGCTGGAATTAGACATTTGGTCCATGTACGGTGATAGTTTGAACTCGTTGTATTCTAGGAGGTGTACGCTTGTTGATTCCAACATCCGAGATAGAGCAAATACACTTTAAGAAAAATATCCAACGTGCCTCGACTATCTCCCAGTTTATATCGATTAATTTGTAAATGTTTTTTGCATCTTTATAATTTCATAATTTATTAGTATTTCCATATTTTCAAGTTTCGCAATTTTTAAATATTACTGTATAATATCTAACATTATTGTATTAGTAATATTTTAAAATTTTCACTTGAAAATTTAGAGGTGAATTGAATGGTAATATAATATTCAAATTTGAGCATTAATAATATAGTAAGTTAAGGGTGAATTTGTTATTTCACGTGAAAGGTACGTATTATTTGAATCTCAATTTATTTTGCTTGACAGAAAGGTTGCCACTTATATTAAAACTCACATATAACAACTATCAGATTTTGCATTAATGATGGCGCACGTTTGGAGAGTGCGCCGTTATAAATGTCATTTGTAACGGCGCATGTTGAATGTGCGTTGTCACAAAATTCGGTGACGGTGCACAATAATCGTGCGCCGTCAATCAACTAGTAACGGCGTACAAAAAATTGTACGCCGTTACAAAATGTTGACCGTTGACCAAAACTTTACCGTTAGGCGTAAACGGTCGGAAATCGAGCCGTTGGTTTTACCGTTAGTTTGTAACGGCGCACATTGGACTGTGCGCTGTTATAGAGTAATTTTGTAATGGCGTTCTCTTCTATGTGCGCAGTTACAAATAAAATATATAAATGTTGGCAGAACCTCCACTTTTCCCACCCACAACTTTTCCCACGCGTTTTCCTCCCGAGAAGGGTATTTTCGTAATTTTGGTGAAAGTTTCCCGACTATTTTTCAATTTTCTGAGTACCCTATATTAAGTATTCCCCACAAATACTAGCCTTCATTTAATCTCTCTCTATATTGACTGGTGGATTTGGAATTGCGGGAATTAGAAGGTATGTATTTTGAAATAATGTATTTAAATTAAAATATTTTAGTTTATGTGATTTAACTTGAAGATATGATGTATATTATTATTTTTTTTGTAATTTATTGGTAAAATAATTTATGTCATTAATAATAATTTATATATATTACATAGAATGGATCAGCGATGGATAGGATCTGTAAAAATGAGTGAGAAATGGATGTGCGGACTAAGTAGTTTTGTAAAATTTGCAAAGAAAAACGCTCCAAGAGATGGCATGGGATGTTTCAAGTGTATGTGCATGACGTGTTGTGATTCAGCTTGACAAGATATGAACACCATTTGCGATCATATACTGAAGAAAGGTTTCCATAGATCGTATAATGTGTGGTTTCATCAGGCGAAGACGAAGAAACTAGTTCGAGTCGCAATTGGGATATGAGTATGATGCCAACATCGGGGAATTAGCGTTGTTCGACGTTAGACAACAATATAGTGTACGTTGATCCTATGCAACAGTTCGTGGATGATGTCGACCCAACTAGAGATGTAAGGGTTGACGAGGACGAGGGAGGAGAGAACATTAATATAATGACCGAAGTCGAGGAATGAGTCGCTAAGGCAACCATGACGGCATACAACCTGTTGATGACGGAGTCGCAAAAGCCGTTGTACGAAACGACGTGCGCCGTGACTAGTGAGGACAGTTCTTTAGCGGTGCTGTTAAGGATGTTGCCCATCAAGCAGAGTATCGGATGTCTGACGCGACTTTTATTAAGGTCACCAAAGATTACTGTCATACGTTACCCCAACCTAATACGTATCCATCTAGCTACGCAGCGACAAAGCATAAGATGAAGGTTATTGAAATGCCACAAGTGAAATATGATGCATGTATGTACGGGTGCACTTTGTACTGCGGAACACAATCGCAAGTCCAGACATGTGGAATTTGTGGAGAAGCACGATACGCTAAAGTGGGGAAAAGTTGGTTCCGTAGAAGACGTTCTCGTACTTCCCATTGACTCCTCGACTTCAACGTTTATATCTTTCCCCAGAGACGGTTGAGTGTATGCGATGGCATGGGGAGTGGGAGAATAAGGACAATGACATATTAGTACATCCATCATTGGATTAAGTTTGACAAAAAATACCCAGTATTTTCTAGTGAAATCCGCAACATGCGGCTGGCACTGTCATCCGACGGGTTCTCACTATGCGAAAGGAGTATAACATCCTCACCATGTTGGTCTCCGGTCCAAAATCACCTGGGAAATGCTTGAATAACTTCATGCGTTCGCTAATTGATGAGTTGAACCATTTGTGGGAGCACGGAACTGTCACGTGGGATGGTTCTAAGAAACATGCTTTTATAATGTGGGATGCTCTGATGTGGACAATAAGTGACTTCCCGGGTCTGGGAATGTTTGGGGGCATCCAGACTAAAGACTACAAGGCGTGTCCTCTATGCTTGGACGCGACTGATTCTTCACGCAGTAACTCATGAATCTCTTACCAAGGTGCGTGTAGGTTCTTGCCAGAAAACCTCCCACTGCGATTTGAGGCGGAGGCCTTTAACGGTCAAATAGAGACCCGTGTGGGTAAAAGCCACTGTTTGATGAGGAGTCTTTAAGGTCAAGACGGACATGGATGGTGAAATCAACCTAGATTTTTCTTACCGAAGAATACTGGAAATATTTGTAAACTGTTAAAATTCATTTATGGATTGAAGCAGGTTTCTCAGAGTTGGAGTCTTCGTCTTGATAAAGCTGTTTAAGAGTTCGGTTTTATTAAGGACGAAGATGAACCTAGTGTATGAAGAAGGCTAGTGGGAGTGTCTTGCTAGTGCTGTATGTTGGAAACATACTGATAATTGGAAATCGTGTCCCAACATGTTTAAGCATGGTTATGGAATTGTTTCGCAATTTATGACTTAGGGGATGATGTACATGTTATGGGCATCAAGATCTGGGGAGATCGTTCCAAAAGGACTTTGGAAATAAGTCAAAGCACTAAAAGATGGGATGTCTTGACGAAATGGTGACCATATACTTAGTATAATGGGTCGATCATATATGTTATGACATGAACAATACCATATGTCTTGCTTACCTTGACATGTACCAGTAAATGCTAGTCTAACCCTTGTGAGAAACACTAGAATGCAGTAGAGAAGATCCTCATGTACTTCAGTAGCAATGAGGATATCTTACTCCTGTGTTAAGGGTATAGATAAATAGTAAGTCGTTAGAATACGACGACGCTAGTTTCCAGACTGATGATTTTAGATCATAGTTAGGTTATGTGTTTTGTCATTGAGTGGTGGTATTAACGAGCTGAAACGATTCTAGGCTAGCTACCATTACTAATTTTGCAAACGAAAGCTGAGTATTTTGCCGCCTCATAATCAGCTAAGTAGGTTGTATGGATCAGAAGTTCGGAGCTAGGTTAGTTGTAATGCCAAACTCATCTAAATCTACTGAACTTCACTTGTGATAACACCAATGGCCATAGCACAGACTTATGAGCCAAGGTCACGAAAGTCCAAACGAATACTCAGCAGACATTTTCTCTATTGAGACACGAGGAAGATCTGAAATGTTGCTACTGATGATAATACAGCCGACCCCTTGACGAAGGTTTTCTCACAACCTAGACATGCAGGACATGTAAAGTCTATGGGGATAGACTACAACTTAGATTGGAACTAGGGGCAAGTGGGAGATTGTAGGATTTGTGCCCTAATCCAATACAAAGTAAGTTTGTAATAGTTTTATCATCGTATGCAACGAAATAAAATTAGCATTCATATTACTATTGTGTTGTAGTGATATATTATATGTGATTTAATTTATATCATTGAGTGTATCATCACTAATAGTAGAACTGTAGATTGTACGAATCACATATAATGAGTCCCTGGTCAGTAAGCTTCGTAAGAAGTGACCAGTATGAGGATGACTCTATATGATCACGCTCTACTGATCATTGGCGATGGGATTGCCGGAGTCAGATCATAGATATCATTCGGGAAATGATATTGGACAACCCAACCTGAATATGCTACATAGATTCAGTCATGTAGATATTCAATTGTCGTGACTTGTCATTGTATCCTTAGACCAAAAGGTCTTTGTGATCGCTATGTAGTCACCATTCGAGATTCGACATACGCCTAACGTTACCTGTAACAGGATATCCATAACGGCTATGATTGGCTCGGGGACGGGCTGCATGAGTGATACGAAATACGGCTAAGGGATTTATCCCTCATATTTCAGTATGGGAATGATATCCGTTTAGGTCACTTAATGAGTATGACTGAAAATAATCGCATGGCCATGCACAACACATGATACATGGTATCATTTTTCAGTCATCTCACATATCAAGAAACAGTGATTGATTAAATAAGAGTGACGACTCTATACCTTATGATCAATGAGGATATCTAGCAATAAAAGGTTAATGACATAGACGACATATGGTTAAGTCGAATCAATCGATCATCATGCTCGTCGAGTAATCGTAATGTCTTGCTAGAGGCCACTTACGATGGATAGGTTGAAATGAGATTTCAAGCCTAACTGCCAACCGAGACATGAGCCTACAGGGTCACACACAAAAGGCACGACCCAAAGCATATGGGTGAAAGGAGAGAAAATGCAAAGAGCCAAGGACCGTGGTCAAACCATGGCTAGACCGTGGCGGGTGATAGGTTCTTCGTGGCTAGGTTGACTACGGGACCGTGTCCAAGCAATTGGCCACGAACCCGTGGCCGAACCAAGGAATTGGCCACAGACCGTGGCGCCTTAAAAAGGGCCACGGTGTGGTTTAGATTGGCCACGGCCCCGTGGCAGGGTTTGTGGTGAGTCGAAACGCTACAATGTCGCTGATCGTGGAACGAAGTTTCAGCGAGCGTGAACCGAATCGTAACCCATTTATGAGCGTCCTTTCTTTTAGGAACGGTTAATCATTTTATCGCAAATCAGTTCTCTCCACACTTAGAGCTCAAAAACAGAGAGGAGAAGAGGTTCTAGTAGGCTTCAATCCTCAAGTTTCGAAGAACGGCGTGACTGTGTGGATACCGGTAGAGGGTGGGTAACGCCTTCATCAGCGATTCGACGGATCTTCAAAGGTTGTTTTTTGAAATCTCTTACTACGTTAAGTGTAGTAATTTGCTAGGTCTAGAACGGAATAATGGATATGGTTTGATTTGATGCTTCTGTTGCGTATTGTTTGAACCCCATAGTTCCCAACAGTGATGTGGACAATAAGTGATTTCCCGGGTTTGGGAATGTTTGTGGGCATCCAGACTAAAGGCTACAAGGCGTTTTCTCTATGCTTGGACGCGATCGATTCTTCACATAATAACTCATGAATCTCTTACCAAGGTGGGCGTAGGTTCTTGCCAGAAAACCTCCCACTATGATTTGTGGCGGAGGTCTTTAAGGGTCAAATATAGACCCGTTCTAGGCCTAAAAGACATTCAGTGACTTACAAAGTGCCAGACTAGGGCCGGAGTTTCATGCACATGCTCGGAGAAGGCTTGGGAGCCTCAACTACCGGAGCTGGCAGTTTAAGGGAAGCCGAATTGCCGTAACCAGTGGGGTCTTCTACCTCTCGATGCTCCAGAGTATCCAGCGCATGGGATCTACTTTGACTATAAAGTCAAAGATGACTGCTTGGAGACCAAAAGCTTGGTGCACAGGGCCACTAAGGAGCAAAAAGTCGACATCTGCATAAAAAATGAGCAGAAAACGGTTGATAAAAACGACCATAATCATGTTCCTTTAACTTAGGTAGATGGAGAACCATACGCCCAATTTCATACAGACTGCGACCCGTTAGATGTACGAAGGTTAGTCTTCATTGTAGGCAAATTTGCACGAGAATGCGACGCTTCCTACCAGACCTGGGTCAATCTTCCAATGACCGAGTATCATAAATTTTGGAAGAGTTTTGGGTAATTTCGAAACTTAATCTCAATCTATTAAGTTTTAAATTACGTATTTTAAAAATGGACTAAATATTTTATAATTGCAGCGCTTGTATCAAGTGGATGATAATTCAGTCTAGTTGAAGACGTGGATTCGAGAAGTAGCCCCAGATGCTTACAAGGAGCAGTAATCCAACATGAAGCGCCTGTATAAATTATACGTAGACTCGAACAAGCGAAATCGCAATGTAATTCCCAAAATACTCAAAGGGAAGAAGTCCTAAAGGCGGTGGTTCGTTCAACACTTTGACGACAAAAAGGTATTTTCAAAATTGTTATTTTTTAATTTAAATTTCTTCAAAAATTCGAGGCAAAATTTAATTTCAATTTTTTTTAGGAACGTGTTGGATCTCCAATGAAAATGATTCGGTCCAACGATAACAAATTGAACTGCCATACGGGTCCAGTACCATTTCGAAAAGTTTGGAAGAGGATGGAGTCGGACGACATCGTACAAATCTCCAAGAAATTGGAGGTCTGGCTCAAGGCTCACACGAAGCCTTCTGTCCCGGTTGCTGGTACCGATCAGGTGCAGGAGTAGCAGGAGGACGTGGCTCTGAAACGCGTAAGTTAAATTTCATTAATTAATTAAATTTATTTTAAAATTTTATATTTTAATTTATGTTATTAATTAATCCTTAATATTATTTACAGATTTTCATTACCAAAGTGCTTGAAGACTGGAAGGAGAACTCTGCAAACATTGACGAAAATGGTCATTTGAAAAAGATGACCGACACTGAGGAGGACGAGTTCACGAGACAAGCTGCCCAACACGTCAGAGATGTCGAGGCCGCCAAAGGAAACACATCATACCATCCCGAGGACGACACATCCGGGGTTGCGGGGATGATTACCATGCACTACTGAGACAGATAAGACGTTCAAACTCCTCCGGTGCTTTTGTGGAGATTATGGAGTTTCGGACTGAGGTCCATACTCAAGTAGAGGTTACATCCACACAAGGCGAGAAGATTACAGAGCTCGAGACTGCGCTCCACACTCAAAGCTCACAAAGTCTGAATATGATGTAGTACTTCCACGAGCAACTGCGGCAGGTTAAACCGAATATGCCTCCATTTGAGCTGTATATGTTTAGAGATCCTGGCCCGTCATCATAGTTTCCCGATCTAATAATAATATTTTGTTCAAACACTTTTAATTATGAGTTATAATAATTATTATTAAATTATAATTTTAGAAATTTGAATATTAGTTTAAAAAATAAAATGAAAATACTAAAAATTAAATAAATAATATTTAATTTTCAGTTTTTTCATTTTTTTTAAAATATCATTTTAACGACACACTTTACACGTGTGTCGTTATAGTTCTAACGGCGCACGTATACTATGTGTCGTTACTATAGTAACGACCTACGTGTAATGTACACCGTTACAATAGTAACAACACACGTGTTATGTACGTCGTTACAAGAGTGACGACACACATGGCTGTCACCGTGCCCAAACTGACGGCGACATTTACTTTTGCAACGACGCACGTGGTTTGGGCGTCGTTAATTTACAAACGACGCACTATGATTTGTGCGTCGTTACAATTGTAATGACCCACATTTAGTGTGCCCCATCACTGTTTGTAACAACACACATGTGCGCCGTTACAAAAGCGATCATTTGTACATCGTTACAGTTTGTAACAGCACACAAAATGCTTGTAACGGTACAAATTATGGGTCGTTCCTAAATGAAAAAACTGTTAGTGAACAAATACGTATCTTTACAAAGGCGCGTGTGTATATGGAATGTAACTTTCGGAGGATGTTTTTTCGTAGACTATCTATTTACTATTTAGTGATTGGAAGTGAAGCTGTTATGGGGCAGTGGTCAAGCAAGATTTGTTCATTGCTTCATTCACAATTAATTCTCTTAATTATCACCAATTTTATGCTCATCAACCACTAATCCGTACTGATGATTATATGTTGCTTAAATACAAAAAAATGTGTCGTAAGGATCCATGATTTTCTTAGGACATTGACTATTCACACCAGTCATATTTAATTTAGATGGCACGTAATAACCTCTTATTTTTAATTCTATCATAATATCATTGAAATCTTCTTTCGCATAGAATAGATGTAGACTATGATCGACTACGTTTGCGGTTTAAATGAGCAGTCGTCTTTTATAAATCTGGTTTCAAAGCCTCAAGTTTCTAGTTATCTAAAGGAAAGAATAATAATGATGAAATATTTGATAGTTATCTTACATGGTTGCTGAAGTAATAACAACCACGGTTACGTCTACAATATTTTTTACGGAGGACGCGACGACATATTATTAAACTATAAAATAAACGTACCCAACATTACATCGAACAACTAAAGTATCAGATAGTGAAACTGACCTCACTATAATTTCACCTATTGTAATATAGTAAATGACATGTCTCTTATAACCTCGCGGCCTCCAGCTTAAATGATTTAGATTCTCCGGATTCATTACAAGAACCACCTCGAGAACGACGAGCAAAAGAAATAGTGCAGCAGAATATTTCTTTCAAACTCGCGGCCTCTATCTCGAAAGAGTTGAACTCTCCGCAAATCAGTTACAAGAACCACCCTGAAAATACTTAGAGCAAGCCCTCTAATACATCACCCCAAATAAACATGTGAAATAAAACGACCCCTCCAATCCTCTTCTCAGACCAAGAGCCTCGTGGGATCTGGACCCACAAATGGTCCAATGGGACACCATCAATACGTATTGAAGCTTAAGAAAACGAACACCCGCTAGTTCAATAGGCTTATATAAATCTGCCTATCGACACCAGAAAACTCCTGGTCCCTCCTAGTACCGAGTCATCATCCAACCCAAGCTGCAGCAAGCATATCGCCGTAATTTCTATGCTCTACCTCCGATCAGCCCCTCTCTGTTCTCGCTACATTGATCTAACCCGATTTCTTAATTAGTTAGTCGTCGTAGCTTTTCTACCCAATCACCGATGACCCATTCCCAGACCCGTCTCTTCTTACCTTAAATATCCAACACATTAAATATTTGTCAAACGTACTGAGGCTGCTCGTTCTCAAACTTGTAAATAACCTCAGCTACTAATTGTGTTATTCTCCACCGCGCGCGGTAGTTGCAGGGTAAAATTAAATGATGAAAAATATCCAATATGTTACAGATTGCGTTATTAAATGCCTATAATAAATGACCAACTAATTAATTTGACAAAAGAGATGTGACGTGTAAAGATAGACCTATATGTGACTGTAAAATACAGTGTTAAATGAAGAGTATCTATTACGAGATTTGGTTATGACTTATGAACTTGCAGCAGAATAAGTAGCAGAGATAGATAGATATCACATCTTAATTTTGGAGTAATTGTTACCAAATATATGTTTCTTTTAGTAAATCGACCCTCAAATAATTACTATATATATTTCGTGGTATTATGTGATACAAAATAATATAGCAGCACAATTAATATAAGACAATAGGGTGACGTACACATTAATATTCATAATTATAATTATATAGTGAATTGGAAGGTGGCATGTACACATACAGATACATGAGCAAACTTGGTCTTAAAGCATGCTTGTATTATTATAGTTAATAAACTTTGTGATAACTGAGTCGCTTAAGCATAATATTCTGAATAAAGTGGACGCTGGTTCAACAAAACAATTTACATAAACAAACGTGATGATGATGCCATCACGACCCAGTGTTTGATATTTCAGTTTAATAATTATTACTAAGCAATTGCACATAAAGTGAAAGACTTTTTCTAATATAGCTACGAAATGGTCACATATAGCTATTATTAATGCGTGGTCATTATTTAGGACAATGCCTATAGAATGTTGCTATATTAGAATGACATTTCACATCACATATGTACACTGCTATTATAAGGGAAACATACATCACATATATACGTTACTATTATAAAGGCAACACATATGTAATGTACAATGGCACATACTTAGTATGTAAGTAAATATACGTTTTAAAATAATTTCAAAATCTATAAGTTCTCTCTGAATTAAAGCCTCAAATTCAAAACATTTCACAAAACACATATGTACACTACTATTATAAGGGAAACATACATCACATATATACGTTACTATTATAAAGGCAACACATATGTAATGTACAGTGGCACATACTTAGTATGTAAGTAAATACACGTTTTAAAATAATTTCAAAATCTATAAGTTCTCTCTGAATTAAAGCCTCAAATTCAAAACATTTCACAAATTCATCAATTCCCGGCTGTAATGTACCTGAACAAAAACAATAAACAAGAATAAAATCATATAGTACCGCCTGTTTATAAGCTTAGCATGCCCTTTGATTTCTTGTTTATTCTTTCTTAGCCACTAACAGTTTTTTTCCTTAACAACGGTACATATTTTACACCGTTACAAGTATTTTATGCGCCGTTACAAACTGTGACGGCGAAAAAACAAACGTTTTTTTCGTACGCTGTTACAAACACGTCGTTACAATGTCACGGCGCACACGTGTGCCGTTACAAATTGTGACGGCACACATTAAATGTGCGTCGTTACAAATGTGACAGCGCACCGTTAGTGTGCGCCGTTAGAACTGTAACGGCGCACAAACTTGATTGCGATGTTACAAAAATAAACATGACCGTCAGTTTGGGGGCACGGTGACGACAGTTTTGTGACGGCGCACAACACACGTGCGCCGTTACGCTTGTGACGACGTACACGGAACGTGCGCCGTTACGCTTGTGACGACGTACACGGAACGTGTGCCGTTACTATTATAACAGCGTACATGGCACATGCGTCGTTACCATAGTAACGGCGTACATGGAACGTGCGCCGTTACAAATGATTTTTTTTAAAAAAATAATATGAAAAAAATGAGAATTAAATTTATTTATTTAATTTTTAGTTTTTTTCATTATTATTTTTTTAAATCAATATTCAAAATTTAATAATTAATATTATAATTCATAATTAAAACTAAAGTGTTTGAATAAAATATTATTATTGTATCGGGAAACTATGATGACGAGCCTGGACCTCTAAACATATTCGGGTCAAATTGAGGCATATTTTGTTTAATCGACCACAGTTGCTCGTGGAAGTACTGCATCATATTCATGCTTTGTGAGCCTTGAGTTTCGAGCGCAGTCTGGAGGTCTGTAATCTTCTCGGCTTGAGTGAATATAACCTCTGCTTGAGTATGAACCTGAGTCTCAAGCTCCGTAATCCGCACAAAAGCACCGAAGGAGTTCGAAACTCTTCTCTGTTTCGCCGATGCATGGTAATCACCCCGCAACCCCGGATGTATCGTCATCGGAATGGTGTGATGATGATTCCTTTGGCGGCCTCGACATCTCTGATGTGTTGGGCAGCTTGTCTCATGAACTCGTCCTCCTCAGCGTCGGTCATCTTTTTCAGATAACCATTTACGTCGATGTTTGCCGGGTTGTCCACACCCACAACCCCGAATGTGTCGTCCTCGGGATGGTGTGATGATGATTCCTTTGGCGGCCTCGACATCTCTGATGTGCTGGACAGCTTGTCTCATGAACTTGTCCTCCTCAGCGTCGGTCATCTTTTTCAGATAACCATTTTCGTCGATGTTTGTCGGGTTCTCCTTCCACTCTTCAAGAACTTTGGTAATGAAATGGTGTAAATCAAATTAAAAATTAATAAAATATGAAAATATAATTTTTTTAAAAATAAAGTTAATCAATTAATAAAATTTAACTTACACATTTCGGATCCTCATCCTCCTCCTGCACCTGATCAGTACCAGTATCCGGGACAAGCGGCTTCGGGTGAGCCTTGAGCCAGACCTCCAATTTCTTGAATATCTGTACGATGTCGTCCGACTCCATCTTCTCCCAAACTTTTCGGAATGATACTGGGTCGGTATGGCAGTTCAATTTGTTATCGCTGGATCGAATATTTTTTATTTGAGATCAAAATTTAGGTCATAAATGACCAAATTAACTATCATTCAGATACAAATGACAGAATTACCCTTATAGGTCATATATGAATAAACTTAACTCTAACTCGGTCGAAAATGACCGAATTACCCTTATAAGCTATTTGACCATATAATAGTTTACTTTTCATGAAATGACATCATTTTATTGATAATTCGATCAAAATACATATACAAATTTTAATTAGAGTTGGCAGAATCATATACTTCATGCCCTTCCATATTAGTGTCATCGTTTTCTTCATCTTCGTCTTCGTTTTCTTGATGCACATTGTCCTTGTCGCTCGATTCAATTTTATCGTTCGCTCGTGTAGGTAATGGATTCCGGTGTAGGTATCTTAGGTCGAAAGTGATACCACCAGGTCTAACGATGTCAATTCTATCTTCTCGGTAAGGTTATCGGCTTCGAAGTCCAACTCGTCCTCCTCGGCATGGGCTAACGTGCTCGGTTTGTAGTGAGCTCTATGAGACACGACGTTGACAACCTTCCACAAACCAGATTTAGGGTCGTCGATGTAGTATACTTGTTTTTCCATTAAAGCAAGGAAAAATAGGTTTTGTTTATGATGATCTGTGGACGTGTTGACCGAAATAAACTCATTTGCGTCCTCCTCACGGCTCGTTCGTCGTACCACCGACACTTGAATAGAACGACTAGCATGCTTTTACTGTAGGTAAGAACACATACGTTCTTAATAACACTGTAGTAACATACGTCATTTTCTTCAATCAGGACCCCTGAATTTTGATTTCTCTGGCCCTCGTCAATTCTTAAGGTCAAAAATTTGACGTTGTTAACTAAACACTGCGAATAAATAGCCGACAAATGAGTACCTCTAGACAGTAGTGCCAACTCTCGTTGCATCCCTAGAGCAATCATCTGTATACGTCGTATGATATTAGATCATGTAAAAAAAATTATAGAATAAACACGTAATCAACGTCTCCTACGTATAATACGTCGCCAGTCAAAGACAATGGACATCACTCGGCATTGCAGAGATTTTCTAGGGTGTACTTGTTTGAACCCTGCTAGATGTGACAATACAAATGCATTTGCTTCGACACAATTCTCAATAACTATCTAATTCGCCCAGAACATCTCGGATGCGCTCAATTTCTCACCTCGAACCACGCCTTTCACTTCCACATATGGGGAAACAACTAATAAGTTGAAACTTAAACATGAACTTACCAATGTTTCACTGGATGAAGTGGCGTGGTTTAGATACATCTGAGTGAAGGTGGCCGACTCGTGCATCAAGTATTGTTGCGCTATACAACCTTCCAGATATCGCGGGTTGCGCGCACTTTTTTTGTATATGCCAAGTTGCCTACAATGGTAATTATGTATCAATGTTAGATTCAATGATATTTGTAACGACAGATCTTATAATTTCGGTTGTCAGTCAAGGAACATGCTGTTTAATTGGAAACATCCATGTGAAATGGACTGTGCCGGTCTGCAATATTTGATCTGGAAGGTGCAGTAGAAGGTGAACCATAATTGTACATAATGAAGGAGGGAAAATATGTTCCAGCTTACAAACTAGAACCACTATATCTTCTCCCAACTTTTTCAGTGCATTTTTCCTCGGCTCCCTCGTGCACAACAACCGGAACGCCTTGCCCAGCTCTGCTAATGCTTCCGCCACATGAGGCGGAACGTACTTCCGAATGATAAGGGTGAAGATACGTTGCATTAACACGTGACAATCGTGAGTCTTTAACTTGAAGAACTTTTTCTCATCGACATTAACCTTACTCTTTAGACTTCCCGCATATCCATAGGGAAACTTAATTGCTCGTATATGCTTCAATACTTTCTCCCGTTCAACACCCGTCACGCCATAAGGTGCATCTGGGAGCTCCCCGTCTTGCAACCACTGGTCTTGCCAGACGTTCTGTTCCTCGTAAGTTCTCATGGATTTTGTGTCATCCTTAGTCTTCCCCGAATTTCAAGAACTGTACCTATGACGTTGTCGCATACATTCTTCTCTATATGCATCAAATCCAAGGCATGTCTAACTTGATGAGTTTTCCAATAAGGTAGCTCCCGTATGCTTTTATGAGACCAACATATAGGACCAGCACCACTTTTTTAGTTACTGAACTTCCGATGCAGACTATGCGGTGGATATTTATGCCTTGGATTTACGTTGTCGCATACATTCTTCTCTATATGCATCAAATTCAAGGCATGTCTAACTTGATGAGTTTTCTAATAAGGCAGCTCCCATATGGTTTTATGAGACCAACATATAGGAACATCACCACTTTTCCTATTTAATGAACTTTCGATGCAGACTAGGCGGTGGATATTTATGACGTAGAATAGCTTTGAGTACAACAACCCCTTAATGTCTTTTAGGCCTTGAGCGGGTCTCTATTTGATCGTTAGAGGTATTGGCCTCTAATCACAGTGGGTGATTTTCTGGCAAGAATCTACGCGCACCTTAGTAAGAGATTCTTGAGTTACTTCATGAAGAATCGATCACGTCCAAGCATAGAGGACACACATTGTAGCCTTTAGTCTGGATGCCCCCTAACATTCCCAAACCTAGAAAGTCTCTTATTGTCCACATCACAACAGTCCGCATTATAAAAGCATCTTTCTTATAACCATCCTCCGTGCTCCCACAGATGGTTCAACTCATCAATTAGCAGACGCGTGAAGTTATTCAAGCATTTCCCAGGTGATTTTGGACCGAAGACCAACATGGTGAGGATGTTATATTCATTTCGCATAGCCATCGAGGGGGGAAAATTCAACGGAATCGCGACTACATGCCACAAACTGTAACTCGGCGCAATATGCCTATATGGTGAGAACCCGTCGGATGACAGTGCCAGCCGTACTTTGCGGATTTTGCTAAAAAATATCGAGTATTTCTTGTCAAACTTAATCCAATACGCACCGTCCGATGGATATACTAATATTTCACTATCATTATTCTCCCGCTCCCCGTGCCATCGCATCCACTCAGCCGTATCTGGGGCAAGATATAGACGTTGAAGTCGAGGAGTTAATGGGAAGTACCACAACGTCTTACTGGGAACCAATTTTTTCCCCACTTTAGCGTATTGTGCTTCTCCACAAATGCCACATGTTTGGAGTTGCGATTGTGTTACGTAATATAAAGTGCACCCGTACATGCATGCATCATATTTCACGTGTGACATTTCAATAACCTTCATCTTCTGCTTTGCCGATGCGTAGCTTGATGGATACGTACTAGGTTGGGGTAACGTACGACAATAATCTTTGGCCACCTTGGTAAAAGCCGCGTCAGACATCCCGATGCTCTGCTTGATGGACAACATCCTTAACAGCGCCGCTAAAGAAGTGTCCTCACTAGTTACGGCGCACGTCGTTTCATACAACGACTTTTGCAACTCCGTTACCAACCGGTTGTATGCCGTCATGGTTGCCTTAGCGACTCCCTCCTCGACTTCAGTTATTATATTAATGTTCTATCCTTCACCATCGTATTCGTCAACCCTTACATCTCTAGTTGGGTCAACATCATCCACGAACTGCTGCACAAGATCAATGTCCACGAACTGCTGCATAGGATCAACGTCCACGAACTGCTACATAGGATCAACGTACATTGAATTGTTGTCTGACATCGAACAACGCTAATTCCCCGATATTGGCATCATACTCATATCCCAATTACGACTCGAACTAGTTTCTTCGGCTTCGCCATGATGAAACCACACATTATACGATCTAAGAGGGAATCGAGAGAACCCTCTTGGATTTTGACCATACCTAGATCGGGGATCGAGGAGGTGGCGACGTTTTGATGCAGGCTTAGAGGCCGTTGATTGTTTTTGGTAAAGGAGCTGATGGTGAGGAAGCCGCAGGCGGAGCTGGGGCGGAGATAGTGAGGAGGACGTTGGGGCGGCCGTGAGGAAGCCGTAGGCGGCGTAGCCAGCGGACGAGGAATCGACAATTGCAATTTTTTTCCTGATTAAAAAAACTTAGGAAATAAAATTGATGGCATTTGTTTGAAAATTTGATGAATAGTTGAAGGCATTTTAGTCATTTTATAAAAAATTTTATTTTTTGTTTAATTTAGTACTTGAAAAGACTATTGTACCCTTAGCATAAGGTTAGTTTATCATGTAAGTGAGGGTATAATATTCTTTTCACATTTATCAATAATTATACCTTCAGAATTTATGCAACGAGGGGCATTTTGGTCTTTTTGCATATCAATTCTGTTAGATTTAACCCCGTTAAGTACTTATATGCAATTAATTAAATTTGGGGTACCGCCAAAAAAGTTTTAAACTTAGGGTACTGAATTCGAAATGATGCAAAGTTGGGGTGCTGACATAAAGTTACCCCAAATTTTAATTGTGACCCGTTTATATTTACGAATATACACTTTATGGTGTTATGATATTTATTTTATTATTGAAATTGGTTAAATTAGAGAATCATTGATTTAATGACATTGGACGTTAAGATTTAGTCCTTAAAATTTTAATCTTATATGTTTTTAACAGATTTTTATCCTTTAAAATATATTATATTATTACTTAATCAGAATTTGCTAAATTTTCAATTGGCTTTGAGCCTACACCTTAAGGGAAAAATATCATAAAAATGTTTATTAAGAGTATCACTTTCAAGATATTCACCTATATACATACATTTTCTTAATAATTATAATCAACTTTAACTGATACTGTCACGATCAAATTCAAGAAAAGTAAAAGAAGAAAACATATATGCATCCCCTAAGACTAAATCAGAATCAGATAATTTATAGATTAAATTAAGGTTATTTTTTCTTTTCCTCAATGGACTGACTCTTTCTTCTCGTAAACAAGAAAAGGTAAAAACTGTCAAGTACACTTCATAAAATATATAAAAGAAGAAGAAAAACATAACAAAAGGTCAAAAACAAATTAGAAAAATTATAATTTAGACGCGTATTCACTTACGTTATTTAATATGTTTATTTATAAGAAAATTATTTATAAATGAGCACTGCGTACAATATTATAATAATGGAAATTGGAAGGGTAGTTAAAGATATTTATGTATATTTTACTATTTTTATACTGATTATAAAGCATAATCATATAGGGTATTCATATTTTAAAGTGTGGGAAAAGGTTGATTTAAAAGCTACGCACCACCTAATTTCATAATTATAAGCATTAAAAAGGACAATCTCAAGACCGCCCATTATTCTTACCTTATATATATATATAGTCGTAATTCATCATCATGTGGAATATAATGTGTTAATTAAACTGTGTTGTTATAATTAGTAGCATTCAAGGAAATGCTACCGATTTCGAACTCGAAAATGTACCATGTCTAGTCATTTTTAAAATCTTAGCATATAAATATTGTGAGATTATACCTAAACACCTCAGTGAAATTTGTGTCAATTTACCATATATGAACAACCAATCATTTTTGATACAAGTTAATATGAACAACCTAAATTAATTACACACATATAATTAAGATATAAATGTTAATAAAATAACACGATTAGTAACATTGGCTTTTATATATATTTTGTGTATGGGTATTAGATATTCATTTTAAAAATGTAAATTTAAATATTTATAGTTTAATTTAAAACTAATAAACTAAAGAAAGTTAGTTCAATTTAAAATCTATATTGTTGATATTTAGAAATGTAAATAAGCTTAATTGAGCATAACTTTATTAAGGTGCAGCTCAAATGAAAAAAGTGTTCAACTCAAACTCAAATAAAATTATATAATTAAGGTCGAGTTCGGCTCAAAAATCAATAATCAAGCTCAAATTTGGATCGAGCTTGACTATTGATTTCTTTAGCCAATTTTATTCATTTAGTTTTTATTATATATTTACTAAGAATATAAAATATTTATGTTAAATAAAATATACAATTAGCTAAACACTAAACGAGCTGATTCGTGAGCCAACACATAAACTTGAGCTCGATAATTTATTAAACAAGTTCAAGTTTGGATGAATGAAGAACTCGAATAGCTAGCGCTCGTTCAAAAGCTATGATCATTGACTTCATAACAATAGTTCATGTTTAATCATTTATAAAATATAGAATAGATAGTTTTTTTAATTATTTTATTTATATTTTAATAAAACTATGATTTAAATCCCATAAAAGTATTATTTTTCTCAATTGTATACAGTGGTAAATCCAGACAGAGGGAACAAAGTTTTATATACTACTCCAAAAATATTTCATACAAAATTCATACGACTAATTTTTAACCCTAGATATCCAATCCAATTACACACTAATATATAAAATCATGTATATCTTAAATATAATGGGGCAAAAGAAATAATTTACCCAATTTAAAATATTTTTTATCAATAAATTATATATTAATATTCAAGCTCAACTAATAAAAAGGCCTCTTCCTGCATGTTAGGGTTTCTCGTTCAGGTGATGAGTTGCACGGCGTGAGTTTGTGAACCGGGGATCAACGACAGTAGTCTGCGATTGATGTCGACTGGGTTTCGGGGAGACGAGGACTCGAAAGCGGAGAGTCGTGTTCTTGGGAGCAGAGGGTTCGGCGAGAGATCGAAAGTTCGGATGTGGGATTTTGTGGCGAGTTACGATTTGGAGGAAGAGTTCGGGGCCGACAATGTGACTTGGGGGAGGGGGAATTGGGAGGGTGCTATGTTTTGGGGATAGAGTGGTTCAGGGGATCTGGGTCTTGGGAGATAGAGGCTGCATCTTTAGCATCGGTGAAAAGGGAGAGAGATACCAGAGATTTGAGTGGGACACAATGGTAAGGGCAGCGAGGTGGATAGAGCATATGGATGACTATATGCAATTTTGGGCAGCGAAATCCAATCTGTTTGGCTGGTTTTTTCATCCAGTTCAATTAGTTTTTTTTTTCGATGTTCAATATGTGCTTGATGGTTTGGTACTGAGAGGGATCAAAGGTTCATTGGTATCAATGGGCTGGTGTTGGTAAGCACGAAGATCTTGGAGAACTTGGATTATTACATATTCGTGATTTCTCTAGATATGTCGATCGTCATCATTGGAGTAAAGATATTGATTGCAGGGGTGATCGAGAAAACTTGTTTGATGTGTTTTGCAGTGAGATGCCGAGATTTCATCAGCCATTCGGGGTGGAGGCCGTGACTCTACACAATGCTAGTTGGTTCGACTCGATTTTTCTTTGGGGGTATCGAAGAACCCTGTTTAAAACGTTCTGCAACAGGATCACGTGGTTTTTCTTATCCAGTCGAGGTGGAGGCCGTGGCTCTGCATGATGTCAAATGGGTCGAGTTGTGTTGTCTATGATATGATCTATATTTGATGTTGAATCGTGTTTGCATGCGATGTTAGTCAAGTTTGTTTAGCTTTCTGGTTTCAGTGGTTTAGGTGGGGGTATTGTCTCATCGAATCTTGTGTTGTTTTTCTCGGCATGTATCTAATCTTGTTTGCTAATAAAACGACCTCTCTATGCATGTTAGAGTTTCTCGTCCAAGTGATGAATTGTGCGACATGAGTCCACGAACTGGGGATCGGCGGCTGTAGTCTTCGATTGAGGTCGATTGGGTTTCAGGGAGATGAAGACTCGACCGTGGAGGCTTGTGTTCTGTGGAGCAGAGGGTTTCGGCAGGAGATTAGAAGTTTGGATGTCGGATTTCGCGGTGAGTCCTGATTTGGGGGATGAGTTTGGGGTGGGCAATGTGACTTGGGGGGGATTGGGAGGGTGCTATGTTTTGGGGATCGGGTTGTTCGGGGGATCTGGGTCTTAGGAGATAGAGGCTGCATCTTTAATATTGGTGGAAAGGGAGAGAGTTACCATGGATTTGAGCGGGACGCGATGGTAATTGTTGCGGGGTTGATGGAGTAGATGAACGACTATAAACAATTTTAGACAGCGAAATCCGATTTGTTGGCTGGTTTTTTCATCCAGTTCAATTAGTTTGTTTTCCCGATGTTCAATTTTTGCTTGATGGTTTGGTACTAGGAGGGATCAGAGGCTCTCTGGAGTCGATGGGATAATCCTGGTAAGCATGAAGAGATTGGAGAACTTGGATTATCACAAATTCATGATTTCTCTAGATATGTTGATCGTCATTGTTGGAGTAACGATATTGATTGAAGGGGTGATCGAGAAAGCTGGTTGAATGCGTTTTGAAGTGGGATGACGGGGTTTCTCAAGACATTTGAGGCGGAGGCCGTGATTCTACATAATTCTAACTAGTTTGACTCGATTTGTCTTCGTGAGTATCAAGGAACCATGTTTAAAGCGTTCTGCAGCAGGATTACGTGGTTTCTCCATCCAGGTGATGTGGAAGTTGTGGCTCTACATAATGCCTAATGGGTCGAGTCATTTTTGTCTCTGATCTGATCTATGTTTGATGCGATGTTAGCCAACTTTGTCGTTAACTTTCAACTTTGTTGTTAACCCATCGAATCTTGTCGTTGTTATTCTCCGCATGTAGCTAAACTTGTTTGCTAATAAACTTGGATGTTTATAAAAAATATTGAAGTAATAATTCAATATTATTAAAGTATCCAATGCAATGATTAAGTATTACTTTTTAATTGAATGTATAAACGAAAATTTTAAAGGCTTGGCTCGACTCCAAAAATTAATGTTTAGCTTGAGCTGAACTTGGGTTTCAACGGTGTTACACTGTTAAGTTTGAGCTTGGTTGGAAAAAAAATTTCAACTCGAAGTTACTTTTATTTGGTTTGATTCTCTTAGTGTCTGCTGTGCATTTATTAAAACCTACAAATATATCAATTCCAAACCTTAAAATTAATTAAATGTAAATTGATTTAGTAGTTATTAAATTTTTATCGGTCAAATACTTAAACTTATCCTAAATTAATATGAATTCTTAAATTTTTAAAACCATGTCGAGTTAGTTAATTAGAAATTCGTTTTTACCTTAAAAATATTACTGTTGTACAGAGCAAATGGAAGAAAATAATAATATAGGAAGAGGAGTGGAGAGGACCGTATCATAAATGAAATGATATATCCATTCCATTCCATTCCATGTGAAATGAACATTCAAATTTCCATGCCAACCCTCACTCAAACCCCACCAAACATCAATTACTATATATACAATTCACTCTCTCTATACCTTACCAAATCATTCAAATTAAACACGACCATGCCAACCCCACCGCCACTCCTCTTGCTGGCCTTCCTCCTCCTCCTCCTCGGCTGCGCCTCCGCCAATGTCCAGCAGTTCCGCGAAGCCCCCAAATTCTACAACTCTGCGGAGTGCGCGTCGGCGGAGTATGCGGATCCGGAGGGTTCGGATTCGGTGGAGAGGAGCAACGGCATGTGCTCTGAGCAGGCGGTTCACGTGGCCATGACCCTCGACTCCGCCTACCTACGTGGCAGCATGGCCGCCATCCTCTCCGTCCTCCAGCACTCCTCGTGCCCCCAGAACTCCGTCTTCCACTTCGTCTCCTCCGCCTCCGCCGACGCGTCCCTCCTACGCGCCACCATCTCCTCCTCGTTCCCCTACCTCAAGTTCGAGGTGTACCCGTTCGAGTCCTCCGGCGTGTCGGGGCTCATCTCCACCTCTATCCGGTCTGCCCTCGACTGCCCCCTCAACTACGCCCGCAGCTACCTGGCCAACCTCCTCCCCCTCTGCGTCCGTCGCGTCGTCTACCTCGACTCCGACCTCGTCCTCGTGGACGACATCTCCAAGCTCGCCGCCACCGACCTCGGCCCCCGCGCCGTCCTCGCCGCCCCCGAGTACTGCAGCGCCAACTTCAGCGCCTACTTCACCCCCACCTTCTGGTCCAGCCCCTCCCTCTCCCTCACTTTCGCCAACCGCCGCGCCTGCTACTTCAACACCGGCGTCATGGTCATGGACCTCGCCCGGTGGCGCGCCGGCGACTACACCGCCAGGATCGAGGAGTGGATGGAGCTCCAGAAGAGGATGAGGATCTACGAGCTGGGCTCCCTCCCGCCATTCCTCCTCGTGTTTGCCGGGGAGATCGTGCCCGTGGAGCACCGGTGGAACCAGCACGGCCTCGGCGGGGACAACTTCAGGGGGCTGTGCAGGGACTTGCACCCGGGGCCGGTCAGCTTGCTGCATTGGAGCGGCAAGGGAAAGCCCTGGGCCCGCCTCCAAGCCAACCGCCCCTGCCCGCTCGACGCGCTCTGGGCGCCATACGATCTCTTGAAAACTCCCTACACCCTCGATTCCTGACTCCACGCGCCGCCGCACTTTTGTAGATATATAAAGATCATCACATTAATTTCTTCTTGTATACTCGATCATATTATTATTATTATCATACAAGATATATAGCATGACAAATGTAGTTCAACATATAAAAAGGTTCTGTATCATTATATGAATATATATTTGGTACAGCAAAATAATTTATATGTTGGTTGCCCAATGATGTACACACACCAAATCTACTAATTCATTTCCAAGTTTTGTAAATGTAAAAAATAATAATATTATTAAAAGAATATATACTAAGTCTTCGTATAATTCCAAAAGGAAACTACCCATTCCACAACTTAGATTCATTCAAATAATTAGAAATGTACCGAGGAATGTTAACTATGTATAATACTATACAATTAAAAGGACATTTCATGGTAGGACAAAATCAAATCACCAAAACAATTGGTTTAATTATATGATTTTTTTATTGAAACTAATATATTACTGAGAATATTTTAAACTTCAAAATATTATAGAATCAACTCTACTAAAAGGTTAAACTAATATATTTCTATTTGTAAGTAAATTTGATTTTTACCCACTACTCTTGACTTTATCATCGTGTTCTTAGGTTAAGATTCTCTAATAAATTAATAGTCAAGAAACTCAATCATATTCTTTCCCGATAATCTGGTTCCGTCTTCCATAACCTGATTCAATTCAATTAACAAAATAAATAATTAGTTGGCATGTCCTAAATAATTAAAACCTCAAAACTAAAGTCTTATTCAATACCAAATGAAGACCAATAACATATTATAATAATGTGTAATTATTGTATAATTAAAGAGGTTATATTGGATTGTTATCCTAACAAGAGAATATAATTGGATTTTTAGACTAAAGAACGGGAATTTACCTTATAGCAATATTAATTTAATCAAACAAGAGATATAATTGAATAATAAATCAATTTTATTTGTGGGAGTATTTCAACATCCAGCCTGCAAGAATTTTCTTTAATAATAAACAAATAATTTCACTCTTTTTGTTTTTTTATGATTGAAATGAAATGAGCAAATGAAATGGTTTGGAGAAATAAAAGTGTCGGTAGAGAGAGGCATATGAAAGGGGACAAATCTGAGACATTAATAACGAGAGCATATGGTGGGCGCTTCTGTGATATCCACGTGGCTCATTTATAGAGGTACGATTCTTCTGCGGGTCCCACATTCCCCAGAAGATGCATTGCTATTGTGCACTGTACGACGACTTTACTTCACCGCCAGATATTTACTCTATAGATCTTGTCTCTCTTCCTTTCCCATGCATGCGTATAATCTAACCATACCCAATTCCACGTTAGGTTAAATGATTAAAATGTAAAACAAATATGTATAAAGATATTCACAAAAAAACGTTAATTTTCAAAATTCTTGCTAAGTTAATACTTAATCAAAAGTTCTCGTGTATTTTTGAGGAAATTATGCAAAACTACTCTCAGTTATTGCTCATTTTCATGTTCAATGTTTTCAACCATCACTAGAATGCTCTTCATTTAGATTATTTAAAATTAGTCTGGCATGTTCAATTAAAAATTAATTAATTTATATTTGTTCTCTAAGGGTTGATTCTTGGTTAATTCCAGTCTGGATTTGGTACAATAGCTAGACCTCCTCAAGAATCGGTCGTCTAGAGAGAAAATAAAAGTAAATTGGTTTTTTATTTAAAACGATCAGACCAACTTGATTTTAAATTATAATTATAGTGATGACATTTTAGTTATTTTAAATTAAAATTCTGTAAGATTTAACTCATTTATTAAGTGTAAATAAATGATAGTTGAGGGCAGCGATGATTTGTAATCTTTGTTGTCAGAGACATCAATTCACTTTTTTTTATATATGCATACTTCTTTTGTTTAACATGCCTTTAAATTTAGGAATCACAATGAGAGGACGTGGTGTAATGAAATAGAGTGATAGGGGTCAAACGTAGGAGCACATCAGAGATTAGGGGACAGACGTGATATCAACCAACACAAACAAAATCACCAAACTATATAAGTAAAAATATAATGCCCAGTTTTGATTGACGTTGACCCATGTCCATGGAGAAAATGGTGACATAATTAATGTGTGATTCATATATTAATTACTCTAACACTGTTCATGAAAAGGTACATTACAGGTACAAGATACTTGAATATCTCGATTAGCGTCAGAGTTTCCTATACACATTGTTCAGCATTTTGAATTTGAGGAGTTGATAGCTACGCAGCACCGATCGTATATAATTTCTTTGACTTTACGTGCTTGCAATACATTTGTAAGGAATGGGAATGCTACGGTTAGACATAGAAATAAGGTGAGACCGACCTTTCCTCTGCTGCCTTTCATTTTCGGAGATTATTTAGACTCTAAGCCACCTCTGTTACAAACAAAAAGATGGAGATCAATCACTTCATTAAGGATATTAAAGCTCCATTATGCTTGATAAGGAACATTTACTTTGATTGCATGATTTTGTCAAACAATAGTGTTACACCGTTGTTATCATTCAACACATAGCTGACATTCAATAAGGTAAGGTTTCAAGGTACTATAATTACTTCACTTATGTAATGAGTTCTCTCACTCACCAAATAAGATAACACTCTTATTTTTTTAGAAATCTCACCCAAACTCAATCCATGTAAGAACAAATTGGACCGAACCCTTGATCTCTAGTTAGATAGAACCTCTTTGAACTAATGCGCCAAATACGCTTTTCTCGTAACTACTATTGATTATAGATATTCACAAGTATATAAATGCAAATTTTGCATATACCTAAACTTTATTTTTCTCATCCGTTAATAACTTCGTTACTTTTTTTTAAATTTTTTTATTCGTTTTTATTTCAAAATAAACTCTTTACCTTTTTAATTTTAAAATTTGAATTTTTTTTAATTAATCACGCTTTTATCAACAAAAAGAAAAGTATATTAATAAGACAGGAGAGATCCCAAAACGGTGGCAACAACCTCTATTGTACAAGGTTAACAACCTCTATATAGTAAAAGGTCATAGAAACAATAAAAACTAAACACACAAATAATTACATCCTACGAGATTTGCACAGGTGGGGCGGAATTATTTAATTCCGCTGCATCCAATTACTCTATTAGATTCGTTTTTCTCCCAACAAAAGTGGTATCAGAGCCTGGTTATTTAATCGGTATCTTGTGTTAAATAATGGAAGCTAATACAAGCATAATGGTTAGTCTGAATGGTTCAAATTATCATGTCTGGAAAGGAAAGATGGAAGATCTTCTTTATGTGAAGGATTATTATCTGCCGGTTTTCAGTGAAGCCAAGCCTGAAAACAAATATGATGGTGAATGGAATTTATTGCATCGTCAAGTATGTGGCTAAATTAGACAGTGGGTGGATGATAATGTTTTGAATCATGTCAGTGGAGAGACACATGCACGCAGTTTATGGAGCAAGCTTGAGCAGTTATATGCTCGAAAGACTGGTAATAATAAGTTGTTCTTGATAAAGCAGATGATGAGTTTGAAGTATCATGATGGGGCTCCGTTGACAGATCATCTTAATGCTTTTCAAGGAATTATTAATCAGCTTGCAGGAATGGGTATCAAGTTCGATGATGAGGTGTAGGGTTTGTGGCTTCTAGGTACATTACCGGACTCGTGGGAGACGTTCAGGACGTCCTTATCTAACTCAGCTCCAGATGGTGTTATCACCATGGATTTGGTTAAGGGAAGTGCTCTGAATGAAGAGATGAGAAGAAAGTCGCAAGGTTCCTCTTCGCACTCAGAAGTCTTAGTGACAGAACAAAGAGGAAGGAGCAAGAGCAGAGGTCCAAAGGGTAGAGACAGAAGCAAGAGTAAGAACAGGTATACCAATGCAGAGTGCTATAACTGTGGTCTAAAAGGGCATATTAAAAAGTATTGCCGAAAGCTCAAGAGAGACAACCAACATGAAAAAGAGAAAGAAAAGAAGGCAAGCCATGACGATGATGTTGCTACTATTACTGAAGAGTTTCTTCTCTTGTGTGATAAAGAAGATGTTAACTTGACTTATGATGAGACCAGTTGGGTAGTAGATAGCGGTGCCTCCATTCATGCTACAAGTCGAAAATATCTCTTTTCATCTTATACATCTGGTGATTATGAAAATGTTAAGATGGGAAATCGAGGCATGTCAAAAGCCATTGGCATAAGAGATGTGCGATTGGAGATGAAAAACGGTACAATTCTTATTCTGAACAATGTTAAGCATATTCATGACATTCGTTTGAATTTGATATCAGTAGGCAAGCTAGATGATGAAGGTTTTCATCATACCTTTGGTGGTGGTTCATGGAAGCTCACTAAAGGTGTTATGGTCGTGGCTAGAGGTGAAAAGTGTGCTTCGTTATACGTGACACAAGCTAGAGTTTGTGGTGGCATTATTAATGCAGTCGAGAAAGAGAGTACAACTGAATTGTGGCATAAGAGACTTAGTCACATGAGCGAGAAGGGAATGATGGTTTTGGGAAAGAAGAATCTCCTACCGGGAATGAAAGATGAACCGTTAGAGAAGTGTGAGCATTGCTTGGCCGGCAAGCAAACTAGAGTATCTTTCAAATCATCCCCTCCATCGAGAAAGCAAGAGATGTTTGATTTAGTATACTCTGATGTTTGTGGTCCTATGAAATCCAAGACGCTTGGAGGTGGTCTCTATTTTGTGAATTTTATAGATGATCATTTAAGGAAAGTGTGGGCCTATATCTTGAAGACTAAAGATCAAGTGTGTGGTGTCTTCAAGCAGTTTCATGCCCTGGTTGAGAGACAGACTGGGAAGAAGCTAAAGTGCATGCGAACCGATAATGGAGGTGAGTATTGTGGTTCTTTTGATGATTATTGCAAGGATCAAGGCATTTGACATCAAAGGACGCCTCAACTAAATGGGTTAGTTGAGAGGATGAATAGAACGCTTATTGAAAGGACGAGATGTTTACTTTCACAAGCAGGGTTACCAAGATGCTTTTATGGTGAGGCTTTGAATACAGTTGTTCATGTGTTGAATCTCACACCGTGTGTGCCTCTTGAGTTTGATGTTCCAAATGGAGTTTGGACAGGTAAAGATGTCTCCTACAATCACTTAAAGGTATTTGGATGCAAGACATTTGTGCATATTCCAAAGGATGAAAGATCTAAGCTTAATATGAAGACTAGACCGTGCATATTCATCGGTTATGGCGAGGATGAGTTTGGGTACAGATTTTATGATCCGGTGCAGAAGAAACTTATCAGAAGTCGCGATGTGGTGTTTATGGAGAATCATGACATCAAAGATATTGCGAAGTTTGAAGAAAGTGCTCCGCAATTTATAACTGACTTGATTGATTTTGACATAGTTCCTCCTACAGTTGTGCCAAGTCAAGTTGAAGATGAAGTTCGTGATGACCAACAGGGTGCAGGTGATGTTGATGGTCCTACAGAGGTAGAGATGGATAATGAAGTTCATGAGCAGTTGCCAGTACCAGATGTTCCATTGTTATGTCCATTATGGGCTCTAATGTGTGTATGGGCTTTCCTTGGGTGCTCCTCCTAGGTAAGGCCCGGATCTCCCCAACAGTGGTATCAGAGCCTTGGTTCGGTAGACTCTTCTGGTTAAGTGGGTCGGGCATTCTCCTATGGCTGGTAAGACCGGGACCATGATCGCGTCTCCCCATGTTGAGGCTCAGATAGGATGAAAATGGCCCTTGTGGGAGAGTATACCAAGGTAAAGTATTGTGGGCTTAGGGGGAGCCAGCCCGATGTGATGGGACTCAATGTGAAGGGGGAGATTGTTATGTCCACATGTGAATTCAAAGTCCCACATCGGAAGAGTATTGTGTATAAGGAGGGTTTATATACACATTGGACCCTAGACCCACTAGGCTAGTCTTTTGGGTCAAAGGTGAGCTCTAATGTGTGTATGGGCTTTCCTTGGGTGCTCCTCTTAGGTAAGGCCCGGATCTCCCTAACTTTACATGCCAAAAGAAACGAAGATATGAAGCCAAAGTTACCAAAGCAAGGTTACAAGTCTCTTCCTCATGCATGGGATGAATCCCAATAATAATATCTTCTTTGTTTCTAAGCTTTAAGATTTTTCTAGGTATCCTCCGTTTCACCCCTCAGGAGGGCCAACTCTCGGTGAAGGTAAATAAGGAAAGTGCCTTAGGTTAACCTAAAAAAACCCAAATGTCTTAATAATTTAGACCCAATTTACTTTTTAAAAGGCCCAAAATAAAATTGAGGGTAAAATAAATGCCCTATTGTAAATTTTGCTTTAGACCTCAATTATGTTTGAGCCGGCTCTACCCTTCAGATTTGATTTAACTGCGAAGGGCAAGACATCAGGTGAATACTCAGAGGGATTTGAGAACCCAGAACGCAGAGGCAACTTAGACTGCATCTTTCGAATTCGAGGGCGAGGGAAAGGGTCTCTCCAGTGCTTGCATCTCCTTGATTTTACATTTTCTTTGCCAAAATGCTTCACAAGAGGGATATTTAAATCATCAATACCATGTTCAAGGAACAAATGCCTTTGGGTAAAAGAACATCTTTTAGGAGAGAATTGTCTTAACCCATAAGCTTTGGGGATGCAATCAGCTAGAAATCATGTTTCAAATAGGTACAAAGGGACCTCCACCATCCGTCGGATGATATCTTATCAATGGCTATGAATATTAACCAATTTCTGCTCAAATTTAAATAAAAAAACATTAAAAGGGCATAACAGTCATTTAGCGTCATGAATCTTTGCGTTAGATCTCCGACGGTTCTGCGATCTCTTCTACAGTTCTGCGATCTCTTCGACGGTTCTGCGATTTCTTCGATCGATCAGTTCTGCAATTGTAATCTGCGACTTCTGAAATTGTAATCCATCGTTTGATCGATTCTAATTTTGTAATCCATCAATCAATCTGTTATGCAATTCTGATTGACCGATTCATCAATTCTGAAACTGTAATTCATTAATCGATTCGATTCTGATTAAACTTTCGTGATTGACAGAACTGAAACTGTAATTCGATTTCGATCAACTGCAATATTTCTAATCAACCTTTAATTCGAAATCTGAAAGGCTTTCAAGTGCTTGTTCATAATCTGAAAGGCTTTCAGACACACGAGGGGACCCCTCGTGCGACGAGGGTTTTCAATTATATGAAAGGCTTTCAGACACACGAGGGGTCCCCTCGTGCGACGAGGGTTTCTTGTATTTTTCTATAGGAAACACTAATACCCGTCGGGGGAGTGGTGCGACGAGGGTTCCCCAGCTATTCGAAATCTGAAAGGCTTTCAAGTGCTTGTTCATGATCTGAAAGGCTTTCAGACACACGAGGGGACCCCTCGTGCGACGAGGGGTCCCCTCGTGCGACGATGGTTTCTTGTATTTTTCTAAAGGAAAACACTAATACCCGTCGGGGGAGTGGTGCGACGAGGGTTTTCCTGCTATTCAAAATCTGAAAGGCTTTCAAGTGCTTGTT
Source organism: Geranium rotundifolium (assembly GCA_963920655.1). Lineage (NCBI taxonomy): Eukaryota > Viridiplantae > Streptophyta > Magnoliopsida > Geraniales > Geraniaceae > Geranium > Geranium rotundifolium. The sequence continues at coordinate 24,999,290 of OY987318.1, forward strand.
CATAATTTGAAAGGCTTTCAGACACACGAGGGGAGCCCTTGTATTTTTCTATAGGAAAACACTAATACCCGTCGGGGGAGTGGTGCGACGAGGGTTCCCCTGCTATTCGAAATCTGAAAGGCTTTCAAGTGCTTGTTCATAATCTGAAAGGTTTTCAGACACACGAGGGGTCCTCTTCAATTCGAAATCTGAAAGGCTTTCAAGTTCTTGTGGAATCAGAATCTGAAAGGCTTTCATGTAGCACAAAACAATCTGAAAAAAAGTGCAGATGTATTATAACAAGCTTCTTTTGGATCAGTATAACAAAATAGAGACAACTGTATTGCAAAATGTGAAGGCCTTTCATAAACCAGAAGAATGTGCAGATTTTGTTAAAAATCTGAAGGCCTTTCATTTAACAAAAGAATGTGAATACATATGAAGAAATGCTTATTTAACAATACAGAGAATTTACAAATACTCCCGATATTAAAAAATATTGTTAGAACCTAATTCTTTCATCAATTACAAAGTTAATCTTCCTTTTCAACCTTTCGTAGTCTTTTCTAGCTTTTGCCTCCAAGTCTTTCCAGTATATGTTACTTGTGCTGCTCAGCAACATGAAGAGGTAAAACCTACGTAAGTTTCGTAGTGTCTTCATCTGCATAATCAGAAGTGCAAAATAATTGTTAATTCGTTATTAAAAATCAAATGTACTTTACATTCAATAATATATGAAAACATAATATGCTTACATCATCTTTGATCAGGCTTGATTTGAAATGACTGTTCCCAATATAATTCCACATGTGCCATATTGTAAATATTCCACAATCTACCTTATTTTCTTGAGTAGTCCACTCAAGAGAGATGTAATTTAATGGAGCTTTCGAGAATTTTCTGCCAATTCTTTTCTTTTTCTTAGCCCAGGAACTAAAAGCTTTTACCTGCAAACAAAATATAATCAAAATGATGAAAAATAAATGAAGTGAAAGTAGTGGAACTCACTAAAATTTAATCATTACTTACAAGTATTTCTGGAACATCGTTATATCGATCATCATGTGTTCCCATAACAACAGCTAAGTTATCCAGTATTTCAATCGCAAATTTTGTTGTGTTCAAACATATTACGATGAAGTGTCTCATATTCTTCAAGTATAATGGCAACAATATCTATGTACGAAAAAAAACAGCATGCATAAGTTTGTTTATAAAATTTATTACAAACAAATTGTACATAACAAACAAAAGCTTACCAAATATCTTTTCTCAAATGCCAACTCGGACCGTGAAAACTCATGATCCAACATTCCCTGGTAAATTTCAAGGTTTTTATGAAAATCATCTTCGAGATTATAAATAGCATTCTGCAAAACAAAAGAAAAAATTATTTCAAAACATGAAAATGATTTACAAACTGATAGGGTATATCATATAATTGCTACCTAATTTAATGAAATCATGATTAATACAAACTGCACTTGTTGTGCTGAAACAAAACTTTGAAGGTCCTTTTCCTTTCATCGAATGATTCAGCGAATTGAATATAGTGCACCAGACATCTATGACACTGTTGTCAAGATATGTATCAAAACTTTTAAGTCTTCACATCTTGAAGAAGTAGAAACATATGACCATCTGCGTAAACAATTTCCCTGCAAAAACACAAAACTCTTCAGACATGTACTCTTTTATTGTGTGAAGACATGTAAATTATATGAAGACCTTTCATATAATTGAAATTTGAAAGAATAAACTAAAACACAGTTCACAGTGAGACATTTTGTAAATCTGAGTACCTTTCAGATAACACAAATTCTATCAAATCAACCAACAGTTAAAGCACAGAAGCATAATATTGGAATAGGTATGACTATTTTTAAAATAATTGGTGCAAAACAAGTTTATGACTTACTCTTCTTCAGGTTCATCTTTTTTCAGTCTCTTTTTTCCTGCTCCGTGATAACGATTTATGAACCAGATATAAAACTGATTCATATAATTTGGAAGCTTGTCAATACAGTCAAAAACATTTTCACGGTTTGCAGCATTACTTGAAGCACCAGCAGACTCTATGATCTGATTATGTGAAGGGCTTTCAGGTGCTTCTTCTTGTGCTTCCTTCTCTTCCACATTTTCAGTGTCAGAAGCACCAGCAGACTCTATGATCTGATCTTGTGAAGGGCTTTCTGGTGCTTCTTCTTCTGCTTCCTTCTCTTCCACATTTTCAGTGTCTGAAGCACCAGCAGATACTATGATTTGATGATGTGAAGGGCTTTCTGGTGCTTCTTCTTCTGCTTCCTTCTCTTTGGCAGAGTCGGTGCCAGAAGCACCAGCAGATTCTATTATGTGATGGTGTGAAGGGCTTTCTGGTTCTTCTTCTTCTGCTTCCTTCTTTTTGGCAGAGTCGGTGTCAGAAGCACCAGCAGACTCTATTATTTGATGATGTGAAGGGCTTTCATGTGCTTCTTCTTGTGCTTCCTTCTCTTCCACATTTTCAGTGTCATCAATTGTCCGTTGAATCTCTACATATTCTTCTCCTTGTTGTACAACATTTTCATCTTGTTGTGCATGCTCATCAATTTTCTGTTGAATCACTAACGATTCAATGATTACAGCTTCTTGTTCATTTCCAACATTTTTCTTAACTCCTTTTCTTCGTCGGAAATATGTTATAGTTGGAGTCTTCTTCTTAACTGTAATTTCTATATTGTCTGCGATTACAGCGTCATCTTTTCCGTTACTGCTCTTCCTTAAATGTAATGGCCGATCATTTGAACTACATTCTTTTAAAGATGATACTATAACTTGACATGCTTGTTGGACTGCATCTTCAATAACATTGTCCACTGAAGCATCCTCCTTATTACTTTTCAAAACTTGGTCTAACCAAGAAAAGTCATTGAAAACTTCCTGTCCATGGAACAAAACAGATTTCGCTTCTGACATGATTTGAATCATGTGTTCTTTCACTTGTTCCATTTGTTTGGTTATGTTCTGAATGCAAAGGAAATTTATATTCAAACAAAACTTCCAGGGAATCAAAATCAACAAAATCTGCAATAGTTTTAATAAAAATATAAACATGGAAACAATTTAATACCTCTCCTTCAGGGTCAGTTGAACCCGCACCAATTGCATCTGTAATAAATCTTGGCAGAATTTCACCATTGCCAAATCCTCCATCTTCGATTTCTTTTTTCAGTCTTTGCTTCACCTTTTCTTTGGTCCAGCCAATAATGTTTGGAAATGCACGTGGCACATCAATTCCCTCACACGAGACTCGATCGAGATAAAACAATTAAGAAACAAACAAACAAACAAACACATAAAATGGTTACACATGAATGTCATATATTATTAAACAAGGAAATGAAGTGATTTCTAAAGTTAAAATAACACACCGTCAAGAAAGTGATCGGCCCGTAGAACCAACTACCCTTGTTGTTGGCTTGGGCGACCCAATCCTTTTTATTTCTGTTCAAACTCTCAATAACAACAGCACACCAATTAAATTGTTTCACACAATCCACATCAGCTATTGCTTCAAAATAGTACTGGTTCAAGTAATTACTGGGACGAAAATCAATCATCAACGTACAGAAGGCAACCAAGAAATTTTGCTTGAATTTTTTGCCGCCACGCTTCTGGGTCTTCATGTGCTCGATAACTACACTTGGAGTTATCTCCCCATTACTTGTCATAAATTGTTTCCTCCATTTCAAAAGAGAAGGAGTTGCTCCGCCAATAGGTATGATAGGGATCTTTCATTCCTCATGTGGTATACCAAGGGTGAGAGCCACATCTTCCTCGGTTATTGGCAGTTTCCTACCATCTTTGAACATAATGCAACCTAAATTCGAATTGTAACTGTCCACAATCCAATATCCAAGCTGACCATATGTACGATCCAAGCCAAGTTTCAGTATATCCCCAAACCCAATATCTATGACAGCCTGCTTCTGCTCCTCACTGAAACCGCTAATAGCAGTGTATAACTGAAATGGGGATGATCGAGCGTCAATCCTGTTCAACTGTACTTCAGGTTTTTTGTTCTGCACTAGCTTGACATTTTTTCTTCTAGTTTTTTTTGTCTTACAACCAGTTTTCTTCTGGCTATCATCAACTTCCATGTCCTCTTGATCAACAACCTTTATTACAGTAGCTAGAGTTAAATCATCTGCACTTGTACCTCTAATCTGTTCCGCATCTTTCTGGAGTTTTGCCTTCTTGACTACTTCACTGATTACTAGGTTGTCATCAGAATCTAAAGATTCATCTACTAGACTTTTTTTTGTATCAACTTCATCTACACAAGAAACCAAAAATTCATACTTGAGACAAGATTCTGAATGGCTTTCATAAAACAGGAACCCTCAAACAAAAATCTGAATGGCTTTCATAAAACAGGAAACCTCAAACAAAAATCTGAATGACTTTCATAGTTGAGACAAAATTCAAGCAATTGAAAGATCAAGTTAAACATTAAAGAGAAACAGTCAAAAAACTCATGAAACGAAGATCTGTTGGTTCAAACTAAATTAGAAAGTTAAACCTAAAATTCGAAACAGATATCTCCTAAACGAAGACCTAAATAATATCAAAAACAAGTCATAGAGGACACAAACTTGTTTAATTGCAGCTAAATTAACTACATTACACTAAATACACAGGACGATGAACTAGGGTTTAGTAACTCAAAACAACTTCAATTTTTACCTGATTTCCTCTTCTTCGGAATGTTCATCGACATATCAGACTTTCTTTGCCCGATCGTTGATGATCCTTGATTCTTCATTTTGGTTTGCTGACTGGTTTTCAAGTTAGGGTTGTTGATGGTCAGAGAGAAAAGAGAATGAGATAAACAACGAGAGGGAAGCTGATTTGGGGAAAAGGTAATTCAGGCCCTTTAGAACCAATATCGAACTCAATTTTGAAGTCATATTAGAATTACTTTAAAACCATGTGAAATAGACATAATTACAATTCGTGCCACTGCTAAATCGTGTGGCCATGATTAAACCTTATATGTAAACCGTTCGATCTGTCTTGATCGTGGGCCATGATTAAACCATATGTAAATATAAATACAGTCCAGGTCAACTTTTAAATTATGAAGTCAAAATCAGTCAGTTGAGCTCGAGCTGTTCGTTCTAGGTATATATCGACAGAGATCGAGCTGATCAACAACGATCAAATTAATTTTCTCAATCATGTCAAGTTCATCTCCACAAACGACTAGTGAAACTAATCTGTCAACAATCACCAATCGAAGTATTTCAGCTCTCAGAGATCAAATACCGGAAACGATTACGAATCAAAGTCAAGCAGCATCATCAAGCTTGAATTTGGAAATAATCTTCGACCAAAACGGTGAGGTCAACATCTCAGACATATATCTTGAGTAATTTGAAATTTTGATCAATGATTTTTGAATAATATGAAAGGTCTTCATATATATATATGTGTATGTTTATCTCTGGTGAATAACATATTTGTTGCAAGTGGTTCTGCTTGTATGAAAGGTCTTCAGATTTATTTAACATGTTTCCATCTGTATGAGAGGCATTCAGATTTATGTGATCATGTTTTGAATAATATGAAAGGTCTTCATACTTATGTGCATGTTTGCCTCTGGTGAATAACAGATTTGTTGCAAGTGGTTCTGCTTGTATGAAAGGTCTTCAGATTTATTTAATATGTTTCCATCTGTATGAGAGGCATTCAGATTTATGTGATCATGTTTTGAATAATATGAAAGGTCTTCATATTTATGTGTATGTTTGCCTCTGGTGAATAACAGATTTGTTGCAAGTGGTTCTGCTTGTATGAAAAGTCTTCAGATTTATTTAACATGTTTCCATCTGTATGAGAGGCATTCAGATTTATGTGATCATGTTTTGAATAATATGAAATGTCTTCATATTTATGTGTATGTTTGCCTCTAGTGAATAACAGATTTGTTGCAAGTGGTTCTGCTTGTATGAAAGGTCTTCAGATTTACATGTTCCCTTTTATGATGAATAATGTAGGTTTTTCAGAGTTTGATGACAATAATGCATACAAGACAGATTGGTTGCATGGAGACTCTAAAACTCATCGACCGGTTTGTCAAGACTCTCTTAAACCTGCAAAGGATATGGTATTCCCGGACTTGGAATCGGGAATTCATTTCTATGAACAATATGCAAGAGCTTGTGGTTTTGTTTCACGTCGTGGCACAAAAAAAATCGCGTAATGGAATTTCGCTCAAGTATGTCTTCTGTGCTAAAGAAGGAGATATTATTCAAAAAGATTATCAACAGGACGAAGAGCACGTTGGAAAACAGAAACGCAGGTGTGTCACAACAAGAACCGGATGCAAGGCTGTCATAGTTTTCAAATTAACAACCAGCAAGCATTATGTGGTTTCGAAATTCAATGAAGATCATAGTCACCCACTCTACTCACAAGTCCACTATGAGTATATGCGGTCAAACAGACACATGACAAAAGAGCACAAGGAATTTGTTCTCTTCTGTGGTAAAGCGACAGTTGGACCAACAAAAGCGCACTCTGCGTTTACCAACATGGTAGGTGGATCCGAGCATGTCGGTGCCACTGTTAGGGACTTCCTCAATTTCCAGCGAGAACTGAAGGTGTATGTTAATGGGAGTGATGTCCAGATGGTCATCAATGACTTTTACAAGGAGAAAGAAATTGACAATGACTTTTATTTTGAATTTGACCAAGATGAGAACAATCAACTTACACGGATGTTCTGGATAGATGGAGTCTCGAAGAGAAACTATCTGCGATATGGTGATTGTGTATCATTTGATTCTACTTATTCGACAAACCGGTGAGTCTATATGCTCACATCTCTGTCCTTCATTTTTTTGTTTGGATTTTATTTTTATGAAAGGTCTTCAGATTTTAAAAACATGCTTGATTTTTGCGAAACAGATTTGCCAGTACCTATGTCTGAATGAATTGAAAACTTATACGCTTTATTCACATGAAATGGTTTCTAGAAAAACTGTCTCAATCTAGTTCTTCAATGCTTTGACAGGGTTTCAATTATCTGAAAGGTCTTCAAATTTTGAAAATATTTCTATTGTTTCACTGGTTTGCCAAATATGTGTGATTGGTGTGATTCAGATTCAGATTATTTTTATCAAGGTATTCACTGGTCTTCTGTCCATTCACGTGAATAGACAATCATGAGATGAGCATAACATTTGGTGTCGGGTTCCTAACTCATGAAGATATTCCTTCATTTGTATGGTTGTTCAACTGTTTCAAGAGAGCAGTTAAAGGTAAACAACCACTATGCATTATCACAGACCAAGCTTCAGCAATAAAGAATGCACTCGCCCAAGTGTTCCCCGACTCAAGGCACAGATTGTGCATGTGGCATATCATGCAAAGGGTAACACAGAATGTAAGTATGAAAAAAATAATTTTTTTAATTATGTACATAGTCAATTTTCACTCTCAGAAAAATTTGAAGATAATCTTGTTAATACAAGTTCAACGATATATGCCAAATTCAGCAGAATTTCTGAGAAAACTCCACTCCATTGTGTGGTCGAGTAAACTAAATACGGAAGAGTTTGACGCCTGTTGGAAATCACTAATGGAAGAGTGTTATGCCGAAACTGTAAAACATCTTGAAAGCTTGTTTGATTTGCGTAGATTGTGGATACCAGCATATTTCAGAGATTGGCCGATGGGGATGTTAATGCGCACTACTTCACGTTCTGAAAGCGAGAACAGTACATTTGGATGTGACAGACACAAAGTTTTGAGTCTGTTTCAGTTCATGGGAGAATACAATACTGTTGTCAAGAAACAGAGAAGTGAACATATGAAGACAGTCACACAGTATGCAGCAAATGCACGTCCGAGTGAGAATGCATTTCGTCTTTTGGAGACACATGCTTGGAATGTTTTCAGCCGAACCATTTTCTATAAGGTAAAAGAATATATAATGGAAGGTATTTTTGGTTACGGAATAAAGGATTTTATCAAGAGACAACATTGCAATGTATACATAGTTTTTGGCGAACTTGTAGACAAGTCAGAGTATGAGGTGAGCATGGATTTGGACACCAATCATTGCCTGGGCACTTGCAAAAAGTTTGAAGGATGGGGACTAATTTGTCCACACATATTTGTAGCTCTTAATTCTGCAAATGTAAAGGAGATCCCACGTTCGTTAATATCTGAGCGTTGGTGTAGGGAGACACCAGAATCACTAGCATTGGGAGAATATGGTGGCGTCTCGAAGCACACAAACAAGAATGAAAGCATTATCAATATTGAGATCTGGACAGCTCTTCGCACAGTACCAGGAAACCCAACAACAACATACGCACAACGGGAATCAATTCTACAAGCAATAAAAAGCCATCAGAACGTTGCAAGTACAAGTTCAGCATCTTCATCCAATTCTACAAGAATTTCAATAGAAGAAATATCAGGTATTCCTAAACCACCAGTGGTGAAAGTACATATTCGAAATGTTTGCAAGAATAGAGGACATGCTGTACGGGAAATGAGTGAAAGAGAGAAGGCAATAACAAAGGCAATGAAGAAAAAAGACAATCACCGGAGATGTGGATATTGTAAGGAAGTTGGAGAACACAATTCAACAACTTGTGGCAAACGTAAGAGGGATGAGCAGAAGGAAAATGCTGCAACAAACTCTTAATTAGGAGTTTGAGTAATAAACTGTTTCACACTTTAGATACTAGAGATGTTATTGGTATTCAGTATGAGCAAGAAAATTATGTCCAACTGTTATATTATTCAAAATTTACAATATAAGAAAATGAAGAGCTTGATGTCTATTACTTTCACAGCATATTATATTTACAAGTAGGCCCGGTGCAAAATATGATAGGTTTTCTGATCAACCTTTGAACATATATGTTCAAAATGTGAAGACCTTTCATATACCATAAGAGAGTCATGTGAACAGATCTGTTCAAAACCTGAAGGCCTTTCAGATCCAAGTCGACCAGACAAATAAGGGACCCAGTGTGTTGAAAATGTGAAGGCCTTTCATATACCATAAGAGAGTCATGTGAACAGATCTGTTCAAAACCTGAAGGCCTTTCAGATCCAAGTCGACCAGACAAATAAGGGACCCAGTGTGTTGAAAATGTGAAGGCCTTTCATATACCATAAGAGAGTCATGTGAACAGATCTGTTCAAAACCAGAAGGCCTTTCAGATCCAAGTCGACCAGACAAATAAGGGACCCAGTGTTGAAAATGTGAAGGCCTTTCATATACCATAAGAGAGTCATGTGAACAGATATGTTCAAAACCTGAAGGTCTTTCAGATCCAAGTCGACCAGACAAATAAGGGACCCAGTGTGTTGAAAATGTGAAGGCCTTTCATATACCATAAGAGAGTCATGTGAACAGATCTGTTCAAAACCTGAAGGCCTTTCAGATCCAAGTCGACCAGACAAATAAGGGACCCAGTGTGTAGAAAATGTGAAGGCCTTTCATATACCATAAGAGAGTCATGTGAACAGATCTGTTCAAAACCTGAAGGCCTTTCAAATCCAAGTCGACCAGACAAATAAGGGACCCAGTGTGTTGAAAATGTGAAGGCCTTTCATATACCATAAGAGAGTCATGTGAACAGATCTGTTCAAAAACCTGAAGGCCTTTCAGATTCCAGAAGAATCTGAAATATTTAAGAGGAATTCAAGAGAATAAGACATGTTTCAAAATTTGTCAGCCTTGCATATAACTAGAAGTAAAACAAAACAGTGGATATTTACATTTGAACAAGATTTTTGAAACACACTCGAAAAAAATGAGTTCATCAGCTTATCATCACAACATGTTTCATGCCATAACAATTACATATCATAGAAATGACATAATAGAAAAATTACAATATTTGTGTGACATTGTATTCATCGACAACCAGTTGAAGTTAAATATTTTTTCACAGACTTTAAATTCTTTTCGTCGATTCTAAATGTTTTGCCCATTCCATTGTAAAAGCTTTAAACATCTTCTAAAAAATTTTTGCGTTCAACATTATGCTCCCAAGTCAACAGCTTGAAGGAAAAGCGCACACGGAGAATATTAAGCTGAGCTTCGTGCTGTGAAAAAAATATATATATCATCAGTAATAGTTTCCACTGTCATTTAACCATTTTAATGTGTATATGTGCAAATAAATTGATAAATAGACATACATCCAATTTGTTTGTAGCCAATGATGCTTTCTACTCTAAATTGCCCATGTAGTTCTCCATCACCCACATTGTGAATATTGCAGAATTGTCAAAGTTTTCTGAGAACGCCTAAGGGATGTTCAATAACGCTGGTTGTATATTTTCAAAAGATTAAACCAATTTTATACTATTCGTCTTCAAATATTCCAAAATAACTTTGCACTGCAGGATGTAATAAAAAAAGAATTAGTTATAAAACAAACTAAAGTGAAAAAGAAATAAATTGTTTGTGTTTACCATTCTTAAAGGTGCTTCCTTGTATCGTTCAAAATTACTCTCTTCTGAAAACATGTTATCAATTATGCATATGACACGTTTCTTCACTTCAAAGTATAACAACCACACATGGTTATTATTACACACAGGAACCATAATCTATATGAAACAAAGTACAACAACATACAAACATCAGAAGTAGATAAAAACTGTGCAGGGTGATTTCAAAATAATTATCATTAAAAACATATACATTAAAGAGTTTGATACTGACCACAGAAGTGCTCATTGCTACTTTTTTGAAATTAAAGAACGCATTTGCACGTCTTAAAGCCAATTCAGGATCCCATGCATCTTCACAAATATTTTTCTGCAAAACAAATAAGTTAAACATCTAATATTCATTCCCAATATAACAAAATTCAAACAAACACTAGCTAGTGCAGTAGTACTTACGGTACACTCTGGAGAAAGAAAAATTCTCTTTGGAGCATATGGGTTTCCATAATGCTCATCATAGTTCAAGAACCTCGCCCACATGTGTATAACATTTGTATCAGCACAAACACCTGACTGTAGAATTCTTACACTGGATAATGACAGGGTCTCATTAAAATGATTAACCACAACAGATTTACTGCAACATATCATGTCGTATTATTGCTGTTGTTCAACAATTTAACACATAAGTAATAAAACATATATATTTTTTATTTATATACTTACTGTAAGTTACATTCACTGCTATTCTGATTAAATAGTCACTCATACAGCAGCTTCTCATAAGACTTCAGTGATCTGGTGATGTTAGTGCTGCGTTCACGATATGGAGACAAAAACATAGCAGCTTGAGATGCAACTCTCTTCCCTAGTATTGGTTGTTCACTGCTAACATTCTTCGGGTATGAGGCAACACATTCGTCTGATGAAGTAGTAACACTGTCATGTGATTTCTGTCCATTATCATCTTCTTCTTCGGGTATAAGGTCCTCACCTAATGCAGAGCATAATTTCTCAATAGGTGTAGAAATGTTAGCTCCGGAATTAAGCTCCTTGAGTCCAATCGCAACATCTTGCTCATTTTCATCCTGTGTGATTCCAAGACTAAAAGACGGGAAATCAGGTGTATCAAAGTGGTCAGCGTCAACGTCATGATATTCATCGATAACTGGTTCTAATGTTTGTTGTGAACAGACAATGTCTCCTCCTCTCTTATAGCAATCCAAAACATTTAAATTCGTTGTTGTCTGAATATCCTTCACAACACTATCAATTAGTGCATCGATGTCCACATTTTCTTCAACATCTGAAACACTTGTTGAACATTCTGTTCTATGGACCCCATCAGTTTGGTCAGCAATTGAAATAGGAGAATGATGAGTACCTTCTTTCAGAGAAGAAAATAGTACATGACAAGCTTGCTGAACTGCATCTTCAACAACAACATCTACAGAATCATCTTTCTTCCTAGTTTGCACAATGCCCTCCAACCAATTATAATCATTAAAATGAGCCCATCCTTGAACCATTACACATCTGGCTTCTGACATGATTTGGATCATCTTCTGATTCACTACTTCCATTTCTCTTATGACATCCTGAATGCAGATATCAGTTAGAGTCAAGAAGATAAGCAGAACAAAAGTTCAATTGAAACAAATCAAAACAATGTATCAATTAACAAATTCTCACATGAATCAGACAAATTTATAAAATCTGAAAGACATTCATATAATACCAAACTTATCAAACCAGTGAAGGACAACATTACATAGTTTGAAAGGCTTTCATATAACTAAAGAACATGTCAACACATTGAAGAACAAACCATTCACATACACCAAATACATATCATAACAAGGAGAAAATGAACAGAAAAGCTTAACAAAAAGCTTATATAGATTGCTTGAAAATACACACACAAAAAATCAGTCAATACCTTCTCTTGCGAAACATCTACAACCTCAACAAGTTTGTCCATACCAAATCTAGGCAAATTAGTGCCCTTTCCAAATCCTCCACTTTCAGCTTCTGTCTTGAGTCTTTTCTTGGCAATTTCAGTTTCCCATCCAGTGATGTTTGGCAATACACGAGGGACTTGATAGTTCTCAGAATAGACTCGATCGAGATACAACAGCTAACAAAAAATAAACTGAAGTAAGTAAAAACCAGAACTACATTTCAATATTCATAATATTCTGTAAAAGCCAAACATTCAAATGAATCTGAAATATCATACTGTCAGGAAATTGATTGGACCATAATACCAACTACCCTTGTTTGTGGCCCGGGAAACCCAATCTTCCTTGTTTCTATTCAAACTCTCTATCACGGCAGCATACCAATTGAATTTTTTGACGCGCTCAACATCGGCTATTGCTTCAAAATATAATTGGCTGATGTAGCTACTTGGACGAAAATCAATTATGTAGCTACAGAAGGAAACCAAGAAATTCTGCTTGAATAACTTGCCGCCACCCGTCTGGGTCTCCATTTGTTGAAAAACTTTACTTGGAGTTATAGAAGCTTTATGCGTCAAAAATTGAGCCCTCCATTCCATAAGTGAATCAGTTGTTTGGTCATTCTGTAGCAAGGGAATTTTTTCTTCACCACGTGGTATACCCAGGGTCGAAACCACGTCTTCCTCTGTTATTGCAAGTTTTCTGCCATCTTCAAAAATAATCGCCTTCAGTTTTGAATTGTAATTATTAATCAGCCATAATCCAAGTGGGCCAAAAGTCCGATCCAACCCCAGTTCAAGTATACCCCCAAACCCCATATCAATCACATCTTGCTTCTGCTTCTCACTGAATACTGAAATAGCATAATGTAACTTATCTGGGGATGACCGTGTGTCGAGTCTGTCGAAATGCGGTTGAGGGATTTTGACCTTCCCTTTCTTTACATTCTTCTTTTTAATCTGTTTGGCTCTACCAGCACTTCTCTTTTGCCTGTCATCAACCTCCATCTCCTCTGGTTCCACAATATCAGGTACAGTAACAATAGTACCAGTAGTGGCACTAGTACCTTCCCCCTTCTCAATCTGTTCATCAATGTTTTTTATTCTTGCCTTTTTAATTACTGCATTGATTACCAGATTGTCGTCAGAATCATACAATCCTTCAGTCACAACTGGCCTTGAATCTATACACAGAATCAAGTAAATTCATCAAATCGAGCTACAACTTGTTCAATCGAACAATGACATGCAAATGTACTGGTTAAAATTACATCGATAAATATATCTATAAAGCTCGAAATAGACTAAAAATCACAAATCCTACAAAATCACGAGCTAGGGTTCACTGAAATTAATTTATTAGCTGTCAATGCTTACCGGCTTTCCACTTTCGGCGCACTTCTAACATCTTGTCAGAACTTTTTCCAAGGTTATCAGAGCCTCCGCGATTCTTCATTCTCTGATGAATTATTTGGTTTGAATTCGCTCTGAATGTCGTTTCCAGAAATCGCAACTAAGAGATCACAGTGACCGCCAATATGCACAACTCGAATACCTAACTCATTTCCAAAACAACGATAAAAAGACTTAATAGCCACAAAAGTTGGAGAATATTACAAAACAATGCCACTGGCTAATCGTTCACAAAAGATGAACGCCTTTCACATACTAAAAATTTAGGAAACATATGAAAGCCTTTCACATTCTACTCGTCCAAAAATCAGACAAGTAAGGCAAATTTGTAAAATCTGTAGGCCTTTCATATAAACAAATTATTGACTGCAACATGATTTTTGTAATCAATTTTCAAAATCTGAAGGTCATTCATATAACATAAAAATTGTCAAATTGAGGGACAACAACATTTCATCAGGTTTTCTGCGATACATTATATGAAACTCAAATGTAATATTTAACAAAAGAATAAGAATAAGGTATCCATCCAAAAATCAGACAAGTAAGACAAATTTGTAAAATCTGTAGGCCTTTCATATAAACAAATTATTGACTGCAACATGATTTCTATAATCAATTTTCAAAATCTGAAGGTCATTCATATAACATAAAAATTGTCAAATTAAACTAATTATATACAGAACAACGATTTCATATACATTTTGTATCTACAAAGTGTTCAACTGTAATACATCTACTTGAATCTTTTCAATAAAAGAAACAACTCAAAACTGTACAACCTATTTCCTCATATCCTCAACTATCTTGAACTGACTACCCCTCACTTTTGAAGAACTCTGATATTTCTGATATATCTCTGGCCACATTATATTCTTCTTCCAAGTGAGTAATTGAAAAAGGAAACGGACTCGAAGTCTTTTTAATTGATCAATCTACAGAAACACAACACAAAATGTTGTAAGTAATTTATATATCCAACAAAACTTAATAGTCATACAGCATAATCCATAAATCACATATACTTACGTTATCTTTCTCCAAAAACGCTTTCCAATGATTACAACCCATATAGTTTTCTTCATGCCACATAGTGAAAATTCCACAGTCATTACTATTTGATATTGAAGCCCATGGCAGTTCTACAAGATCATAATCAACTAGCCACATTTCTGCAGCAATGGTCTCGTTGTACTTGGACATTAATTCACAGAAACACTTAGTTGTCATACACCAAATTATTATAAATCATGACAACATCTAGTACACAAAACCTAAAATAAATTTCAGTATTAATACACATACCACAAAGTTGGGAACATTTTGGTAGTGATCCAAAGGCAATTGGCGATTGTCCAAAACCTCAAAGCTGAACTTTTTAGTATTGAAACAGGTTAAATAATAGTGGTTGGACTGCCAAATTGGTGCAAATACCTATAAAAGTTAAATCTGTAAGCCTTTCATATAATTGACAACAAAATAAAAAATTTAGTGGAAAAAGGACAGTTCAAGTACCAAATCAATTCGATCAATTCGGAGAAATAAATCTTTCAATTACTTCTGTGCAGCATCTATCCATTCTTTTCTTAAAGTAGTTGTTAACTTTCTTGCCCGAACAAGTGGATCCTGCAAAACAAATAACATTACTTAAAACATAAAACTTATTATAACAAATCATAAATTACTTCATGGATTGTTAATATAAGTCACCTACCGACATACTACAGTATAAAAATAATCGAGAAGGGGCAGCAATATCCCTGTATCTTTCTTGCTCGTTCAGGTACGAAGACCAAGCATCAATTACAGGAATATGAACCCATATATTGAACTTAAGGGATTGGAAATCCTCACAGTAGAGAGAACATCCTGAGATCTCTTCCTTCAAAAACTCATTTTCATCCACAACTTCCATAACCCACGAATACAACCTCTCTTCACAACAACTCAAATCAGAATGGAAGTTTTTTCTTTGATTGCAAAACTTTGACAGTAGAATCTCAGATGGCACAACTTCTACTTCTTCTTCAGGTTTTTGTAATTTCAATAAATCTTCAATTCTAACACAATCCTTCTGCACAACATCTGAATCTGAATCAGTTACACTGTGCATTTCAATTTCAGTTTGAATACTATGACCAGTTGGGCTTCCACTAGAGCATCCAGCATGTAAACTAAAGTCCAACTCCTTCACAGTAGTTTTCAAGCCAAAAAAGTTAACAATAGTATCTCCAGGTACTCCACTCTGAAATGGAGGTTCATAATTTCCCAAATTATCATCTCCAAAACAGTCTTGCGCAGCAATCAATGCTTCCAGGTATTCCCTTGGTGACATCCCCATATTCTTCCTTATGGCGTTCAAGACATCATGGGGTGTTTCCAGAGGAGTAGATATTTCCTCCACATCAAAAACACCCAAGGAAAAATTTGGAGAACTCTTCTTCTTCCTATTACAGGAAAGAGTCTCTTTTGCAACAGCCAATGCAGAAATAACAGAGGGTGTCTTCAAATAAGCATCATTATAAAATTCTTCATCACATCTGTCTTTGTGATTTTTGTCCTCTGCCGGTCTGTTCTCGTGATGTTGTGATTTATGCCCAGAAAATGAAACATCAACCCGGGACAACAGTCCAACAAGCTCTTGAACATGTTCCTCAACTTTTTTCCTCACACACTTGATTTCTTCAATCAGATTCTGAATACATAAATGAATATATATGAAAAGATGGAAAAATGGAAAAATGTATGAAACACAACACAAACATGTATCGAAATATAATATGAACACCTTTCATATAAGTGAAATCCAACAAACACTCATAAAACCATGAAAGGTATGTATGAAAGGCTCTCAGAAAACTAGAAAATCTATAAAAAAAAATGGTGAAGTAGATTTCAACTACTTCTACCAAACACACTTCAAATAATAACCAAATTAGAGCATGCAAAACTGTATGAAACTACACACAAACATGTATCAAAATATAATATGAACACCTTTCATATAAGTGAAATCCAACAAACACTCATAAAACCATGAAAGCTATGTATGAAAGGCTCTCAGAAAACTAGAAAATCTATATAAAAAAATGGTGAAGTAGAATTCAACTGCTTCTACCAAACACACTTCAAATAATAACCAAATCAGAGCATGCAAAACTGTATGAAACTACACACCAACATGTATCCAATTATAATATGAACACCTTTCATATCACTGAAATCCAATCAAACACTTATAAAAATATTAATGTTATGTATGAAAGGTTCTCAGACCATGCATCAGTATCACAAATCAGACATATTAAAAAATATGAAGACCTTTCATACGACAACTGAACAACATATGAAAAAAAATATTCAAACAATTCTTCTAAAACAATAAAGGATATAAAATTCACATTGTAGTAGACAAAATAAAATCCTTACGTTCATTTCAGCATCTTTGGCTTGTGAATTCTGCATGTCCACTAGGATCTGAACCCTCTCCAAAATCAAAAAACTCTTTCCAAATCCCCCTTGTTTCAGCTCATCTCTCACACGAGTCTTTGCAAACGCGTTAGTCCATCCAGTAATTGTTGGAAATATACGTGGTACATAAACATTCCCCACAAAATCAACTCGATCCAAGTAAAAAAGCTGAGACAAAATAGATAATACTATGTAAATCATATTCATTTTATAAATATGAAAACCTTTCAGATACACAAAAACATATCAAAACAAAAAAGAAAGACTTACGGTCAAAAATATGAGTGGACCATAGTATCTGCGTTTAACGTTACTTATTTGAGAGTTCCAAATATAGCTATTTCTTCTCAAACTTTCTAGTATAGGAGAACACCAATTGAAGTCCTTAACGACTTCAACATCTGCTATAGCTCCAAAGTATGACAGGTTGGGATAACTACTTGACCCAATATCTATAAAACTTGTACAAAACATGACGAGAAAATTCTGCTTAAACAAAATACCCCCTTCCTTCTGCCTTTCCATGGCATCATATACATATGAACTATGGATTTTTTCACCAGTTTTGCTGAACTGTGACCTCCACAACTGAAGAGCTTCGCCTTCCTTATGATCCAAAATAGGGCGATGACCACGAGGTATACCAAGGGTACACTGAATATCTTCTTCTTCAATCACTAAATCATGGTCACAATCCAGTTTAATTGTTGCAAACTGAGGATTGAGATTCTCCACAATCCAGTACCCAAGAGCACCTTGAGTACGACTTAATTCAAGCTGTAAAATCCCTTCAAAACCTATCTCCTTAATATCACTCCTCTGCTTATCACTAAAAACTTTCATGCTGCAGAAAAGACCTCTTGGAGACGAACGAGTGTCTATACACTCAACAATTGGTTTTTCTTTAATAGCACAAGACTTCTTCATGCTCTGTTTGGGTTTCAAAATAGGCTTCTCTGCTCTAGGCTTCTTTGTTATGCACTTGTTTGTTGTCTCTTTAAAGGGTAAGTCATCCACATTACATTCTTCTGTAGAAATCAGAAAAGGAAAACGAACATATGCTCCAACATTTCTCCTCTTCTTCATAACAAAATCAATAGTTTGGCTGTCATCAGAATCAACTTCACCTACACAAAATATCATTAACAAATATGAAAGTCATTTCACTATACCTTAACAAATGTTTAACAAGGACATATACACACAAATTTCAAAGATATGAAAGGCTTTCATATAACGCAAAAACATATCAAACCAAGCCATAGTGACACTGAACAGGTTTTCTGTAAACAAATATCATGTTTATATACAAAAAACCAGTTCACAGCGACACATTTAAAAAAATCAAAGGGAATTTCAAAAATCTGAAAGGCTTTCATATACGAAAAAACCTATCAAACCAAGCCATAGTGACACTGAACAGGTTTTCTGCAAACACATATCATGTTTATATAAAAAAAACCAGTTCACAACGACACATTTAAAAAAATCAAGGGAGTTCCAAAAATATGAAAGGCTTTCATATAACGCAAAAACATATCAAACCAAGCCATAGTGACACACAACAGGTTTTCTGTAAACAAATATCATGTTTATATAAAAAAAAACCAGTTCACAACGACACATTTAAAAAAATCAAGGGAGTTCTAAAAATATGAAAGGTTTTCATATAACGCAAAAACCTATGAAGACCTTTCAGATACATTTTGTTCAAACCAAGCCATTTACACAATATGAAGACCTTTCAGATAAATAAACTCCAAGCAAATTAAGCAATAATTACTTGTCTTCTTCTTCTCAATGCTACGAGCCTCCTTCAACTTCCTCTTCTGCGATAATTTGGTCACCACTGCAATAGAATCAACGGCACGATACAGAGATCTAGGTTTTCAAAACTCGCAACCTCTCGCAAAGCTCGCAATCGACTACTAATGCAAATTGTCTTCTCCAAATCGCAAATCACTCACAAATCGCCTTCCCAAAATCACCTCCTATGTCAATTCGCCTTCCCAAAATCGCTAATCACTCGATCGATCGATCGCAAATCACCACCTCTCGCAACTCGACTCAGCACAGATCAGAAAACTACTTGAAATGACGATCATACCCCTGCACATGTTGGCGAAAATGCGAAATGACGAAAACAAATTACAACTTCGACTTATTTACGCCTCATGCCACCGCGTCCATCTTCACCGTTGGTCATATAATCGTGTGGCTGAGATTGGTCCCTTGGTACCTATTTATAGCCATGGTTTTCTGCTGATTTTTTCCCTAAGCTTTGGAAGAGTTTAGATTCGGGGAGGATAAACAGGCTGAGCAAAGGCCTATTAGAGGCATATCTGCAGGGGGGAGGAGGAGAGAATCTCCACTTTTTTACAGGTAGAGATCAGCCCACCCACGCTAGCGCCTAAGGGTAAAACGGTCTCTAGAAATTTAGGAGGGCTCAGCATTGGTAGCCTTTCCACGGAAGAATGAGGGAAATCAGTATCCCAACTAATCCTCGAATAGCAAAAGGACAACCCTCGAGAAAGCTAACTCGACACCAAACGTGTCATAAACAACCGAGGGAGGAATGAATGTGTCTCAGAACCGCGTAAGGCACAGGGAGCTAGACGATGGCTAGGCATTGGACGCGACTCTTGAGATAAAATCAGGATTCTTGTGAGATGGATCAGACAAGAGAGCATAATAAATGACCTTACCGGCAAGGACGGCAAAAACTCGCCTTCCTTAAGGCTGAACTATGGTTGGAAACTGGTAATGATGACAAGGAGCTGATATCAGCTGAACCAGAGCGTTGAGTGGTGTATCGGAAAATTCCTTCTCAACAACTCCATTGTTAGCTACATGTTAGAGAAGGAAACTGAAATTCTGATTCGTAGCAGGGACAAGACGTCGAACACAATGTTGGAACGATTGGTTTGACAACTTGTCTGATCACAGATAATGAATAGTAAATAAACAAACAGTAAACAAAAGACACACAATATGTTTACCCAATTCGGTGTAACCACACCTACGTTTGGGGGCACTCTGCCAGTGAAAAGGTTTTCACTATACGATAGTCAATAGTACAACTTCAAGCATGAACTGGTTATTACACAAACCATTGTCTTAAGCTACTATTACTACTTATGAAATATCTCGACCAGGTATTTCATAAGTAGGAGACTCTTCACTGCAAACTCGCCAGCGACCTCACCATCCCAATATGGAATAAGAAAGAGACTCTTCACTATCCTACCTTAAACTAAGTTTTCTTTTACTGAAAATAAAATTTTCCTTCAGAATGAAATTAAATATTTGAGAAAAAATGACATTCAACTTAAATTTTTAATTTTGACCATGACATTTAATTCTTCTCAACAAAAAATAAAATTGAATAATAAACATGAGAGGTATTTTTTTTCATTTCCAAAAAATAAATAAAAATAAAATTTTTAATTATGCTTACAGACATAATGAAATATGATAAAATAAATTTGAATAATGTATCATTTTTCTTAATTATATATACACTCACTCATTTAAATATTATGATGGGTCTCGAATTCTTGACATGAAACCGTGGAACGCATAGTGTCAATCTCCAGAAAATAAAATAAAATAATATTTTGTGATGTATGTTAAAAACACATACTACCGATTTATACGTAATTTTCTCTGTATTAGTATGGATGGGTGGAGTCCATTTTTTCTTCTTTTTTCAACTGAGTGGAGTACATAAATGATTTACCTATTGGGTAATAATTTTTCTGAGTTTACAAACTGTGGAAGGCTTTGAACCTAAAGCATTTTTAGACCCTAAAACCCAATATTGGAGCCCATTGGGTCAAATTCACAATATGGGCCTTTATGACATACTTTCGGTGTCGTATCAAAACTCATCGCAATATTTAAAAAATCATATTAACTTTTTTGAAAATGTTCCGCACACTTACTGGTGAAGTAAGAGAAATTCAACCATCACAAAAAAATAGAAGATTAAACAACCAAATCCAAAGGTTGAACATGTTTAAAAATTTTATTTCAAAATTTTCCAGAAGAATTCACGTTCAATTTTATCACTTTTTCGACAAAATCGGAATATTTAACCTCGAGATATAAAAGATAGAATTTTAATATTTATACACTTTTTGTCAGTGTCGAAATATATTAGACCTTAAAAGCAAAAATTTATGGCAATTTTAATGTGACTCTTTACAATAGCTAAAAAGCTATTGTATAGAGTGAAAATAGAAAAAATGTACACTAATTAGACTTCCTATAATAAGGAGCTCCCCACATTTATATTTTGTCTCCATACATGTAAGAAGCTCCCTACATTCTCTCTTTCTACTTTATGATTTTTTATTTTATTTTATTCAACTCAACCACTTATTCTCTTTTTTGCAACTATAAAAGTAAAAAAAAGTATATATATATATATTATAATAATGAATGTAATTTAAGTGTGAGAAGCATGGTTGAAGTGAAAACTAAAAAAATGACTCACTGCCTATTAACAATGCAAATCACTCCCTACAATAATTTAATTGTACGAAGACACATTGAAAATGCTCTTAAAACATAATTTTAAATTTTTATTTCCAAACATTATCGAGTAAAACTTTATGGTTGAAACTTCAGACGGTTGAAAATTTCATATAACTAACCTAGTGGGTAAAACCAACATTTAGTTCCAACTCAGTCATTGCTCTTGACCTTGATGAAAAGTAGAAGTGAATCAAGTCATTGGTGTTTTTCCTTACCCATTTCACAGAATTGGGAAAAACTAAAACATAACAAGGACTTATTATCTTTATTCTCTGATTGATCACTAAGAAAGATAAACCGGAAAGTAAGTAATGTATTTATTTGAATAAAATTATTCAGAAGCAACAACTTGTGAAGAAAAGAAGAAAAAATATACCCAATGACAATTAATAAAAGTTTGAAGTCAAAATAATGTTTAATCATAGATATAAGGATATTTTGGTCATTTCATAAAATTGAAAAATAAAAATATTAACGGAGTTATAGTAGAGAAGAAATTTTTTTTTTAAGTAGCCTATCAAATTAAAAAAAATATTAGGTGACCTATCTGAAAAATATATAGTTGCATTTGTACCTATATGAGATTATCTCATTTATAAATCCAAAATATTTGAACTAGCACCCATGATTATGAAGAATTAGCCCATAATCATAGTGGTAGGCAGTAATAATATCAAGTTAAACACAAAATTGAAAAGAGAAAAAAGAAACTATAAAACCCTAGACCCCGAAGGATTGAAAATTATATAGTCGAATATCTCCCGGATAGCGCGTTACTTGTAGTTTTATCAATCCTTGCACCCAAATTCGCCTCAAATGACATTGAACCTTCTCACGAACCCTTCAACACCGCCTTGGGAGCTTCTTTTCGTTACTTGTGTGCTCCGAGAACTAGTACGTCAAAAAAAATAAAAATTCGGTATTTAAAACTAAAATCGGACATGTCATGGTCTCGGCAAAAAGAGTTGTCACGGTTCTAACATTTAGGTTGTGAAAACGGTTTGCTCTTGGTCAATTCGGCATATTTTGGGCCAATGTTACGACCTTGGGCAATTTTTGTCTCGCCCGTGACATGCCCTTAAGGCCTTAACAGCGGAAATTGCCAAAACTTCTAAGAATTTGTAGATCTTCAAATTTCGTTCACCGTGGTTTAGGCTCTCCGCAAGTTTCATTGACGGTGAGGCTCGAAATGTATCATGAATTGACCTATTGATTCGTGACAAGCAATCAACAACCCGTGAAGGCATAAAGACATGTAAGAATGATAAAATATATATTATCAAAGGAAAAACATCTAAAAACATGGGGAAACATATTAAGAAATTATACTCGGATACGGCTGCATCAGGAGGCAAGAGACGCTAAACTCTTTGAGCATGTGTTTCCGCTAAAGAAATATGCACCTGCCTCTTCGTCGATAATAGTACACGTGGATGTCCATTTTGTAAGTGATGAACACAACTCGCATGTCAGTTGCTCGACTCTAGAATTTCATAACGATCAATCTAGAAAGAGCAAGAGACCTAGAATCAAGAAGACCATTAGGGGTGAGTTTGTCACTTCATTTTTAGTTGAAATTTCGGATGTGCATTTTGTTACTGAAGAAAAAGTATTAGTCTTTTTAATAAAAAATTACTGGAAACCGCCCGGAGAAGGAATGAGATATGTTGATGCTGGGTTTTGAAAATATGATATTAGGACTGAACTAGAGAATATCGTGTCAAATCAAACGTGGGAATTAATCGACATCTCTAAAGGATGTAAACTAGTAAAAATTTAATAGGAAATTGATGACCGGTAGCACAATAGAAAGGTTTAAGACAATACTAGTAGTTATATGATTCACTTAGAAGAAAGACACTGACTACTTCGGCACTAATTCTTCTATGGACAAGGTAGATGCTATTCGATCACTAATCGTTCTATCTACTATTTATGACTTGGTTGTATACTAGATAGATCTCTAAACCATTTTCTGGAATGATAATCTTGACGAGGAGATCTACATTTCTCAATACAAGAGTTTTGCGACAAAGGGTTTAGAGGAAAAAGTTTGTAAACTCAAAAAATTTCTCTATGCGCTTAAATAAGCACCAAATAAATATTATGAGTAATTTTACAACACTCCAGTGAGTAACAAGTACTTTGTCAACAATTATGATCCATTTCCTTACACTAAGATTGTGGAGTTGACTTGTGTCATTATCCGACTTTATGTATCATTAATAGTAACATTATTGCTATAAAAGAAGCTAATGGATTTCAATTATCTAACTTTAAGAAAAAGGATTTAGGAGAAGAAAATGTTATCTTATGAGTCATGGTTTTGAGTAACTTTGATCACACCTCCTGAAGTCAGTCTAATTGCGTTAAAAATGTATTGAAGAAATTGAACTATTTTAACGCAGTACCTATCAAAACTGCCTATGATTCCTACACACATTTAAGAATTGGGTAAACTACACATAGTCATCCCCAACTATACCCAAAAGACACATAACTATTCCCAACTTTCAAACTGGACACATAGCTACACCCAGAGATTGAAAATGGACACTTAGCACCTACCATTAGATTTTCTGTTAAAGTTTAAGTGAAAAGACGAAAATACCCTTGGTCAGACTTCAAATTTTCAAAACCATGTCATTGTAAAAAAATTATTCGCCGAAGACTTGGCGTAGCTGTCGGAGGTCGAATCTGGTGCCGACAAACACAGTGGGAGGATCGGAGACGAGGCCGGCGAGGAACGTGGTGGTTTTGGAGAAGGTTGATCGAAAAACACACCAAAACTCATATATGGCATGTTTTGAAAATTTGAAGTATTACCAAGGGCATTTTCGTCTTTTTACTCAAAATTTTAACAGAAAATCTAACAGTAGGTGCTTAGTGTCCATTTTTAATCTCTGGATGTAGCTAGTTGTCCAATTTAAAAGTTGGGGATAGTTATGTGTCTTTCGAGTATAATTGGGGATGACTATGTGTAGTTTACCCTTAAGAATGTGGGCTGTAGTTACGACGATTTTCGAGATTGGCTGATTTTGAAGAAACTGAAGAAACATGTTACAAAGAATGTCTAAGCATCGTCTACGACATCTTGTGTGACATTGTTGACGGCATCTCGGCAAGCATCCTGATCGACAGAAATCAGGAAAGTGCAGGTTCGGCAGTGCAGCAAGGAAACGATTAGGAAAGAGCAGAACGACTCCTAATCTGAAAAGAAGAAAGACGATGATTAAAGAGGAAACCCTTTAGGGTTAGTACTCATCCACGATTGCTATAAAAGCTTAGGCTACCCCCTTAGCAATTGTGTGGTTCTTTATTTGTTTCCTAGCAACAATTTGCAAGGTTCTTAGACGTGAAGGTTTGCGGGCTGAGAAATTGCAGATTGTGCTTAGGACGTTGTGTATCACATAACTATAGAGAGTTAGGTGATTGAGGGTTTACTGAAGTCGTGAGTTGAAGACTGCACGCAACCACCAAGCTTGAAGAAGACTTGAAGACGACAGAGCAAGGCGATTGCTCGAAGAGTGGAATCAAGACGTTCTTGGATTCAGGGGGAGACCCTGAGATAGATTGCACTGTAAGACGTAGCATAAAGTATAGATCTAGGAGGGATCACAGGTACTTGTATGTTCTGACGGATTACTGATAAGTGAAATCTTTCCACTAGGCTGAGAGCCCCCAGACGTAGGTGACGTTGCACCGAACTGGGTAAACAATCTGTTGTGTCATTACTTATAGCTTTCTATTTACTGTCCTGCTTTATCTACGCAAGAAGTCAGACACAACGTTATAGCATTCTGTGTAACATTGTGTGTCGCATCTTGCACGATTAAGCCGATCAGAATTTCAATTGGTATCAAAGAAGGCACCTATAGCTTTAGGTGAGTTCCTAAACAAATATTTTGATCAAAGATGGACAATACCAGAGAAGGAGGATCCATAAATCGACCACCTGTTCTAGATGGAAGCAACTATGGCTATTGGAAGGCTCGAATGTGTGCCTTCATGAAGTCACTAGACAACAAGACATGGAAGGCTGTACTCAATGGTTGGAATGCACCACAACTCAGTGACAGTGATGGCAATCCTATCGGCCCAAAACCAGAAAAAGACTGGACCGATGATGAAGATGAAGAATCACTGGGAAATTCTCGAGCTCTGAATGCTATCTTCAACGGTGTTGACAAGAACGTGTTCAGACTAATCAACACATGCACAACTGCCAAATCAGCATGGGACATCCTGGCTGTAGCATATGAAGGAACAACTAAGGTTCGAGAACAGAAACTGCAATACCTAACAACCAACTTCGAAGCCCTCATCATGAAGGAAGATGAATCAATTGCCGATTTCAATGTTCGCATTCGTGATCTAGCCAATGAATCCTATTCTCTGGGGGAACCAATGTCTGATGAAAAATTGGTAAGAAAAACCCTACGTGCTCTTAGCCCTAGGTTCAAAATGAAAATCACAGCAATTGAAGAAGTTCATGACCTCAAGGTCTTGAAATTTGATGAGCTGATGGGGTCTCTAATGACCTATGAGTTGTCTCTACCCAACATCGACAAAAGGAACAAAGGAGTTGCTTTCAAGAGCTCAACACACAAGCAACCAGATCCTGAGGATTCGGATTCTGATGAAGACATCGAGGCTACAATGTCCCTTCTCACAAAAAAGTACAACAAAGCCATGAGAAGATTTAGTCGAATGGGTGGACGGAATGTCACAGCAAATGCCAGAAACAATGCTCCACAAAAAGCTCAAGCTGGAGGTAGTCTTGACAGACCAAACAGGAGTGTGGAAGAAAACAAAAACAAAAGACTTCAATGTCATGAATGTGAAGGATTCGGCCACCTCCATAGAGAATGTCCAAATTTCCTCAAACAACAAAAATGAGGATACAATGCCACTCTATCAGATGATGACAACAAAGATAGTGGATCTGAAGAGGTAAGCAACTTTGTTGCATTCACTACTACTACTCCTACATGTAATGTCGATAATGCTGTCAACATCAATAATGATCCAACTCCAAATGAGAATTGGACTAAGGAGCAACTAGTCGAAGCATACAAAGGCTTGCACACCAGATGGATCAAGGAAACTCTGATACTTGATCAACAAGGCGAAAGGATCATTAGTCTTACCAACGACAAATCTAGATTTCTGGAGACGATCGTGGAGCTGAAACGAGAAATCACCAGACTTAATGGAGAAATTAGTCTCATGACTAAATCGGTAAAGATGATGAATCCGAGCACAGAAAGCCTTGACAAGATTTTGTCAGTGGGAAAACAATCCAAAGATACGACGGGACTAGGGTACACACATGTTGTCCCCTCAACAACAGGGACAAAGTTTGTCCCACAACAAGCTTTGGCGAACAAGAAACAACAGGATGCCCCAACTCATCCTACAGGACGACCTACAACAAAAGCCATAATATCGTCTACAGCCTGTTCCTGTCAAGAAACTGTCAGAAGACATCCTCCACGCAGACAACAAAGCTACAGAAGACTAGCTTATGAATATCAATGGATATGTCATTACTGTGGTCAACCAGGTCATATCAGACCTTTTTGTTTTCAACTTCTTAAGAGGAAGCAAGCTCAGAAATATCAAAGGCATCTCCCATCTCCTCCGAAGACAACTCGCCTTAAATGGAGACCTAAGAACCTTACCTATCGAGCTAATGTTGCATATACATCATTAAGTGCTTCAACGAACAAGAACTGGTATCTCGACAGTGGATGCTCTCGACACATGACAGGTACTCCAAAGTTTCTCTCCAATCTTAAATTATATACAAACTGCTTTGTTACATTTGGAGATGGGATCCGAGCTCGAATCATTGGAAAAGGAATGCTCAAGCATCCAGAAGCCACATGTCTGACTGAAGCATTACTTGTAGAAGGACTTAAAGCAAACCTGATTAGCATCAGTCAGATCTGTGATCAGGATTTGGTAGTGAAATTCACTAAAGAAGCCTGTATAGTTAACAACAGCGATCATGTCACCATTCTACAAGGAGTTCGCCCGACAGACAATTGCTATATCTGGTCTCCCGAAACACATACCGAAGCAACCAAGTGCCTTGTCTCCAAAGCAGAAGAAACCAAACTATGGCATCGAAAGCTTGGACATCTAAACCTTAGAAGTATGCAAAAGGCAATCTCAGAGCAGGCTATCGCCAGAATCCCAAACCTAAAAATAGTTGAAGGAAAGATCTGCGGAGAATGTTAGATTGGGAAGCAAACCAAGATGTCACACAAGAAGCTTCAGCATATCACCACCTCTCGAGTACTTGAGCTGATACATGTTGACCTCATGAGACCAATGCAAGTTGAAAGCCTTGGAGGAAAACGATATGTCTTTGTATGTGTAGATGATTACTCACGATACACTTGGGTGGACTTCTCTCGTGACAAATCAGACACCTTCTCGATCTTCAAGAATCTATGCATCCAAGTCCAATGAGAAAAAGGAGAGACAATTGGCAAAATCATCCGCCTTCGTAGTGATCATGGTCGAGAGTTCGAAAACAGCAAGTTTGCAGATTTCTGCAACTCAGAAGGGATAGCACATGAATTCTCAGCGCCAATCACTCCTCAACAGAATGGCATTGTTGAGCGCAAGAACAGGACTCTACAGGAGATGGCGAGAGTTATGATGCTGGCTAAAGACATACCAACTCACTTCTGGGCAGAAGCACTTAACACTGCTTGCCATATCCACAATCGAGTCACTCTCCGACCAGGTATGTCAGTAACTCATTATGAAATATGGAGGGGGAGAAAGCCCAATGTTAAGTACTTCCATATCTTTGGCTCCACTTGTTATATACTGGCTGATAGAGAGCCTCGCCAAAAGCTTGACCCAAAAAGCGATGAAGGCATCTTCCTTGGCTATTCGAGGAATAGTCGTGCATACCGAGTCTTCAACAAACGAACCAAAACCATGATGGAATCAATCAATGTTATTGTTGACGATGACTGCGAAGATGCCTCAGAAGATGCGATGGACGAAGACAAAGCCTATCCGCCCAACAATGTCAGGAAGAATGCTACCCCAGATGCCAGAGAAGATGTTAGCAGCAAAACCGAAGATGATGTCGCCAATAACGAAGTAGTTGCTGAAACCAGCAACAAGAATCCCTCATGAAGAGTCCAGACTAACCATCCTATCTCTGGAGTTATTGAAAACCTGAATGAAGGCGTACAGACTCGGTCAAAAGCTCTTGAAGATTATAACGAGATGATTGGAAATATTTGCTTCGTTTCTAAGACAGAACCCAAAAACATCAATGAAGCCATCAATGATGAATATTGGGTCAATGTTATGCAAAAAGAGCTGATTCAATTTGAGAAAAATCAGGTATGGGAACTGGTGCCCAAACCAAGCGAAGGAAACATCATAGGCACCAAATGGATCTTCAAGAAAAAATCTGATGAGCTTGGCAACATCACTCGCAACAAAGCAAGGTTAGTTGCTCAAGGATATACTCAAATTGAGGGTATCGACTTCGATGAGACATTTGCTCCTGTGGCAAGACTTGAAGCAATTCGTCTCTTGCTAGGGATATCATGTCATCTACAGATAAAGCTCTACCAGATGGATGTCAAAAGTGCATTCTTGAATGGGGATCTCAATGAAGAAGTATATGTGTCACAACCCAAAGGATTTGTTGACCCTCACTATCTTGATCATGTGTATAAACTCAAGAAATCTCTTTTTGGGTTGAAACAAGCACCAAGGGCTTGGTATGAAAGGCTCACAAAATTCCTCATCCGAAGCGGCTACACTAGAGGGGGAGTCGACAAGACCCTATTTGTGAAGAATTAAGATGGAAATTTAATGATAGCTCAAATCTATGTCAATGACATTGTTTTGGAGGGATGTCAAGCAAGATGGTTGAGATATTTATTCAACAGATGCAATCAGAATTCGAGATGAGCATGGTGGGAGAGCTTACTTATTTTCTAGGCTTCCAAATCAAACAACAAAAGGATAGCATCTTCGTATCTCAGAGCAAATATGCGAAGAATATTGTCAAGAAGTTTGGGCTAGAGAAAGCCTCACATAAAAGAACACCAGCAGCTACACATGTCAAGCTAACTAAAGATAATCTAGGAGAAGCCGTCGACCAACACCTATACAGAAGCATCATCGGTAGTCTTCTCTACCTCACCGCAAGTCGACCAGATATTGCCTACTTTGTCGGAGTATGTGCACGATATCAAGCTAATCCTAAGGTTAGTCATCTATCCCAAGCCAAAAGAATTATTAGATATATATCTGGGACCACAGACTTGGGTTTATTATACTCATTCGACACATCATCTACCTTGGTGGGGTATTGTGATGCCGATTGGGCTGGAAACACATCGGATAGGAAAAGCACATATGGAGGATGCTTCTTCCTTGGCAACAATCTCATATCATGGTTTAGTAAAAAGCAAAACTGTGTTGCCCTTTCCACTGCCGAATCGGAGTATATTGCTGCTGGGAGTAGCTGCACACAACTGCTTTGGATGAAACAGATGTTAGTCGAATACAATGTCAGACAGGATGCCATGACTTTGTATTGTGATAATGTCAGTGCTATCAACATCTCCAAAAACTCTGTCCAGCACAGCATAACCAAACACATTGATATTAGACATCACTTCATTCGAGAATTGGTCGAAGACAAGAAGATCATCCTAGAGCACATCCCAACAGAGAAGCAACTAGCTGATATTTTCACGAAGGCACTAGACGCGAGCAGATTTGAGGATCTCAGATCATCACTTGGTCTGTGTTCAATCAACAACCAGTAAACGAGATACAGAAACGGTTGAGAGGAAGTGTTGGTACCTTTTCATGAACCGGTCTAAAAACCAACGAATGTCATCGGGCCAGGCATATCAAAAGCCCATATAAAAGGAAAGGAAAGATACAGTCAGACGCTAAAGAAGATTTGAATCGTTTTCAAAAACCTAGGCTGCCTCCTCTCTGTGCTCGCTCTCATCGCCTTCACCATTCACTCTCTGCAAATCTCTCAAACAACAATGGTGAAAACTAGAAGCACAGTAGCCCCAAAACAAGCCACCGCTTCAAAAAAAGCTGAAGCAAAAGGCGTCACAAGCAGTAGAGCGAAGACAAACAAGCATGGAGTGCGAATCAAAGGGCCAAAAACCCTGAAGAAGTCAGAAGAAATCCCCAAAGAGGCTTCACCAGAGAAAGCCCCAATACCATTTTTTACTCGAGTTCCCAAGAAGTCCCGGACCG
Source organism: Geranium rotundifolium (assembly GCA_963920655.1). Lineage (NCBI taxonomy): Eukaryota > Viridiplantae > Streptophyta > Magnoliopsida > Geraniales > Geraniaceae > Geranium > Geranium rotundifolium. The sequence continues at coordinate 25,030,389 of OY987318.1, forward strand.
GAAGTGCTGCATTCTCAATGTCTGACCTAACCGGGCCAGTAAGAGAGAATGATCTTGGCTAGGAAAATCGAGAGGCCTCCATGCAAATTGTCGCAGTTCCAACACCAACAGGTAACGATTTCTCTGTCGATACTTCTAGAAACAGTGATCTGTTAGAATCACTACTGGAAAACCAGGACCCACCTAAAGAAGGTGTGGTAGAAGAACTGATACGTCCGGAAGGAGAAAAGGAGGATGTGACTCCAGTCAGTCATGGGCTGGAACGAATTGCGGAAGGAGAAGGAGGAGAAAAAGAAGGAACATATGTCATACCAAAAGCCACTGAAAATGTTGTAGAAGAGGAAGAAATAGCTGACTCGGAAGAAGCCGAGGAAGAAGAAGAAGAGAAAGAAGAAACCAGAAACGGAGAGACCGATCTGGAAGAAGCTAAGAAGAACAAGGATGCCACCACAAACAACACAGAAGAAAACACTCTGGATGCCAGAGAAGATGTCATGGAAGAAGCCGCGGAGACGGCACACACAGTCCTATCGTCCCTGAAGAAAAAGCTTCTAGAAGAAACTGAAAGTTTGGCTGTTATGGTTGGAAAACTAAAAGAAACAAGGAAAAGAAAGGAGGTTAAGGAGGCTGGAGGTCCCAGCAACAAAAGGAAAAAGTCGCATGTCAAAGGCAAGGGAAAGAAAGTGATCGCCACAAAGAGGTTGACAGATGAATCTACTGATGATGATATTGAAGAGGTCCCTGCTGAGGAAGAAAGGAAGAAAAAGGCCCTGAAGACGGCCAAGAACACCATGAGTGTAACTTACGACAACGTGTCGTTTCACTCAGCAGAAGGCGCAAAGAGGTGGGAGTTTGTATTTTAGAGAACGGCGTACCCAGAGAAGACATTATCGTCGGAACTGCTTGGGCTAAAGGCCATTATACAGCTCCTGGAGAAGGCAGAATTGATGAGAACCGTCTCCGACATTGGCAACCACTATCCCCTTCTGGTTAAAGAATTCATTGCAAATCTGCCTACCACGTTTGGTACCCCAGATGCTCCAGAGTTTGATAAGGTATATGTCAGAGGCATCCGCTTTGACATCACCTCCGACATCATCAATGAATTTCTGGGAAGGAAGAGGGTTCGATCTGTGCCACCACCCGATCTGAGCAAAGTCCTCCGAGAAATTACCGGAGATAAGAGCAGAACATGGCCATCCAAAGGGACAGTGGCAGCTTCAGATCTGACTTCCAAGTACTCCATTCTCTTTCGGATTGGAGTTGCAAACTGGGCGCCCTCAACTCACGCATCATCGATCAAACCTGAGCTAGCAATCCTTATCTACCAAATAGGTACTGGATCTAAACTTGACTTTGGACAATTTGTGATTGATCATCTTGTTCGCCATGCTAGATCTCTTGCTGTGAAAATTCCCATAGCTTTTCCATCCCTTATCTCTGAATTACTCGTACATCAACACCCTGGCGTGTTAAAAACGTCGGATAAGGTGGGGAAAAGAGGAGGAGTAATTGTGGTAAGCCACAAATTGTTTGAAGGAAGGCATGCTCCTGATATTGTCAGGCTAGAAGCCATGGCAAAGACCAGTAGAGCCACAAGTGTCGTCCCTCTCACAAGGACTACCAGCAGGGATGCCGTCATGCTCAAACAAGAAATTGAAGTGCTTGATGAGGACATTGCAAACTTAAAGACTGCCCTGAAGCACCTCTCGCAGCGCCGAACTCACTGCGCCAACCTACTGCACTCACTGTCTCCTCCAGGCTCTGATGATGATCCCACAAATGATCCAGAAGATGCTACCCAAGAAGCCTCCACAGAAGCTACAGAGACTGTAAGTTCCAACAGCAGCTCTATTTGAAAAGTTTTATGAAATTCTCTGACTCTTGAACAACTAAACAACTTTTATGGTCTGTAATATTTTGTGAACACTGTATCATGCTTTCTCTCGACAGCTGATCGAGAGCAAGTGTGAGTTATGTTTGGATTTATTTTGCTTATTTCCCGGATTTGTTGAAATATTTGTTTACTTTGGCTCTTTTTGAGCCAGCAAGGGGGAGTAAGTGTTTAAATTAGAAATACGCGCGCAATGATACAAGGAAGAAAGATAGAGACGACGCGACGCGAAGACACAAGACGCGACGATACGCGCGACGACACTGCCGATCGACGAGACGACAAATGCGACGCAGAATGCGATGAAGAATGCAACGAAGAATGCTACCCTTAAAAATAGCCAAAGGGGGAGATTGTAGTTACGACGATTTTCGAGATTGGCTGATTTTGAAGGAACTGAAGAAACATGTTACAAAGAATGTCGAAGCATCGTCTACGACATCTTGTGTGACATTGTTGACGGCATCTCGGCAAGCATCCTGATCGACAGAAATCAGGAAAGTGCAGGTTCGGCAGTGCAGCAAGGAAACGATTAGGAAAGAGCAGAACGACTCCTAGTCTGAAAAGAAGAAAGACGGTGATTAAAGAGGAAACCCTTTAGGGTTAGTACTCATCCACGATTGCTATAAAAGCTTAGGCTACCCCCTTAGCAATTGTGTGGTTCTTTATTTGTTTCCTAGCAACAATTTGCAAGGTTCTTAGACGTGAAGGTTTGCGGGCTGAGAAATTGCAGATTGTGCTTAGAACGTTGTGTATCACATAACTATAGAGAGTTAGGTGATTGAGGGTTTACTGAAGTCGTGAGTTGAAGACTGCACGCAACCACCAAGCTTGAAGAAGACTTGAAGACGACAGAGCAAGGCGATTGCTCGAAGAGTGGAATCAAGACGTTCTTGGATTCAGGGGGAGACCCTGAGATAGATTGCACTGTAAGGCGTAGCATAAAGTATAGATCTAGGAGGGATCACAGGTACTTGTATGTTCTGACGGATTACTGATAAGTGAAATCTTTCCACTAGGCTGAGAGCCCCCAGACGTAGGTGACGTTGCACCGAACTGGGTAAACAATCTGTTGTGTCATTACTTATAGCTTTCTATTTACTGTCCTGCTTTATCTACGCAAGAAGTCAGACACAACGTTATAGCATTCTGTGTAACATTGTGTGTGGCATCTTGCACGACTAAGCCGATCAGAATTTCATGGGCGATAGTTAAGGAATGTTAAGGAATGTTTAGTTCTTTGAACATGCGTGTCCATGAAAAAAAGAAAATCGTAAGAATACTAAGGTATGTACGAGGAACTAATAACTATGCAAGAGAACCTGTCGTGCTAGGGATATACTCTTATGCTTGTTGGATATCTAATGTAAGGGATGCTAAAGACAAGAGGAGAAATGTCTCAACCCTAGCAGGAAGAGTTGTGTCATGGAAATCCTCACGACAAACGATTATAACCAGATTAACATGTAAATATGAGTTTAAAGCTTTGGATAAAGCTGTGGAAGAAGCCGAGGAGCTAGATAACTTCCTAGAGAAAATTCCTGAATGATGAAAGTTTGTGCCTAAAATATGTGTGCATTGTGATCATCAAATAACTATTTGTAGTGCACAGAGCTTGAGAAAAACGGTAAAGATCGACACATGCGTCGTTGACATAATACTGTTAGACAACTGATCTTTACGAGAATTATCTATGTTGACTTGGTAAGGTCAAACGATAATATTGTGTATCCGCTGACCGTTGGGTTAAACAGAGATCAAGTTGATAAACATCGAAAGGAATGGGGCTCAAGCCCATATAATTAAGGCGTCATGTGAAGGAAAGCCCTACCTAGTTGACTGGAGATCCCAAGATCTAGGTTCAAAGGGACAACCTGATTGCATGAACCTTGTGCGGTCACTGTGAGGGCAACCCCGAGACCATTCTTATGATGTCAAACAATAACATAAAAATGGATCAGGTTAAACTATGCTTTTAATGATACTTTATGCATACCGAAGTTGAGGAAAAGATATCACCTATGTGAGAGCAAAGTAGGGTCGCTTCAAAAGAAACAAATGGGACTTAGTTCTCTTGAACTCTTGCAGAACCAGGAGGTGTTCATGACCATAACGAACATAACCATGAGAACCTAACAACCGTGTTCGTTGATATCTTTGTGGAGTATATGATCTCTTACACTAAACGACAGAGAGTTCAAGGATATCGCGTATACTCATCTGTCACGAAGATTAGTATACTTTCACAAGAAAAGTTTAAAGGGGGTAACCTACTTATCCTATACAAATATATCGACTATAGAGAGTAATCACCACGTCGAAATTCTTACACGTTCAATTTCATTCATGTGGGGGATTGTTGGACAAAAGTGTCTAAAATGGCAAAGTTAAAAAATATGTCTTAACTTATGACTGGGTCAACTTGAACCGTGATTAAGGAATGCTTAGAATCGACCTAGAGTGATGCAAAACACATTTACATAATCTAGAATACGAGATCTTTCCAATGGTCTATCACGAGTTTTAAACGGACAAGAGGTGAATGAGAAATTGAACCTCAAAGATGGTCACTTGAAATGATGTTGAGAAAAATGAGTTGTGCTGAAAACTAAGGGATCGAAGGCCCGCCAAATTTTTGCTAAGGCCCAAAAAAGAATTCTCAACGATATTTTCAATTTGTGAATTAAGAATAATATTTTTCGATATAATTCGGAAACAAATATTTTTTAAGTTAGTAAATTTGGGAATAAATATTTTTTCCTAAAATCAGAAATAATATTCTGCAACTTGCAATGTGGAAAATAGTTTTATCTTTGGAATATTTGTATTGAAGAATTAAATATTTTTCATGATATTTTTGTTCGTGAATAAAATATTTTTATGTTACTTTCGAGTTTAAAATATTTCCATAATATTTTTTATTCATAAATAATCGTGGTCATATTATGCTATTAAGGTAAATTCTCTACGACAAGTAAAAATTTACTTATTCCCCAAGAATAAGAAAATTTGTAAGTCTTTCATTCCTATTCTTTTTAGGTTTCTACTTCCTTTGAGCTTATAAATGCGTATCTTTGCTAGGGATGAAAATACACACAAAAATTCGAAATACCCTAGTCATCTCTCTCTCTCTCGTTCTTCCTCCTTGATTCTCTTCACATCGCGGTTCAGAGTTCGCATACGATCGTCGTTGTATCATGGACGCAATTTGCCTATACGTGGTCAATATTTTCTTAAGGAAAGTGGATTACCGTGCCTCGACGATAATCTACTCCTCTTTTATCTGTCCAATACCGAATCACATGTCAAGTAATATGTATTCATATTGAGGTGTTGGATAAAAAAAGATATTATGTTTCATTTGTTTGTCTGGTTCAATCATCTTTGTTGTTGCATTATTGAATGTATACTTTTATTTATGAATTTGAGTATATGGAATAAACCTGATATCTAACATTGATTATTTTGACTCCTCGGTCAATGTTTCAAAGGCTTACAAATTGATCAACTGTTAGGGCATTCATGCATTTCTCTCCTACAATGAGCCCTTCATAATAATTTATTTTTAAACCATAGTTTTTGCGCTGTTTCTGGGATGAGATTAACTGAAGAAGATGAAGATGTGGGACTCGCTGCTCAACGGAGCAAGGCGGCCATCGGAAGCACACCTCTGGAAAGCATTGTCACACACTCTCTCGCTAATTTCCCAGAGACCTCGATCCTAGAAGCATTTCCATGCTCTATATGGTACAACCTTAACGTCGATATAGTGAAAGATCTCATCGACGGTTATATTGTGGCGATGGTCGTCGCCATGGTACAAGCTGAAGTAGGTGAGCTAGAGTAAAATGCCACTAGATTTGATTCTTCAGCGACCACAAGGAAGAAGACGAAGTTTCTTTTTGTAAATTATAGTAATTTATTGATCAATAATAAATTATGATTTAATAATAATTATAATAAATATCTATTTTTAAGGAAAATGCGACTTATTATTAAGTTATAAAACAACTAACCCGACATTACAACGAACAATTAAAACACCAGATTGTGAGACAGACCCTGCACCATGATCCTAGTTACTCTTAATTAAATCATTCCTGGCTAATTCATGAGTAATGAAATTACAAGAACAATAAGAAAATAAAAGATAGTGCACCGACATGCCTCTTATAACCTCGTATCCTCCACCTCGAATAGGTTGAGACTCTCCGCAAATCCATTACAAGAACCACCTCGAAAATGACGAGGATAAAAAATAATAGTGCAATGAAATGGCTCTTGTAAACTCACGGCCTCTACGACGAATGAGTTAAGACTCTCAATTCGTTACAAGAACCACCTCGAAAACACTTAGAGCAAGCCCCTAGTACACCACCCTAAATAAACATGTATTGAAGCTTTAGAAAAACAAGACCCTTTAGTTTGATATGCTTACATAAATTTTCCCATCGACGCCAGATAAATTCTGATCTCTCCCAGTACCGAGCAATCAACTAACAAAAGCCGCAGTAATCAGATCGCCAGAATTTTCCTACCTACCTCCGATCAACCCCTCCTATATTTGTATTCCCTCGATCCTACAACAACCTAATCGTCAGATTATCACTGCTCAACCAACGCTAACCCCCTCCCGGACCCGTCTCCCCTTGCATATGATATAATACCCTTCCAATCTTTCCATCGCCAACCCCCTGATCAACCCTTAATCAACCCCTGACCAACCCCGAACTTGACCAGCCCCTCAGCACTGGACCCAACTAATCGCCCCATCTCCAATTCAGCCTCTAACAGACTGAGAGTAAAGTCAATATTTGAAGCAATTCACCATCATCGGTTCCCCTGCCAGCCGCACCGTCAGTCGTCGCAAAAAGCGCAGTCCAGCCGTAGAAGCTCCACTTGCCTTGCTTACCGTGGCCAACAAGCGCCTTCATCCAAGTCGTTGGTGCGCATTGTCCCGTTGCCGTAAAGCGTTGCCACGCTGATACGCAATCTGATCAAGAATTCGCAGGCTCTTGTGTCGCGTACCTTGACACAGAGTCGAGACACAAAGAAGCGTGCATACTGGTTCGCTTGATGCAACCATATGTAATAAATATCTATTAATACTATTTATTATAAATTTATTATTATCATGATTTAATATTAATTATTTTTATTATTTAATAATAATTATTAGTATTATATTTTTTAATAATTATTATTATTATTATTTGACTTGTAAATATTTTATATTAAATTATAAATTAAGAGAGGGTTAGAGTCAGAGTTAGGTTAGGTTAGGCCATCTTCAACCATGTCTCCAAATATGCATAAATTATGCATATTTGTAAACTTTTTTCTCCAATGCAAGTCTTCAAATATGCATATGCATATTCATATATGCATATCTGTAGCAATCTCCAAACAATATTTTATCAATTACCAAGTCCTTTGTTTTTTGCAAAAAGAAAGAAAATGGAAACAAAAAATCAGAACAGAGACAAATAGGAAAAAAAACTCAAATCGGAACAAACCCAAATCAGTCCAGCGGAGGTGGAGGCTGGAGTCTTTGCCGGAGAAGCAAGATTTGGCACCGGAAAAATCAAATATGACTTTTATGGCACCAGTTCTGACTTACCAGCGTGATCAGAGGTGAGGAGGCCGGTCGGATAGGAGTGAGGAGGCAGAGGGAAGGGTGGTGAGAGGTTGAGGCTTGAGGTTGGACGGTAGACGGTAGACGGTGGAGAACGCCGGAGGTGAGAGCGGGCGGAGGCGCTGGGAAGCGAGGAGGCTCTGTCTAGATGTGTTTTGAGTTTATTTGTTGGGAGAGAGTCGAAGAGGCAAGAAGAGGGTTTTTTTATTTATTTTTGAGAGAAGAGGCGGAGAGATAAAGAGACCATTTAATTAGGTTTTGGTTTTGAGTGAATTTGTTTTCTGATTTCCTTTTCATTTATTAAGGGTATATTCATTTTAATGAATTTTTTATTATATAACATCTTAGAGAAATGATAAGTTTTGCACATTATGACAATTTAATTTAATGAATTAAATAATAAGTAGATCATTATATTTTTTAGAAAAGTAGATTATTAGTTTTAAATTAAGAATATTTACTTTCCAAATTTTTTTAGAAGAGTAAATTATGGAAACAAATATTCAAATTATAAAAAAATAGTTTGAACAAATGCTTAAAATAATATATATAAAAATAAATCTTACATTATGAATAAATCAATCTTACATTATGAGTAAATCAATCTATTATGAAAATTTTAATATGTTATTGAATGAAATAGGAAAAATTTAGTTAAATAGGGAGAATGTTTTATTAATTCCGATTATAATAAATTTGTGAGTGAAATACAAATCATAAAATTCGATTTTACTTCAAAAAAAAATCAAAATTTTATAATTTTTAATAAGTTTGATATTTAATTCATAAAAAGTTTGTATTCCAAAATTTAATTTTAATTTGAACAAAACCATATGTAAATAAATACCCGATAAAATTTTGATTATTGTATAAAATTTATTTTTAGTAAATTAATATATATATATATATATATATATATATATATATATATATATATATATATATATATATATATATATATATATGTAAAAAACTTATTAGTATTATAATTATATAAATATAATATGTAAAATTATTAAATAATAAAAAATAATATTTGATGTGACGGATGGATATATTTTTGAAGATATTTGCATATATGGATATAGCATTGGAGATGGCCTTAAGGACTAGGGGTTAAGGTAATTTTCAATAAAAAAAACTTAACAAAATAATGAGGGCAGTGATGAGCAATGTCAACCACTAACCCATGCTCAAACTAATATTTTGGGGTTTATATTAATTCGTTCTTTCTTCTTTAGTCTGTGTGGGCTTATATAAACATTATTTTTGCCTTGAGCACGGGGTATGGAATTTGGCAGAGCATTTACAGTGTGAGCAAATAAGAGATTTTTGAAAAAAAAACCCTTTCTATATGATATAATTCTATCTGATAGTGGTATGCGTTTTTTAAATTTGAAAAAAAAAAAATTCATCATTACACACATTTAGTTTGTTTTATTGCATCAATTTCAGACTTTTAATCTCACTTTTTATTTCCCTGTTGATTATATTTTCTTATCTGCGGGGATGGCAGCAGGATAGGTTCCGGGTGGATTTAACAATCTCGTCTCTATTAAAAACAAGACAGGGATTCCTCGTTTCTAATGAGGACGAAGATTCCCCATTTTCCATTTTCAACCCGAACTATTGTTAATATATATTTATATTTTAATAAAACTTGTATTTAAAACTATTATTTTAATAAAAATATTATCATTTCATTAAATATGTATTATAAAATATTATTTTAATACAAATATTTAAAGATATTATTTTCATTAAATATGCATCTTAAAATATAAGTTTAATTGAAAATATATATTTTTAATGTATTGGGGCGAGCAAACGGGGATACCTCGCCCCGTCCATGTCCAGCTTCTATCCGGATTCGAGGATTTTCTGCCCCGTTCTCATTTAGATTCGGAGATCCCGTCGGGGACGAGGATTAGTGTCTTCCCTACTTCTCTGATACTGCATACGTACCAAAGATTCTTGACATTTGATACAAGCTGATGTACAAAATTCTCTCTACAAAAGGGTTCTGTTTGTATTTTTCTCGTTCTGCGGTTCTTGATTGTACGATCTGATAATTTTTTATTTATTGTTCGTCCAATCGATGTGACTGTTCTCTACAAGTCTGTTGTGTTCCCTTACTCATTCCCAAATTCTGTTATGAAAGTTCCAAATTTTGTTGAGCAGATTAGCACATCAGAGGAACAATCGTGTTAACTTAAGAGGTAACCGTTTTTTCTCAATTCTCAACTCCGATCATTTGCTTCAAGTTTATTTATTGATAACGACGTACATGTTCGAACAAGTTTGTTGTCCTTAGCTTCATAACTAGTGTTCAAAGGGTCGCATAAAACTTGGCAACATTCGAGAGTCAGTACTTGTCTATATCATGGATTAGATATGAGGAGACTCAATAGTTGACTTCAATCTGAAGTGACTTGGACGATTTTGTTTCTCACGAGATTTTTCTGAAATATGCCATTTTGGATGCTTCTCTAAAAAATCCAAATAAACCAAGGTTTGTTGAAATTTGTCGCACAATTCACCCACAGATGAGCTTGATGATGCCTGGTTTTCAGGGTGGACCTAAATTATAATATATATGCACACCACTATCCTTCCTCAAATATTTCTAACTTGTGAAATGGGTAAAACAACGTATGACTGAGTAGTTTATTAATTTAACTACAATCAGCATGAACACGAGTGCTTGATCAGGTCAAGATCACTGTCCTATCATACGTTTCCATCATCAACTTATATAAATCCCAACAGGGTTGATTATTCGACCAACTTGTCATTTTTATAATGCTTAACGCGCTTCTGAATCATATCATATCATATCATATACCATTTCTCGGAAGAAATAGATTTCAAGAAAATGGATCTTTTCCTCCTCAGCCTCTTCTTCCTCTCAACAATCAGTGCTCAGCAACAATACTCAGCCAATTCAGTGATAAGATGCGACAACAACGACACTTCAGGACCTTCCTCGGCTTTTCTCTACACCTGCAACGGTCGACACCCTTGCAAGTCCTTCCTCATCTTCAAATCCGAATATCCTTACGACTCGGTTCCTACAATATCACAACTTCTATCCTCTGACCCCGAAGAGCTCGCCAAGATTAACAGTGCCTCAGCATCCACCGTGTTCCCCGCAAACAAAGAGGTGATCGTGCCTGTCACTTGTTCTTGTCTCGGCCACTACTATCAGGCCAACGCAACGTTTACGATCACCAGCGAGGCCTACAAAACATACTCAGTTATAGCAAACAACACATTCCAAGGACTCGCCACCTGCAGCTCCCTTATGCGAGCGAACAATCACGGTGAGTTTGATTTGGTGCGAGGTATGAACCTGCAGGTCCCTCTCAGGTGTGCTTGTCCCACCAGGAACCAGACAGCGGTTGGCGCCAAATATTTGCTGACCTATTTGGTGTTCTGGGGAGATAAAATTCCAAAAGTCAGCAGCAGATTCAATGCAAGCACAGCCAGTGTGTTGGAAGCTAACAATCTCAATCCCAACACACTTCTTTTTCCTTTCACAACTGTTCTGATTCCTATGTCAGCAAAACCTCGTAGCTCGCAGACCATAATTCAGTACACGACACTCCCACCAAAACCCTTTTCTGGTCTTGGAAATGGCAAGGCAAGGAAAAAAGTGTCTATGTGGATTGGTATTGGTGCAGGCTGTGTTATATTAGTCCTTGGCGTCGTTTTGTCCACCATTTTTCTGTTGTGCAAGGGAAGAAATGAGATGCTTCCTCGGATTGACAGTAAAATTATTAGAAATTGGATGCTGTCAAAGGATCTCCGGGTTGAGATTGCGAGCTTTGAGCAAAGTCTGAAAGTGTACACGTTTTCGGAGCTGAAGAAGGCCACGGGGAGTTTCGGCTCAAAGAACAGAATAAAGGGCTCACTTTATTCCGGCAAGTTTGACGGGGAGGTGTTGGCGGTCAAGAGAACGAGTGTGGATGTGTCCAAGGAAGTGAACATATTGAGGTCTATCAACCACTTCAATCTGATCAAACTTGAAGGAGTTTGCGAAAATAGGGGAAGTTATTACCTTGTTTTCGAGTATCTGCAAAACGGGTCTCTAAGACAGTGGCTTGGCGGGAAGAGGAGCGAAGAGAGTCAGAGAAGCTGCTTGAGAAGGATTCAAATAGCTCTTGATGTTGCTAATGGACTTCACTACCTCCACAGCTTCACGAAACCCGCATACGTGCACAAGGACATCAAGAGCAGCAACATTCTGCTCGACGCCAACTTGAGGGCCAAGATTGCAAATTTCAGTCTTGCAAGATCAGCAGAGAGAGAAGCGCAAGGAGATTATCAGACATCAATTCTCGTAGGGACTCGAGGCTATATGGCGCCCGAATATGCAGAATCGGGACAAGTTTCACCAATGATCGATGTCTACGCCTTTGGAGTGGTGATGCTGGAGCTGATCACAGGGAAGCGTGAGGTTCTGAGGCAGGAGGATGGTAAAGAGGCTTTGCTTGCTGCAGAAATTGTTCAGATCATGCAAAAAGATGGCCCAGAAGCTGAGCTTGCCGCTTTTCTTGATCCTAGTTTTCAAGGAAGTGAAAAATCAGAATTTGCCCTTCGAGTTGCTAAGTTGAGTGTTGCTTGCTTGGCGAAAGATCCAACGAGCAGGCCAAGCATGGCTGAGCTTGTTTCAGCTCTGTCAAAAATTTATGCAGACATGCAGAAATCAGGACATTTGTAATTCAGACTAGTTCCTTATTAATTTGTGGCATGTCTTAAATGTTATTGCTGTTAGACAGACACCATAAGGCTATAAAACTTTCTGAGATATTACCACAATAAATCAGAATCGTTTTTATTAGATTATAACTGAGAGAAGTATCCATGTATACTCAAGCTATAGAAAAGAATTGGAAATTTTCAGAACTACCTTATAGAGGCTCTAAGTTGTCACAAAAGTTTAAGAGAAGTAAGGCAGTGGAGTTCAACAAGGAAAGGTTCCAGTAGTCCGAATATGTTGGAGGGTCCTTCCAAGGCCGTATTTGGTCACTGCTTGCTGACCGGCTCTGAATCCATCCTCCCAGCTTCCGCTCAAATGGAAATTGTGGACCCTTTCTGGATCGTCCGAATGAGGTTGAGGCATCATTGCTGCCTGAAACAGAATGCAGCTCTGCGCTTAACCCCACATGTGAGCTACTACCTGACAGATACCTTTCTTCAACATCTTGACTCATAGTTGGGAATCCTATCAACAACAATAGACATGTCAGTCATCATATTGGCTACCACAAAACCATGGAAATGGTGAAGTTGGTTACATCTAATATAGCATATGATTGGAGGTCATTACAAATTAAAATAATCTGGACTGAGTTATACCAATATATTATGAAGCCATCTTCAATTACAGTGAAAATTAAATGGAAGTCATTCTTCAGACCCTGGTCATCTTTAAAGAGCAATAGCTAAAAATAGTACTCTTTGTTTCCAAAATGAACTGAATTATGGATAGATTACCAACAATCTTCTTGTGTGAATTAATTAATAACACAAGAGTGTTTGGTAAATTGGGGAAATGTAGATATCAAATAATACACTTATTTTAAGACGGATGAAGTATGCAAGAAAGGCCACCATTATTAACGCAAACAACAGGGAATACAGAAAGCACCTTTAAGTCGTAACCATGCATGCATCATCTCATGAGCTAAGATTGATCCATGTAAGTATCTTCGGCCCCAAATGGAAAGCAAAAGGTATTCAGAGTGTTGTAAGTGAATGGCAAGGAGTACATAATTATTCTCAATAGCATACAGAATCAGGATGAAGCACTTGGTTTTCTTATATCTCCTTACAGAATCTTTATCAATGGCATACCCTTGATAATTCCCCTTGGGAGAAAAGTTGTTGGATTTTCATACATGTCATATCATGAAAAGACCGAACTGCGACATTTCTGATAATTAATACAGAATGAAGCAACATTCATTTTGCACATTTATATCATATATTTTTATCATTGTAATCCCATGTATAATTATATATTTTGCTGAACTTCCTTTAATGAAGAAAGGAGTAAATGCAAAGGGAGCAAAAGATATCGCAGTCACCTCACAGCGACGTGTCAGCTTGTGGGGGGGGGGGGGGGGGGGGGGCTTCATTATCATGTTTGATGTTCGACTTCCAGCCCTATATTTTGGTCGTTCTAAAATCTGATAAATTCCAGATACAGGAATTATAATATCTAAACTTAGTAATGAAAATAATGGAACTCGCTGCTCTACTTTCATATTCAAGCCTTCATAAAATTCTTGTATTTCAAGATATAGGAGCTGGCATGCACTCGTTTCCATTAAGGCTGAATCCAGACACTCGAGGCAGAGCTTCCTGCCGTCATTGAGGGAAACATATCTTGCATCTTGTGGCTACATATGAAGAGCACATTTGTTTTTCAGCGAACACGCGACATTCCATATATGATGAGCCAAAAAAACATGTGTTCCATTAGTAGAAATAGCTTTTTGAGACTGACCTCCATTCGCTCGCAGAAGCACCTAGGAGTATTATCATGATCATGGGAGGGGCATTTTTCTGAACCCAAAAAGGATGTGCCCTAAATTGAATAAGACCAGCATGGTTTTTTGGAATCTGTGTTCCACAAAACAAACCAATTGACATGAGTGATTGCACTGGAGGAAGACTAGATTTGCATGTATTATGGTTAACTTTCGAAACAGAACATAACCACAAACTCAAATATGATTTTGCACAATTAAGCTTCAAATTTATATTCCCACAAGAATAATATAGAGGATGCTAGTAGAACCTTGTGTGTAAATCTTTTCAACCACATTATAAGGCTAAAATCCAAATATTGCAATAGAAAAACTGTATCAGTAAGTCCTCACATGTACATGCATATAACCGATTTGCCTTGACAACCACTTGAACATATTTCAGCCAGTTATTGTTACTTGTACACTCTATTTTGGCTGTAATCACAGTAAATATTCAGTATAATATAGTGTTAATCCTATGTAATTTAGAGAAATCACATCTAAAATATAACACGGCTTAAGCATTATAAACGTAAGAATTCAGTATAATATAGGTTTTGTGAATAAATTTCGATATCTTGAGGATCACTTACAAAGTGCTTGCAAACATTGCATTTCGGGTGGTAGTGCTCCTTATAGCAAGATTGATGATAAGGGTATTTCCTGGACATAGAGAAGTACAGAAGAAAGAATAAATGTAAAATTAGCCAGATTGCTTAAATATCAAATACTAGTTGCAGAAGAAGCACCAACCCCAAAATCAAAGTAACCAGACAATAACTGATTTGGATTTAATAGCCCATTATCAGAGATTGGTTGGTTGCAACCATGGCACTGGAAGCATTTTGGATGCCAAGCTTCATTCATACAACTCAGAAATCTTCCTGAACCAATCTCAGAATTGCAGCCAGTACACATCCTGCCAAGAAAAAGTAAAAGCATTCTTATGAAATCTTGAAAATTACTAGCACTTGCTATCCACTCTAAAATTTCAAAAATATATTTTGTTTTGATTTTGAAAACTAGACTTAACATGGATGTAGGCCAACAGAAATTTATCAATATAGATTTCTAAATAGCCAGACCATTGCAAGTAGGAGTGTCCATTTTAACCGGGGACCCGACTCACCCGACAAACCAACCCGACCCGAACCTGACTTATCCGCCACCCGACCAGACCGTGTGGAAATCGGGTTGGGCCGACCCGAACTCGACTACAAGTGAGTCGGGCCTCGGGTGTGATATACAAATCCACCGAATAACCCGACTCACCCGACCCTTTGTTAACAAAAATGGGCTTGGTTAGATTAGTTATACACACAGGCCCAACAACAAAACCAACCCACTATCAGACACATCCCCGGCCCAAGCCCAACAAATTGTTTCTGATAGTTGAGGAAAACGGAAGTATATAAACGTTTAAAAACGTTTATACACTTCCGATGTGGGATGTTAAACACGCACAAAGGAGAAGTTTCGGGCAGAAGACGTGGCGCCTCCTCCACCGTCCATCGCGAACGCTGAACAAATCGCAGCCGTTGGTTGATGGCGACGTGGCCTCTTCTCCTCCAGCCACGATCTGACGAGTTGGTGAGAGAGTAATTAATGCTCTCGTCTCGTCTCTCGCCTCTCGCAGTCGCGTATGGTCTTCTGAGACTGAGTTGGTGCGAAAACCCTAGCAGAGAGCAAGTATGGCTCTCTCTCTGCCTCTCTCTCTTTCTGTCGACTCGTCCGCAACCTCCTCCTCCTCGTCATCACTTCACGTACGTCCATCCATCAGCTCGATTAGGTGACCTACCCGAGACCCGAGCCGCTGTTGGAGCTTCTTCACCACCAATTTCTATAAATCAAGCGATGGTGAAGAGGAGAAGCTCCACCAACGGCTCGATTCTCCTGTGGAGATTCAACCGATCTTCAAATCCAACAGTGAGGCGCCAACATGTCTTCAAATCAGGTTAGTATTCTGTTAGGGTTTCGAATTAGGGGTTTAATTTTGGGTTTTAGGGTTCAATTGAGTCTCGATTTCAGGGTTCGGGTTTAATTTTGGGGGTTAGGGTTCTGTTCTGGATTAGGGTTCGTGTTAATTTGGGGGTTAGGGTTAGGGTTAATTGAAAGTCCGGTTTAATTGAAAGTCTGATTTCTAATTGAAAGTCCGATTTAATTGAAAATTAATTTGGGGGTTAGGGTTAGGGTTCAATTGAAAGTCCGATTTCTAAAAAAATTATTGTTTAAATTGGGGGTTTTGATTTGGTGGATAGGGTTAGGGTTCGGGTTACAATTTGGGGGTTAGGGTTCGGTTTGGATTTAAAATTGGATTTAGGGTTCGGTTTAATTGAATTTCAACCCTAACCCTAATCCCCAAATTAATTTAATTTTAATTTTCATAACCGAATGAATTGAATTTCAATTTCAGATTTGAAATTAGGGATTTTGATTTGGACAAAAATATGGTTCAGTTAGGGTTATAAATTGGGTTATAATTTCAATTAATTGTTGTTCATAAATAAGTTTAGGGTTCGGTTTTGGGTTATAAATTGGGTTATAATTTGGGGATAAATGGTTAGGGTTCGGTTAGGGTTTAAATATGGGATTGAAATTCGGGGAAATTGGGGGTTAGGGTTCGGTTAGGGTTTAGTCTCTGATTTGTATTGTTATTTGTTAATTGTTACTGTTTTGTTATTTAAACACATGTATATTGTTACACATGTATATTGTACATTGTTAGTATGTTAGTATATTTAAACTTGCGATCAAATTGTACATTGTTAGTATGTTAGTATGTACTGCCCTAATCCCTATGTTAGTATGTACAGTACAATGTTAGTATATTTATGTTAGTATATTTAAACACATGTATATTGTACATTGTTAGTATGTTAGTATGTACTGCCCTAATCCCTATGTTAGTATGTAGTACAGTAGAAACTTTCTATAATATTATTACTGCCCTATTATTATTATTGGTTTCATACTATGTACAGTACAATGTTAGTATTTTAGTATATTTAAACACATGTATATTGTACATTGTTAGTATGTTAGTATGTTAGTATGTACTGCCCTAATCCCTATGTTAGTATGTAGTACAGCAGAAACTTTCTATAATATTATTACTGCCCTATTATTATTATTGGTTTCATACTATGTATAGTACAATGTTAGTATATTTAAACACATGTATATTGTACATTGTTAGTATGTTAGTATGTAATATGTTAGTATGTACTGCCCTAATCCCTATGTTAGTATTGTACACCACCACCAATCTGTTATTACTTATTTAGTACACGTATTTTCTAAACCAAAACTGTTAATACTAATGTAAATGGTAGTCTAGAAAATGTGTATTTAATAGTAATGTAAATGTTGAACCAGGCTGCTGCTGGAGCTGATTGTGGAGATGTGGATGTTGCTGTTGGTGGAGCTGCTCAAGCTGCTGCTGCTCCTCATGTTGTTCAGCAAGGAGCAGCAGCCCCGGGTATAGCTTCTAGACCCCCTAAAAAATCCAAAAAGTTTAGTCTTGCATGGAATGCTTTTCACTTACCGGCCCCTAATGAAAAAGGTGTAATGACTACTCGTTGCAAGTATTGTCCTAAGCAATATAAAGCTGATAGTAAAGATTGTGGGACTACCAATTTGAATAACCATATAAAAGTTTGTCCTGGTCATCCAGATAGAAAGTCCAATACTTAATCCATACTTTCTTTTACGACGACTTCTGATGGTAGTACACAATCTCTAGGTTCATGGACTTTTGATCAAGTAGGAAGTAGGCAGGAGTTAGTTCGGATGCTCATTATGCATGAGTTACCCCTTAGTTTTGTACAACATGAGGGTTTCCAACGATTTTCGAAAAAAATCCAGCCCCTTTTCCACATGCCTTGTAGGAGCACCATCACGAGAGACCTCTACGAGATGCATTCTAGTGAGAGGAAGAAATTTAGGGAATTCTTGAGAGTGAAGACCCCTAGATTATCCCTCACTACAGATACGTGGACTAGCAACCAGCTGATTAATTATATGTGCATTACCGTTCACTATGTAGATGATGATTGGAAGCTGCATTCCAAGATAATCGCGTTCTGGTCAGATCAACAGTCACAAGGGAGAGGATATCGGGAAAGCTATTGAACAATGTCTTCAAGAGTGGGGGATTGATCGACTCATGTGCATTACCTTAGATAATGCCAAGAGCAATGATGTAGCAGTTCAGTTCTTGAGGAGAAAAATGAACGTGTTGGGGAAAAGCATATTAGGTGGGAAGTTCTTGCACATGAGGTGTTGTGCTCACGTCATCAATCTCATAGTGAAGAGAGGTTTGACCTTGCTAGGTGACCCAGTTGAGAAAATTAGGGTATCGGTGAGGTTTTTTAAACAATCAGCTGCTAGGATGAACAGATTCAAGGAGTGTGTAGCTGCTGCTGGGATTGACTGCAAGAATTCACTAATCCTTGATGTGTCTACTAGGTGGAACTCCACCTACTTGATGTTGAAATCTGCCGTAGCCTTGGAGGATGCCTTTGAAAGGTATGACAGCGAGAACGCCCTTCTTCGCCAAGAGCTAGAGTCAAAATTCAAGAAAGGTACTACAGAGCCTTTGGGTATGTTGGCGGAAGAAAATTGGGCTTACATAAAGAAGTTCATGGAATTTTTCGAGCATTTTTTTGTTGTTACCAAAAGGGTATCGGGTTGCAAATATGTCACATTTCATCTGCTGTTGGATGAAGTTAGTGACATATTGTCTATCATCAAAGAGGGGGAAGTGGCAGAGCACGACTTCAACATCATAGCCATAGCGGGCAGAATGAGGGAAAAATTTAACAAGTATTGGGCTAATGTCAATACAATTAACTTGATGGTTTTCATTGCTTCTATTTTTTATCCAAGGAACAAGTTAGTTGTTGTTGAATATGCTGTGAATGCCATGTACCCTGATGATATTGATGATGTCTTACAAGCTAACATAAAGAATGCTTTACATGAATTGTTCGATGAATATGTTACTACAGCAGCTTCAAGTAGTAGTACTACACCTCATGAAGGTACTAGCACAACCACTGAAAATGTTGCTGCGGTTAACAAGGAACCTACAAGGAGAACAAATCGTGGAGCGTTCGATAAATCTCAAGCTATAGAACAAAGTGGCCCAAAGAACGAGCTCGACAAATACTTGAAAGAAGAAGTAGAGGGTAATGACGAGAAATTCAAAATCTTGGTATGGTGGAAGTGCAATTCCTCAAGATTTCCGATACTCTCTACCCTAGCCAAGGATATTTTGGGAATACCTATCACATCCGTGTCATCCGAGTCAGCTTTCTCAACGGGTGGTAGGATTCTCAATGACTTCCGAAGTGCCTTACTACCACTTACAGTCAAGGCATTGGTGTGCACTCAAAGTTGGCTTCGAGGTACTGCAGAGGTCAGTGGGTTTGAGGAGATACTGAAAGAGAATGAAGAGGTCGAGCAAGGTAATAAATTTTAAATACAATTTTTACAAGTCCTTCATAATTTTATTAATTATGGACAGAGCCCTAATTGTTTTAATCATTGACAGATTTAATTGGTTATGCTACACAACCTACGGAATGAGGCTCCCTCTTGAATGGCGTTCTTTGTTTAATTTTGATTTCTTGCTTTTATTTTGAATTCGATAACACAAGATTTATGGTGATGTTTGAACTTGTTGTTCACTTTTGATCACCTTATTTTGGTAGTACGGTGAATGGTGATGAACACTTAGTTCAGTTATGTATGCTCATGAATTGTCGCTTTAGTTTGTATATCATTAGCGGTTTATTATTATTATGCCCACCGATTGTGGCTACTTTTGGGTTTAATGTAAATGTTGGACTTGGCAGTGGCTTTTTTGTGTTTTTGGGCTGAAATCTCTTTAATGGGCTGGAAATGAATATGTTATTGGGCTGAAATCTCTTTAATGGGCTGGAAATGAATATGTTATTGGGCTGAAATCTCTTCAATGGGCTGAAATCTCTTTAATGGGCTGAAAATTCTCTATTAATGGGCTGCTAATTTGGGCCCATCGGGTCTGTCGGGTTGGACCCGACTCACCCGACAACCCGACCACCCGAACCCGACCACCCGAGTGCCTTCCCGAGTCGAGTTTCGGGTCCGAGTCTCTAGACCCGACATGAGCCGAGTTGGGCCCAAACCTGGTCGGGTCGGATGGACCCGACCCGATGGTCAGCCCTAATTGCAAGTAAATATTGTAATATGTTTTCATTTGCATCTTAGCACACCTTTATGTTGGGATTATGTCACTATCAGTTTTTTTTTTTCTAACGGCGCACTTAAAGTATGTGCGCCGTTAGAAAGAAAACTAGTAACGGCGCACAGATAAAGTGCGCCGTTACAAATCTGTGCGCCGTTACAAAGATTTGTAACGGCGCACTTTATCTGTGCGCCGTTACTAGCGCACATTTGTAACGGCGCACAATACTATGTGCGCCGTTACAAAAGGTGTTGACCGTTGACCATTTTGTTGCCGTTATGGAAAACGGTCGGAAATGAAGCCATTGTTGTTACCGTTACTTTGTAACGGCGCATCTAGATATGTGCGCCGTTACAAGCAATTTTGTAACGGCGCACATGGTATTGTGCACCGTTACAAAAATGTATTATAAGTCTTGGCAGAACCTCCCCTTCTTCTTCCTACAACTTCTCACAACTAATTTTCTCCCAACAAGGGTAATTTTGTAATTTCGATATTTCATAAATTTTCCCGAGCACCCTCACACAAATCTCCGGAGAAGGTATGTACATATTTTTAAATAATGAACCACATATAACTGCAAATTTGTATATGATTTCATATGAATTTGTATGGTTTTGCTTGTATGAATAATTTGCATCTTAAATTTATTAAATTAGTTTTGGAATTGATGAAATAAATTAACCGATTCCATGAGTTACATGATAACATTAGTGTAAATTCTCCTGATTCCATGAATTGCATGATAACATTAGGGTCAATTCTCCCGATTCCATTAATTGCATGATAACATTAGGGTAAATTCTCCCGATTCCATTATTTGCATGATAACATTACATGAGGGTATTTGATCATAAACCACCATAATAGGGTATTTTGGTCATGTATGACCTAATTAGGGGTATTTTGGTCATTTATGACCTAATTAGGGGTAATTAGGTCATAAATGACCAAACAAGGGTAATTAGGTCATTTATGTGAATTAGAAGGTACGTACATATTTTTAAATAATGCAATATTATGTAAATTAATTGTTAACCGAATTTATATATATTACATATATAGAATGGATCGGAGATGGATGGGATCCGTAAAAATGAGTGAGGAATGGATGAACGGATTAAGCAGTTTTGTAAAATTTGCGAGGAAAAACGCTCCAAGAGATGGTGTGGGACGTTTCAAGTGTCCATGCATGAGGTGTTGTAATTCTGCTTGGCACGATATGGACACCATTTGCGATCATATATGGAGGAAAGATTTCCTTAGATCGTATAATGTGTGGTTCCATCATGGCAAAGCCGAAGGAGCTAGCTCGAGCCGGAATTGGGATATCAGTTTGAGGGAAACATCGGCGAATCAGCCTTGTTCGACGTCGGACAACAATCCAGTATACGTTGATCCTGTGCATCAGCTCGTGGATGATGTAGACCCAACTAGAGATGTAAGGATTGACGAGGACGAGGACGAACAACAACACATTGGAATAATAACCAAAGTCGATGAGGGAGTCGCTAAGGCAACCATGACAGCATACAACCGGTTGGTGACGGAGTCGCAAAAGCCGTTGTACGAAAATAGTGAGGATACTTCATTAGCAGCAATGTTAAGGATGTTGTCCATCAAGCAGAGCACCGGGATGTCTGACGAAACGTTTACCAAGGTTTCCAAAGATTATTGTTCTACGTTACCCCAACCTAATACGTATCCATCTAGCTATGCAGTGGTGAAGCAGAAAATGAAGGCAATCCAACTGCCACACGTGAAATATGATGCATGTTTGTACGGATGCACTTTGTACTACGGAACACAATCGCAACTCCAGACATGTGGCGTTTGTGGAGAAGCACGATACGCTAAAGTGGGAAAAAAAGTTAGTTCCGAAAAAGACGTTGTGGTACTTCCTATTGACTCCTCGACTTCAACGTTTATATCTTGCCCCAGAGACGGCTGAGTGGATGCGATGGCACGGGGAGCGGGAGAATGAGGACGATGAAATATTAGTACATCCATCGGACGGTGCGGATTGGATTCATTTTGACGCTAAATACCCAGTATTTTTTGGAGAAATACGGAACGTGCGGCTGGCGCTGTCATCCGACGGGTTCTCTCCGTAGGGGCCTAATGCGGCGAGTTACAGTTTGTGGCCTGTAGTCGCTATCCCGTTGAATTTTCCGCCCTCGATGGCGATGAGAAAGGAGTATAACATCCTCACCATGTTGATATCTGGTCCAAAATCACCGGGGAAATGCTTAAATAACTTCATACGTCCGCTGATTGATGAGTTGAACCATTTGTGGGAGCACGGAGCTGTCACGTGGGATGGTTCTAAGAAAGAGGCTTTCATCATGCGGCTGCTGTGATGTGGACAATAAGTGACTTTCCGGGTTTGGGAATGTTGGGGGGCATCCAGACTAAAGGCTATAAGGCATGTCCTCTATGCTTGGACGAGATCGATTCTGAACACAGTAACTCAAGAATCTCTTACCAAGGTGCTCGTAGGTTCTTACCACCGAAACATTCACTGCGATTTCAGCCGCAGGCCATTAACGGGAAGATAGAGACACGGAGAAGGCCTACTCGGTATTCAGGGGCTGCTGTACTCAGTGCGATTCTACGTCATCAATACCCACCGCCTAGTCTGCATCCGAAGTTCAGTAAACGAAAAGGTGGTGGTGTTCCTATATGTTGGTCTCATAAAAGCATTTTCTGGGAGCTGCCTTATTGGAAAACTCATAAAGTCATACATGCGTTGGATTTGATGCATATAGAGAAGAACGTATGCGACAACGTCATAGGTACAGTTCTTGGAATTGCAGGGAAGACTAAGGATGACGTGAAAGCTAGGAGAACTTACGAGGAACAGGGTGTCCGGCAAGACCAATGGGTGCAAGACGGGGAGCTCCCAGATGCACCTTATGGCGTGGCGGGTCGTGATCGGAAGGAAGTACTGGAGCATATAAAAGCTGTTAAGTTTCCCTTTGAATATGCGGGAAGTCTAAAGAGCAAGGTGAATCCCGATAAGAAAAATTTCCTCAGATTGAAGACCCACGATTGTCACGTGTTGATGCAACGTATCTTCCCCCTTGTCATACGAAAGTACGTTCCGCCTTATGTGGCAGAAGCATTAACAGAGCTGGGCAAGGCCTTTCAATTGTTGTGCACGAGGGAACCGAGGAAAAAAGCCCTGAAAAGGTTGGGGGAAGATATAGTGGTTCTAGTTTGTAAGTTGGAAACTATTTTCCCTCCTTCATTCTGTACAATTATGGTTCACCTTTTACTGCACCTCCCGGATCAAGTTTTGCGAACCAGCCCAGTTCATTTCACATGGATGTTTCCAATTGAACGGTATGATCCTTGACTTCGAAATATCATTTCCAATTACCATTGAACTGTATAATCGAATATGACATTAACCTTCATATTTCGATTGTAGGCAACTTGGCGTGTACAAGAAAAGTGTGCGAAACCCGTGATATCCAGAAGGTTGTATAGCCCAACAGTACTTGATGCACGAGTCTGTCACCTTCACTCAGATGTACCTTAACCGCGCCACTTCAGCCAGCGAAACTTTTGTTAGTCCAGCTCTAGGTTTCAACTTATCAGTTGTTTCCCCACATGTACAAGTTAAGAGCGTGGTGCGAAACGACAAATTGAGCACATCCGAGATGTTCTGGGCGAATTGGACAGTGATTGAGAATTGTGCCGAAGCAGATGCATTCGTAGAATCACATCGTGCATGGTTCCAACGAATACACCCTAGGAAATCTCTTCAAGACCGAGTCATGTCCTTTGTCTTTGAGTGGCGCAGAATTGTACGTAATAGACATCAGGTTAACTTAAATTACCATATACAAATTTTAGGGATAACTCATTTATATTCCGTGTGCAGATGAGTGCTCCAGGGTGGCAACGAGAGTTGGTACTACTATCCAGAGGTCCTCGTTCGTCTGCCATTTATTTGCAGTGTACTGTTAACGGCGTCAAATTTTTATGCTTGAGAATCGACCAGGGCCGGAGAAATCAAAATTCAGGGGTCATGATTGAAGTAAACGACATATGTTACTACGGTGTTCTTATGGACGTATGTATCCTTACCTACTCGGAAGGCATGCCAGTCTTTCTATTCAAGTGTTGGTGGTACGACGAACGGACAGTCAGAAAAGACGCAAATGGATTCATTTCGGTCAACACGTCCACAGATCGTCACAAACAAAACCCATTTTGCCTTGCTTTAATGTCAAAACAGGTATACTATATCGACGACCCTAAATCTGGACCGTGGAAGGTTGTGAACGTCGTGTCGCATAGGGGTCACTACAAACCGAGCAGTTTAGCCCGTGTCGGTGACGACGACGACCTGGAGTTTGAAGTCGATGAACCTTACCAAGAAGATCGAATTGACATTGTCACACCGGGTGGTATCACTATCGACCTAACAAACTTAATCCGGTATCCACCGCCAGTACCTCCAGTTGAGAACGATGAAGAAGACGAAGAAACCGACCACGACGACGAAGAAACCGATGACAGCGATTTGGAAGGGCATGAAGATTATGATTCCGCCGACTCTGATACTTAATATGTATATGTATGTTTGATTGGTTATGAATAAATGGTTTTTTTAATCTATGAATTGTAAAGGGTAATTTTGTCATTACAGATTTTGAAATAAAACTGTTTTTTTTTCCTAAGTGTGGATTTGTAACGGCGCACATTACCCTGTGCGCCGTTACACGTTTTTAACGGCGCACATTACATTGTGCGCAGTTACAAATCCATACTTAGGAAAAATCAGATTGTTGACTTTGTCCTTTGAAATCGGGTTTTCGATCCCGATCGAGATTCATACGTTGAACATATTACCCTGAAATTATGAAACATGAACTAACAACTCATTGCGCTCAAATTGGTACGGTCGGATTAACTTTTGGATCGACATAAATAAAATAATAATATTTTTTGTGTTTGTAACGGCGCACATAGGCAAAGTGCGCCGTTACAAAAAGTCAAATGGGCCAGTCAACTATGTTGACTTCCCATTGACCGGTTAGATTTAGGTTTATACATTATCCGAATTTAATGAAATTTTGGCATATGAAGTACACATTCATTGCGCTCCTATCCGTACGGTTGGATTAAAACTTTGTTTTCAACATATTCCACTTTCGTTGAAAGCGTGAGTTTAGGATTTAGGAAGGTAAAACTCACAAAAACCCTAAACACATTGATGATCATACGTTCGATAGATTAATATATATTTTTTTGAATCGAAACCGTTCAATTAGTTGGAAATTACATATACGTGGTATAGTACAAATTTGAAGAAAATCAAACCACGGGAAGACCGCTTATCATTCACCATCGAGTTTAGGTTAAATTTAGGGTTAAAGTTTGTAACTGCGCACATAGCAAGGTGCGCCGTTACAAAAGTGGCGCCACGCGAAAAATCAAATTTCGCGGGTAAATTTCGCGAAAATTTAAACTTTCCACGGATATTTTGGTTGTAACGGCGCACAACAGTGTGCGCCGTTACAAAAATTTGCTTGTAACGGCGCACATGGGTATGTGCGCCGTTACAAACTTGTTGACCGTTGCAAAAGTCGACCGTTGGGTCAGACAACGGTCAGAAACGGCTCGTTTTTTTACCGTTACGATTTGTAACGGCGCACATATGAGTGTGCGCCGTTACAAATATTAGGTCTAACGGCGCACATATGAGCGTGCGCCGTTATACTTAAATTTTCTAACGGCGCACCCTACTATATGCGCCGTTACAAAATCGCAGATAAATATTGGGCAGAGCCCTCCTTCTTCCTCCTATGTTTTTCCGATTACTCTCTTCCTCCTCCCTTGTCGTCGCCGTCGCCGGACCTTCCCGTCAAAGAGGTAATGAATATGTTAGAATTTTTCGAATATGTTAGAATTTTTCAAATATGTAAGAAATTGAAGATGTTAGAATTTTTTATCAATGAATATATTACAATCTGTATGAAAAAATGTATGAAATTGAAATATGAAATTGCATGTTTAATATGAAATTGCATGAAATTGAATTTTTATGAATAGGTAAGTAAGAATTGAAAATATGTATGAAATTGCATGTTTATATGTAAGTTAGAATTTGTATGAAATTGCATGTGTCGGGGTATTTTTAGAATTAAAAAAAAATGCCCCTTAGGGGTAATTTTGGAATTATAACAAAAAATGCCCCTTAGGGGTATTTTTGGAATTATAAAAAAAATGCCCATTAGGGGTAATTCGGTCAATTTGACTTTAAAAAGGGTAATTCGGTCAATTTGACCTTAAAAAGGGTAATTCGGTAATTTCCGGCCGAATTAGGGTTATTTCGGTCAAATTGACTTTCAAAGTGTTATTCGGTCAATTCCGGCCGAATTAGGGGTAATTCGGTCATTTCGACCTCGAAAGGGTAATTTGGTCAACTCCGACCGAATTTGGGGTAATTCGGTCAAATTTACCTTACAAAGGGTAATTCGGTCATTTCCGGCCGAATTAGGGTTATTTCGGTCAAATTGACCTTAAAAGTGTTATTCGGTCAATTACAGATAATGGAGCCTAGACGTAAGGCACCTAAGGCCAGGGCACCTTGGCGAGCCAGAATGGACATTCCATTCTTCGAGGCTTCACAGGCGCCGGAGTTACATCATGAGATGTACACTCCGTCACCGCCGCAACCGACTCAGCCCACTCAGCCGACTTATCCGGGAGATACGGAGGTTGCCTGGCAGTTCCAGGTCCCGGATCCTCGGAGTTCCCAGGAGATGCTCGGAGACGTCGCAGGACCCTCCGAAGAGGACTTTGTGCCGGATGAGTCAGAACTCCCGCTGAACGAGTGGAGGCTCCTTTCCCTCGAGTACAGAGAGATTCCGAGGTACGAGCTGTACCTCGATTTCAAAGTGGAAGTCGACTGCCTAAACACGAAGAGCTGGGAAGCCAGGGCAAAAAATGAGCAAAAGGTCGACCTCAACATAGAGCAAGAAGAGAGAGCAGTTCACCTGAACGGAGGTCCGTTGCTCTTGACTTGGGAAAACGGCCGACCACGTGTCGCAGAAGGAATGTTTTCAATGGAAAGGGTGAAGGCGATTATAGGGAAATTCGCTCGGGAACGCGCCGCTTCCTACCAGACGTTTGGGGATTTGCCGGCGTCTGAGTTCCAGGCGTTTTGGAGGAGTTTTAAGGTAATTTCAACATTTACTCACATTTTTTTTCAAATGCTCGTATTATAAATATTGATGTGGTGTTTGTGAATTTCAGCGTTTGTTTGCAGTGACCGATTCGGTTGAGCTTATGGGTTGGATTCGTGAGGCGGCCATAAGCGCTTACAAGGAGCGAAAATCGAACATGAAGCGGTTATATAAGCTCTACGTCAACCCTCTTAGACTGGACCGTAATGGGATTCCCAAGTGTCTGAAAGGGAAGAAGTCCCAGTGGCGGTGGCTCGTTCAACATTTCGATGCCAACGAGGTATATTACTAATTTTTAATTTAATTTTTTTTAATTTTACTTGAATTTACTATTTTTGATGTGAATTTACTTTTATTTTCTTTTCAGGAACAAGTTGGGTCTCAAATGAGTACCATTCGGAGGAGCGAGAACAAATTAAACCACCATACTGGCAAAGTCCCATTTCGACAGCTTTGGGAGAGGATGTCAGAGGCCGGGGAAGTGGAGGTCTCCAAAAAGTTGGAGGCCTTACTGAAGGCCCACAAGGCCTTACCTAGGCCTGGTGATGATGCACAGGAGGGGGAGGAGGAACTCAACCCGAAGCTTGTAAGTTTCATTATTTTTTTTAATTTTAATATTTAAATTTATTATATTAATCAAATTTTTTTTGCAGCTTTACATTAAGAATGCGCTTAGGGATTGGAAGAATGACGAGGCGAACTACAACGAGTATGGAACGCTGAACAAGATGACCGACGCTGAAGAGGATGAGGTCATGCGACTAGCTGCTGAGCATGTTCGCGAGATCGAGCTTGCCAGAGGAGTTACCATAGAACCCTCCAGAGGACGACACATCCGGGGTTGCGGGAGTGCTTACGAGGCACCGCCGAGACAGAGAAGACGTTCGACCTCCTCCGATGGTAGTAACGGCGGATGCACGAGCTCCGGACTGAACTCACGGAACTTCGCGCTGAACGTCAATTGCACGCCGTCCAAAGCCAGCAAACCGAGCACATGTTTCGGTACTTCCAAGAATAGCTTAAGTTACTCAACCCTAATGTCACCCCTCCACCTCCATTTGACCCGAATAGTTCTACAGATCCTGGAGGCCCGTCGTCATAGATATTATATAAATTAAATAATGTATTCAACAAATTCAATATTAATATAATTTTATTTTCAACAAATTCAATATTAATTTTTAAATAAAAAAAATAAAAAATAAAAAATTTTATATTTAATATTTTTAAATTTTTTTTATTATTCTGTATTATTTGTAACGGCGCACTAACTTTGAGCGCCGTTACAACTCGTAACGGCGCCCACCATTAGTGCGCCGTTACAGTTTGTAACGGAGACGCTGTAACTGCGCACGTTAACTGCGCCGTTACAGACGTTTTTGTGCGCCGTTACAAACTGTAACGACGCACAAAACCTCTGTAACGGCGCACTTAACGTGTGCCGTTACAAAAGGAAAAACTGATAGTGTGTTATATGCAACCAATGCGAAAGTAACAGAAATGATAATAACATATTTCATTCCCTTCCGCTGTTAAATGTTTTAAAAAACACATGTTTCCATACGTATAAGAAATTTTGGCTCAATTGTAAACCGACTACAGAATAAAAAGTTTAATAAAAATGAAAAAACTAAAAAAACACGGAAAAATATCTGAAAGTTGCTTCCAACACCAATGCGTGAAGAAGACAATGACACGCCACATTTGAATTAGTAAGTAATAATACTTTTGTTACTAAACATAAAAGGTCAAAAGAAAGCATATAAATCACAATCACGTGCATGATCCCTGTTGGAAAATAAACAGGTACGGGTTGATATGATGAGCTAGCACATTTTTGTTCCCATATTGAGACTGTTGTTACAGGTACGAAGAAAAATGTTTGTCTACATGTTCCAATTTAATTAACACATCATTCGGCATATTTTGACGGTTTAAGTTTTCAGAAAGTTTCCGTTTTACAAGTTTTCTTGTTTCAAGCTTCCGTCTTATATTGAATATCTTCGGAAGTTGACTACATCACTATATTCTCGGCCTAGATTTTTTTGGGGATAAATCTCGTATTTGTGAAAATGAAATTATAAAAAATAAAATAGTAAAAATGTGTGTAAATCATGTAATCGTACAAACAAAATAATAAAGTTAAAAATAAATAAAATGAAATATCAAATTATGAGATAATAAGAAAATAGGAGATAAATCTTGTATTTGTAAAACAATCTCATGAAATCGCAACAAAGTAAATTAGGAAATAAATTTAATTATAATTAAGTAAATAATATTTTATAATTAAAAAAAATGATTTGTTGCTATTGATGAGTCAGCAAGAATTCAAACCATCAAAATTTTCATCTACCGGTCATATTTAGTTCTCATTTTCTGTTGTAAAGTGTGGTTCTCACCTGATTGTGCTCGTGTGCTTCTAATGAGTTTTATCATAATGTTATTAATAGAAGTGAGGCTCTCTTAATGTACATTTTTAATTGAATGTATTATGTATTAAAATTGCTCTACTTGAATATAGTTATATGTTATGTGACTTATATCTCCTTATGAATGCAACCAAAACTTCAAAATTTTGTTAAAAGGAATTAAAATAAATAAATACAAATTTTGTACATAAATACACAATATTCTATTTTATCATACTAGATCACCAAGAACCCATATTTTTGCACATTAATACAACCACATAATCTCTTCAGTTTGTAAAAATCTGCCTTCTCTTCTTCAATCGCCTATCGTATAAGCTGGTCAGAGATGAAGCCGTCAACTTACTTATGAAGAGTGCAAAAATATAAATTTCAAATGAATCGAATACACAAGAAAAAAAGAGTTAATTAACTTAAGTAATTATGTGCAAAATGTTTTTTTTAATTGAGTAAACGGTATACCTATGCAAAATTATCCCAAAATTATATAATACACTAATTTTATTTTCATTGCAATTCCCTTTTTTTAATTAGTGATTACCATAACAGCTCTCAATGAAATTATTCCATTATTTCATTACCTAAATTTGAAGAAGCCTCAAGCTTTCTGATGCCAAATAGAAAATCCCCTTATTTTTTAAGATAAATTCAGTAGTTTGTATCACCGTCACTAAAAGTTGAGCTGTAAATTTGTGAAGTAGGAGATCAACACAGAACTGCACACTGCAGATGATGAGCAAGAATTAAGAAACAGCCCAAAATTACAACACCAATTCGCAGATCCCGAAGAGCATTAGCTTTGGTAGCTTCCATCTCCCGATTTCCCCAAATCAGTAGTTGATGTTCTCCAATAACGGCATTCCGATCTCCGTCTCCGACGATGACTCCGATGAGCACGGCCGGTTTCGTGTCCGTGCCCGCAGAAAGCGCAAGAAGTCCGGCCACCGTTTCCGGAGCGAGCTGCCCCGCCGAGCTCTCCGGAGGATCGTGCGGTGGTGGCCACTCCTCGTCTTTGCTCCGGCCCTAGTTTTGCTCCTCTTCGAGGCCTCCACCGTCGCCAAGAATTCCACTTCTGACGGAAACGGGAACGCGGGTCTCCGCTCCGTGAAGAAACCCAGTCCGGTGAACAACGCATCGAATGGGAATTTGAATCGGCTGGATCCAACTACTCGTGTGGTTGCTGGTGTTAGACAGCGTGAGATGGATTCTGATCTCTCTTTATTGTGATTTAATGTTTTTGTTTCTGTTTGGGGGCCGAGAATTTGGAGGGAAATTACCAAAGACACTTCTTTTTTCTTTCACCCAAATGCTTAGAACTTGACCCAGAGTAGGAAATTGAACTGAAAGTACTGGGTGATGCTCAATTTAGTGGGGGTGTCTAGTTTGTTTCGGTTTCACTGATCCAATAAGTGGCAATGTGAAGTGGGTTTGTTTGCTTATTCCAAACATTGTGCTGTGATTGTTTGTTTATGGTCATGCTCTGTATGTATATTTTTTATAGTGAGTTGTTTACCAGGTGAAAGTCCCCAAAATCCTAGTAAAAGAAAAGAATGTAGAAGGTTGTTAAGCCCTATACTGTTTTAATTACTTGGGTGGTTCTCTAATCCAGCTTCTCTGGCATCATTAGCAAAATTTATTCAATCTCTTTCCTTCAATGTGGCAACTTCAGTGTTTATCAGTTGCATGTATTAGCAACTTCTCTCTGTGAACTTATTCTTGCCTCAGGTGGAAGAATGAATGTTTTTGTGGATATTTAACATTGTCCATGTTCATACTAGCGCAGTTTAGTTTTTGCTGTAAGAATATGAGGTAGTCCCTCTCATTTCAGTTATAACTTGTTAAAATATGATATCTATCTAGGGTATTTCTCCTTGAGGGAATATGATATCTATCTAGGATATTTCTCCTTGAGGGGATCACAGACATAAACTGGAATTTGTCTTGTTAAAGGATGATGACTTGGCCATTATAGTATGTATAACTTAGACAAACCTTGGAGTTTTTTGTGGTTGAAATTTACTATGGTTGAGATATTCCTCATTTCATTGAGTAGCTTAGAATTAGATGGACAGTGTGTGGCACTGAGGCCACCGAGATCTAACAGAAGAAAAATCTTTGTTTGAGAAGGAACTGAGAAAGACGAAGCAGTTTTTGTTGTGTGAAATAAGTTCACATTGAGGTTCATGAAACATGTTATTTATTTTAGAACCCAAGCTTCAGGATTTAAACACAGTTTTTTTTATCAACTGGATTTAAAGACAGTTAAATTGCTCCAGTTCTACGTTCTTCGGTGGAGTTAAATTATAATTTGTTGCTGGTGTTTCTGGCATTCAATGTACTTCGGAAGCAGTCATTTTATGATACTTGTTTGGATTTTATCAGGTTGCTTGGATATTCTACCTCCTGAAGAACTTCAGCATCTGGATATTCCTTTGGACAGAGATTCTGTTACTCCTGTCAAAAAATTGTTATACTTATCTGAGAAGGAGATACCATATGTACAGGGAAATGATACGGTCTCACAACAGCATGGAGAACCCACACGATTTAATTTATTTACCGGAATCCAGACTTTTGATCAGAGAGAAAACAGTTTTAAGGTACAAGCTGTGTCGTGCAATATATGTCCTGTTACTGGGTACTTATGGTCACTATTTTGTTGACTTTTTAGTGTCTCGACAGAATTTGTTTGACAAGCATTGGAGTACGGAGCTTGTTATGTTAGTTCTTGCTCATTTCCTTCAGAATTTTGTTTCTTACAGGTGAAGGAAACTACGGTGGTTCATTGTGGTTTTTACAGTGAAAATGGGGGATTTAAGATCTCTGATGAGGATAGAGACTACATGCAAACTTGCAAAGTTGTCGTGTCTACTTGTACATTTGGTGGTGGAGATAATCTTTATCAACCTATTGGAATGTCAAAGGCATCACTTGAAAAGGTTGGCCCTTGGCGGAGAGGGCTTTACCTGCTGGCTTATAACTGATGTACTCTCATATGGTGCATATTTTAATTTTTGCTGCAGGTATGCTATGTTGCTTTCTGGGATGATATCACTCTGTCAACACAAGAACTACAGGGGCGTAGAATCGGTGATGACTGGTTTATTGGAAAATGGCGCATCATAATTGTTAAAAACCTTCCTTTCACGGATCAAAGGTTGAATGGTAAAATCCCAAAGGTATGAAATTTTTGCATGACAATTTTCATTGGCCAGATTTTGCTTTCCTGGGGATTTCTGATTACAATCTGTATGAACTTGGTTCTATTGCTGTTTGCTTGCTTTGAATGTTCCAAATTCAAACTTATTACTTCTGGTGCTTGTATTTTTTGCATATCAGCAAATTCATGGCTGTCATGTAATGATAAAGTGGATATCACAAAACAAAGTTAACTGCAGATAAATATCTAATAGAACAGCGTAGAATCAAATGGCTGTACATATTTCCTAATTGTATTTATACATGTAATAATATAGATATGTACATCATTATACCCTGTGAAGACATGTACTTGTGTGTTATACGTCAACTTTTCCAAGTAGATCTGGAAAGAGTGCAACAGTTGTTTTGTTTGTGATGGATGTTTAGCTTGTTAGTATTATTCAGTCTAGATGTTTATTCCTTGCTTTTAACTTAGTTAAGGATGTTGGAAGAGAACTTGACAAAAATTGGTTACGGAAACCAAACGCAGTTACAGTGGTTGCACTGAGTATATAATATATATATATATATATATATATATATATATATATATATATATATATATATATATATATATATATTTAGAAAACCAGAATTTACAAGTTTATATTTTGTAAGACTAATGGTTGTATTGCAAAAACCAGTAGGTAAGCTGTTGTAAGGTTGTTAAAACTTATAGTGGGGATACCTAAGAGTAATATGTATCATATGATTATGGTATTTAAATCAAGTTAAACATGCTACCAAAAGTTGTGGGTGAAGTGGTAGAGACCTCATGTAAGCCTGAGGTCGCTTGTTCCAATCCCCTTGCCAGCGGTATAAACATGCTGATTTAGTGTGTGAATTTCAATGTATATGCTAATTGCTGCACATATATTTGTACATGCGTCAGCATGGGATTGATAACTGTGTCATTATATCACTGCAGCATGACAACAATTATTGCTTTGAGATAAATCTCTCCTAAATAGTCTACTATATCATGTGTACTAGCTCATTTTTTGTTTTGTTCTTGTGAATTTCTTATTTTGTGCTTGTGTGCATGGGAGCTAATATATATTGCACTTCTGTCTCTGAGCGACCTTCATTAACTTTTATGTTATCAGATGTTGAGTCACCGCCTCTTTCCTCAATCCAAGTATTCTATATGGGTAGATTCGAAGTCTCAATTTAGAAGGGACCCCTTAGGTGTACTGGAGGCTCTTTTATGGCGATCAAAGTATGTACTAGCAATTTCAGAACATGGAGCTCGCAGTAGTGTGTATGATGAAGCTAAAGCTGTTGTGAAGAAAAACAAAGCGACCCCGGAAGAAGTGGAGGTGCAGATAACTCAATACCACAAGGATGGCCTCCCCGAGGACAAGCGTTTTAATGGGAAAAAAGGTATGTTTTCTATTGGAGCCGCTGTCTTCAATGCTTGTCATCTAATTCCTTTTCACATTGTTCATAAGCTTAAAGAGATTTGAACTCGACTGTGCAGCTTTATCAGAAGCTTCTGTGATTGTGCGGAAGCATACACCAATAACAAATCTGTTCATGTGCCTTTGGTTCAATGAGGTGGTTCGTTTCACTTCACGGGATCAGCTGAGCTTCCCCTATGTTTTATGGAGATTGAAAGTGCTCAAAGATATCAATATGTTTCCTGTGTGCACTAGAAAAGATCTTGTCAATAGCATGGGTCATCTGCGCAAGGCAAAGCCTTTGCAAAAGTAAGTCTCGCCCCTCTGTAATAGGTTCTGTTTATTTCTTAATCTCATTGTAGTTAAATTAAAGTGTATGTTTTATTCGTTGTCTTAGCTGCAAAACTATATTTTGTCACTTCACAGGTTTACTATAGACGAGTATATGTATATTTATCATTAGTGAGCTAATCTTATTGAAATACTGACCGCTGACGCCGAGATAGGGAGGCAAATAGAAAGAGTTATCAAATGAATCGAAATGTTATACCGGAATTTCTTTTGCTTATAAATGTCCACTAGGCAGTAATAATATAGTGGGTATAGGAGGTTACACATCTCATATTAGTATTACTCGTACGTGGATTAGGTGACCTAAACTTGGGTCAACAAGAAACAAAAACAGTTGAAACAAAACCATTACACAGTATTAAATTCTCACATTCGTAGCAATTATATATAGCCATAAAGCTATTTGCTCTAATTAGAGCCTCACACAACATAAAAATCATCATTATGTTGGCTAACATAATATTCTGCACATCAGTTTTGCTGGCAACACTGACCGTCATTCTCTTGGCCTTGTTTTCTCCTCTGCCGTCTAACAATAACGCGAAGAACCCTCCTTTAGCCCTCTCTCTCTACATCCAGCAACCGCAGGTCTCGAGCTCCAACGCGCAGCAAGTGGGTCTGAGTGGCGCAGCCGCAGGAGCTTTCATCTTTCACCACACGCTCACGGAAGGGCCAAAGAACACGTCGCGGGTGGTAGGGAGGGCTCAGGGCTTCATAATCCCCGTAGAGCAATTTGCACATTCGGCTTTCAATGTGATTTACCTGAGCTTTGACACGCCAGAGCATTCTGGTAGTGTTAGTGTTAAGGCCCAGGGATTTGGGCATGCTGAGGAGCTGACTGTGGTGGGAGGCACAGGGTCGTTTGCGTTTGCTCGTGGAGTTGCTGTCTTCGCACAGCCGTCTCATGGGACTTATCATGTTAAGCTTCGCCTCCGATTTCCTCATCAGACCGTACCCGGATAATATTATTTTCAACTACATGTAATGTATATTTAATTGCTTGAGGCAGTTTTGAAAATATACATTTGTCTGCGTGGTCTCTCACTCTCAACTTTAAGATTTAAGATATTTTTTTCGAAAATAGATTTTAGATTTTTTAGTGATGACAGAACTTAAAAGTAGTCTAGTTAAATATCCAAAATATTTGAAAAGTTAAATATAATGTACTATTTTCATATTTATTTTGATGAATAATTATGGCAAAAATAGTTGGATCCTGAAAATGTTTACCTAACATAAGATGGCTATATTATTAGCATGTATTGTGATCTTTATATGTACCATTATTTGAAATTCACATAACTGCTCCAACACAAAATTAGTCTGCATCATAATTCATTATTCAAATAATAATTAATCATCAAAATGAAATATTTCTTAAAATATCTATTTTGGTTCCGTGAAAGGACTATCCTGTAATTGTACATTCTTGTTCCGTGTGTTTTGGGCCAGTTGACCAAATACAGAGTCCTCCAGGCCCAAACCCGCAGAGAAAAAGAAGAAGAAAGAAAGCGTATTTTGTAGGTCCCACGGTCGCTGCTTCACCGTTGTACAGTACATACCAATCTTTCATTTCTGTGTTCTTTCACCTTCTTCTTCTACTGGAATTGGAGCTGCTGCTGGGAAAACAGAGCTTGGATCGGCTTCAAGTTACCGGAGATATGGCGAAATCGAACGCCGACGATGAAGAGCTCCGGCGTGCCTGCGAAGCCGCCACTGAAGGCACCAAGCAGAGGATCGTCTTGTCGATGCGCGTCGCCAAGAGCCGCGGGATCTGGGGGAAATCCTCCAAGTTGGGCCGTCACAGCATGGCCAAACCCAGAGTTCTTGCCATCTCCAGTAACTTCCTTCACCTCATTCTCTTCCCGATCCTCTTTGACTCTTCTCAGTTATTCTACTTGTTCAAATTCACTTGTGATCTTTTCTGCTGTCGCGACCCTGTTGTTCGCGCACAGCCTGATGCATGTTCAATTGATTGTGGTGGACTGTTGAATCACTGAATTGACTTGATAAACCCCAAATTTAAATTTTCGTTCAGAAGAAAGGGTTTGAGCTTTGTTACAAATACTTTATTTCATCTCATCTTGAGCAATTACCGAAGAAATAGCCCCCTTTAACCACGTTAAGTTGAATTTCCAACTTCTGAATAAGTACAAATGACTAAACCTTGATTATGAACATAATTCATTAACCTGAAAACTTGTAAGTCTGAATTTGGTCTTATTGGGATCAACTTTGTCGCCACATCATCTAAATATACTTGGGTAGTGGAACTCTAAAGTTGATATTTTATCCTCTCCTATTTTTCTCTTCAATTTGAGCTGAATGGAACTTATTGTTTGAGTTGACAATTTTACATTTTCTAGTGGTTGTGTATAAATATCTCAGGTTTAAATTTGGGTGATGGTAAAAATACTAGTACTGAGTATATGAGCAACACAAAAATGAGATGTTTGGATTTCTGTAGCAACATAGAAGTGACATTTTGGAATATCTTCAATGTGAATTGACTTTTGACAGTTTATTATGGCATTCAAATTTCCTTAGGAAACCATGTTTGATGTACTTAATGATCTTCAACCAAAGCTATCTATTCAAAACTAGATCAAGGGAAAAGAGAATCTTTTTTTTATTGCAGATGAGATACTATTATTTTTACATTCACAATTCATTAGTTTTCATAGTAATGGTTGGTGACATTAGTTTGCATTCATCATTTGTGATATCCTTTGGGTTTTGCAGCACAATCTAAAGGCAATCAAACTTCGGC
Source organism: Geranium rotundifolium (assembly GCA_963920655.1). Taxonomy (NCBI): domain Eukaryota; kingdom Viridiplantae; phylum Streptophyta; class Magnoliopsida; order Geraniales; family Geraniaceae; genus Geranium; species Geranium rotundifolium. The sequence continues at coordinate 25,068,042 of OY987318.1, forward strand.
TTTTCTCCGGGTCTTAAAATATTCTACTGGAGGAGTTCTTGAGGTAACTGTACAGACTCCGACCATATCATTTGTATCTGTTCAATTTTTTTTTTGAAAAATGTATTTGTTCAATTGAATCTTCATGGCATGAATTCTTGGCCGGTTTAGTCTAAGTTTTAGCCCATAAACCATTTGTATGAGAACCTTTATGGAATTTATAATACAGTACTGCGGCATGCCCCTCCCCAAATCCCACAGTAATTGCGGCCTTTTTTTCATTGTATTACTAGGCAGGGTTTGGTTATTAAAGACCCTTCTGTCTTTGGTTTTTGAGTAGTACTACAACTATTTAGTTCAAATAGTGAATACAGTGAGTAGTAATAATTTATGCCTACTCAATGATCATGCTATTACAGTATTACTAAGTATCCCACCAGCTTAAAAGTCCTGATTTCTCAATGCACACTTATCTAAGGTTGCCTTCTCATATTTCTTATATGATATGAGAGTTTTGGTACATGTGTGGCCAATTACAGTTTTTCAGGGCCTGTGTCCCAATGGCAGACTAGAAGTTGTTGTACGCCCGTTGTGCATGATAATAGTACTCTCTAATTGATTTTCAAAGAGGCACTTGCTTAAAGTTCATATTTCAACCCATTGATCCTGAAAACTTTGGTGCACATACAGCCTGCAAAGTTATACAAGCTAAAACATCTTTCAAAAGTGGAGGTTGTAACTAATGACCCTAGTGGTTGCACATTTACACTGGTAAGAACATATGCTATTCATTCATGAGAAAAAAAAACAATTTTTTTTTCTTTGGTTATTGATTACATGTGATACAGGGTTTTGATAACCTCAGAAGCCAGAGTGTTGCTCCACCTCAATGGACCATGCGCAATGTTGATGACAGGTAGATTCAAGAAAATAATATGTAGTTGAAATTTGAAAAGACCCACTTTGATATTGTTTTTTCTTTCTTTCTACTATACATTTGTTTGATTTGTTTTGGTATATGTCTTAATTCCTCTTGTAGGAATCGGCTTCTACTTTCCATCTTTACCATCTGTAAAGATGTACTCGGTAAAATGCCCAAAGTTGTTGGCATAGATGTTGTGGAGATGGCCCTTTGGGCAAAGGTAAATATTATTTCACACTTTCCTTACACCTTGAAAGTGAACATGCTGTTTGATTTTGTGGATATAATTGAAAGGACAACATTCCTATCATTCTGGGTAAATATTTGTGGATTCATTCATATTACATTGCTGTCTTTTAAATGAAATATTTCTACTAAAAACACTAGTGTTTGCACTTGGGTTCTCACAGAGATCCTGCCTTAATGAAAATATTCATAGTATTTGTGTAATGCATTTAATAGATGTTAAAACACCTATTTGAACTTCTTTATATCTCAATAACATACTTATATTTAATAACGAAGGTATCATACCATTCACATACTTCTAGTATGAATCCATGCGATAATATTAAGTTCAAATGATCAAGCTTATATAGCATTGTTGAATATATTAATCTTTCTTGCTCATCTGGTCCAGCCATATGTTACCCAGTTTCAAAGCATATGTGAAAAACTAAAAATAACATCTGACCAACTTTCACCAGGTTTGACTGAGTGAGAACTCGGTTTAAACTGAACCACTGAGAATGAGTTCTAAAACTTGGTCTACTCGGTTTTACCGAGTTCTTGGGGAGTATCGAGGACGGGGAGTTTCAGAACACTTTATAATATATTGAACTCTTTTCTTGCTTTGGAGTAGTATCACGTTTGGAGTCTTCTTTATGAAGTGATAATCTATCTTCTATCTAGTTCGTTTAATTTTTGTGTTTTTCATTCACAAACTTGTTTCAGGAAAATACGCCCACGGTTGCAAATCAGAGGAATCTGCAAGCTGGGCCTGGGCCTGTTACATCTTCAGTGACAGAAGGTGACCTAAAAATGACGGTTGAAAAAGAACTTGTGTCTCAAGCTGAGGAAGAAGACATGGAGACTCTTTTGGGCACGTATGTGTTTACTTTCTTCATATTTTTCTTTTATCCAGATCGGACATTAAGCAAAGGTAATACTATCGTGGAATAGATTTTCTATGGAATGAAATAGTTAGAGGAGATGGCTCATAGTATATTCTCACTATAATTGTTGAGAGATCACTTGGAAGCTAATACAACATTGTGGATTGGAGGCCCATTATGTGGCTCATGATGTTGTTGGTTGATATGTTTTATATTTACATCTGATTTCTAATTTTGAAATTTTTAGTAGTAATTCATCATAAACAGTTGTGGTTGGCTATTTATATGAAGTAACAATATCTTACTAATCATTTTGACCTCATTAGTATTGTGTAGAATTTTATTATTTAATTCATGGTCATAGTTGGTTGTAAAGCTGAAGCAGCAACCAAACAAGCATTATCCATCACAAATACGGGCATATTTCTTCATTTTTAAGAGACGTTGGAATAGATGTTGACTCAAATTTTCATCTTGCGGAGTAGATGAATGGTCTATAACATATGCATGTGTGTAATCAAGACTTGAAAAACATTAGTTCATGACTACATTTATGTCTTCCTAGTTGTAATGCCCATTTCATCTCGTTTTATGTCACTAATGATTTTGTTTAGGCCTTAATGCTATTATGACGGTTTTGAGTATGTCACGGTATGCAGTTATGTCATGGACATAGGTGAAGCGGAGGCATTTTCTGAAAGGTTAAAGAGGGAGCTTCTTGCTTTGGAAGCAGCAAATGTGCATGCCATTTTGGAAAGTCAACCTATGGTTGATGAGGTTTTTTTTTTCTCTCTCTCTTTATTTTATGTCTATATATGAGTTTGATGTACTGTGTCCACTGCTACATTTTCTTACCAGTTGTATTCAATCTTTAGTATTTTCTATCCATTTTCCTCTCACCATTTGATCTTTGAACAATTTAGTTCATACGTCCTAAGTTTACTACAAACTAGTATCATGACCTTTCTGCATCCATATCTCTTAGTGAGAAAAACAAAGCTACATATAAAGGCAAAAATCAAATTCAACTAGTACAATTGACAATGTGGTATGGGAGCCCTCAACCTTATACATTTTATGTACCCAAGGTTTTAAAAGGAGAAATTGGGAATCGAGGCGTTTTCCCTTAGCACCGGGAGGTGTAAGCCTAGGGACGCACTGAGGCGTAAGCCTCAGTAATAAGAACAATAAATTCATAAACTATCATGAATCTTATATAGTTCAGTTCATAACAAACAATGAAATGGTCAGCTCGGTGGTTCAGGTTCGAATGAATTTTTGACCAATTTTCGCTTATCGTTCTTAGTAGTTTAGTTTTACCGAGTTCTCGCTCGGTCAACTCGGTTAAACCTGGTAAAAGTTTGTCGGCTTATATTTTCTTATACTTGCTTTGAAATTGTTCTACAGTCGATAAGTAATTCTCGTCTCCATGTGGAGTAGTTAAATGTAGACATTTTAAACTTGTTATCTATGTTTATTGTTGTTTGAGTTTGGTTCTTATGTTATTTTTTAACTGTGGTTATGAGGATGTCATTTTAGATGTGATTATTTATTGTTATTACATAGTCTTGTGAGGTGACATTATGAGTTTCACAATTTATTGCTTACTGATTTGTTGGTCTTGCAGGTGTTGCAAGGGCTTGACACAGCATTGTATTGTGTCGATGACATGGATGAATGGCTAAGTATCTTCAATGTTAAACTCAGGCACATGAGAGAGGATATTGAGTCGGTATGGAAAAGTACTATGATAACACAGCTTTTCTTTCTTTGATTATCTGTTGCCGGGATATCTTGTTGATTACATAATAGCTTTTCTTATCCACTAATAATATGACATGAATTATCACTCACTATATAAGGATTGTGTTCATAATTTGGAGAGGTCCTTTGGTCCTAGTGGAAATTTGATTATTTGTATTGAATACCATTTGACTTTCCAAAATTGGGGTAGTTAGAATGAGTTCAGATTTGTATACTACTTATGCCTGATGACCTCTTCTACTGTTAGTCGATGATAACATTTTTGCTTTGATATCCAGATTGAAACTCGTAACAACAAGCTGGAGATGCAGTCTGTAAATAACAAAGGACTCATTGAGGAACTTGACAAGCTTCTTGAACGACTGCGCGTGCCTTCTGAGGTACATTGTCCATCATTAAAATTCTATGTGCCATATGTTTACACCTTTTGCTAACTTAAGTTTATTATTTTTCTCTTTTTTTATGATCAGCCTGTTTTTTTCTCTTACTCTGATGAATTACACATATTGTAGTATGCAGCCTGTTTAACGGGAGGCTCATTTGATGAGGCGTGCATGCTTCAGAATATTGAAGCATGTGAATGGTTAGCTGGTGCTTTACATGGTCTTGAAGTGCCTAATATTGATCCTACATACGCAAACATGCGAGCTGTATGTCCTTTGTTTTTCTTTTTATTTGTCGCCTTCATTATCAATTTATCATTGGATAGTAATACTTTCAGTTTTTATTAGAGTTGACAATTCATGTGTCATGTTGAAGGTTGAGTCCTGCTATATTTATCAATATGAACACGAAATGTTTGCGCCTTATATTCGTTTCATACAACATGACATGTGATATGGCAAAGCATGTCTAAATAAATGGGCCGGGTTGATACAGTACATATATAACACGTTTGACACGATTCAAAAGGTTTAAGGTAATTCATTTTGGGTTGGCACAAATGAGTCAATATGTTTAACGCAACACAAACTCGATAACATGGTTATCCAACAGAAATTTCTTGATTTTAAACAAAAAACTATTAGTTCCTTCAATTTATCAACTAATTTACTGGTAAATTGCTGAAAAGAAAACCGTGATTTTAAATTATCATTAATAATAGGGTGTTCTGCATAACATGTGAAGGTAAATGTGTTGTATGTTGAACATGTCTAACACCAACATGACCTGTTTATTAAACGTACAGACACCACAGGTTTATAATTATGTTGAACCCACATACATTTAAGTTAATCTTATTCTATGCTTGCTTGAGAATAGTATAGAAGGTTAATTTATGTATAACCTTATGCCAATCCGTTTACCCCCTGTTATTCTCTTGTTTTACCATCTTCTCTCAACCATGTTATGCGTTTTTTCATGGTCATTTGGTCCCATAATCAATAGTTGGCATGCTAATTAAAGATCATATCTAGGTGTATAGGTAGTATTTTTCTACAAGGTTACACCATGCTATATACCAAGATATTGCACGGAACTTCCGAACTTGAATTATCTGCTAATTACATTTTATGGAGTTAAATGGTAAGTTATGTTGATGTGTTCATCCAGGAATATAAAACCTCAAAAGGAACTGCATCTATTACTGGAATCAAGACCACATGCAGTTAGTTTGATGCATAATTCGTTAAACTAATTTAACATGAAACATGACATGTGAGGAAACCCACCTCCTGAACAGACTCTTACTTGTTGGTTCTCATTTGAATATAAATCCTCTTTCTGAAATTAGATTTTCAATTATCTTAGTGATAAAGATCTCATGTAATAGGCATGAGGTTGCTGGTTCCAATCCCCATGCTGGCGGTATTGCTAATAAAAAAAAAGAATTCCCATTGTCTTACCCTTATCCTTTGCTCTGTAGCAACCCATGTTAAAACTCAAAACTCATTATATTATCAACCTGATTGTTTTAGCTGCTTGCTGCTCCTTGATCTGAATGACAGAAACACCATTACCTGCTCTAGTTCTAACTGTTCCTAATTACTGTCCCCTATATAGATGAAGGACTCACACTATAACTGAGAATATCAATTGATTTTTTATTTTGAAACATGGAATTCTCCTGAAAGGCTTTTATTTGCCAAAATTATGTTTATACATGACAGTATAGATATTTTCCATGACGATTGGCCATTAAAGTTCTTGGTATATTGGGATCAGAATCTGAAATTAGTGAATGCAACTCTTGCAGGTTAAACAGAAGCGTGCTGAGCTTGAAAAACTAAAGTCTACATTTGTCAGAAGAGCTTCTGAGTTTTTGAGAAATTACTTTGCTAGTTTGGTAGATTTCATGATAAGTGATAAAAGTTATTTCTCTCAGGTATTTAGATACTCTTACTTTTGTATTGAACTCCTGATGATAAACATTGATTTGGTGACTGTGAATCCTAGCTATTGTCTCTCTCTGTGTTTATCAGCGTGGACAGTTGAAGAGGCCTGATCATGCCGACTTACGGTACAAATGTAGAACTTATGCCCGGCTCTTACAACATTTGAAGGTCTAATTACTTAGCTGATGGTTGTATTGTTAATTTGTCAGAGAATGTATTCATCTTTAATTTTGTAACTTTTTATGTTTGTATTTCCAGGGTCTCGATAAGAATTGCTTGGGTGCATTGAGGAAAGCTTATTGTAGCTCCCTTAACTTGCTTCTTCGCCGGGAGGTGAGGGAACAAACAACTTCTCAGTTCTGTTGATACTATTTCCTGATTGAATACCTTACATCATGGTTATCATTTATGTTGAAATGGTGTCCATGAAATATATGTTGGTTAATGGATGCATTCCCTGCCCAACATATTACTATCTGCCTGGTCTGCTGAAGTCACTCCTTGTCTTATTTATGAAGCATGTATTTCTCATTTAGGGTGGAGAATCGTGCTGGATTCTGTATTTGACACTCAAATCCGATTGTATCATTTTGAAAAAATAAAAAGAATGAGATAGTAATGACTAAGATCACCTCTCTAATTTATACTTCCATTGTTAATAGTCTTTAGTGCCTAATTGCTTATGGCATGCTTAAATGGAGAGGATTGATTCTCTTTCAACGATTATTGTTTGGAGTTCTGTAACACACATTTTATACTACATTTTGACTTGTCTATTGTTACAACTAAAATAGAATTACAAACTACGAGTACATATTATAACTACATATAAAACATATTTTGAACAAAAAATATGTGTCCTGACTATCACCATGTTTTACCAAATAATACGTTCTTACTTACTGGTCCAGTTGTAGACAACTTTTCACTCCCTCGGATATGAGTGTTAATGGCATATTTGCGATTATTCATATTGCTTTTGTGAACCTACAGGCTCGTGAATTTGCAAATGAGCTTCGTGCTAGTACAAAGGCATCACGAAATCCTACTGTCTGGCTTGAAGCTTCTGCTGGTTCCAATCAAAATGCAGCTATTGCAGACACTTCTGGAGTTTCTGATGCTTATGCCAAGATGCTGACAATTTTTATCCCACTTCTCGTAGATGAGGTTACGATGCATGTCATGTACATATACTCTGAAGTATAAGTGACGACTATATTTGCATTAAAAGTATACTTTATTGTCCTGAACTGCAGAGTTCATTTTTTGCACACTTCATGTGCTTTGAAGTTCCCACACTTGTTCCTCCAGGAGGTGCAGCCAATGGTCACAAAAATGGATTAAATGATAGTGATGAAGATGATGATTTGGGCATTATGGACATCGACGATAATGATACCAAAGCTGGTATGTTTATTTCCAGTTCTTTTGAATTTTTGTATGTCAAATGATATATGAAAATTTACCATTCATTGATTTCAGACTGATGGCTGATGATTTAGATGTCTATGCAATTTTGCATTAGGTAAAAATTCTGCTGATCTGGCAGCATTAAATGCGTCCCTTCGAGACTTGCTGGATGGAATCCAAGTAATATCTTCATCATGTCAAAACTTTTTTCACATACTTGCATGAAACCTTAAATTTGCTACTCTTTGTTTTCAAAGCACGTTTCATGAGTCTTGAACTAGATTGAGTGGGTTTCAGGAAGATTTCTATGCTGTGGTGGATTGGGCATATAAGATTGATCCTTTACGTTGCATATCAATGCATGGGATCACAGAGCGCTATCTTTCTGGACAGAAAGCAGATGCAGCAGGATTTGTGCGTCTTCTACTTGGTGACCTAGAGTCAAGAATTTCTATGCAGTTTGGTCGTGTAAGTTACTTCATGAAACAGTCATATAGACTTGTGTACTCTACAGGCCAGTGCTTGAAAAGCCGGATCCATTTGATTTCTGACTTTTGTTACAGTTTGTTGATGAAGCATGCCACCAAATTGAAAGAAATGAACGTAATGTACGGCAGATGGGTGTCTTACCATACATCCCGAGGTATAGTTTATTTAGTTTTCCAGGTATTGCAAATTTAGTTTTAGTCAAGGCTCTAAAACTCGGGGTTGGCCAAAACTTGACGAGACTACAAATAAGGATTTTGAGAAATCGGCAAAACCCTTTTAATAATTAAAAATATATTAATGACAAAAATAACACTATTTAAATAAGATAAGATGGCTCCAAAGAACTTAATAAGTGAAAAAACACAAACCATAGTTCAAACAAAAATATCATAGGAAACAAGTTTAAAGTTCAAACATAGATAACAAGTTTAAAAAACAACACGAGTCCACATTGGACTACTCTACACGGAGTAGATGAGGACTACTTGCCGACAATAGAATAATTAAAAATATATATAATATAAAAAATAAAAATAAAAGTGTACCAACTTTGACCAGGCTTAACCGAGTTGAATGATTTGATCGGCTTCAAGATCGGTTTTCACTTATCGTTCTCGGTGGATCAGTTTAACGGAGTTCTTAGGGAGAACTGGGAGTTTTGGAACACTGGTTTTACTATAGAGTGTGTTTGATTGATGCTACTAGAGTATTTTGTTCGGAATGGGGTGTAACCTTATTACAAGGAAAGTATGAAAGAAAATAACCGGCTAGAAAATGAAAGATGTAGACTTATTACTGTTAGCACTTCCCACTTTTAAAAGACACATCCATTCACAACTGAATAAGCATCTTGGGGACTCCACCTATCAAGTTAAGCGCTTAGGTGGATCGGGGTCTAATACAGTATCAGGACATGTGGTGAATATGTACCTACACCCCCATGTTCCTTCAATCCGGCCTGCACGTGAAGCATGAAAGGGGTGTTAGCACGTCCCACATGTAAAATATGGATCCAACTTAAGCTTTTTGGTGGATTGGGTTTTAACAATTACAAGTTAAAATGTTGAGTAAAGAGTTATCTTTTTATCTTGTTCAACTAATAATGCTCTCCTAGAGCAAATGGGCATGATCTAGTTCTACCAACCATTTCCTTATCCCAAAGTGCCAGCAGTGCCATCAAATATTTGGTCAAGACCCCAAGCTAATACCAAGTACTGTGTAGAAGCAATTATTTCAACTGGTGGACTTCCATAATCGTAGCACCTGTCAGAAGCATATGTTAAGAGTGAAAGTCAAACTCAATAGTCACTTATTTTCTTTGTTCAAACATAATGATCATCCATGCATTTTTCTACTCTAGAAAATTGGGGTAATTGGTGTCAGTCCCACACTCTTCATATCCTAGTTTGACAGTTGAGGAGGAGATAGTTTATTTTATTGACAATTGTAGTTAATATAATGTGTATTTCCTCATGAAATTACTTAGTCACACCGAAAGTAATTTTGCATACTAAGCTTTACATTATCAAGTCTCTTGAGCTTACATTCAAACTGTTTGTACTATGTGCTTCTCAATTTGCTTATACATCATCTTAAATGTTTAAACTAATACCATACTATTTAGGTTTGCAACTCTTGCTACACGTATGGAGCAGTACATCCAGGGACAATCTAGGGATTTAGTTGATCAGGCATACATGAAGTTTGTAAGTACTTTTTAATTGTCAGGATGTTCTCTTGTTTGTACATTTACGATGATATATTTATCCATAAAAGGGCAGCTCATTGCCTTGACTCTTCTGATATTGTGTGTTGGAGGGGGGGGGGTGCTTTTGTAGCAGGCACATGTTCATATCAAATCTGAAAGTAAAAATAGATGGAACAAATCCATAGGATTTCCCCCTCTTCCACCAGAGTACCTTAACCAATATGATGATTTCCCTTGTTACTTTTGTGAATACTGAAATCTGACATCTAACTGTGATGGTATATGCTATTTTCATTGGAACAGAAAAGAAATATTCCTAGTGCATTTTTGTCTTCTGCGTCTTTCTTTTCTCTTCGGATTCAACTAATGATGCCATATTGGATCCATGTTTAGTTTCTTACTCAAACTTGTGCTAGTTGTGGTATTAGCATAAAATCCTGGTCTTATATCACGCTGTGTTAATTTCATTCATTAATTTCTAATTTAATGATCGTCATCTCATTTCATTAATTTCTACCCCGTGATGAGCAATTACTGTAGACAACCCTAGAAATTAACGATCTACTATCTACATGATTGGTTTGTACATTGATTTCCATAAGTATATATCTAATCTCCTGACAACTCAATTATATAGGAGTTCCCCATCAATAGTAGTTCTCTTTTTGAACATTTATTGTACTAGCTGCCAACTGTGGACGCTGAGCAGTGTTGTAAAAATCGCTAGGTGACTCCGGGGATTAATTGGGGACTAGTCGAGAATTAATCGGAGACTAGATGGATTTGTATTTTTATTAAATAAATTTATACATATATATAATCAAAACATGAATTATGTTATATAAAAATAAATATCTAAGATATAAATATTTTAATATTTGTTACATTATATACTTAAAAATATAAATAGATCTATAGAAGTACCAAATAGTATAAATTATTTTGGTTTTAAGTAGTTTCCATTTTGTAATTTTTTTTTTTGCCTTAACCTGTCTATATCTGACTTAATCCGCCTAGCCGACTTAAACTGACCGATTACATAAAATCGGGCATGTGTCGTAAAAATCCCTGCCTAGGCGGTCGACTTGGCCGATTTTTACGACACTGATGCTGAGCGTAGTCAGTTACTTGACATTGCATTGCTAGCTATATTCTGTTTTTAATAGGTTTTTTGTTGTTTTTAAAAAACACAAGTAGCTTACTAGGGTATGTAATTAGGAGATCTAGTTTAAACTAGTTCCTGGAGTGCTGGAGGCCACAAGTGAACGGAAGCGGTGATGAAAATAACAATTATTAGATTAGGATTTAGGAACTGAACCCATGCGTTTTCTGCTAACATCTATTAAATTCTTACATGGAGATATTCATTGACACTTGACAGGTGAGCATAATGTTTGCGACTTTAGAGAAAATTTCTCAAACAGACCAAAAATATTCTGATATTTTCCTTTTAGAGAACTATGCTGCATTTCAGAACAGGTACTCTCTTTCTTCTTGTTGCAATTGTCCATGGTTGCAACCTGTCCCTTGTTGTGCTCATGTTACTGATTGGTTGCAGTTTGTATGACTTAGCCAATGTTGTACCCACCTTGGCAAAATTCTATCACCAAGCTAGTGAAGCTTATGAACAAGCGTGCACACGACATATCAGCTTGATTATACACACTGTAAGTGTTGTACCTTTATTGCATAATTTTAGTTTAAAGTTCTGGTACCTGGGAATTTTTTTCCCTTTAAGATGTGTTTCTCCTAGGCCGTGTTTTGAAGGTCCGCGTCCTCACTAACTTTTTTTTACCTTGCAGCAATTTGAACGACTTTTCCAGTTTGCGCGAAGAATTGAAGATCTGATGTACACAATCTCCCCAGAAGAGGTTAGTGTTTTGGTAATCCAGTATTATCCTATTTTGTTATGTGAAAATTTCCTGACATCTTTGTATTCTTCTGAGGAAAAACTGTTGTATATATGTCCTCTGTTAAATTAACGATGATAAAGATATACAACATGCTGGTACGATTTTTGGATCACAGACCTCCTTTAAACAATTTCAGAGAGTTCGCACGAAGTTGCACATGAAAAATACAGTTTTACATTCTGATTTATCTTTTTACTGGCTGATGATTTAAACTGTTACTTTGTGAATTTCAGATCCCATTCCAACTTGGATTGTCTAAAAACGATCTTCGGAAGGTGTTAAAGTCCAGTTTAACTGGGGTAAGATAATATCCACTGAAAAAGTCTTATTTCTCTATTTTGAACTAATATCCATAGAAGTTGTTAGTTTATTCATTCTGACAAATTATTTGTTGAGTTTTTTTGGAGTGACAATTGAATTGCTGAACTTTATATTTTATGGCAAGTCAGTTGTCCCTGACCTATGTACTGATAATTCATGCTCAAGTAGTACATAATGTGGACATGACAGCAATCTTTGCAATAAAATGATGTGGCGTTGACATGAAAAGGGATGATGTGCTCATGTCAACGCCACATCATTATTTTAAGCTAAAATTGTTACTTTCTCTGTCCCAACATGAGTGTCTTACTTCCATATTCCAAATGAATGTCTACCTTCCTTAAGAATTTAATCAAGCGTGAGTTATCAATAATATCCTTTCTCTATTAGTTAGGTATCACACTTTTGGGTTAGTACCAGAGAACGTGGCAGATGTGGGAAAGTCAAGCATAACTCTACCATTCCAGTTTTTGCAAAAAGTTAAATAATACTCATTTTGGGTTAGGACGGAGGTTGTCACATTATTGCTAAATTCCATGTGAGTAAACACTGGTAACCATCAATGACGGCTAATGATAATAATTGATTTGTCATTGATTATAAAATTCAGCAACTCAATTATCGTCATGCAAAACTCAGCTAATTTGTAATTTTGAACGAACTTCAACTTCTAGGGGGTTTCAGTCCCTTTTTTTTTAAATGTTTTTTGCTGAATATGTCCCTTGTCAAACATTAATGATAAACTACACTTTGGCTTTCCTGTGAAGGTTGACAAGTCCATTGCTGCAATGTACAAGAAATTGCAGAAGAACTTAACTTCGGAGGAACTCCTGCCTTCTTTATGGGACAAATGCAAGGTAAGCTGGATTCATCCTCTAAAAGATGTTGAGGGCCTGGTGATCTATTTTAGTTTCATGGTAGCAAAATACGAACGATGGATATACAAATATATTGAGATCAAACCAGAAACACCAAGAAACAAGGATGGAATCTATATTAGTTCCATGGTAGTAAAAGGATACGTGTCCTTTTTAAGGTTCGGTTAGCTTGATTAAGGGAATAGTTAAGCCAATTGAAATTGAGGGTCCTCAAACAAAGACCCTGAAATCTGATGTCCTAAGTAAAATAAATAAACGAATAAATATACAGGATCCATAAATCTACACTCTGCAGTTATAAATGGAGCAAGTTTCTTCCAAAACTTATCTCTGGTACATGTAAACTTGTTATTACCGTTCTTTCAAGTGCTATTCTCATAATAGATTGTTCTACAACTCCAATACGACTATTTAGATGGTTCTGTTAGTGTTTGATGTGGGGAAAACATAACTGAATATTTATCTCTGGACAAAAACATCGCTGATGACATGCTGGGAAGTGGGAACTGGATTATGGTGATGGATATATAAGAAAAAAAAAAAGAATGGCCATAGAATTGCCTTAAGTTCATAGCTATCTTAAGGAATGAGTGGTAACAACTTTGACTAATAGGACTATGGCATTGTCTATTGCGAAAGAAAGGAACCTTTAAAGGTCATTGTAGTCTTTTGGGTTGATTTGGGCGTTTAGTTGAGTAATATCTGATTGCGACTGAAATTGAACAGAAGGAATTCCTGGACAAGTATGACAGTTTTGCACAACTCGTGGGCAAGATTTATACGACAGAGAACATCCCTGCCGTGTCGGAAATGAGGGATCTTCTGGCTTCCTTGTGAATGTGAGTGAATCCTTTTGTATGTGGTAGGCGGCTTAAGTTTGCAGTCATTGTAATTTGATTCATTGCACAAAGATGTTCATATCATATCCTTTGTTGAGGCTGTTTGAATCAAACTCTTGTTGTATTGTATCCTTTACTTAATCTAGTCTAGTGTTTGTGCTTGTTTGTCCATATTAAAAATTGAACATATTGTCAAAATCTGTTTTGTCTTGTGGCTTGCTGGGTAACGTTTTCACTCATGGACTGGACTTGGACTGCTTTATGCAAATGTAATCCAATCCGGCTCTCTCAGATCCTAATTTATCAACGAGATGAAATATAGGGTTAAAAGATGTTTGTACAGCTGCCTTATGGACGAGTAACTGACATTAAGAACTGTGATAATTCACCTATGCAGCAATTGGATATCTGAAAACTATATCAACTCTAAAAACCCTCCTCTCTTAAACTTGTCATTTTAATATTTATCTGGGCCAAATTTATCACTAACTTCTCCACTTGGTTTTAATATTTTGATAAATCTTTCACTATCGCTCTTCTTTATTTCTATATCACAAGTAAAATATGTGCTAGTAACAGTATTACATCACTGCCTCTGACTGCTGATACAAAAAAAATCACTGCCTCTAACAGAATATATTCAATGAATAATTCAAGTGACAATGGTTATTAAATTTGATGTACAATTTACATCGGCCAATTAGTAAGTATACTTATTCATAACATGAGGGATGCTAACATGAAACCCTTTTCTAGGTTGATACCCAAGTTGTCAGCTGCGTCTCGGATTGAGCAGCAAAATCGAAGATTAGTTGTCTCTAAAGGTCCGGTTCGTGCTTGCAACTCTGAAGGTCTGAAGGAAATCAGAAATGGTTCTCGACCAAGTTCTGAAGGAAACTACGAGTTTGATGTAGCATTGAGGATGAGCAATGGAGAGAATAAGCGGTGTAGAGGGAGAGCATGCCGTGAGGATGAGCGTCAATGAGAGGTCACGACCACCATTCATCAAAATATAAGGTTGAAGATGACTAACATAGATTAAATTTATGTATTTTTAAAGGTAAAATTGTATATTATTAAAATTATAGGGATATTTTGGTATTTTACAAGAAATTTAACGAAGTTGGTAACGGAGTAACAACATTAAAGTTCAAGAAGTTGTGAATGAGTACACTTAAAAGTTTACGATAAGAAATGTAGATCATATTTAACATACCGTTGTGACTCGTAATTATCCTTATATTGTAATACAACATCTGAGATTATCATCTAAAACATTTTTTATAAATATATATATATATATATATATATATATATATAGTTGGGTAGGGAACCGTGACCAACCAACCCCGAACTTTATTTACACAAGTGTAAACAGTATGAGCAAATTAAATTGCCAATGTCATCTATATATTTATACTATTTCTTGTTTATCATATAATCTATTCCAACGGTTTCATAATCACCAATTAGTTGACCCTTCTTTATGATATCAAATCCTCACCGACCTACACCTACAGTCAGTTTAACTCACAAGTGCAATCCTATTTATGTCGAGCTCAGCTCACACATTGGCAATGGATTCTCCATGAAGCTCTCATTGATCGTAATAATGGCCAATTTTCCACAGGACCCTTATTTTGTCAGGGAACAATTGTGTTCTTTGGAGGTAATTGATATGTGATCTCGACTTTGGCCAATTCCTTTCTCGACGAGGACTTGATGGTCGTCATGCAAAGCACCAGCTGGAGCTGGCTCTACTATTGGTTCTTCGAATTCTTGGAGGGATATTCACTCGGGTCCAGATCACTGGGACTCCCGATTATTTGTTTGACATGTGAAACAATGTTCAACAGTAGAACTAGAATGTTGACCTCGTACCGGGCAAGGACAAGAGGCTGGACTAGGGCCTGGTATTTTTGCACACGAGCAACCTTCATTCCAAATCACGGAAGATGGATGTCCAATATCGACCAACCTCTACAACAATACTAGTTGAATTGATTATACCTAACAAGTATACTCAGACACCGATTATGAGAGCTCCAACTCAGGTATGAGGATAGTAAACTTCATTCTATCGAGGTAGACAAAGCTAGGGATTCAAATCATCTTCACACCCTTCAAGTCTTGTACTTGATCCAAACCTATAGTAAACAATGTGTATCCCGTCCATTTTAATTTATGAAAAGTCGACTAATACTGAGTACTAAGTGAAAGATCAAAATAGAATCATCGAAGTTAATGCCAACATCACGTTACAAGGTTGTGCCTCCACCATCTGACATAAGAGATGCAGCTGCTGATGCAGCAGTTGGAACAACCCCTGTTGAAACGCCTGGTTTTGACAAATGCAGGAGCCTGAGGATATAAAATAAGTTAGATGCTTATATGCATAGTGTTAATCAATCGATTATAGTCTACATGCTGCAAGTATGTTGCATTAGATTTTCTATCGGCCCAAGTGCAAACTGCATGCTACAGGCTACATGCAAGAGTAATAGTAAATGCTCATTGCCATTTGACCTATGATAGTTTAGGAATGCTAACAATAGTAAGAGTACTTACGGTGCAAGATATTCACAGAAGGATGAGACTGCACTAACAACTTCAGCATAACTTTCCGATGATGCTGGGGCTGTCACCTCAACCAGCTGTATACCAGGTGTTACTGGTACCGCCTCGTCAGTAGCATGTAGTTTTAGCATCTTATTAACTGATGCCACGGTAACACTAATAGGAGCACCCCTTTGGAAATGGAAAGCAAATCCAACTCTCAGCAGTTCATGGTCCAGCTTATAGCCAAGTGCATAAAATAAGCGAAGAACGTTCTTGCTTACTTTGCTTTCAACCATGTTCCTTACTAGAACTGAGATTTGGTCTGCACCAGCCCCTCTCAATGCACCCCCAACATGTCTAATGGTCCTACAGTTTAAGACATCTTATGTTATACATGAGCATGCTTGCAAACGAGAAATGATTCACAAAAGGAAAACTTTCGACTCCTACCAAGTTGGTTCAGGCTGTTCAAGATCACATAAGAGCCGAACCTCTGAAACCACCGCCCCTGGAAATGGAAAGGCATCGAGTTGTAATGTTTGCTAGCCAAAGGCAACCAGATCCCCAATTAATTGTATCTTCTACTTTTAAGGTGATTAAATACATCAGGAATTAGAAACAATTTAAGACAATAATAGCAGGATACTTGAATGTAGTTATAAATATACAGTTCATAAGAATTAAATGAGTATTTTTGACGTATATTAATGACTGCATATTAGGATGAACAAACTTGTGTGATACTCTGGTGGAACATGCATACAAAATTGATATATTTCATCATATAAAAAACCCCTTTTAAAATGAGAAATGCATATAGCAAAAGGTAAATGAAATTGAAACAGGTTTGTTGGAAACCCTCACACTAATTATTTCATACATCAGTATTTATCAGGTATTAATGTTTCAATTCAAAGAAGTTGTAATGATTAAACATCATGTGCAAACAATCAAAAGCATTTGCATCCATTATAGGCAGAGATACATACCGTAACCTTTCAAACAGATAATTAATTTAAAATGGGTGGAAACCAAGCAAATCAGTCAATATCAACCAAATACCAAGAGCTCAAACAGGCCAGCTGCATCAAACAATAAGAAACTACAGATGCTTTGAGATATGCCGACTGAAGATCACAATACTTACCAAGCCCTGGACCACTTTTTAGACTCAATTCATGGATCCTTAAGCGTTCTCTTTGAACACCACAAATACCCTGAAGGAGAATTTCAAGGGCCTCAACATGCTGCAAGTTAATAAACATTTGTTAACGAACTACCCTCTCTGAAACGAAGGAAGAATATCACAAACAAAAATATGAAAATGATGAATAAGAGGAAAGAATAGTAAGGATAAAAAGAAAGAAGAAGAAGAAGAAGAAATAGAATGTGGAAGTTACTTCCAATGGGCCAGAGTGAACATGACAAGGGAAATACACCCGCATATAACAAAATGTCTTACAGTAAGAGATTAACTTGAAAGTAATTAAATGAACTGCAAAATGCCAAACTTGACTAAATCAAAGCAAAATGCAAAAGAGATGCCTATACACCAAATCCAATGGCAGATAACCTACTAGCAAAAAAGGAGAAAACGACCTCATGATTACTTCACACCAATATGAAATATAAAGAACAGATCAGTTCACAGACAAGGCTTCGACTCTCTAAAGTTATGAAGATCTGAGAAAAAGAAAACAACAGCTCCCTCCGTCCCAAAATACGTGTCATACTTTTCTAAAAGTAATATCCCACTATATGTGTCTCATTTCCATTATAGTCAGTTAATTAAGCATTGGTTGCCAATAAAATTACCCAATAAGTTAGTTACAACTCGAGTCGTATACACATGGAGTAAAGGGTGAAAAGTAAAATTGAATCCTTAAACAAGACACTTATTTTGGGACATAGAGAGTATATCACATCAAAGCCTAGCGAGACAAACATGTTTACTTTACGTCAATTAATTAGAGTTGAAGAAGCAAAGATGTATTGTTAGCTTAATAATGAAAAGAATTACATATTCTTCCTCCATCTTGGAAGTAATACAACTTTTAACCACCCTAACCCTAAACTAAACCAAACAGACAATCTTCTCATTTGTATATGCTATTGATTCTCACCAACATGTGGATTATTACTCCAAATTCTCAGTAACCGAATTAGCTATCAAACAACCAGAAACCAGAGAACTCAACACCGTCAAGAAATTTTCTACAATAGGGCAAGGAAATGTACTCATAGCATCCGAAAAACAAATTAACCTGAAAAACATATATAGATGGATCAATTCCTTTAAATTCTCTGAATTAAACAAAGAAATTCCGCATAACAAAGCCAAAGACCTCTCCAATTGTAAATTTCGTATCCCTAAATCATACACGCACATCGCACGTAGCTCGCCAGAATCAAATTGAGCTGAACTGAAGATACAGAGAAGCATAAAGAGGAATGAGGTCTGTAGTGCGAGAGCTTACCTGTGTCTCAATGATTCCCTGAACCACACACTCCATTGAAGCTTAGCTTCGTCTCCTATGGATGTTAGAGTAGAAGATTTAGAGGGACGATGACCAATTCAGCTCTCTTTCTTCATGATCCATCTTACTGGGCTTTAAAAATAAATTACTTTCGGCCCAAGCCCACAACTCATCTCTCTCTTTGGGTTTCTCCGTCACTCTACCAAGCAATCAACGACGACATTGACTACTCTGCAAATCTCACCACCACCTCCAGTCTCCCAGAGAAAGCAAAGCTATGATTTTGGCGGCAACTAGCTGTTTCGTCTCCTTCCAGACTCCCATTCATTCACAGACTCACAATCCCTTTTCCAGATTGAAGGTTTTGGCAGCTCTCAACAGCTCGGAAGCAAACACAAGGACGCGTGGAGGGAAAAGACTGTAAGTTCCTCTCTTGTTGGCATTTCGTCGAACACTTTGCGTGCACTGGACATACATTCACCTGGCGGCACGTTTTTGTGTGGTTGCAGATGTGAATGTTTTGATTTGCATCGGGAGCTCGTCCCCTATGGCGCAGCATGGTCTTGGCAGAAGTCTATCTATAGAAAGAAGAAGGGCTTGATTGATGATGATGAAGAGTGTCCTGATTCGGTGATTATTCTCCAACACCAACCTGTGTATACTCTGGGTACCGGCAGTTCAGAGGAGTTCCTGAATTTCCAGATGAAGGAAGCTCCTTTTGATGTTTTTCGAACTGAGCGTGGTGGGGAAGTCACCTACCATGGACCTGGCCAGGTACTTAACCTATTATTTCTGATCACTTTTGTCTAAACTATGGTGCTTTGTTTGTTTAGTTCAAGTTCAAGTTCACTTTTGCTATTGCTACTGTTATTGCCTCTGGTTAATATGTTGATGCCCATGAATTGGTTCCCGTGTACTCGTAAATGGGTTGTGTGTGCTAAGTTTTAAGTTTTGAGAACATCCTTGTTTTCTAGCTCTTCAAATATGTTTAGAATGTTATTTTGGGGAATATGTAGTAAAATTGAATGGGAATAAAATCACATAGGGATTCAGTCAGACTTTCATGTTGTTTAACCATTCAGCACAAAAGGCCAGTCAAATAGTGAAAACGGCAAACAAATTACTCAGTTGTATAGCATAAACTCATTCTATCTCCGTGTTAGCTTTCCTGTCATTCCTCATTTTGGTGGACTTTTCTCGCTGTCTTTGGTTGCGGAAGTGCTGTGCGCTGCCACAAACTGTGAACTTGTACAAGTCCGTGTGCGGGTGAAAAGGAGAACCAGGCTTATAGTTTACTGGTTAAGACTGATAATTGATTTTCAGGGTGATTCCCTGCCTTCACCCTTGTAAGCCTAACCATATTGCTTGTGTTTACTGTAGCTAGTTATGTATCCTATTATGAATCTACGAAATCACAAGATGGATCTTCATTGGTACCTCAGGATGCTTGAGGAGGTGGTCATTCGTGTACTTTCCAACACATTTTCAATTAAGGCTTCTCGGGTTGAGGGTTTAACTGGTGTTTGGGTCGGTATGCTTTCTAATCCTTCATCTTTTGCTAGTTTTGTTTATGTTGATTGCTTTCTACCAGTCTTGTAAAAAACGCTAGGCGCTAGTCGGTCGGAGAGGGCCTTCTAGGGACTTATTGGGAATTTTCCGGGGATTAATCGGACAAGTCGGGGAATTTTACAACATTGCTCTCTACTATGTCTACATCTTGAATTCATTGAATGTACAGTTTAAAGAATATTTGAATTAAGCAACTAAGTCTAACACTGATTGGAAGATTTGAATTAAGCAACTTTATCATACTCTGACACTGATTGGAAGTTAAGAAATATAACATAATTCAAACAAACAGTTACTCCATATGTTTCAAAATAACTGTCAACTTTCACGTAAAAATTAAGGATAAGTTTTTTAGTGATGTACTTGCCCCCATATACCACTATGTGCTTTAACAAACTAAATTTAGTGCATGAGTAACTAATAAAGAAAGTGGCATAGGGAGTCAAAGATTTGGATTTTCTGTTAATCTAAACCTTTTGGATTATTGAAGTCACAACTCACAAGTTAATGTGCACTTAAATGAACTTTTGGGGCTGAGAGATTACTGGCTTTTGGCTTTCAATCTCGAAATTCTATGCAGTGTGGTTAAGGATTAGCTGACCTGAAACCATTTGTTAAGTGTCTATTGGCATTGTTAGACAACATGAAAAGAACACGAGAAGGAACTTGAGGGTTGCTGCAAGTAACCTGAGTAAAATTCATCTGTTTTCCATGCATCAGAAGCATAGGTTAGATGGACTAATATGGGACAAATAGGCACAGAAGTATTTGACACCTGCAATTAGCTTCATATTATGTTTTGGATCAGTTGATGAGTATTCATCTGTTCATGTAGATGACTATTAAAGTTTATTTTCAGAAACAAAAACATAGGTCAGACGGTTATCAGTCTCTTAATCTGTCAATCTCAATTTTTACGGCAGGGGATGAAAAACTGGCTGCTGTTGGAATCCGAGTGTCGCAGTGGATAGCATATCATGGCCTTGCACTGAATGTCACTACAGACTTAACACCATTCAAATGGATAGTCCCATGTGGAATACGGAACCGTCGGGTTGGAAGCATTAAGGGGATCCTGCAAGAAAATAGGGACTCAAATATACTTCATGAATCAGATGACAGCCAACTGATCGACATTACTCACAAATCTTTATTGAAGGAGTTTGCCGAGATTTTTCAGCTTGAAGTTCACTACAAATCTATCCATAAATTGGACTTCCTGGATACAAAACCATAGACTTACTAAATGTACCCTATCCCTTTCTGAGATGACAACATCCTTAACTTTGGTTTACCAACTCCATCTTTGGACCTTAAACTTATTAAATGCACAATCAAAGTATATAGTAGAGGAGGTGGAGATGGAGGTGGAGGTGGAGGTAAAGTTGGATATAGCAAATGTCGCCCTCCTATGAATCATAGACCAGTGCGACTCTAGAAAATGTTACATTATTACATTAGTTTAGAGGGAAAAGTTGTGAAGTTTTAAGTAAGAGTTGCTGAACTTCGCTGTCTTTAGTGGTCATATGAGCTATAATGCATTTACCAACCATACATACACTTAATTATTATCATTACATCTTCTTTGTTAGAGTGGGCGTTTTGTTTCTGGAAATGTTATATCATAGTGGGTATCAATTTCTCATCTGTCGAGCTCCAATAACAGACAGGTCTTCCTATTTCTACGTAGACAGGTCACATTTCAAACGTTTCTCTTCTGATTTATCACACGGGAAGAGACAATAAATAGATGATTTACTGTTGACAGGTATGTCTGTATCATACAATTATGTTAGTGTTGTACCCACGTACTTATCTTAATTCTGGTATTAGTATTGCAGTGATTTTTGACGATGTTGAAACATATATATGTAGCTTTGTTTATAACTCTCAAGTTGCTTTTTATATTGGTGGGTTCTTGTTCTGAAAGGTTGCATATATACAATTCACGCTCTCTAGTCTCAGGCTAGGGATCGAGACTCAATGTTATATTTAAGTGAAATTGGGTTTAAAAGTAGTTTAAGATTAATGATGTAATAGTTAAGAAAAAAAGAAGAAATGTCACATATTATTATTGATAACCCTTATTGAAAGGTGTACAAATTTAAATAGATTAATAGTTTTGAATTGTATCATATGTACTGTACTTACAACTAATTAAATAAAGCACCAAAATAACCACATTCAATAATAATTACACTGAGTACTAAATAGTGATATTGAAACAAACATTAACTAAATTGTCATATGGTACTCTATTAATACAAATAATAAAGTCCAAGACTAGTTTTGTTATAAAATATGTAGTTTTGTTATAAATAGCGCGAGCTGCACCCTAAATATACTAAAGTTAAAGCTGAATATTTACAAATTGATGACTCCACTTATTTACAATGATATGTTCTGAAATATTATATACTTTTGTTTTGTAACTCATAAGTATACATAAAGGTAAAATAAACAATAATGCAGTGGATTAGAAGCAAATATAAAGGTAACGTAAACTCGTCGAAACCTTATTTTAGAATCAGTCGCTCAAATTTGAAATTTTTTTTCTCGCTTCTTCAAATTTAAAAAGCTAACACTTAAATGTAAGTTCTGTTAAATCTAACGGAAATGTTTGTAAAATTTTTTAAAATACTTTCAGTATATAATTCCTAAAGAGGGTAATTATTTACCCCAATTGAATAATCAAATTAACTAATAGATTGAGGACAAGATGGTTTTACAAGTAAAAAATAAAATAATTACAAATTTTAAAATAACCTATGCAATTCCAATTATAACCCTACCTTTACACTTTTCTAACCTAATAGTCTGTAACAAAAATCGTCCCACTCCCACACATCACATCTGCAACAAAGAACTCTAATTAGCCTCCGATTCGCCACCGGCGAGACCAGATCCAGCCAGAGAGAGTGCGAGCTTCGACTTCACCAGCGGCGACGGTTCGTCTCTTCACCAACGGCAGCGCAAGCTTCGTCGATGGGTCCAGATCTGTCACGCCGACCTTCGACCATCAGCCACAACATCACGGCACCGACCCGAGCTCGATAAGGCTGACCCTCTATCCGCTGTCCTCCTTGAGCCGTCCTCCCCCGCAAGCTCAAGCCTCGTCTTCACATTAGCGATGGCAAGTGCAAACACAGAGGCTTTGGTCTTCAAGCTAGAGGACGCCGGTGGCTCCGAGGGGAGCAACAGTGGTTTCACGACGCACTCCTCCGCGAGATCTCCGACCTCAAGTTCCAAATTGAGGCTTTGGAGCTCCAGGTTTTGAGATTCAGTGAGGGAGGAGCCTCCGTGACAGAGACAGTGGCCAAAGGTTTCTAGTGATGATGAACAGCCACCGTCTGATTTGTCAGAGATTAGAGCTCGGTCTCGCCTGGTTTTGATTTGGTTGAGCACTGATCTGCTGTGATTTGTTTTAAATTTACAAATTTGTTGATCGAAACATCCAATAATTACAGATTGAGTATTGTATTGTATTCAAAAATTTGAAATGTCCCGTAATTGAATTTGAGTGTGGTTCTGTTTCTATGTCAAACTCCCACAAAAATGGGTAGTTGTGATGAATTAGAGAGGGACAGGTGGGAGATGGGAGGTTGAAGAAAGGGACAATAAGGTTATTTCACTTCATTTTTTATTTTTTATTTTCTATTTTATTTTGTTATTTGAAAATACTAATATATCCCTAACAACAATTTTTTAAAATTGAGGGCAATATAGTCATTTCGTAATTCTTGTATTTGACTTTTTTATTTTTTATTTGTGTACTTGAAAAGTCAAAATTTCCCTCAATCTATTAGTTAAATTGGTTATTCAATTAGGGGTAAAATAGTAATTTTATGATAATATCAATAATTATACCATTTGAAACTTATATATCGAGGGACATTTTGGTCATTAAAAATATTGACGTTAAATTTAATATAATTGAATTTAAGTACTAACGTTTTAAACTTGAGAGACCGAGAAATTTTTTTTTAAGTTTAGGTCTGATTTTAGAATGAAATTTTGAAGGTATACTGATGATCTCTAATTATCCCTAAATATAAATACTCTTGCTGCTCTAAAATAATTGACTTTATTAAATTTAAACATAAAATATCATGTGATGAACAAGTCTTGTCAAATCGAAACTAACCCTAATATTATTAATTTATCTATTATTAATCATTTTTATTTAAATTAGTTATGTTTTATATAAAGGATTCTACTTTATAATTTAACAAAAAAATACCAATCAATTAAGTAATAAACATTATCATGATGTCAAAATATTCAAAAATATAAATCATGATATCAAAATCATTCTAGTTTAGACATATTTCCTATTCAAATACAAATGTTAAAATGACATCAAAAGCCAAATTATTACACAGCCGGATCTCTCTTACCCAAAGTTATATATTTTCATTATTTAGCACTATTTAACCAAAATAGTACGCTTACAACGTCATATAATATAAATTAAAACACTTCAGTCAAATATTGATGTTGCTCGTCTCGTAGATCTCATGCATTAGTGTTGATGTCTGGTAAGAGATTCTATAGAAATATTTATCAGCAGAGGGGGCCTTTCCAGATAATAAGGCGGAATTTATTGTATAGCTGTTTTTAATAGTTTTTGTAACAACGACAATCTTCTCTTTTTCATATATCTATTTTATGTTGTTTATTTGATGAAACAAGTCCCCGTATATGATTGTTTATTTTTTAAGGTGAAAATGAACTTTATTAATTAAATAGCAATTAACACGATATCAAGTCGAACATCTGAAACTAAAGATGGTGGGACGGACCCCTCACCATACTCCCGGCTATTGTTAGTTATAACAAACTTAACCAATTCGTGAGTCATTTGATTACGAGCAAAATAAAGAAAACATGTTCCGATAGTGAATAGTACACAACACCATTCGCTAATGATTTCTCCAAAGTTGTTCAGCTCGTCCCGTTTAGCATTATGTAGAGTCACGACCTCCAACTCATACGAATGAAGAAACCCCGTGAACTCGCTGCAATTTGCTTAAAACTAGTATTCATGATAATCCTAAAGACCAACCGATTCGAACCAGTTAGCATCATCCAGAGCCACAACCTCCACCTCATACGGATGGAGAAACCATGTGATCTTGTTGCGGACCGCCTTAAACCAGTTTCCTCGATCAACCCTACGATCAAGATGGGAATCGCGAATCTTTAAAAATTAAAGTCCTCCCAGCTCATTGGGCTTAACATTGACACTAGAGACCCCCCCTTTCCTCCATGTATTGATCCCAATAGGACACTCAGGTGACGTATTGAAGTTTTAGAAAGCCAAGACTCCCTAGTTCGGTATGCTTGCATAAATCTGTCCACCGACGCCAGATAACTCATGTTCACTCTTAGTACTGATCTACCAACCAATAACCAAAACCGCAGAAAGCAAATCGCCAGAGTTTTCTGGCCCTACCTCCGATAAGCCCCGCCCCAATCTGTCTACTCTCACTGCCCCGATCACCACCATTCCCCAAAAAAGCTGTTCGCAAGAGCTTCTTTGCCCATCCACCGCTGACCCACTCCCGAACTCGTCTCCCCTCACAAATAATATCAAAATAATACCCCCACAATTTTATCATCGCAAACTAACCCACCCCAAAATCTGATACAGATCGTGTCCGGACCTACATCTCTAAACAGGCGACTCCCTGCTCGGTCTCCGCCGTTAGCCACCGTCCTCCGCGCAGACCTCCTCTAGCCGCCGCGGAACCTCATCAAGGTACACAGTCGCTGAACGAATCACGTCCCCGAATTCTCTCGTCCTTCCGTCTTTGCTTCCCGTAGCCGCGAGATCCAACCGAGTCCGTAGCTTCCGAATCAACCTCTGTCCACGGAACTCAAGCTTCTCTTCTTCTGATTTCGCCCACCTCGCAAATGACTCCGCCGCGAAGTTTGTCAATACGCTTAGGGGACATATCGTCTCTAAGAAATCTAAAATTAGTTACTTGAGGTCGATGTTTTTAAAATATGATTGTTTATGATTTGTCTCAAATGACATATTTTTTGTAATATTTTTAAACAATGATTTATTAATCTCGCAATTGTATTCGAGGTTCTCCTATTGTTAATGTTTATAAAAAGTTGGTTGAATTCAAATAAAAACTTCAATAGACTCTTAATCAAGTCTGTTTAGTTTCATCTTTCTGGTTCCAAAACAAATATAATATCTCCATATATAATATAATATATATTGCTTCAGTGAGGGGAAAAATATTTATGTATTTATTTTCTATTATTAAAAGCAAAGACTAAAACTGATGGTGCAAAATAGACAACCTAATTTTCAGCGGGGCCCATAACATGGCACAAAAACAATCCCACATTTCCATATAATTGCTAAACATAGCGCCTACATCGAAACCGTCCTCCAAATTGTCACTAAACCTGCAATTAGAAAGTCAAAGGCTGACCATTGACCTCAGACCGGTGCTGCCTGACATGTAACGTGCACACGTGTGGTCGGCGTGTATATGAGTCCCACGTTAAATTTTAGTCCGCGTAGGTAGTTAGATCGGAAAGCACCGCCTCAGCCGAGTGACCGATATGACGGTGGCGAATACTCTCACGTGTTTCAATTATTTAGAGCATGGTCGGAGCATTTATGTTTTGCTTGGCCTTAATTCCTATGGCGGGTTAGTCTAAAACTCGGATTTATTCTATAATTACGGAAAGAAAATTCAACTTGCTCTTTTCTTTTCCTTGTAGTTGATTCAGAAAAGAAAGTTATTTAGTATGAATAGTACACGTGGAAAGACTATATATCAACTCAAAAACACATAATTAATAGTCTTTTTTTGAAGGAACATAATTAACACTCATTAATTTTAGATGTGGTATATATATCATTTATTTTTAAATGAGAATATATATATGCCATGCTATATTATCGATGTTAGACTATTATATTTTAAAATGACGTAAATACATTTACCATCTTAAATCGTTGAAGAAGAGGTCCATGCGTATTCGAGCGTAAAAAAAAACAAGCTTCACGCGTACATAAAGTATGAGAGGGAAAATTTAAAATTAATCCCACATTAAAAAGAAGTGAAATAAAATAGGTGTATATAAATGGTAGGGTCAAACCCAACTAATAGTCCGAGCTTTTAATTGTGAAGTCCGGCACGATATGTACAACTCAATTTTACATAAATAATAGCACAAGTCTCTACCTTTCAATTTAACCACGATCCTCCCTCCGCCACCTACTCTCCCGCCTCGACCTCGCCGGCACCGACCACCTCTCCACCGCCATCCTCCGGTGGCGCCACCATCCCTTCCTCTACCTCACCCGCGTCGGCACCTTAGACGACAATTTCTTCTTCGGCGACTACGATGACCGCTCCGTCTTCGGATCAAGTCGGAAACAATTACCCAATGGCACGTTGGTGAAGGGAACAACGTCATAAGTGGTGGTCGGGGGAGGAGTCGAAGGTTGTGGTCGACGGTGGAGTGGAGGGAAATGACATTTTTTTAGGAGAAATGACATATTTTGAAAATCTGAAAACAAATGATGGGCATTTTGGTCTTTTCAAAATACAAAATAGACCAACAGTGAGACAAAAGTTAATTGTGGTAACCTCAGAAATTGAATTAGAATTATGGTGACCTAAGTGAAACTACAAACTTTTGTGGTGACCTCAGAAATTAAATTCGAATTATGATGACCTAAGTGAGACTACAAACTTTTGTGATGACCTAAGTAGAATTACCCCTTACTTTTATGTTACCGTATGTCATTGAAAATTATTTATACAAATGTGTAATACTTTATATTTATAGTTATGGATAACTTTGATATTATTATTGTTGATATTCTTGATGATCAAATATAACAGGGGAGGACCCTTTATATAGGATCCAAACTAAACTAAATAGAGGACCCTTTATATAGAATCCAAACAAAACTAAATAGGAAACTCTAATACATATAAAATAAGTAAACCATAATACATAATACTAATTAATAGACTAACCCTGATGAGCCTTAAACCTAATATAATCATAGCAGGCTTAGTTCATTGTCAAGACTTTCGGTGAATTCGAGTTCTACCAACTCATCAATGACGAGTGGGTAGGTCAATCAAGAAAGATTCGATATTTTCATTAAAGGCTCAATGTTCAAGAGGTAAGGTAAGAAAAAATTTCGAAATTATTATTCACGTGCGGTGGTACTGTTCATGAGCGATATTGCTCACGAAAAAAAAGAAGAAGAAAGAGAAGAAGAAGAAGAAGAAAAGTAAAAAAAAAGAAAGTAGAAAAGTAGAAAGAAAGCAATACCGTAATTCTGAAACCGACACGTGTACATCCCTATAATCCGGAAGGTGATCCCGTACTTCGAAAATCGGCACGTGAACATCCCCGTAATCCGGAAAAGCTATCAAAGAATTCAAAAGTTATTAAAGAAGATAATGCATCCACCAGTCCTGGTCAATGCGCCCACACTCAAAGGTTATCAACGTTCGTCTGCATTCATCAAGTCTTGGCCAATGCGCCCCACTCAAAGGTTATGAAAGTTTGTCTGCATCCACCAGTACTAGCTAGAGCGCCCCCACTCAAAGAATTTAAAACAATCAAAGGTTAAAGAGTTCAAAGCGATCAAAATGTTCAAGTTCATCAAAGTGTTTAAGATCAAACTCAATTCAGTTTACACCGTATTGAGTTTGAGGGAGGCTGTTATATTATATTAGGGTTAGCCCATTAGTTAGAGTTTCCTTATTCTATATGTATTAGGGTTTACTAATTAGTTTGATTTGGGTCCTATATAAAGGGGTCCTCCCCTATTGTATTTATCATCAAGAATGATAATATCAAAATTAACAGTTTTGCTTGTGTAATATTTTGTATTTCTAGTTATATATACTTGAGAATATGTTAATGAATCTATCTTATAAAAAAATAGGCTTAAAACCTCTCGATTGGTTGGTTTAAAGTTGTTTTCGGCTTTAAGGATGGAAGGCGGGGTTAGGTTAAACCTTTAACCTGCCCTCACAACCGCTTAAGTGGGCATGGGAACGGGTCATCATATATTTAACCCGCTCCATCCGGGTTGGGTTTAAGAAATTGAGTTGCAGCCCCTAACCCGGCTGATAGCCACACAACATCCGCACTACCGCTAAATGTCTTCGGGGCTCGCATAAAAAACGCGATTGTATCAAGTATAATGGTATTTTCGGCAAAATTCTGGGCTGAACACTCGGGATCAAATATGGGTATGTGTTACGAAAAATTGAGCTTTGAGTGTAAAATGAAGTTTAAAAAACACAAAGTTGTTGGTTTGAGCATAAGCAATCGAACAAGTCAATCAATCATAAAATATCAATGCACGAGAATTCAAAACAAAATCGAACAACAACGACAAATGTCACTGATCAATGGTCAACTAAATTGCACAACCAATAACCAAAACGAGCAATAAGTATCAAATTTACTAAATTCAAGATAATCAGTAAAACCTAACAATCACGGGTGTTAGACTGACGGCAAAAATGTCAATCCAAGTATTCAATTTCACTCAAACATGCATATGATAGAAACTGATTATGTCTCTCGTCATTGGAAATGACCTATTTTAGGGTTGGCGATCCTCTCGGTCTGTTATTACCAACCTTCGAACGCTTTAAACCCAACTATTTTCGACCAAGGGGAATTACTCTACGAGCCGATCCCTTAAATCTACTTAGATCCATTCACAAAATCCCCTCTCGAAGTCAATTATGAGCCAAAACAAGAATACAATCACGAAGCAATTATACTCAAGCATACATAACAAACTAAATAACCCAATCAACATGCATATTGAGTGAAAATTATTCTTCAGCTAGACATAAATGCCAAAATAGTTCTAGCACCCATGATTTAAGGTTTTTAGCCCAAAATTAAGGTGGTTAAGTCAAAATACATCAAAGTAACTAGGGAAATGACAAATGAATACAAGAAATGCAAACTTAGGCCCATTGTAGGCTTAGAGGCTCTCTAAATTGTTTCGATACCTCTTCTTTTGATGACTTGATGGTTGACTTGATGAGATGTTGATAAAGGTGGTGGATAGAGGCTTGGATCTTCGAGGATAAGCTAACTGATGAGGATTTATGGTGGAAATTGATGGTGGAAGATTTATTGAGAACATTCCAAGCAATGGAACAGTGCTAGACCTCACAATGTGTGAATGTGGCTGAATATGAGAAGTGTGGTAGTGATCCCTAGGTTTAGCATTGCTTTTATAACTGAGCTTCTGTCGCGATGTGATGCGCATCACATTTCCAAATTCTGCAGACCAAATGTGACGCTCGTCTACTCCTTTACGTCTCAGCTCTTTGTGGTAATGGAACGTGCGTCTCAACATTCCTTTTATAATTGACCTTCTGTCGCGATGTCATGCACATCACATTTCCAAATTCTGCATACAAAATGTGACGCTCGTCTACTCCTTTACGTCTCAGCTCTTTGTGGTAATGGAACGTGCGTCTCAACATTCCTTTTATAATTGAGGTTCTGTCGCGATGTGATGCACATCACATTTTCAAATTCTGCAGACCAAATGTGACGTCCGCCTACTCTTTTGCGTCTAAGCTCTTTGTGGTGATGGAATGCGCGTCACATTTCTTCTGAATGTGCAACACGCGTTGCTAAGCCAGTGTCACTGCTCTATGTCGTGGTGTGACGATCTCCTCGATTTTGTGACGCGCGTCACATGCCACTTTTCCGGTGTGGCGCACGTCTTGCTTCTAATGACGTGCATGTATCTTGTGGTGACGCGTGTCATAGTCCCTTTGACGTGCATCACACTCCTACCTTTTCCAATTGATGTCCGATCAGCTCTGTTGTGCTCCAATTCCTTGCCCATTCACACCTACAATCAAAATTGGCAAACCAGCAGAATTCGTGCTACACGCGCCCTATAATGGCACAAACGAGGTGAAACGGTGCTAAGATGTGGGGGTTTTCGGGTTTAGATAGGGCACGAAATGCCCATATCACTGGCCCATGCTCACCCCTATGTGTTTGAGTTGAATTACGATGTACATAGAAGTGATGATGAATTAAATTACTTATCTAGTTTGTTATTTGAATTATGATACGTTGGATGTGCAAAGTCATTTCTTACAATCCGCATATTATGGATGCATTGAATATGAGTAGTAGTACCGGGTGCCATGCCCAACTTCTTACATGAAAACTAAACAACCATTACCTAATAGCAACTCCAACCCAAGTTACTAAAATGCAAGAATTATTACTCAATTATAGTTGATATATTGTATCCAACTCCAAATTAACATAGTTATTACTCAATTATATTTGTGCAAATATCAATCATTAATTTTTTTAATATTGTCATTCATACATTAGTTAAATTAACATAATAGTATTAAATATATGTCAACTTTTATATAGTGAGTCGGCAAATATGTCAACCCACTATAATAAATTTGGCAATTTACAATGCAAATATGCCACTTTACCAAAAATATAGCAAAATTTTAACCTTACACGTTACAAACTAGTCATGGCAAGAGTATCACTTCTTTCATTCCTTACAACATAAATCAACTATGCAACTAAACTTCTTTCATTTCATATCTCTTGTAGTATATTTGCATTTTTACTAACCATTCGAATGGGGGCTTATATTCACTTCACACTTTGATTCAAACCAAGTATCAATTTCCGCCAATTGTACATGTGTCCAGACGTATCCATTGAAAGTATTTTCTTATCAAACTACTGTGTTGAATAGTCATTCGAAGGTCAATAAGTATGAAATACAATTATTCAAATTAATGGATAATAAATATGGTTTCTAATGTATAAACTATCTATGCTACTATAAAAAGTTTGATAACCCCCAAATTTAAAGTACGAACTATAAATTAAAATCTCATATCCATAAAACAAAAATTTTAAGAACTCGAAATTTGGGATTAGCTAGAAAATACAAACATGTTCTTCAAGTGCACACTCATAATACAACAATTTTCTACCCACCAAAATCAATTAACCCTAACCTAGAAAAATTCAAGCTTAAATTTAGAAAAAAATGCTTAACGGATATCTTATACTTCCAATAAAGATTCGTCCAAGATTTCTGGCTGTCTACGACGTTCACACTGGCGCTCTCTGATGCGAGGTATTTCATGCCAATTTTGAACCCGAAAAGTCCTTCATCTTAGTGTCATTTTACCTCGTTATTTGCAATTTTAAGGCTTGTCTTGCGCAAATTATGTGGTTGTGCATTTTTTTATCTTAGGCAAAATCGAGCTTGGAATTGGAGCGAGACCGAAGCAAGGAAATAACATTTTTTGGATAGCTTAGGAGTGTGACGTGCATCACATCAGATACAACGTGCTTCACAACCGGACAGAGAGTTGTGACGCTGAGGGTGAGACACGCGTGCAAGGAGAGCAAAAGATGGAGTGTGACGTCCTTCACACCCACATGTGGTGACGTCACATCATTTTTGACATACGTCACATCACGACATCACCTCCACCTATTTAAAGGCACGAAACACTAGGAATCAAGAAGTTCATATTTTCAATACTTTGTTACATCCCTCAGAGGTTTTCTACTGTTCCATTGAAGAACCCCTATCTTTGGAACCTTTCCTCCACCATTTTCACCAT
Organism: Geranium rotundifolium; assembly: GCA_963920655.1. Lineage (NCBI taxonomy): Eukaryota > Viridiplantae > Streptophyta > Magnoliopsida > Geraniales > Geraniaceae > Geranium > Geranium rotundifolium. The sequence goes on from OY987318.1 coordinate 25,100,989, forward strand.
AGATCTCCATATTTAAGTCCAAGAGAAGATCCAAGCCACCACACCTCAAGATTTCATCAAGAGACCATTAATCCAAGAAAAGGAAAAGAAGATAGGGGACTAAGAAGCTTCCATACCCATTTCTTGGGCCATGAGTATGCTTATTGCCTTTCCATTTCTTGCATTTTCTTCTTTTTTGTGTAGGATTTGTCCCTAGACCAATACAAAGTTTTGAGTTTGTAATAGTTTTATCATCGTTTATAATGAAATAAAATCGACATTATATTACTGTTGTGTTGTAGTAATATGTTAAATGTGATTTGATCTGTATCATTGAGTGTGTCATCACTAATAGTAGAATTATAGATCTGTACGGATCACATTTAACGAGTCCCTGGTCAGTTAAGCTTCATTAGAAGCGACCAGTATGAAGATAACTCTTTATGATCACGCTCTATTGATCATTAGCAGTGAGATTGCCAGAGTCAGATCATAGATATTATTTGGGAAATGATGTTGGACGACCTGACCTGTATATGTGACATAAATGTTGTCATGAGCATATTCAGTTGTCGTATCTTGTCATTGTATCCTTAGAATGAGGAGTCTTTGTGATCACTATGTAGTCAATATCTGAGTTTTACGTACACCCAACGTTACCTGTTAAAGGGTAGCCATAACGGATGTGACTGGCTCAGGGACGGGCTGCATGAGTGATACGAAAGACGGATAAGGTATTTATCCCTCATACTTCGGTGTGGGAACCATACCTGTTTAGGCCATTTGATGAGAATGATTGAAAGGAAACGTATGACCATATTGATGATACGGGGTATCATTTTTCCGTCATCTCACAAATCAAGAAACAGTGATTGATTAAATAAAAATGACGACTCAAGGCCTTGTGATCAATAAGGATATCTAGTGACAAAGGGATAGTGACATAGACGATATGAGGTTAAGTTGAATCATCGATAATCATGTACGTTAGGTAATCATAATGTCTTACTAGAGGCCACTTATGATGGGTAGGGAGAAATGAGATTTCGTGCTGATTTGCCAATGGGACATGAGCCTAAATGGTCACACACAAAGGATATGCACTGAGGGAAGTAGAGGAAATGATGATAAAATTATGAAAATTGGGTCGTGGCAAAAACCTAGGGTCTTAGGCCACGTACCCATGATCGAAGAAGGGCCACGTAACCAAGCCGAAGCCTAGGGCTTCAGCCGCGGTTCGTGGCTGGCCTTAGATGCCGAGGCCCAAGAGGAGGGCCACAGATCGTGGCAGCCCCTTTTGGGTCGCTGCTCATTGACGGGCCACAGAGCCCATGGCAAAACCCTAGGGTTTCGGCCATGGCCCGTGGCCAAATAATGGGCCACCAATTATAGGTGGCTGGGGTTTTGGTGGAACCGAACCTAGACCCAATTATGGGCTGATTCGGTTCCCCAAAACCCTAACACACGCCTGTAAATACAAGCCTTCACATCTGGAAAATAATTCGAACTTCTTCACCGTACCGTTACTCTCCCAAAATTGCTACAAGAAGGTTTGTCGGTTCTAGTAGGTCGACGAGTCCTTGATCTTCGAGATTTGTGCGTCCTGTGTGGATACCTTGGAGAAATAGCCTGCGGGGTGTTTTGATACAGTTTAATCAAAAGTAATAATTTGGAAACCCGTTTTTCTATGAATCTCTGAGAGAAGATTGTATGTATCGACCCAAGTAGATTCGGGGGATCGACTCGTAGAGTGATTTTTCTTGGACAAAAATTATTGTGCATTCAAGCCGTCAAAGTGTTAGTAATAACATTCCGAGAGGGTCGCTAACTCTGGGACTTTGCCATCACCAATGTTGAGATATTGGGATGGTATTTGAACATAAGCCAGAACTTTTATTGCATTGATCGTTCTTTATCTATATTAGATTGGCAAGTTTACCATAGGTCGAGCACCCGTGGTTGCTGGTTTCTTGAGTAATCTTGCGTTTGGTGATTCTGCTACTTATTGCTCATTCTAGACTTTGTTTACTTTACTTCGTCAATATTTGATCATTGATAATTTTTGTCACTGTTTGTTTCTCATCAATATCTCATGACTCTCATGACTAGAGATTGTTCGGATATTTTTTGCACTCACAAACCCTCAACAAGTTTTTGTATTTTCATTCTTTTTACACTCGAACTACTGGTCTTTGCAACATACCCATGTTTGATTCTCGTGGGACAAGACACTTTGGCTTTCGCCCGGATACTTATTACTTGACGAACAACGGTCATGCCCTCCCTAATAAGGTGCGATCGTGGAAACTGATCATGTTTCGGGTCTCAAGTTGGTACAATTATTGGGGATCAAACAGTGTATTTGTGATTTCGAGTGTGTCGATTTGTGTATTTTCCTTGTTTTTTTATTACCTAAGTTTAATACTTGCGTTGCTTTCTTCTACATGTGTTATTCCTTGCGCATGACCTGGTCATCTCGATTGGCTCAGTATTCTCTTAACCTTGAGATCAAGACAACTTGTAGGCACAACAAAGAGAGGAAGAGGAGAAAAATGGCTCAAGAGAATTTGCAAAGGACTCCTAATATTGGGGATATTACAGGGTCATATGGGCCACCGAACAAACGATTCATCAGTGACAATCCTCTCTTGGAGAAGTATAAAGTGGATGAAGAGTTTTGTCAAAGAGAGCCAAGGGTAGAAACACTCCATCTCACATTCAAGCTCCACCACGAGAACACTTAGGGGGAGATCGGTCCCCAATTCAACAATAAAACCATCATTTTGGTGGAGACCGATCCCCTAGGCAACAATATAACCCTCAATACCACCAAGGGCCTCAAGATGTGAACTTCCAATACCCTCGTCCAGCATTTGAGTTGAAACCCATGATGTTCAACTTGTTGACTACCATCCCTTATTTTAATGGTTTATCAAGTGATAATCCGCATCCTCACCCTCGAAACTTTGTCGGAGTATGCAATTGGAGGTAATATAACTCATGAGCTCGCAAGTTGTTGTCTCTTTTGTTTCACTCTCACATGAGCGGTACTCATGTGGTACCTCGTTTTGTGCAAGAAGAAATCGATGATTGGGAGGTCTTGAAAGAGGCTTTTCTTAACCGCTTCTTCCAAAGGAGGAAAACAGCCAAACTCCGATCCTCAATATTTCAATTGCGTTAGCTTGACTAAGAATCTCTCTACGAAACTTTGGAAAGGTTCAAGGCACTTTTGAGGAGATGTCCATATCATAATATTCCGGATAGGGCTCTAAATGAAATTTTCTTCAAAAGTGTAAATCCTACCATGCAAATGGCGTTGAATGCGGCCAACAATTTAGGATTTAATGGAAATTCTGATTCAAGACAAGATTATGTCAATCAAGGAAGAGGAGGCTCCTATTCTTACAAGGGAAAATGACACTTTTGTGCACTTGAATATACAGTTTTGTCACTTTCATACCCTACCTTTTTCTTCTTTTTTTCAGTACCCTGAATTACATTTTGGGACACTTTACTTCTAAAATTCTAAAAATATCTAAACTACCCCTGAATTGAACCAAAATTAAATCTGGTCCAATTTAAATTGCGTAAAAGACGAAATTACCCTCAACTATTCATCAAAATTTTCAAGTGAATGCCACTCTCTCCACCTCCCTCCTCCTCCTCCTCCTCCTCCTCGACCGCCTCCTTCCTCGACCCCGAATCCTCCGAAGAGCTTGTTCGCAAGCTCATGTCATCGGAATCGGAGTCGGACCTGATTCGAGAGAAACCTCCGACGAATTTCAAGCACGCCATGATGGCGCTTCCTCGCCGGAGACCTAACCACTTCAATTCAAGCTCTGGCGAGTCTTCTGGCGACCTCACCTCGCCGCTCCAGCTCACGACTCGTCCATATTGCTGGTCCTCCACCTCTAATTCCTCGAAAATCAAGAGTGAAATCGCAAACCTTTACTCTAATTGGCTCTCGACAGAATCAAAGTGGTTTTTAGCGGTGGCGAAGGAGAGGACGGAGGCGAGGGTGAGGAAGAGAAAGGAGCGGCGGAGGAGGAGGAGAGAGTGTCATTCACTTGAAAATTTGATGAATAGTTGAGGGTAATTTCGTCTTTTTACACAATTGAAATTTGACCAGATTAGACCAGATTTAATTTTGGTTCAATTCAGAGGTAGTTTAGGAATTTTTAGTATATTAGGAGTAAAGTGTCCCAAAATATAATTCAGGGTACTAAAAAAAGTAGGGTATGAAAGTGACAAAAGTGTATATTTAGGTGCACAAAAGTGTCTTTTCCCCTTCTTACAATAATGAGCAAGGGAGTGTCGGGTACAATAGAAATCAAGGAGTCTATGAAAACAACTCCCGGCTACCCTACAACAACCGAACTTCCGGTTATGGTAGTTTCGGATCCAAAAATCAAGCATCAAATTCTTCAAGTAATAATAAGATTAAGAGTTTGCTTTTGGAATTCTTGAAGTGAATAACTCCTTTCGACAAGATACTGCTGGTGTCGTGGGAACCATGTGGAATTTGAAGACTCGCGTGTCACAAATTAATACCCTTAGACAAGCAGGGAGTTTTCCATGCGATACGAAAAATACTAGGGATGATGGCAAGCACCAAGTAAATGGCATTTCCTTGATGGATGAGGAGGAAATCGTCGAGCCTATGTCCCTAAGTAGACGAAAGGGATGAAGGTGAATTGGAGTAAGAAGTGAAGGTAGGCAATATTGAGGAGGTCGAGGTGCCCAACCCCATAGAGGCTCACATTCCGCCATATCTCCGACCTCCATACCCCTTGAGAGAAAGCAAAATAAATGGTAATGACCGAGATTGTGTGGAAGAATTGAAGAAGATAAGCATCGATGCACCATTTCTTGAAGCATTGGAGAAAAAGCCTAGTTTCCTTGCGGGACCAAGGAGATTTGCAAGCAAAAGTTCAAAGATCATGAGGTGAACATGGTGACCATGGCCATTGACATTAGTGTCGTGCTATCGAATAAAATCCTGCCGAAATTAAAAGATCTGGGAAGCTTCATTGTACCTATGGGATTAGGAAACACAAAGGTCAATGGTCTTTGTGATCTCATCGCGAGAGTAAATGTAACGCATTGGTCTCTCTACTAAGAGTTGGGAATGACGAGCATGAGGGGACAATTTTGTCCTTGCAATTAGCGTACCATTCGATTGTGATACCTAAGGGTGTCATGGAAGATGTGCTTGTCAAAGTCGGGAAATTCATCGTTCCCACGGATTTTGTGATCCGCGACTACAAATCAAGCCAAAACACTCAAGTCATCACAGGAAGGCCTTTCCTAGAAACTACTGACACATGTATAAGTGTTAAGCAAGGTGAAATCAAAATGAAAATAAGCGATGAGTCTATTGTAAGATGGAAATGCCTAATCTTAACACTCTTAAGGTAGAAGAAGAAGAGCTAGGCATAAAAAGAGAGCAGGAAAGGGGATCAACAAGCTTAAAGGTGTTTGAGGCCAAAATGATGCTTAAGGATACAGAGAAGCTCAAACCACCCTTGGAGAAAGTCAAAATGAATATCAGAAGTAAAGATGTGGAAGAAGGGTGCATTAGTGCTAAGTGTAATGTCTCTGAGGCACCGAAGAAAGCAAGGCCTAAGGCCAAGAAGAAAATAAAGGTCAACGACTCGTGCAATTACTGAGACCTCAAGAGGATTTTCTACCCGCTGAGTGGGCCAAGGAGTTGGCAACGACAAGCAATATCAGGGCGTTGCAAAGGAAGATGATGTTATTTGAGGCCCAATAGGGTCTAGGTTGCTTTGGAAAGCTCGGAAGTTGAGGAGTTTGAGGCGGTACTCTGTGGATCGTCGGTGCGTTGAACTAACGACAAACAAATGTGCTATTGGGAGGCACCCAAAAATTTTAAGCCTCTTTGTAAATTCATCCTTTATGTAATTTTTATGCTTATAAATCTCAACTTATCGACAAGCTTGTTGTGAATTTTAGGAAAAATTTCGATCACATTGCCAAGGAAGGGGAGCTTCAAGTAAAAAAGGCGCCAAGTTTCTCTTCTCTCGAGCATGGACGTGATGTCAACCTAGGCTAAACCCACCAAAAGAGAACAGAACAAGATGAAAGAGATAACAAGTACTCTTTCTGACATGCTTAATTGCTCAGCGTTCTTACCAAGGGGTGTGATATCCTTTAGATCTTGGTTATGTGTTACATTGCCTATACGTGGGTGGATGTGCGTATCGCACGATTTAGCTTATTTTTGTACATATGTAGTTGTGTGAGACTTGATAGAGTCCTAAGTATGGTGTGTACAAATTGTACACACCACATTTTAGATCTTTTTTATATTTTAGTTTAACTTAAGACCGGGTAAGGTCTTAACTGTGGCGCATTACCTTCAAGCATTTGAAGGGACAACTTGTGAGCGCAAGAAAATGCCCCGAGACCCATCAAAGTGCTGGCAATAAGTATGCCCGTGAGCTCCACAAACTGTCTCAACTCCTTGCTCGAGTTCAGGCAGCCGCCACCGACATACAAAACAAGTCTCTTTGACTCTGAAAATAATCTCACGATCTGCTGCAAATGAGCCTGAAATGGGGATTTAGGCAAGCAAGACATGCATCGAGACCGTTTCATGGGTTGGTGTTAATTGGGAACAATAAACTGTTGCTGAATATCTTTAGGAACATTGATCAAAACCGGGACATGTCTCCCGGAAGTAGCCACCTAAAAAGCTTCATTGGCAATCCTAGGCGTATCCTCTACATCCAACACTAGGTAATTATGCTCATGGCGGGCGATCCGACCTCGTCCCCTTACATCAGTGCCGACCCTCTCATAAAGCGAGAGAGGCAACTACTTTAGGCTTCAAAAAATTCAGGCATGTTACTGCATTCTTGTCTTGTATGATCACTGATAAAGATGATAAGTTGGTGTTGGGTTAAAGATGAGAAAGTGATGAGTCTGAGCATAGACAAACTCTTCTGAAAGGAAGTTCTTAAATATGTTTGAGTGTATGAAAAATTGCATTCTAAATGCATGCCATTTGCATTTTAAATGCACGCAAATTGTATTCTAAATGCATATATGTGTATTATTAAATAATATAATTATAAATTTTCAAGCCGAAATCTTCAAGCGCTCGTTTACCCAGAGTCTTCAAGTTCCTAAATTTTTAAAATTCAAATAATTTTTTTAAATATAATACGAATTTTCGCTGAAGAGTCCGAGATTTTTAGGGTCGCTACTGATCATGTGTCGGTTGCATTTGCAACAAACCACTTGTAAGCTAATACAAATTTGCAATCACGTCACGTAGCTATTATGCACAAATATAAGAAATTTTATAAAATAAATAAGACTAACCGTTAAAGAGATGGAGAGAATTTTGAAGAAAATTTTGAGGGTTCCAATCAATTAATTTTATGCCCATACAAGAAATTAACCTCAAAAGTCCATATTAATTTACGGATCTTACATGATCATTGATTGATCATGAGATCTAGGATAGAAAATAAATTACAAGATTACCTTGAATCGAAATCCCTTTGTCACTAAATTGGATTCAGTGACCTCTAAAGAACGTCCACACAGGAAGAGCAATCCGAAGATACTCACAACGATACTTGCTAGAAGATCGAAGCAAGCAAAACGGGAAGGAGAGAGGGAGATGGGGCCGACCGGCCAGGGAGAGAGAGAGAGAGAGAGAGAGAGGCTAGGGTTTTGGAAAAATTTTCGTATGATTAAAAATCTGAAAATTTCCCTTTTATATCTCTTTTTAGGAAATAATTAATTAAAAACCTTAATTGGCTTAAAACACAAAGCTTATTAATTAATTAATTAGAGAAGCCCATTATGACTTAACCCAATCCGGCTAGGCCCTGTTTAGCTTAAAATTAATTAATTAAATCTATTAGTTTAGTATCTAATTAATTGGTCCAGCTAAACCGTTCTTGATTTCCGGTTTAATCCAAAATAAAAATTGGTCTAATCCGGTTTAATTCAAAACCGAAATTTATCTCTCTCAAGATTCCTCTACATGATTCCATCCGTTTTACTCAACCTTTAGTGTCTGACCCTCTAGGCTCACGACACGTTGGCGAACTGGTAAAATTACTATTTTACCCTTTCCATCATGAGTGGCCTCTAGCAAGACATAATGATTACCCAACGCTTGTGATTATCGAGATTTCGACTTAACCTTGTCGTACATGAAACTATCCTTTTATCCTCTTGATATCTTGACAACCACGAGGCATAGACAAGTCATCATCGTTCAATTGTCATGTTTCTTGATATGAGTTAACTGAATTGTAACTGATACTCCGTATCGACTGCATGGCCATGCTATTGTATTTCAGTTGTACTCATTAAGTGGCCTAAACAGATATCTGCTCATACGTCTGTATGAGGGATAAATCATTCGACGATTTATTGAGTCAACTCATGTGACTCGTGATCGAGCCAATCACAACCGTTATTGTAACCCTTTCACATGAGACGTTAGACTGAGTCAAACTCGTCACTCATCACATAGTGACCTCAAAGATCCTTCCGTCCGAGGATGTGATTTCAAGTACCGACATATGAGTAAATTTATGACTATGTCTATGTAACATACTCACGATCGGGTCGTCCTATATCACCCCGTCTGGCGATACTATGACCTAACTCTAGCCCCCTTCTGGCCATGATCAGTAGAGTATGATCATTTAGAGTTAGCCTCATACCGATCGCTTCTTATGAAGCTATTCTGATCGGGGATAACTTAAGTAAGATTTTATCTGATCTGTAGATCTACTATTATGTGTTGACACATCAATGATACAAATCAAATCATACTTAAGATATTACTACAACACTTAGTAATATAAATGCCAATTTTATAAAACTAATAATCTCCGATTTTATAAAACTAATAATCTCATTACATGAGTAGATTGAAAATACATTGAGTTAGGGCACAAAATCCCAACAAATTTGAGAGAAGAAAACAAATATACGCTATTCAGTATCATGCAAATATGCAATCAAAATTCATATTACTAGTTGTAACTTAAAAGTCATCTCCTTATTTATGTATTTACTTTTCGAGTCATGTTGGGAAAAAGGTCTCGAATTGTCCAATTAACGAGACCGATATTTGGTCCTCGAAAATTCGACCCGGTAAAGCTAGGATATAAATGTACTAGATCACGATTGTGTTCTGATGCGTGCTAGTATCAGATGGGGGAGGCATTTAGAGACTCGCCCTCTCCGTCTATCAATCTCCCAGAGGCGTACGCGTAGCCTTCAGTGGAGAAGACTCTTCCTTGCTCGTGGCGGGGGAGGACATTGCGGATAATGTTGGAGCGCTTGAGTGCTTGGTGGATATCCCCCGCCATGAGCAAGGTGGCGTCTTCGCCCAAAGGCAACACGTTCACCTCTGGGAGATCTGGCGCCACCAATCTGGTTAGCGGCCTCGTCGATGCTCTGTTCAACGACGTCACTATTGCCGCCATTACCGGCAAGGTCCTCAACAAAATGATCGGCACCAAAGCCTTTTAGGAGATCCCTATTTTTGAGGTTCCTCGCTCCATTACAAAGCATAATTACTTAGTTATGGATGTAGAGGACATACCTAGTCAATGAACCCTTTCATGTGCCTACTTCTGGGAGACCTGGCCCAGTTTTGATTGACGTTCCCAAGATATTCAGCAACAACTTGTTGTTCTCAATTGGACCAACCCATAAAGTTGTCCAGATGCATGTCCTGCTTGCCTAAGACCTCGTATGAGGCTCATTTGCAGCAAATCGTGAGTTTTTTTTTTCAAAATCCAAGAGACTTGTTTAGATGTCGTGACAACTGCATGAATTCGAGCGAGGAGTTGAGACAATTTATAGAGTTCGCGGGCAATCCTGTTGCCAGCACAACACATTAATGGGTCTTGGGGCGTTACGCTCACACTGGATGTCTTCTTGGTAGCCACTGAATCGATTTGACGCCATGTTCATCTTCGACCTCTCAATTTTGTGTATTTGTCAATACGCAGGTTCAAATTCAATTGTTAAGGCCCAACTTCAATTTTAATTTTAAGGCATATTCCCATTTTCATGCAATGCGATAATTACATAAAAATATAAATTTTGTTTATTCTAACTCATTTGGGTACACAAGGAAAAGATTACCGGAGTTTCACATCCAACCTCCAAAATTTTACTTGATGATAGTTGCATAGTACTTATATTGGTGACAATAGCCAGTGAGCTAGCTCGGTACATCAATTAGGGCCGGTACATCATATGTTGGTTGCATTTGCAACAAACCACTTGCAGGCGAATACAAATTTATAATTACATCACGTATCTATTATACACAAATATGAAAAATAATATAAAATAAATAAGAGTAATTGTTAAAGAGATGAAGAGAATTTGAGAGACGAAAACAAATAGACGCTATTCGGTGCCATCCGAATATGCAATCAAAACCATGCTATTTTCATGTCTTCTTGTTACAATGTGTAAAATCAAAACTATTCTCGTATTCGAAAACGACACCACAATCTAATGCATAACCATATTTTGTGAAACATAGAGGAAGAGATGAAAAAGGTCAAAGGATGGAGAGGTTAATTGAGGTCCAATAATCTACCATATGTGGGTTAAGTTGAATCTGACTACATATTGGAAGAAGAAAAACACAAATACAATGGCGGGTGATTGGGTGAAATGATGAGAAAAACTAAGTAAAATTATACAAGGTGAAGGAGCACATGACATAAAAGTAAGTTGAATATAAATAATACACAACTTCCACGATTACATAAACTGCACATTTCATTTCACTATAATAGAGTGGCCCCACCCACTCCCCATTTTACGTCAATTATTATAAATACGTACACTTACACACCCCCTGGCTCTCATCATAACTCCAACCCAACAAACACAGTTGAATTAGTTAATCGAGACCATCACAGTGGTCTTCTGTTGTCCCCAAAATGGCCATGGCCTCCTCCTCCACCTTGATCCAACCTCACTCACTCTTCCATTCCTCCTCAAAACCCAAGATCCACACCACCCCTTGGTCTTTCCATCGTGTCCGTCGGATCAGCGCCTCCGTCTCCGACAAAGCGTCCGTGTCGCCGCTGGCGGCGCCGGGCACGAAGCTCCCGATCCGGAAAGTCCCCGGGGAGTACGGGCTCCCCCTGGTGGGGCCGCTGAAGGACCGCCGCGAGTACTTCTACAGCCAGGGGGGTCGTGAGGAGTTCTTCAAGAACAAAATCCAAAAGTACAAGTCAACGGTGTTCCGCACCAACATGCCACCTGGCCCCTTCATCTCCCCCAACCCAAACGTCGTCGCTTTGCTCGACGGGAAGAGCTTCCCGGTTCTGTTCGACACCGACAAGGTGGAGAAGAAGGATTTGTTCACGGGGACGTACATGCCCTCCGTGGAGCTCACCGGCGGGTACAGGGTCCTGTCGTACCTGGACCCCTCGGAGGCGAGCCACGCCAAGCTGAAGCGCCTCATGTTCTTCCTCCTCCAGTCCCGCCGCGACCACGTCATCCCCGAGTTCCACAGCTGCTACACCAGGCTGTTCGAGTCCCTCGAGTCCGACATCGCCGCCAAGGGGAAGGGCAGCTACAGCGACGCCAACGAGCAGGCCGCTTTCAACTTCCTCGCCCGCTCCCTCTACGGCGCCGACCCTGGCGCCACTCCCCTCGGCTCCGACGCCCCCAAGCTCATCGGGAAGTGGGTCCTCTTCAACCTGAGCCCTCTCCTGGTGCTGGGCCTCCCCAGGCACCTCGAGGACCTCCTCATCCACACCTTCCGCCTCCCACCGGTCCTGGTGAAGAAGGACTACCAGCGCCTCTACGATTTCTTCTACGCCTCAGCTGGGCCGGTCCTCGACGAGGCCCAAAGGGTCGGGATCTCCAGGGAGGAGGCGTGCCACAACCTGCTCTTCGCCACCTGCTTCAATTCCTACGGCGGGATGAAGATCTTCTTCCCCAATCTGATCAAGTGGATCGGGCGGGGCGGGGTCGGCCTCCACACCCGCCTCGCCCAGGAGATCCGATCCGCCGTTAACTCAACCGGAGGCAAGATCACGATGAGGGGGATGGAGAGCATGGCGCTGATGAAGTCGGTGGTGTACGAGGCGCTCCGGATCGAGCCGCCGGTGCCGCTGCAGTACGGGAGGGCGAAGCGGGACCTGGTGGTGGAGAGCCACGACCATGCCTTCCAGGTGAAGGAGGGGGAGATGCTGTTCGGGTACCAGCCCTACGCGACCCGCGACCCGCGGATCTTCGACAGCCCGCTCGATTTCGTGCCGGACCGGTTCGTCGGGGAGGCGGGGGAGAGGCTGCTCAGCCACGTGCTCTGGTCCAACGGGCCCGAGACGGAGGATCCAACGGTGGACAACAAGCAGTGCGCCGGGAAGGACTTCGTCGTCCTGGTGTCCAGGCTCATGCTCGTCGAGCTGTTCCTCAGGTACGATTCCTTCGAGATCGACGTCGGTACGTCCCCGTTGGGCTCTTCTGTAACTCTAACGTCTCTCAAGAGGGCCAGCTTTTGATTACTTTCCAGGGGTAATTTCGGAAACATTGCCTTTTCAGCCTTTATTTGGGAATATTCATATTACATTTCACTTTCAGGTGAATAAATGAAACATAACAAATTGAGCACTAAAACAGTGATCTGTGTAATGTTACCGTTCTTAAAGCTATTACAAATCAACGATTCTGATCTGTTGTAACTGACCTAAGTTTCATATTCTGGCAAGTTTGAGGTTAATTTTTAGGGATTAACTTAATTATTTGATATTATACAATATACAGTCGGCAATCATTCATATAACACATGCGAATTAGTTGAACATACATATAGTACTGTCTTCGGTGAAATCCCTGCAATTGAGAAAAAAATATAGAGGACAAATTAAATACAAACCGTCTAAATTAATAAAACTTGAGTATAAATTAGTAGAACGTAATAGACCTGGCCAAAGCCAGGACCGACCAATCCTGAACCACCTATGTCAAGGTCATTTCATATTGAATACCTTATCGTTTATATATAAACATGTAAGTCAATTCTTTATTTGCATGCTGTATCTATTCATAAAAGATTAGTGACTAGGACAACTTTCAAAATAAAATTAAAACTTTTTGAGCCAGAAAGTTAAAGGAACAAAGAGATTAAAATTTATGAACAAAGACTTAATTTTGCTGTCCCAATGGTTTGAGTCTCGGACTTTGAGTTTTGGGTTGAATAGGATTATTGTTGATTTTGTGACTGGTGAAGGCTCACAATGGATACAACCATAAGCACTAATTGGGATTTTTGTTGCCATTATCTTAAAAAACCATGCACGGTGCAAATGATATCACTATAATGTTATATTACATATCCTACTTCATTCGGGTTAAAATTAAATAAATTTGCCAAAACAGCACAACTCTACCACCAAATTTTAACTATACAACATTTCCTATTAATTATCAAATACATAATCACTAATTAATCAAGTTAACAGAAATATATCCTTGCATGATCACAAATACTTTGTTTGTGGGTAACTGGATTTGTTCTTAGTCTATGAATCTAATGATACAATTAAGGAAAACCCAAAGATTCTTCACCATTATAGTATCCATCATATTACTATTAATTATTAATTTTGCCATCATCACAAGAAGTGCTGGGAGTATATTTTTATTTAAATGCCCCATGCTGTCAACAGTTGAATAATTATGAGCAATAAAATAACAATTGAGATCAGATGTGTGCCAGACAATTTAATCTGAGAAAAAATATTTGTTGCTATCTCATATAATCAGTTTGTATATAATCAGTTTGTTTGAGGAGCTCCATTAGTCGACATTAAGTTCATTAATCCAACAAGTTTAGGCAATTTGAAGTTCAACATGCATACAAATTCAGGATAATTTCATTTTATAAAGTTAATGGTCCGTAATTACTAAAATATTCGTGCTTTTAGAAAGCATATAAAAGACAAACACGAGTATTTTTGTTATATATTTTGAAATGAAACTAACAGTAATGTCAAAATTAAACAAAAGTAGTGAAGTGTGAGGAAAATATTTTCAATTGTAGTGAAATGAGACAAACCTAACTCACGGCCGAGAGATTGAAACTCCAAATTGGACGGGTGGTGCATCGTCTAAGGTCGAAAGTTCTTCGTCGAGGTCCTTAGAATAGCCTTTCGTCGGTGAAACAAGAGTGTTTCAAGTTGGTGTTAATTCGCCAGAGTTTGGATTTTCTAGCGTCCGGCTTTGGCTTACTATGAAAAGGGGGATAGATAGATAATTACTAAAAATTGTCTTTGAATTATCCTAACCATTTTATTTTATTAATTATGCCGAAGAGTGACCGACGTTCAGATGGTTGTGGAGAGCCTTAAATATGAACTATGTGGTGAATTATAATGAAAATAGAATCCTCGATTTATAAGTTTTTAAAAGAGATCTCTTTCCTAAATATATATTACCAAATAGAAAGAAATAATTCCTAAACTAGAAAAATAGGAAAGACGTATAAGGAGGAGAGGCGGAAAGAAGGGTTTGGCGGGGCACCAAGGCCTCTTGTGGGCCTTCTTTTAGTCGGTCCGCTTGCGTCTGGATGGTCTTGACTTGTCGTGCGCATGTTTAGATGACTTTGAGTGGCCTTGTGCTACTTTCACTCTTCGAGTTGTGTTTTCGGAGGATCTTCGGGTTGCTTGGGACATTTTCGAAAAGTTTGAGGCACTTCGGAACACTTGGGAGGCTTGGCGAGGTGTGGCTATTGGGCATCGCCTTAGAAAAAGCGTTATCTTGTCTAAATGGGATGACTCGGAGAGTCGATTGGAGTTGCACAGTGACAATATTGGTGAGGTTGGGAGTAGACACCAAGTCGGCGTTCCCTTGAGTGGAAAGAGGATTGAAGTCCTTACCGAACTTGGATGAGACTCAGTGGTCACTTCATGGGCGATATCTGGGTGAAAAATATACAAGACATGACAATATTTCAAGTAAAGCAAGTTAAGGTGCAAGAAAAGAAGAATAAAATGTATTATTCTGAAAGAGGTCACATAATCTATGGCTCCAAATGGAGAAAGTATTATGTGGAAGGGATAGAAATTAAATTTCAATATCCTATCTACTAATTAGAACCATAAGCTAACGAGTAGGTAGAAGTCATGATATCAAAAGTTTAACGATTTAATTTACTACAAAATAAAAACTAGGCATGATAGAAACAAAATATATATCATTGATATTGGTGTGCACGGAGAATACAAGGTACTCTACTTATAGATAATAGAGAAAAGTACAGATAGACACACTTAATATAGGCCAAAAGACACCTAGTTACACTCATATTCAAAACTGGACACCTAATTACACCCAGCGATCGAAAATTGACAGTTAGCACCTATCGTTAGATTTTTGGATGGAATATGCTAATACTTTAAGTAAAAAGACAAAAACTCCCTTAGTCAGACTTCAAATTTTTAAAACCCTACCATTGCGAGGATTTTGGTTGTTTCCCGATGACCATGGCTCAAGCTTCGCCGGCCTCGTTTCTGACCTCCGAGGGATTTTGCCGGTCATCCTCGCCTCCTCGCCACTGACCGAAGGCTTGCCGTGGTCGTCGCCGAAGATGCTCAACGGCATGGTAATACTAAAGCCCACCTTGCTGCGGAATGGGAAGTGTCAAATCCAAATCAAGAAAACAAAATTCAAATCGACCACATGTATCAAGAAACAAAACTCAAATCGAGAGCTGACCCATAAGATAAAAATACTAAAAATTTTCAAATTTGAGACTGAGACCATAAAAGACCCACCTTGCTGAGGAATGGGCAGTGTCGAATCAGCCCAGATACACTTGCTTCCCACAGTCCCTAAAACAACAAAATGTTAGAGTTGTGTCCTAGCCTAATGTTTTAAGTCATCTATATTGTAATGTTTTATCATTTTTGAATAAATAAAATCGGCATTATATTACTAGTGTGTTGTAGTAATATATTAAATGTGTCTTGATCTATATCATTATGTGTATCAGCAATAATAGTAGAACTATAGATAAGAGAGAGTCACATTTAATGAGTCCCTGGTCAAACATGCTTCATCAGAAGGAACCAGTATGAGGATAACTCTATATGATCACGCTATGACTGATCATGGCAAGGCGAGTGACGAAGTTAGATCATAAATACCATTTGGGGAATGATATTGGACGATCCGATGGTGAGTATGTAGTATAGATGCTGTCATGAGTATACTCATATATCGAAGCTTGTCAACGTATCCTTAGACCAAGGAGTCTATGTAGTTACTATGTAGTTGGTAGCTGAGTTTGACGTTGCATAACGTTACCTGTAAAAGGGTAATCTGAAGGATTCTCATGGGTTCCATAGAATAATTTCATGCAACGGACTTGAAATAACCATGGGAATCGAATTGAAAACATGAATCTTATTGTTAAAATTCGCCATGCATAAATATTTTCGAAATCTGGAAATTTACCTTTAAAATCGATTTAAAACACAAAGATATGTGTTTCTCTAGGTAGTCCACACAAGCACAATACCTTGAAGAGGTTTTTTCACACTCCCTTGCTAGTGTTGTGTGAAGAATTGGACAAAACAACAATGGTGGAGTGTGAGAGGGAGGGTCGGCCGAAAACCAGAGAGAGAGAGAGAGAGAGAGAGAGAGAGAGAGAGAGAGAGAGTGTGTGTGTGTGTTTTCCGAAAATCAATTAGGGTTTAGGAAAAAAAATATTGTGTAATTAAATAAAATCTGATTTTTTAATATCTTTTTATAATTACACAATAAACCCCTTTATTCCCATAATTGCACTTAAGCCCCATTCTCAATTAAAACCAAGAAAGGGCTTTAAGCCCACTTAGCCAAAACCAAATTAAAACCCATTTAATTGAGTTCTAATTATATGATTTAGCTAAACCGGTCCAATCTCTCTAACTTGATTTCTTCAACTGCCTGGTTAATAAACCTAGGCCAGAAATCAACCGAATCGTTTTCAATTTGAATAAATTGAAAAGCGGATTCTCCCAATTACCATCCATGCTTGTTTGTCACATATCGTACTTAAAGTCTGTGACCCTCTAGGCTCACGACCCGTTGACAGACTGGTAAAATTGCTATTTTATCCTTTCCATCATAAGTGGCCTCTGGCAAGACATTATGATTACCCAACGTCCGTGATTATCGACTATTCGACTTAACCTGTTATCGTACCTATTGTCCTTTTATCAAACCAATATCCAGATTGATCAATAGGCATAGACCCGTCATCCTAATTTATCAATTACTGTTTCTTGATATCTAAGATGACTTAAAACTGATACTAAGGTATCACCTGCACGGCCGTGCTATTTCTTCAGTCATACCCATCAAGTGGCCTAAACGGATATCTTTCTCATACCGGAGTATGAGTGATAAATCCCTCAGACGTCTTTCGAGTTGACTAATGCAATTAATAACCAAGCCAATCAAAGACGTTAGGGCTACCCTTTTACAGGTAACGTTAAACTAGGTCAAACTCAGATATTCTTTACACAGTGCACACAAAGACTCCTCGGTCTTAGGATATAATGACAAGCTACGATCTGTGAGTATCTCATGACAGTATCTATGTTGCATGCTCACAATCGGGTTGTCCGATATCATCGACCTAATGATATCTATGATATAACTCCGGCACATACTTTTCCATGATCAATAGAGCATGATCACAAGGAGTTGGTCTCATACTAATCGCTTCTTAAAGAAGCTTAGCTGATCAGGGACTCATCGAATGCAATTCTTTCTTATCTACAGTTCTACTATAAGTGGTTACACACATAACAACATAGATCAAATCACATTCGATATATTACTACAACACATTATTAATATAATGCCTTTTTATTAGATCGAAAAATGATATACATTACAATATAGATTAAGGAATTATATTAGACTAGGGCACAATCCTAATATAATCATAAGGGCTCTGATTTGCTCAGTAACGGATTACATGAGTGAACGAGTAAGACGGCTAAGGGATTTATCCCTCATGCTCCGGAATGAGTATGATATTTTTTTAGTCCACTTGATGAGTATTACTGAAAAGAAACGCAAGGCCATGCAAGGAGATACGTAGTATCAAGGTTTTCAATCATCTCACAGATCAAGAACGATGATTGACAAACAAGGATGACGACTCTATGCCTTGTGATCAATCTGGATATCATGTGATAAAGGGATAGTGACATAAACGATATGAGCTTAAATCGAATCATCGATAATCACGAACGTTGGGTAATCATAATGTCTGAGTAGTGGCCACTTATGATGGAAATGGCAAACTGGTAATTTGCCCCAATCTGCCAACGTGTCTTGAGCCTGGAGGGTCACACACTTCAAGCGATAAGTATGGAAAATATGAGAGATAAGAGAATTAGCAAAAATTCACTTTCCTGTTTTAGTTAGACCGGAACAGATTAGACAATTTCCGGTCTAGGTGGTAAACTGGACGGTTAAGGAAATTGGTCTAAGTGAATTATGGGCTGATCTAAATTAAGCCGTTTAATTATAATCTTAAGTCTTATTGAGTTTTACAAGATTTAATTAAATGAGCTTAAGTGATTGGGCTTGAGGCCCTTTATGGTTTATTAATTTTAATTATAATTAAAATTAAAACAAAACCTAAAAGAGAAAGGATTAGGATTAGGGAATATTATAAATATATCCTAAACCACTCCCCTCTCCCCTAATCTACCCTAACCGGCCGAACCACCCCCTCCCCCCATTTCCCTCTCTCTTCTTCTCTCTTGCCTCCTTCAAGTAAGAACTAGTAAATCTAGCTTGAAGGTCTTGATCCCGAGATCATCGCATCAGTTGTGTGGACTTGATAGAGAGCACATCCATTTGGTTTTTCTTGTCAGGATTTGAAAACACCAATGTAATATTTAATTCATGTTTGATCTTATGCTGAATCAATCTACATGAAGATCTTAAATTAACAAGGATCCATGGTTTAATTATGCTTCCCCTGCATGAAATTAATTGATTGGACCCCATGAAATTCCTATAGTGGTATTAGGGCCAATGGTTGTATGCATGATTCTTTTCGAGCATGAATTAATTGCATGATTAGATTGCTAGATAATTTATTTATCGCTTAGGGAACTAATCGCATGAAATTGGAAAATTTTAATTTTGGATTTTTAATTAATTTTTTTGAAATAATTATGGTTCGGGGATGATCTAGCCGAGCCTAGATTAGCCTTAGGTCGAGCCCCTTGGGTCGCCATGGAAAGCCCTAGGGCTAACCATGGCCGGCGCCAAGGGCCGACCAGGTCGCGCCACGGGCGATCATGGCAGCCCTTGTGGGCGCCATGGGATGGCCCGCAGGCTATCTATGGGTGACGCCTGGGCAGACCAAGTCGAGCCCTGGGGTCGCCCCTGGCAGCCCTTGGCCGGCCACGGGCAATCCCCAGGCCGACTAGTGAAAGGCGAAAAAAGGTCGCCCTTTAATCGTTCAAGTAATTGTGTTTCCGACTTTGCCAGGTCGAACTCTCGAGGATCGACTTGTGGGTATTTAGGTGATCTAGTAGATGGTTCGGCGTGTTCTAAAATGTATTTAAAATTACTTAATTTTTAGTTGTTGGATTTTCGATTTTAATGATGAATTGTAATATAAAAAGATCTTCAAACACAAGAATCACACTACCGAGAAATCTTAACACACAAAAATCACGAAGTTTCCTTAAATACGCTAGCCAGCACGGGTGGTAGACCGATGGCGATGAAACAATTCGAGCTAATAAACATGCAAGAGCAATGTGAGCGATCTAGCCTTAAATGCTTAGCCTCTCGGGTAAGCTTTTCCTAACGTTAACTACCTTCTTGAGATGTTACATTGACGTTAGGAAGCAATAAGCGCAACTATTTTCGAGTTGAAGTAAGAAGCTAGGCTTCTTCACCTTGAGTCTACTTATGGCTCTACTAGACCTTCCTCTCGGACAAGTCTCAAGTTAACTATCATGTATCCAAATTATCACACATTCTCACATGCAAACATCTAGCTACACTCAAGTGTAAGATTAAAACTTATATTATCACAAATTCTCACCCATAATTATACAACTCATCATCAAGCTTTCAAATAAGTAACTCACACACATATGCTCAAACATGAATATTTACTCAATCTTGAAAAGTTCAATCTTCATACAATGTTCTAGCACCCATGGTTGTAAGTGTTTAGCCTACAACCATAGTGCTAAGAATGAAATGCAAGGAAACACAAACACAAGAAGTTAAGAAAAAGAGGAAGAGCAAACTATGGCCCATGTTGGGCTTGAGATCTTCTAAGTGTAGTTTTGTTGCTCTTCTTAATGAATCTCCTTGCTTCAATGCTTGGTCTTTATGGAAGTGGAGTGTTTGACTACTTCAATAGAATAGTGTTCTTGAGGGAGAGTTGGTGGCAAGCTAGGTAGAGAGGCTGAAAAGTCTTGAGTGAGTGTCTTCAAAAAGGTCTCTCTAGGTCAACCTAGCTCTTGACTATTTATAAAAATGCAGATTTTGCCTGTGTCACGATCGTCCCATCAGGCGTCACGATCGTGACATCGTTTGAATTTTCAAACCCGTTGCGTTTGTTGTCACGATCGTTGCTGCTCTTCATGTTGGCTTGGTCACGATCGCTCCTAAAGGTGTCACGATCGTCATTGTTCTTGATTGCGTTTGTCACGATCGCGCCGAAAGGTGTCACGATCATGACTCACGCTCTTGTCTTCTTCTTGTCACGAAGTTGTCACGATCGTGGCAGGTCCGTGACAACCCGATTTCGCCTTTGCCATGATGAATTGTCACGATCGTTTTAGTGATCGTGACAAAGCCCCTGTCGTCCCAAATTTATAGTGTCACGATCGTGACAGTGATAGTCAAGATCGTGACATCTTTTCTTCTTCTTTCCCTTGGTTTCTTGAGCCGCAAGCTACCTCCTCTTTTTGCTTCGGTTCTGCTCCCAACACTTTCCAAAGTTGTCCTTGCACACAATTCAAGTCCACGGTAGATCTCCGCACTAAATGGCCCTAAAATGACCGAAACGAAGGGAAAACGTGCTAAGATGAGGGATATTTGGGCTCGGGAAGGAGCATAAATGTTCCACATCAACTAGGTCGGCCCGCGCGGGCGACCACGATCACCCATGGGCGATTCATGGTCGAGCCGTCGCGATCCGACCAGACTCAGGCTTGAACCGGTCAAATCCTTAATGGTTCGCGAGAAATTTTAAAATCATAATTTTAAATTTCATATCTGGTTTGGTTTCGAAAAACCGGGAAAAGATCGGTTTAATTACAAAATCAATTTAAACCATCCGGTTTTAATAAACCGGATAATTTTTCCTCGATTAAGCAAGATAAAATTGGATTAATATTGTTATTTGATAACATGATGTTTGATAACATATTATTTGAAAACATGTTGGTTGCCACATGATGGATAGCTGAAAGCCCTCTAGATGTGAATGTTTAATTTCAAGTTTTTGCAACCTGCGAGTTGCTAATTTTGGGATTGTAATTAAATACGGCCTGCGTGTCGTGAATTATTTTAATTATATTATCCAAATAATGAAGAAGGACACAAGATAGAGGATGACATGGAGCCAAGAGGAGTCCCGAAGATGGTTGGAGTTCCTAAGAATGCTCGAAGCCAGTGGGAGTCCACAAGGAGTAAACCAGCGAAGATCTTGAAGAATTAGTCTTTAGGATTCGTTGTGTTGCTAGTGTCCTAGGATCCTATAGGATGGGCTTAGATATGCATATTATTTACGTTTATATATTTGTGAATGGATGAATGTATGAATGTATAGTTATTTTAAATACATCGAATGTAGTTTAGACTATCACCCACACGCAAAGATTAAAATCGGAAATTAATCACTGATGCATGTAATACGGACTTAGAGTTTTCCTTGCATTGAATATAGTCCATGACTCCAAATTATGATTGTGTAAAATGCAATCAGAGTTTTAAACACAGAATCACAAATAATAACAAGTCAAGCGAGATACCATCCAAAACTCCACACTCAAAAAGACTTGAACCTATGAGTGTGCGCGTCTCCGCGGAGCATTCATGGGAAGAAGGAAAAATGAGTTGGATTGTTTGATGTGGGTGTGTGCACCTCCGTGTAGTAACCACATCAGTTCTGGGTCATAGTCGAAACTTGGTAGACTTGTCTACGATTGTTAGCTAGGGCTGACCTAGGGTATCGGATAGGGTATACTGTGTAAGTTCATGTACATACCCTAGCCATGAATTACATCGAATGTAATTGGATGAGTTATCCTACCTTGGTAACTCGTTTGGAGCAGTGAGTCTCCGTTCACTTCAATCGAGTGTATGGAAGGATCCTGGTTATGATTTTAAAGGTTTTGAATCAAACTGTTGTTTAAATCTCGATCTCCAAACTTAAATTTAAGCAATACTGATTAAATTTCATTTCTTCGTGTAGATCTAAAATGGCAAACATAACACAAAACGGAAGTAACGCATTGAGAGTTCTAGTCGAACAAGACAAGCTCAATGGCGTAAACTTCGTCGATTGGGACAGAAACTTGAGACTAGTTCTCAAGTATGAATGCAAGGAATATATCCTTACCCAGGACCCATCTGCTGAGCCAACACTAAACGTCGCAAGGCCACTAAGGGACAATTACAAAAATTTCCTTAGTGACCAAATTGACGTGTCATGAATTACGATGGGCAGTATGGTGCCAGAGCTGCAGAAACAATTCATGGACATCTCTGGTGATCCCCGTTCCTTAATGGTCGAAATCAAATAGATGTTCAAGGAGAAAACTTGTTTCGAAAGATATGATACTTTCACATAACAGGTTTCTTGCAGGCTCAAGGATGGAGCTCTTGTCAGTCCACATGTCTTGAAGATGAAACGTCTTCTTGAGCATCTAACCAGGCTTAGTGTTGCGGGTCCGATGTGACCTTGCAATTACACTTCTGTCCCGCAATTGAGCAGCGAATTGTCCTCGTTTCGACTTTCAAGAGTCATTATTTTGTACTTTTTGATCTTTGGTGGAATTTTGACAGTTTGTAGGTGGAAGGCACAATTGGAGCATAATTAGAGCTGAAAATCGGTTAAGAAAATTCTGCACAATAGCCGAAACTTCCCGGTGGTGTAGATTTCTCATCCGACGTCCGTTTGGGGCCCATAATCTATCGATTTGAATGGATTGTGAAGATCTAACACATGGAGAAGGTTTTGAAGGAGTCACGATCGTGCCTAGGGGAGGCACGATCGTGCCTTAATGAATTTTTTGGCCAAATTTTGCTCGGAATGCCGTAGCGATGCACGATTTGAGTCACGATCGTCACCATGAGAGGCACGATCGTGACTCCAAAGGCAAGATCGTGCCTAAGCACCAGAACAGCGTGCGAAAACCCTCATTTTTCAAGATCCAACTCCCACATTTCAGCCACACACTTAGTTTGGAGAGGGTTTTCGACCTACCAAGGGTTCCTAGAGGAAAAAGGCTCCAAGAACCTCCCTTGGAGGCCATTTTTGGTGCTCCAAGGGAGGGTTTCCACCACCACCACCATGTGAAGAAGAAGAGGAGGCAAGAAGGAGCTAGATTGGAGAGTTTTGAGCTTCCCAACACCCATGTCTTTGGGTTTGGGTTTGTAATTCTCTTTCCATTTCTTGAATCTAGTTTATTCTTGTATATGAATGCTTGAGCACCATGATTTGGGGCTAAAATCCCTAGGTCATGGGAGCTAGACCTTGTATGGATTGATTTATTGTTATTTGAGATATTAGTTTTAGGATGATGATGGTTATGTGTAGGTTTACCTTGCTTTAATCCATGTATGCTTTGTGGGCCGCGTAGAATGTATGCTTAGGGCTTACCCGGTCTCGAGAGGGAGACGGTGTTCCATAGACCTTGGTGTCATTAAGTGTGAGGGGCTCGAAACTGGGTTTTGACACCCCGACGTAACACTTAGCCTAACTTAGTATGCGTGTTTAGGGGCTAGACCGATCCCGAGAGGGAAGGATAGGCCCGGACCTAGGAACTACCGGGGGTTGGAGGCTTGAGACCGGGTCTTGACACCTCGAATCAACCCTTAGCCTAAGATTGTCGGGCGAATGCGGTTCGGAGTTGGTTCGATACCCGAGAGGGCAAGAGTTGACTTGGAATTAGGTCAATCTCAATGCCGAGAGCCGAGGTTGGTAATTATGATATAGGTTCATTTCCAAATAACCGTTGTGTTGAATGATTGTGTTGTGTGTTTGCCTCAATTTAATACTTGCATCGTGATTAGCACCGCGTAGAATGCATGTGTAGGCGATTAAGTCGAGCTCAAGAGAGACGGATAGTCGCGGACCTAGGTATCACAAAGTGCTAGGGGTTCGAAGCCGTGCCTAGACGCCCCGGATTAGCACTTATCCTAATATTGTCGGACCAATGCGGTCCCGGGATTGATACGAACTCGAGAAAGCAAGTGTCATTCCGGGATTAGGCCATTTTCAATGCCGAGAGGCGAGAACGGTATCCAAGACATAGGTTAAACATAGACATCAACCAATTGAACTAGTATTTCGATATAGTGAGTCAAGACCATGCATGTTTAGCACCTTCGGTGCTCGAATCCTTGACTTCTAACCAACCATCTATCGTCCGCCTCCCCCATTTAATTTCTTGCATTAGTTGTAGTGTAGTTTTAGTTGTGTGCTTAGAATAGTTTAATATCTCTTCTTGTGCATTTTATTTTATCGAGTCGTGTCGGGAAAGAGAGCACGGAATGTCCAATTGAGAGACCCCATTTTGGTCCCTGTGGATTCGACCCGGACTTAGGCCGGAATATAAATGTACTTGTTCGACCGCGTGTTGTTGCGCGTGTGGGGAAAGACGCGAGGCGAAGAGCACCCGCTCTAGAAGGGTGCGTCGCGCGAGCCACTTTTTACCCCCAACAAGTTGGCGCCGTTGCCGGGGACCAAACAGTTGATTGATTGGATATATTGTGGATTCTTCCCCTCGTCCTAATTCATTGCATATCAATTGTTGTATATCTTGCTTGCGTGCACTAGTTGCACTTGTGTTCTAACTTTTTCCCTCTAGTGTTGCCATGATTCCTTGGATTCTAGCTAGGTTCGAGGAGGTAACGGGAGAAAGCAAATCAAGAATGGAGCAAAAATTGGAGAAGTATTGGGATTCACCATGAGATGGTGAATATTTGACTAGCTTGAGGTGGCCGAAGTGCCATGAGTAGCTAAAGAGGGCTAAGGGGTTCAAGAGGCCAAGAAGGTGCTACCTCCAAGAGATGGAATCAACTCGAGAGTCTATGGGACATGTTATGCATTATCCCTTCTAGAGTTGGCAAAGTGGTCTAGTGAAGTCTCACCCCGTCCCGTCGAGCTAACGACGTTAAAAAACCGCGCTATTGGGAGGCACCCCAAATTCTAACATTTCCTTTGTAAATTCACCATTTGAGTCTTTTTGCTAGTGCTTGCTAATTTTGACTTGTTTTGTGTGCTTTGAAGGAGAAAGTTCTATCACGACGCCAACATTTGAAGAGTGAGCTTAAAAGATATGACGTAAATTTTCTCCTCACAAAACATGGTCAACTTGTCAACTCGGGTCAAATCCTCAAGCGAAAACAATCTCATTCTTTTGAGAGAGGTAACATGTACTCTCTCCTTGAACTTAATAGTTGAGAATGTTTTGATCAAGATTTGTGATCACCTTGTGACCTTGAAAGGTTTGCCCCTCTATGTGGGTTGATGTGATGAAATTGACATGATCTAGCTTTGTATAAATATTTTGGTGAGTCAAGACTTAGTCTGACAAATGTGTCTTTGTAGGGTACCCCAAGGAATCAAGGGGGTACTACTTATACAAACCAAACGAGAACAAATTTTTGTTGCTCGTACTGGAGTGTTTCTAGAAAGGGAATTTATTTCCAAAACACATAGTGGGAGTCCCGTGCATCTCGAAGAAATTCGAGATGGTGCGGAACAACCTGACGTGATTCAGGAACCTGTTATACAAGATGTAGAAGCATAGGAGCATAAGATGATTATAGATGAAGAACCAATCCCTACTGCAATCCCAAAAGGTCCAAGGAGATCTGAAATATCTCGTCAAGTTCCCGTCAGATATGGTTTTCTAGCCACTGAGGGAAATGACTTGATAGTTACGGATCGCGATGATCAGAAACCTATCAAAAAGCCTTGGACAGTACCGACTCCGATAAATGGCAAGAAGTCATGAGAGAGGAAATGAAATCCATGTATGATAACCAAGTGTGGAGATTGGTTGATCAAACCCCTTGATGAAACCCATCGGTTGTAAGTGGATCTTTAAGCCCAAGACCGACATGGATGGAAATCCTCAGACCTATAAAGCTAGGCTGGTTGCAAAAGGTTATCGTCAGATACAAGGTATTGATTATGATGAGACTTTTTCACCAGTAGCATGGTCAAATCTATCTGGATCATTCTACCCATAGCTGCATACCATGACTGAAATTCTGATTAATGTCAAGAACAATGTCAGGAACAATGTTGAGACAATGTTCTTAACAACTTGTCAGCAAACAGATTTGAACAATCACAATATAAAGCAGTAAATGGCAAACAACGACACACAAGATTGTTTACCCAGTTTGGTGCAATCTTACCTACGTTTGGGGGCCCTCGACCAGTGGAAAGGTTTCACTATATGGTAATAAGTCAAAACATACAAGTATACATGATCATCACACGGATCAATACCCTATTCTACTATTACTAGTGCAAACCTACCTCAGGGACTCCCCCTGAATCCAAGACTCCGTCTTGATTCCACTCTACGAGCACTCGCACTACCCGGATGCAACAAGTCGCTGTTATGCACTTGAACGTGAACCTTCAATCACACATTCACAAGAAACCTTCAATCACTCACACTAGATCTTCCGATTCTGCTAGTGATACACAAACGTTCTTCGTGGAACACACAGTCTATCAGCACGCCAGTCCTTCACGTCTAAGAGGTCTGTGTATTTCACAAAAGAAACTACAAGGAGTCCCTCGCTACTAAGGGTGGAGCCTAAGCTTTTATAGCAGCTGCAAAACTGATCCCGGAACACATTAGGGTTACCATAATTCTAGACGATTTAGGTTTCTTAAATCCTTAACGCCGATATCTTTTCAGAGTATCTATCACGACAGGAAGCTTTCCAGAATCATGACTCAATCAAGACTTACCAAAAGCCTTGTACACGGCTGGATCTTTCCAATCTCAATATGTCTCCTATTTAATGAAACTTTTCAATGATGCGATCCACACTCGTCACGAAAGATGTTGAGACTAAACGCTTGACATCTTTCCTGACCTGATGCTCGACATCTTACGTATCGCCTAAAAAGTAAGCCAATAACGAAAGTAACAACAATCTCCCCCTTTGGCTATTTCTTAGGCAAGCATTTCTTCTGGTGAACCTCTTCTAGTGACTACTAATGATCTTGATCTTGATTCGTCTTACATCTAGTCTTGCTATCTTGATCACAATTTATATCTAATCCTTTCTCCCCCTGATTGCTTCAAAAAGTAGCCATAGACGGCAAGGCTCTAGGCACACACAAAGAATGCCCGAGAGGAGATGGATAAAGCCATATTAACATAATAAAGCTAAACAGCCACAGAACCAAGTGGGCTTATGCCCCAAATAAAGTCAACAAACAGTAACTCGTACATGCGAGTTACACAAAAAAACATAATCATTGTACTTGCATCACAACATAAATAAAATGAGTTCCTGAGACAATAATTTAAGCAAACTCAACACTGCTTGAAGCTTCTTCATCATTGGAGTCTGTGGCCTCGGAGTATTCTTGTTCTTCCTCAGCTGCTGGATTAGGCATCTCAACCAGAATATCTTCACAGATCTTCTTCCTTGCACGCATGGTCTCGATCATTTCCTGCAGCTTGGCCATGTCGGTATCGAGTCTGGCTATCTCGTTTGTCAGATCTTTGGCCACATCATCGAGAAAGGCAGCAGACATGGGGCCAATGTTTATAGTGTGACTAGAGCATGCTCCAGGTGCTTTAGCATACTTCTTGACAGTTGTTCCAACATTTTCCTTGACAACCTTCGTGACATCATGCTTAACAGCTATCTTGACAAGGTCCGGAGTATGGTTGCCGTCAAATAGCTTGCAGCTGATCACAGTTTCCCCTGGTTTCTTTCCGATCTTGTCAGTGCTCTTTAAGATGGATGTACATTTATGGAGAAGGACACCAGATATGAGGGAGGCAAACCCAATGGGGCGTTTGACAGTGAAAGATCTAGCATGTCCCACAAAGTGATTAATTACAAATTGCCCAAAGTCAAGGGAAGAGCTAGTATCTACTTGGAAAATCAGGATTGCTAGCTCAGCCTTTACAGGAGAACCATTTGAAGAAGGTGCCCAATTTGCTAGTCCAATGCGGTATAGTACGGAGTTCTTTGATGTGAGATTAGACGCCGCAATGGAACCTTTTGATGGACACACATTGGTATTATTACCAGTGATTTCTTTTGCTACAACATCCTGGTGAGGAACAAGATCGGATTGCACCATTTTTGTCCCCAGATAGACATTGATAATGTTAGAGGAGATGTTTAAATATTTTCCTCTAATAATAAAATCTTCCCAAATTTCGGATGCTCCGGAGTATCAAACTCAGCGGGTAGATTTACCATAAATTCCTTAACCAAGAGAGAATAGTGGTTACCTATATTTGCTACAGTCTTGAGCAGCTCGGCCTTCCTCAGAAGGTCCATGATCGCTTTCAGATTGAGCGCTTCAGCTGATAACTCTTTTTCTGGGAAGACCGCTCGATGGTACACAAACTTCCATCTGTTTGCTCCTTCCACAGAATGAAATGACACATTGTCTATAGGGACTTCAGGGACATTTTTGGCCAGTTTCTGACCAGCAACCGACTTGATTTCCTTAGCACTTGTGAATAGTGCTATATCCTCTTCTTCTTCACCTTCCTCATCCACGAGCTTCCTGGTTGTGAGCATGGGCTTCTTTCCCTTGTTCCTCTTGCTTGAGGTTTCTGATTTCTTGATAACCTCAATCTGTCTCTTCCTCTTTTTCTTCTTTTCTTCTGCCTTAGGGCAGCCAGATATACTTCTTCATCTACGAGTACCTTTTGTTTTAAATATGTTAAGACATCCTCTACGACTTTTGCTGCAACATCATCTTCCACATTTTCTGCATCTCTTGCGGATAAATCCTCATCTTTCTGTGAACAAATTTTTTCACTTGTCTCAGTTGACCCAGTTTCCTCCTTTTCTTCTGCAATATTATTTGTACCATCTTTTGAAATTCTCATCTCAGTGGTTTCAGCTACCACTGTCTCAGCATCTGTTCCTTTATCAACAATACATTCATTAACATTCCTCACGTCTGTTAAACCATCTTCTTCAACAATCTTCTCCAAACCTTGTTTTTCAACATTCTCTCCGATAGCCTTCTCCTTACCCATTAACTTTTCAACTACTCCTTCTTGAGAAGGATCAACATTTTCTAAGCGTGCCTCTAATAGATTGCTATTTCTAGAGTTATCAGCGTTATTAGAAATAATAGATGGAACTATGCCTGCTTCTTCATCGATTTGACTCACTGCGGTCTTGGGGGTAGGAGATGTTGAAGGCGAGAGATACTCAGAGACTTCTTTTTCGAGAGCACCATCTCAAACATCCATAGCAACTTCCTCCGTCAGAGAGAAGTCTTTGACAGTCTGGGCAGCATCTTCGTCTCGAACAGGTCCAGTGAGATCAGACATTGTGGGTGCACTTCCCGATCTAGTTTTTCTCTTAAAACTAGGGAATAGCGGGACAGGGGATGCTACAGCTTGAACATCTCCTGCCTAACCATTGACGTCCTTGGTAGTGGCCAGCCCCCTGACTCTCACTTAGTGGCGATTGACTTCTCCGGCATTTTCCGTAGCATCTCTCTTAATAACCTTGGCTCGTGGTCCTTTTCCGACCGTCTTCTTGCCACTAGACTTCTTTCCGACTGTGCTTCTTGTCTTTACTATTGTTTCTTGAGATCGGCAGGTGCTACTGGGAAGCCCTAGCGATTTTCAGAGATAACAAGAGACCATAGAGCAAATTGTACAAAGGAAAGTGAGCTTTTGTTAGATAGGGCGGTAAACAATAAGGAAGTTCAAACGATATGACCTTTCAACTTGGGCTATAACTGTTTAGGCCCAAACTGTTTATTGGAATTGGTTGTGACGATTCCAAGAGGGTACCAACAACTCCCTCTTAATCGTTGACTGGTTAGAGATTAATCGAATATGAGCCGAGAGACGATCTCAGGCTCTCGACTTGGTTTAAATATAGAGTTTTTGAGAAAGAATTATCGAATATCCTTTTGATGTGATTCTTCTTCCACCCTTCCTTCTTGTTTTCTATTAGTTCCCCTATAGGGTTCTCCATAGATTGAATATCACTGTTATTGTTTGGGGATAATGTCAAAACATCTTTCTTCACATCTTTCTTGATAACTTTGAGATTATTTTGTCGAGTGATATTACCAGTTTTGTCATCCTTGGATGAGAATGATCTTGACCCTGTATCTAAGAACCAAAGATAGTAATTATCTTGCGATCTTATCCTTGTCATTACTACTTCTTGTTCGACATTCTTCACCATACATTCTTCACTAGTAAATTTAACTTGAAGATCCATATCGCACAGTTGGCTGATACTTATGAGATTTTTCTTGAGTCCCTCGACTAGCAAAGCTTTTGTCAAGAAAGACGCTCCAGGACACTTGAGCTTTCCTTTGCCAATGACACGAGCTTTTACCTCATCACATAAAGCTACCTGGCAGTTAGTATATGGTTTGATGTTTGTCAAAAAATCTCGTGTACCTGTCATGTGTCATGAACATCCGTTGTCAAAGTACCAGTCTATGTTGGTTGAGGCACACACGGTGGTATAGGAAATGTTGGCTTGGTATGTTTTGTCTTTCACCCTCTATTCCATCCGTCTAGGCTTTCGATCGTTATGTTGAAGATGGCTTCGAGCTATCCATTGTGAGTGGGAGGATGGTCTCTTACCATTGAGATGATAGCAGAAGGGTTTGATATGACCTTTCTTCCCACAATAATTATAGACCCAGCGTAATTCATTGGTAGACCGCTTGGATGGTGGTCGATTGAACTGAGAGATCCTCGCATGTGTTGGGCAGACGTTTATCGAGAAGGATGTCGTGTCATGTTTCGCCATCTCTTCAGTTGGGGGTTATTGTGGAACAAACTTGGTTTCCGATGATGAGTCATTATGAGTATATCCAAGTCCCCTTGTGTCTCTGGTCTGCTTTCCTATTGATGATCTGGTTTGATGGATGAAGTAAAAGCGGTGAATGCCACAAAATTACTTATCTCTTCGGTTTCACTGTCATCAGTCTCCTTATCGGACAATGCAGCATTATAGCCATTTTTCTGTTTCCTAAGGTAGTAAGGACATTCCTTTTGGTAGTGTCCGAACCCTTCACATTCATGGCATTGAAACCTTCTGCTGTCACTGTTCCCTTCACCAGCTTTATTGTCTCTGTCGAAGTTTCCACTTCGTTGAGCTTTCTGTGTAGCATTGTTCTTGACATATGCTGTGACATTCTTCCATTCATTTGATACGACATTTTTCCCTGACATTCTGTTAAATCGCTTCATAACCCGGTTATAGTTCTTTGCTAGCAAAGCAATGGTAGCGTCGATTTCATCTTCCTGGTCTGAATTTTCATGCTCAACATGGTTGGGCATGGAGCTATTGAAAGCCACTCATTTATCCACTCAATTCACTCATTTATTCAATCAAAGCTTGGTAGGGACAGCTCATACGTCATTAGAGATCCCATTAGTTCATCAAAGGAAAGAGTCCTGAGATTGTGGAATTCTTCAATAGCCGTTATCTTCATTTTAAACCTTGAAGTCAAGGCTCTTAGGGTCTTTCTTTTGAGTTTCTCATCTGGCATTGGTTCAACTAACGAGTAGGATTCGTTGGCAAGGTCTCGAATTCGCACATTGAATTTAGCCACTGTCTCATCTTCTCTCATGATAATTGCTTCAAACTTTATTGTTAAGTACTGAAGCTTTTGTTCTCGTACCTTGGTGGTTCCCTCATATGCAACATTCACAATGTTCCATGCTCCTTTTCCGGTAGTGCAGGTGTTGATCAATCTAAACACGTTTCTGTCCACACCATTAAAAATTGCATTGAGGGCTCGGGAATTTCCTAGATCTGCTTCTTCATCAGTGTCGGTCCATTCTGACTCAGGTTTGGGATTTGTGAAATTTCCCTCAGCATCTTGATCGCACAGGGCACTCCAACCATTTATCACCGCCTTCCAGGTCTTGTTATCGATGAATTTCAAGAAGGCGCACATACGGGCTTTCCAATATCCGTAGTTACTCCCATCTAGAATCGGTGGACGGCTAACTGATCCTCCTTCTCTAACGTTGTCCATGTTTTTTAATCAGAATTTTTCGCCCAATATCTCACCTAAAGTTGTTGGTGCCTCCTCTGATAGCAATTGAAATTCTTATTCATTTAGTTAGACAAAATGTCAAGAACAATGTCAGGAACAATGTTGAGACAATGTTCTTAACAACTTGTCAGCAAACATATTTGGACAATCACAATATAAAGAACTAAATGGCAAACAGCGACACACAAGATTGTTTACCCAGTTCAGTGCAATCTCACCTACGTCTGTGGGCCCTTGGCCAGTGGAAAGGTGTCACTATATGGTAATGAGTCAAAACATACAAGTATACATGATCATCACACATATCAATACCCTATGCTACTATTACTAGTGCAAACCTATCTTAGGGACTCTTCCTGAATCCAAGACTCCATCTTGATTCCACTGTACGAGTACTCGCACTGCCCGGATGCAACAAGTCGTTGTTGTTCACTTGTACGTGAACCTTCAATCACGCATTCACAAGAAACTCTCAATCACTCACACTTGATCTTCCGATTCCGGTAGTGATACACAAATGTTCTTCGTGGAACACACAACCTCTCAGCACACCAGTCCTTAACATCTAAGAGTTCTATGTATTTCACAAAAGAAACTACAAGGAGTCGCTCGCTGCTAAGGGTGGAGTCTAAACTTTTATAGCAGCCGCAAAATTGATTCCGGAACGCATTAGGGTTGCCATAATCCTAGAAAATTTAGGTTTACCAAATCCTTAACGATGATATCTTTTCAGAGTCTCTACCACGGCAGGAAGCTTTCCAGAATCATGACTCAATCAAGACTTACCAAAAGCCTTGTACACAGCTGGATCTTTCCAATCTCAATATGTCTCCTATTTAAGAAAACTTTTCAATGCTGCGATCCACACTCGTCACGAAAGATGTTGTGAGACTAAACGCTTGACATCTTTCCTGACTTGATGCTCGACACTTTACGTGTCTTCTAAATAATAAGCCAATAACAAACGTAACAACAATGACTATGAGATATGGCAAATGGATGTCAAAACCGCCTTCCTTAACGGAAACTTACAAGAGGGTGTCTTTATGTCACAGCCAGAGGGTTTTGTCGATCCAAAGAATCCTGGAAAGATATGTATGTAGGGTTTTGGAGCGTTCTAGATCATCGAGATAGCGGAAGCATTAACAAAAGCAACTCCAAACCTTGTCCAAGAACATGAACCATTAAATCTCAAGGCAAAATCTATTTCACAAGAAATTTACCTTTTGGTCTTTGTTGAATCAATAAAGAAGAACTATGAGGTCTTCTTCTCTAGAGCAAGTCCACACCAAGGGGATGATCTTCAAGATCTTTCACTTAATGCCTACTAGAACAATTAAGTGAAGAACAAGAGAGCAAGAAGAGAGAGCAAGAGGGGAGTGGCTGGCCAATGAGAGAGAGAGATTGTGAGTGAGTGATTAATTCCCAAGATATTTCTCTACTTCATCAACTTATAAGCATGGGTCTAAAAAGGTGAAAGCATGGGTTTAAAGGTGTCATTACCCATACCCCTTAAATCACTCACCTCTTAATCAACAATCACCAACTAAGCATGGTGTGTGTGGCCCCACCCTTGGACCCACCAAGGTGGCCGGCCAAGTGGGCTTATTGGGCCCAAAATGGGCCCTTGTTGGGCCGGTCACGTGACCTCATGGGCCGAGCCCAATGGGCTCGCCCATGTGGTTGCGTGTCGTGTCCAAAAGTTGCCCGACCCTATTTGTCATTACTTATCAAACAAATTCCGACGCGACATCGACGAAAAATCTCATTTTTCTCGATTCGCTAATTATTCTCTCAAACCGAACCTATGGCCCAAAACCTTCAGTTTTGTCAATGCATTGCTCCTCAAGAAAAGTTAAGGTTTCCTTGTCTCAAGTTATCCATCTTGTATGTGTGTGACCCTCCAGGCTCATGCCACCGTTGGCAGATCGGCGCAAAAAATCTCTCTTGTCCGATCCATCATAAGTGGTCTCTAGTAAGACGTTATGATTACCCAAGGTGCATGATGATCGATGATTTGATTTAACCTTGTGCGTACAAGTCACTATCCTATTATCTCTAGACATCCCGATTGATCACAAGGCATAGAGTCGTTATCCTTGTTTAATCAATCATTGTTACTTGATGTGTGAGATGGCTGAGAACTGATAACCCGTATCACTGGCATGGCCATGCTCTTTCTCTCAGTCACTCTCGATCAAGAGGCCTTTAACATATATCTTTTCCTTACCGTAGTACGAGGGATAAATCTCTTAGCCGTCTTTCGTGTCACTCATGCAATCCGTTCCGCCACCCAATCATGCCTGTTATTGCAATCCTATTACAGAAAGCGTTAGGCGCAAGTTAAAGTCGCACGTACACTACATAGCAATCACAAAGACTCCTTGATCTAAGGATATCGTGACAAGCTATCGCATTTGAATATGTTCATGGCTTAATCTACGAAACACTATTCAAAGTGAGTCGTCCGATATCAATCACCTCATGATATCTATAATATGATTCCGGGATCCCTCATCCCTATGACAAGCAGAACTACGTCATTGAGAACCATCCTCATACTGGTCGCTTCTATTGAAGCGTATATTGACCGGGGACTCGTTAAGTGTGATCCGTACAGATTTATGGTTCTACTACTTTAGTGGTCATAAATCAGATCATGCTTAACATATTACTTCAACACATAAGTAATACAAAGCCGTTTTATTTATTACAAACGATGATAAATATACATAGACATTTATGGACTACTAGCAATTGAACTAGGGCACAAAAACGCTATCAATCTCCCACTTGCCCCTAGTTCCAATCTAAGTCCCAGTCAATACCCATTAACCTAACATGTTTATCATGTTTCGCTTAAGGAAGAGCCTTGGTCAAGGGGTCGGCTGTGTTATCATCAGATGCAACGTAGTGGATCTTCACGTCGCCTCTAGCAACTATGTCACGGATGATATGATACTTCCTGAGTACATGTTTGGATCTGTCATGTGTCCTGGGTTCCTTAGCTTGCGCAATGGCCCCGGTGTTGTCACAATATAAGTCTACTGGGTTAGATGGGTTTTGAATTACACCTAACCCAGCCATGAGACTCCTGATCCATACAGCCTCTTTTGCCGCTTCCGATGCAGCAATGTACTCAGCTTCCGTCTTAGAGTCGGCAATAGTGTCCTGCTTCTTGCTTTTCCAGCTGAATGCTCCACCGTTCAATGTAAACACATATCCCAACTTACTTTTAAAGTCATCGGGGTCTGTCTGGAAACTAGCGTCGACATATCCTTTGACGACTAGATCATCATTTCTTCCCCCATATACAAGAAAAGCATCTTTGGTTTTTCTCAAATATTTGAGAATCGCCTTGACAGCAATCCAGTGTTCCTCACCGGGTTTGGATTGATGTCTACTGGTACAGCTTAGGGCAAACGAGACATCCGGTCTCGTACATATCATGGCATACATTATGGACCCTATAGCCGAAGCATATGGGATCTCATTCATTCTTGCTAGCTCTGCAGGTGTCTAAGCACACTGTTTCTTGCTAAGCTTTATGCCATGACGCATGGGCAACAGTCCTTTCTTTGAATTATGCATTGAGAATCTTCTCAGCACTTTGTCTATATAGGTGCTTTGACTTAAGCCCAAGACCCGTTTGGCACGGTCTCTATATATCTTGATCCCCAAGATGTAAGAAGCCTCGCCTACGTCCTTCATTGCGAAACACTCACCTAACCAAGTCTTTATTAAGAGCAAGGTAGGGACGTCATTTCCAATGAGCAATATGTCATAAACATAGAGCACCAAAAAGACTACTTTTCTCCCATCTGCCTTTTTATACACGCAAGGTTCATCATCGTTCTTGATGAAGCCAAATTGTTTCACAACTTCATCAAAACGTCGATTCCAACTCCGAGATGCTTGCTTCAAACCATAAATTAATTTGAGCAACTTGCAAATCTTTCCCTTATTCTTAGGATCCTCAAAACCCTCAGGCTGGGACATATAAACGTCCTCAGCTAACCTCCCATTAAGGAAGGCGGTTTTGACGTCCATTTTCCATATCTCATAATTATGATAAGCTGCTACGGCAAGTAGAATGCTGATAGATTTGACCATAGCTACTGAATAAAAGGTTTCTTCATAGTCAATTTCGTGGACTTGCCTATAACCCTTTGCTACCAGTCTTGCTTTATAGGTCTGAGGTTTGTCATCCATGTCAATCTATATTTTAAAGATCCATTTACACCCAATGACTTTTACGCCAGGGGTTTGATCCACCAAGTCCCACACTTGATTATCTGACATGAATTGCATTTCTTCCCTCATGGCTTCCAGCCATTTTTCAGAGTCGGTTCCGTCCAGGGCCTCTCGAAAGGTAGCTGGATCATTGTCCACTAACACCAAATCATCACCTCCAGTTAGTAGGAAACCGTATCTGATAGGTGAATGACTTGTCCTTTCAGACCGCCTTGGACCGTCCTCATTAACTGTAGCTATTGGTTCTTGCTCAACGACCACTTCTGGATCTACTTCTTCTAAGGGGTCGTCCAGTGGTTCCTGAGTGACTATCTCATCTAGAACTTCATCAAGATGAATAGCCCTCCCACTGATTGTCTTGGAAATAAATTCCTTTTCCAAGAATATCCCACCTCGGGTGACAAAAACTTTGTTTTCGCTCGGTTTGTAGAAGTAGTATCCTTTTGTTTCTTTTGGATATCCGACGAAAGTGCACTTATCTGATCTCGGTTCGAGCTTGGTTGCAAGCAACCGTTTTACATAAGCCTCGCAACCCTAGATTTTCAGGAAGGACAAAACGGGTTCCTTCCCGTACCATTTCTCGAATGATGTCCCTTCCACTGCTTTCGACGGAGCCCTACTTATTATGAATGCGGCCGTTTGTAGAGCGTAACCCCAGAAGGAGATTGGGAGATCAGTGTGACTTAACATCGATCGAACCATATCCAACAATGTCCGATTCCTTCGCTCGGACACACCATTGAGTTGCGGTGTTCCTGGCGGAGTCCACTGAGATAGTATTCCACTTTCAGTAAGATGACTAAGAAACTCTTTGGATAAGTATTCTCCACCCCGATCAGAACGAAGTGCCTTGATACTCTTTCCGAGTTGGTTTTCTACTTCAGTCCTAAACTCCTTAAATTTATCAAAGGCTTCGGACTTATGTCTCATGAGATAGACATAACCATATCTACTGAAATCATCAGTAAATGTGATAAAGTAGCCTAAACCACCCCTGGCTGGTGTACTCATTGGTCCACATCATCTGAATGTATTAGACCCAATCACCTGCCCTCTCACCTATACCAGTGAAGGGCGCTTTAGTCATCTTGCCCATTAAACAAGCTTCGCATCTATCAATCGTTTGGAATTCGAATTGACTTAGAAGTCTGCGCTTATGAAGCGCTGAGATGCGTTTCTCATTTATGTGACCTAGACGACAATGCCAGATTAGAGTTTGGTCTAAATTATTAGCTTTAAACCTCTTAGCATTAACATTATAGAGCACGTTGGATCTTGGGTTTTGCATATTTAATATGAATAAACCTCCAACAATGTGAGCATTTCCATAAAACAAGTTATTGCGCATAATATTAAAAAACTCGTTCTTAATATCAAAATAATAACCTTCTTTTTCAAGAAGGGATATTGATACAATATTCCTGTTGAAAGCAGGTACGCAAAATACATCCAAAAGTTCTATTACAAGCCCACTGGGCAAAACAAGGTCATCTGAACCCACAACAGTTGCGGTAACTCGCACATTGTTCCCAACTCTTAGGTCTACCTCATTTTCCCCCATATCTTTTCTACTATGCAGTACCTACACATCCGCACAGACATGAGACTCAGCTCCAGTGTCTAGTACCCAAGCATTTATAGTAGATCTAATGGAATACCTGACGAAGTAGCGGCCCCACCGCCCTTCTTCTGATCTTCCTTCAACTGCTGACAGTCTTTCTTCCAATGACCAGGCTTTTGGCAGTAGAAACAGACCGACTCCTTTGCCTTCCCATTTCTCTTCATGTGTATGGAAGGTTTAGTAATGAAATGTCGTCTGTTCTTCCCCACCAGGTGCATTAGGCCTTTGCCCTTATCACCACCAGCTTTGAAGCCGGATCCCTTCTTGACCTTTAGAACACCTTTGGGCGTACTGCCCCTTATGCTCTTCTCGGCAGTCACTAACATGATGTGCAACTCCGATGCGGTCTTGTTCATGTCATGCATGTGATAGTTCATGACGAACCTACCATATGCATGAGGAAGGGATTGCAGAATAAAATCCGCAACCATCTCTTTTTCCATAGTCATTCCGAGACTAGTCATATGATCGAGATGTCCCTTCATTCGTAGGACGTGTGGACCTACGGAGCTGTCTGCTGACATTTTGCAGGCAATGAGTTCTCGGAGAACAGTGTATTTTTCAATACGTACTTTCTCTTTGAACATATTCTTGATATGTGCAAACATTGCAAACGGATCATGGGATAGCTCCATAAACTGCTTCTGGAGGTCCGCCTCCATGCAGCCCAGCATGACACATGCAACGTCGATAGAGTCGCTAAGGTGTTTCTGGTACGCATCCTTAACGACCCTCGTTGCGTTGGCAGCTGGCTCCACCGGGATAGCCTTGTCGAGGACGTACTCCCTGCGTTCCAACTTTAACACAAGTCGTAGATTTCAGTCCCAGTCCAGATAATTTGTTCCATTGAGTTTACACTTGTCAAGTATAGTCCTCAATGGCAAATTAGACGAGTTTGTTGAATTACTAGCCATTTCTACACGAAGAAAGAAAATTTAATCAGAAAAGTTGAATAAATTTACCAAGATCCGAATTAAACACCAACCATCCGATTCTAAGGTTTAGAATCTTTAAACCAAGATCCTTTATTTGTCAATTGAAGTACGCTAAGGCGCACCGCTCCAATTGACTCATTTGGGTAGGACGTCCATCCAATTACAACCCATGTAACTCTTGGTCAGGGCATGTGCAAAAACACACGACTTACCCTTCCGATGCCCCAACTCGACCTCAGGCCAAGAATCGTGATCGAGTCAACCAACCTTCACTTGTGCGTCAATTTTGTCCATATGCTCCGCTAAGGCGCATGACATCCCACAAAGTTGACCATTCCATATAGAACCCATTCTATCGATGCTCCGCTAAGGCGCACGACACCGAGAAAATGTTTCTACATGGGTGTGAATTTGGGTGGCATCTCACTTGACTCAAATTATG
Organism: Geranium rotundifolium; assembly: GCA_963920655.1. NCBI lineage: Eukaryota > Viridiplantae > Streptophyta > Magnoliopsida > Geraniales > Geraniaceae > Geranium > Geranium rotundifolium. Next base: position 25,140,747 of record OY987318.1, read on the forward strand.
TTGTGATTTGGTTGTGTTTAATAATTCGAAAGTATTTTGGTACAATTACGAACCCGTCATCAACAACCCGTGTTGTGACGTTTCTAATTGTATCATATACAATCTTCTTTTGAAGTCGTCATTTGCAACCCGTGCAAACACGTTTCAAAATCAAATTCATCCATCACAACCCGTGCGATGATAGTTCACAACGCTTTAATCATGCAAACAATTAAAATCGATTTTAATCTTTGCATGTGAGGTGATGGCTAATAAACTTATAAGCCAACCATGCAAGGATACAATTATTTCTAATAATTAAAGAAAGCAAGCATAAAGCGTTTAAACATGCACCAATAGCCCATCCTATTCTTAAGATTCTACGAGACATCACATCTTCTCGTCTTTCTCATTCGGCTCCCACTAGCTCTTGGACTTCCTCCAAGACCGTCATTGTGCTCGATTTTCCATCCTTCTCGTCTTTGAGTAGTAATTACAATAAATACTCGGTTCGTAGACCGGACAAAAAATAATTACACTTTAAGGGCTCGAATGAAAGAATAATTACACGCTAACACTAACGGTGTGCAAACCGTGAAAGCGATAAAATTCTAATGGGCTACTAATGCATCATACATCTCATCACATCATCCAACATGTTATCACACAAAAATGTTATCAAATAATATGCAATTATTCTGGTTTTAATTTTTCCAAGTTGCTTGGTCGGGTTTATCGAAACTAGACCTTTTCGAAAAACGATTTATCGAAACCGATCAAATTTAAAAGTTTTCGAAATATTGGATCGCGGGTTCATGCGACGGACATAATCAACGTGCACGAACCAAGTCGGGCCCACGCTCAATGGGCCGAAGCCCATTGGGCCGACCCCAACACCACGGCTCGGTTTGGGCCTAGAAAAAGCCCAAACCGAGCTTGCCTCCCCTCTCGGCCTCGGCCAAGAAGGGGGACGGCCCCGGTCACCGCCGGCCTCTCCCGGTCTCCGGTGACCTCCATCCGGTACCTCTGATCCGGCTCCCCGAGAGTCTCTTCTCGGACCCGACAAATCCAATAAAATCCGAAAATTTTCAAATTCAATATATTTTCCAAAAATAACATATTTCATGCAATTTACCCAAAAAGCATTTAAAACATGTTATCAACAAATATGGCATACGAATCATCATAAAACCGAAACAAGTTCAACAAGACAAAGATTAAGTGGGTTAACCACGCTCTGATACCACTGTAGGGTTTTGGAGCGTTCTAGATCATCGAGATAGCGGAAGCATTAACAAAAACAACTCCAAACCTTGTCCAAGAACATGAACCATTAAATCTCAAGGCAAAATCTATTTCACAAGAAATTTACCTTTTGGTCTTTGTTGAATCAATAAAGAAGTACTATGAGGTCTTCTTCTCTGGAGCAAGTCCACACCAAGGGGATGATCTTCAAGATCCTTCACTTAATGCCTACTAGAACAATTAAGTGGAGAACAAGAGAGCAAGAAGAGAGAGCAAGAGGGGAGTGGTTGGCCAAGGAGAGAGAGAGAGAGAGAGAGAGAGAGAGAGAGAGAGAGAGAGATTGTGAGTGAGTGATTAATTCTCAAGATATTTCTCTACTTCATCAACTTATAAGCATGGGTCTAAAAAGGTGAAAACATGGGTTTAAAGGTGTCATTACCCATACCCCTTAAATCACTCACCTCTTAATCAACAATCACCAACTAAGCATGGTGTGTGTGGCCCCACCCTTGGACCCACCAAGGTGGTCGGCCAAGTGGGCTTATTGGGCCCAAAATGGGCCCTTGTTGGGCCGGTCACGTGACCTCATGGGCCGAGCCCAATGGGCTCGCCCATGTGGTTGTGTGCCGTGTCCAAAAATTGCCCGACCCTATTTGTCATTACTTATCAAACAAAGTCCAACGCGACATCGACGAAAAATCTCAGTTTTCTCGATTCGCTAATTATTCTCTCAAACCGAACCTATGGCCCAAAGCCTTCAGTTTTGTCCATGCATTGCTCCTCAAGAAACGTTAAGGTTTCCTTGTCTCAAGTTATCCGTCTTGTATGTGTGTGACCCTCCAGGCTCATGCCACCGTTGGCAGATCGGCGCAAAAGATCTAGTAAGACGTTATGATCCATCATAAGTGGTCTCTAGTAAGACGTTATGATTACCTAAGGTGCATGATGATCGATGATTCGATTTAACCTTGTGCGTACAAGTCACTATCCTATTATCTCTAGACATCCCAATTGATCAAAAGGCATAGAGTCGTCATCCTTGTTTAATCAATCATTGTTACTTGATATGTGAGATGGCCGAGAACTGATAACCCGTAACACTGCCATGGCCATGCTCTTTCTCTCAGTCACTCTCCATCAAGAGGCCTTTAACGGATATCTTTCCCATACCGTAGTACGAGGGATAAATCCCTTAGGCGTCTTTCGTGTCACTCATGCAATCAGTTCCGCCACCCAATCATGCTCGTTATTGCAATCCTGTTACGGAAAGCGTTAGGCGTAAGTTAAAGCCGCACGTACACTGCATAGCGATCACAAAGACTCCTTGGTCTAAGGATATCGTGACAAGCTATCGATTTGAATATGTTCATGACTTAATCTACGAAACAATATTCAAAGCGGGTCGTCCGATATCAATCACCTCATGATATCTATGATATGATTCCGGGATCCCTCATCCCTATGACAAGCAGAACTACGCCATTGAGAACCATCCTCATACTGGTCGCTTCTATTGAAGCGTATATTGACCAGGGACTCGTTAAGTTTGATCCGTAGAGATTTATGGTTCTACTACTTTAGTGGTCATAAATCAGATCATGCTTAACATATTACTTCAACACATAAGTAATACAAAGCCATTTTATTTATTACAAACGATGATAAATATACATAAACATTTATAGACTACTAGCAATTGGACTATGGCACAAAAATGCTATCAATGTAAGCTGCAGAGATCCATTTATGGATTAAAGCAGGCTTCACAGAGTTGGAATCTTTGTTTTGATGAAGCTCTAAGAGAATTTGGTTTCACCGAAAACGATGATGAACCTTGCATTTACAAGAAAGCGAGTGGGAGTCAAATTGTATTTTTAGTGCTCTATGTCGATGACATTTTACTCATAGGGAATGACATCCCGACATTTCTTAACACCAAAGCTTGGTTAGGGAAGTGCTTCTCAATGAAAGACGTAGGCGATGCTGCATTCATATTGGGCATCAAGATCTATAGTGATCGTTCCAAAAGAATTTTGGGCCTCATGCAAAACACTTACATAGATAAGGTGTTGAGACGATTCTCAATGCTCGATTCTAAAAAGGGATACATACCCATGCGACATGGCATCAAGCTCAGAAAGAAACAGTGTTCTTGTACACCTGATGAGTTGAGCTCAATGAAACAGATCAAGTATGCTTCGGCAATAGAACCTATCATGTATGCAATGATATGCACGAGATCGGATGTCTCGTTCGCACTAAGCTGTACCACCATATTGCAATCTAACCCTGGTCCAGAACATTGGAGTGCTATCAAGGTTATCCTCAAATACTTAAGGAGAACTAATGACGCATTCCTAGTATATGAGGTGTAGATAAGGAACTAGAGGTCAAGGGTTACATTGACGCTAGTTTTCAGACAGATCCTAATGACTTCAAATCTCTGTCAGGATATGTTTTGTGTTGAACGGTGGCGCATTCAGCTGGAAGAGCTTCATGCAAGCCACAACTGCTGATTCTACAACGGAAGCTGAGTATATAGCTGCTGCGAAAGCATCTAAAGATGTCGTATGGATTAGAAGCTTTCTAATCATATTAAATGTAATGCCGCAAGCGTTTGATCCGATAAGCTTGTTGTGCGACAACACTAGGGCCATAGCACTTGCTTAAGAGCCGAGATTCCGCAGCAAATCCAAACACAAACTCAGGAAATTTCACCTTATCAGAGAAATTATTGATAGAGGTAATGTGGATATTAGTTATATTCCGATAGATGATAATATGGTCGATCCCTTGACGAAGGCTTTACCACAGCTCAAGCATGAAGGACATGTGAGGTCTATGGGAATAGATTGGAACTTAGGTTGGGACTAAAGGCAATGGGGAGGTTGTTAGAGCTTGTCAACGTATCCTTAGACCAAGGAGTCTTTGTAGTTATTATGTAGTTGGTAGCTTAGTTTGACGTTACCTGTAAAAGGGTACTCATAAGGGCTCTGATTGGCTCAGTAACGGATTACATGAGTGAACGAGTAAGACGGCTAAGGGATTTATCCCTCATGCTCCGGCATGAGTATGATATTTGTTAGGGCCACTTGATGAGTATGACTGAAGGGAAACACATGGCCATGCAAGGAGATACGTAGTATCAAGGTTTTCAGTCATCTCACATATCAAGAAACGGTGATTGATAAACAAGGATGACGGCTCTATGCCTTGTGATAAATCTGGATATCATGTGATAAAGGGATAGTGACATAGAAGATATGAGGATAAATCGAATCATCTATAATCACAAACGTTAGATAATCATAATGTCTGACTAGAGGCCACTTATGATGGAAAGGGCAAACTTGTAATTTGCGCCGATCTACCAACGTGTCGTGAGCCTAGAGGGTCACACACTTAAAGCAATAAGTATGGAAAATATGAGAGATAAGAGAATTAGGAAAAACTCACTTTCCTGTTTTAGTTAGACCGGAACGGATTAGACAATTTTCGGTCTAGGTAGTAAACTGGACGGTTAAGAAAATTGGTTTAAGTGAATTATAGGGTGATCTAAATTAAGCCATTTAATTATAATCTTAAGTCTTATTGGCTTTACAAGATTTAATTAAATGGTCTTAAGTGATTGGACTTAAGGCCCTTTATGGTTTATTAATTTTAATTATAATTAAAATTAAAACAAAACCTAAAAGGGAAGGTATTATGATTAGGGAATATTATAAATATACCCTAAACCACTCCCCTCTCCCCTAATCTACCCTAGCCGGCCGAACCCCACCCCCCCCCCCCCCCCCCCCCCCGCCCCCTCTCTTCTTCTTCTCTCTTGCCTCCTTCAAGTAAGAACTAGTAAATCTCGCTTTAAGGTCTTGATCTCGAGATCATCGCATCGCTTGTGTGGACTTGATAGAGAGCACATCTTTTCGGTTTTGCTTGTCAGGATTCTAAAACATCAAGGTAATATTTAATTCATGTTTGATCTTATGCCGAATCAATCTGCGTGAAGATCTTAAATTACAAGAATCCATGGTTTAATTATGCTTCCGCTGCATGAAATTAATTGATTAGACCACGTGGAATTACTTCACAAAATTCATCACATGTTTCAGTAAAGATCATATTTTTAACGTGAATTATAGAAAAAATGGATAAAACAAAACTTGGTCAACACACACACCAAATATGTGACTCCCACTGACCAATTCTCTGGTAAAAAGTGACGCATCGGTACTGCGAGCTCCGAGACCTCGGACTTCGTCGGGTCTTCCTCACCTGCTAGTGCTTCTGCTGAACAATCATCAACTCAGCTTGCGCAACCTTGTCAGAAAAAAGACAAATTTCAACTACTGTTTCTTCGTCGGAGAAAGACCCAACTCGCCGAAGACGGAAACAATTGGTGGGTACAGAACTCCGAAGCCTTGGTCTTGTCATTGACCTCGAGGGTCACGATCTCTTCATTGAAAACGTCAAAAACCAGAGGAGGCGTGTTGTCAGAAGAAATGGTGATGTCATCGACATTGTTCCGACCATCCTCGGCGCTGACGACGGAACAACTTGAGGTCGGAGAGTCCCTGTAGTTCCTACAGATGTTGACTATTTTATATGATGGAAAGATGTCCATCCATATGTCGCGAACTAAGACGCCGATGCTCAAATTAGAAGATGTCTATCCAGAAGTCTCGGACATCACGATCGAACATCTCGCCAGAAGATTTTCTGGAGTTTTCTTAATTATAAGATCTTTGAATATCAGAAGGACTCTTTCCTCATCAGTTGTGCAGCAGCAAAAGGAAACTTGGAGGAGACGTAATCGGCAAGGTGCGTACGAGATCTTTTAGGAAACCCTAAATAGATTCTCTTTCATCTTATATAAATAGATGCTCGTTCCATTCCGTAGAAGGTGGTGTTGTGTAGTTATTTCTTAATTCATAATACACAGAGTTCCTACGCGTGTTTGACTACCGTGTTAGGGAGCCGTATGTTGTAGCTAAGATTATAGCTTATGTGTTCCAAATAAAGAATCGCAGAAATATTGTTTGGATGTTTTGAACGAACCCGGGCCAGTGAAGCTGTGTGCAGACCTTTGAAGACGACGACAAAGGAAGAGACGGAACTGTGGGATCAATTCTAAGAGTGGACTCGAGTCGGAGGCTCGGAGACAGGGGGAGACCCTAGGCTAAGTCCACACTAGTAATAATACCATAGGGCTTAGATTTGTGTGTGATTGATTACATATAGTGGAACTTGTTCACTGGCATAGTGCCCCCAGACGTAGGTGATGTTGCACCGAACTGGGTAACCAACTCCTGTGTCGTTTACTTTCTGTTTGTTATTTTTTTCATTGACTTTGCACCAGCAAGATGTCTCACACTTAGTCTCGACATTGTGATAGACATCTTGTATCTACCAAGAATTTCAGTCCTTCTCCGCCTCCAAGACCGAACTGCCTCGTCGCAGACCGAATATCTTGTTACAATCCCAACATTAAGATCAAACATCGTCATTGAGCATCTCCGACGATGACCACGGCGAGCTTCCGGCCAATGGCGTGAAGGCGAGGACGACCGGTAAAGTCGGTCGGAGGTCGGAGGTCGGAGACGGGGCCGGCGACACTTGAGCCATAGTTATTGGAGAAACAACCAAAATCCTCACAATTGCATGATTTTGAAATTTTGAATTCTGACCAATTGCATTTTCTGATTTTTACTTTAAATACTAGCCGATTCCATCCAAATATCTAACGATAGGTGCTAACTGTCAATTTATAATCAATGGGTGTAATTAGATGTCTAGTTTTGAATATGGATGTAGCTAGATGTTTTTTGGCCCAAATTGAGTGCGGTTATCTATACTTTTCCCTAGATACTATAAGAAACTCTATACACAAACTTATACCTTAATGAGCTAATAAAGAGCCTAACATAGTATTCTTTTAAGGGAAAATGACACTTTTGTGCACCTGAATATACACTTTTGACACTTTCATAACCTAACTTTTTTTTTCTATTTTTTCCATACCTTACTTTAATTTTGGGACAACTTTCTTCAGAAATTTCAAAATAACCAAATTACCCTTAAATTGAACCAAAATTAAATCTGGTTTAATTCTGGTCCAACTAAAGAGTTTGAAAAGACGAAATTGGCCTCAACTGTTCATCAAATTTTTAAGGGTATGCCACCCTTTCAACTATTCCTCTCCTCCTCTTCCGCCACCCTTCCTCACCGACCTTTCTCCAATATCCATCGCTGAGGTTTCTCCGGCATATGGGGAGCACGGTGGACTGACGAGGCCTCCATAACACCTCCGCCAAGGTGTCCGTCTCGACCCCGTCGTACTCAACCCCTCCTTCTCGTTTTCTCCAGTGATTTTTTGCCGGAGCCGGCCATGGTTCTTCCTCTGCAGCCTCCACAACAAAAAATGGCGAGCATCGACGAGGTGGGTAGAATGCGGTGCTCCGACAATCGTCTCCGGCACAGAATGGCCAGAAAAGAGATAGAGGGAGAGAGTGAATAAGAAATGAGTTCAAGAATTCAAAATTTTCACTCGCCGGAAAGTGTGCCGGAACATATTTTTTGGCACATTTTCCGGCGAGTGAAAATTTTGACACAACTTCGGTCACCTCCACCAACTCTGGTTACTTCGGTCACTAGGTGCGAAGCCCAGCAAGTAAGCTCCGGCAATTGACGATGCTCACGATGCTCTGGCAATCGCCGCCATCGTCTTCCGCCATCGCCGCCGCAGGAGGCTCTGTTTTGATGAAGTAGGAGGGTCTAATGGCATTCACTTGAAAATTTGATGAATAGTTAAGGGTAATTTCGTCTTTTCACACTCTTTAGAAAAATTTGGCTGGTTCTTTCCATTAGACCAAGAGTAATTTCGGTATTTTGAGAATTTTAGGGGTAAATTGTCCAAAATGAAAGTAAGGTATGGAAAAAAGAAAAAAAAATTAAGGTATGAAAGTGTCAAAAGTGTATATTCAGGTGCACAAAAGTGTCATTTTCCCTTCTTTTAACTATTTACACTATGATTTATATATAATTGTGTAACTGTCGTCAATTCATTATTTGCATTGTTGATAGTATTATTTCTTCATAAAGAATTTGTGGTTAAGATAATTTTTACATG